>JAGTXO010000002.1:1200000-1863016 GCA_019448385.1 Diacronema lutheri | reverse complement strand
GCGCAGGGCGACCACACAGGGGCGCGCCGCGCGCGCGTGCGCGCCCTCGCAACCGTTGCAGCACGCTTCTGCCTTGCACTGCGCCGAGCCGCCGCGCGCTGTGCGCGTGCATGCAGGGCGCACGCGTGCGACCGAAGCGCGGCGCGCGGCGAGGCGCGCGGGCGGCTCGCTGCGCGGGCGGCAACGCGCCCAGCTGCGCCCAGGCCAGGCGCGCGCCGCGAGTGCCACCGGGACGCACTGCCCCCCCGGGGTCGCCGCGCGCTCTGTGCGTGCGCTCGCGCGCTGCGAGCGCGGCGGAACGTTCGTGCATGGCGCGAAGAGCGCGGCACCCGAAGACGGCTGCCCCGAGCCCGCGCCGGGTGGCACCGAGCGGCGGCACCTCCTCGGCGAGCCCGCCCGCGCCCTTCCCCCTCCACGTGGCGTTTTTGAGGCAGACGGACACGCGCCCACACTGCGACTGGGCACGCTGCTCGAGGCAGACACGCACCCAACGCGCGAGCACCACGCGCCGCGTCGGCGGGCCTGTCGTGAACGAGCGAGAGAGATCGGTGTCGCCAACGGGGGCACTGGGCGCGACTTCGGTCCGCCTCTCGACGGACGCAGGCGACGCTGCCGGGAACTTCCCCGACGCCTGCACATCCAGGGCTTCGAGGGTACAGAGCTGGGCAACAGTGCCGCTCGTCACCGATGAGGCGGCCAAGCTCGCTATCCTTGCTGCCCTCGGCTCCACAAACAGCCGGGCGACCCAACGGTTCGTGATCGCCTGGCCCGCAGGTGCGAACCGCGCCCGTGCAAGCGCTTCACCGCATTCTCCGCCCGCTGCGGACGTCCGCCTGCCGCCGCGAACACGGCCGGTGCCGCGTTTGCCGCCTGGCCCAACACGAAAACCCGCCCCGCCCCGAGGCCGCAGGTCCTGCCTGCCCAAGCGCAGCCCCAACGGCACGCAGACAGCCCGCCTTGGCAACCGACTCGTGCGCGAGCGCTCCGCCCTCCACAAGAGCCTTGCCCCACGCCACCGCCGACGCGGAGCCAGCGCCGCCGACGCCCCTCCCGCGACGCTCGCGCCGCAAGGCGCAAGGGCCCCCGGCGAGACGTCGTAACCAAGCCCGCCGCTGGCACAGCGCCCGGCACCCGGAGCCCCACCCCCAAGCCCCCCGCGCCACCGCCTCGCCCCCCCCCCCCCCCCCCCCCCCCCCCCCCCCCCCCCCCCCCCCCCCCCCCCCCCCCCCCCCCCCCCCCCCCCCCCCCCCCCCCCCCCCCCCCCCCCCCCCCCCCCCCCCCCCCCCCCCCCCCCCCCCCCCCCCCCCCCCCCCCCCCCCCCCCCCCCCCCCCCCCCCCCCCCCCCCCCCCCCCCCCCCCCCCCCCCCCCCCCCCCCCCCCCCCCCCCCCCCCCCCCCCCCCCCCCCCCCCCCCCCCCCGATCGGCGGACCGATTGCGTTTTGGCGCGCCAGGCTCAAAGCGCCATCGCAGTGGCGGGCCCGCAGACGCAGACGCGGACATGCCCAACGCTGGGCACTGAGGCCGCAGGCCGGCCCTCCTGGACCTGGCGGGCGAGCTGCCCGCGCAGCGGCCACGCGAGCCTCGCACTGACCGTGGCGGTCGCTGCCACCGTGATAGCTGCGGGTGCGGCGGCCTTGGCCCCAACCCCATCATCCGTCTTCATCCCCGCCCTGCTCGCGCTCGCGGCCTACGTCGGCAATCCCTGCACCGGGATCCGCCCCGCGAAGTCCACACAAGACTTATCCGTGCTGCACGCCAGCCGCGCGCGCCGACGCGCGCCGCTCCCACACGCTCACCTCCGTTTCCGCGGGCGGCCCAACGCCCCCCCCCCCCCCCCCCCCCCCCCCCCCCCCCCCCCCCCGGCAGGCGGCCATCGAGCCGCATTAGCACACCCGCCCGGGGCCTCCCGCCGCACCCGCAGCGGCTCGGCGCCTTGAATCCTCCCGTCCCCCGGGGTGAGGCCTTCAACCCGGGCCCAGCGCGCTCCGACTGCCTCACGCGCGCCAGCGCCAACCTCGGCGGCATGGTAGACCCCGAGCGAAAAGCCGCACTTCTCGCCGTCCTCGTCAGGCGCAAGTACGTTATCCTGCTCCTACTGCCGACGCGGCTCCCGCGCGCGCGGACTACTACGCCGGGCAGATCGCCGCAGACGCACGTGAGTGCACACGTGCGGACAAGGCGCACACGCTCGACGTCCAGTTAGCGCACGTGCACGTGCGCGCCACTGGTCACATTTGAGCGTCCGTGCTCGCCCACAGCGTCGCCATCCACAAGATGCGCGCTGGAGCCATCCAAGCAGGGCTCTGCCTGCTCGGCTTCCGCAAGGCAATTTGGGCCGCGGACAGCGGACAGCGGACGGCGTGCGCGTGCGAGGTGCGAAAGGAGGAAGAAGGTAGGGAGAGTTGTGTGTGTGTGTGTGGGGGGGGGGGGGGGGGGGGGGGGCACAGCGGCCGCCGGAGACGAGGACGCACTCACCGCTGTTGGCAATGCGCGCGTCACGGAGACAACTTGGCGGGCCTCGCACGCAGCTGGGCCGATCGCCGCCGTAGAGATGTCTGCAGCCGTCTCCGCGATGCCGATCGTCGCATCTGTTGGCACCGCTGCCATCTGCCGCACCCGCGGCCAGGCTGCCGGCAAGGTCGGCGCGTCGGGCTCCGAGCTCGGCCACGCAGGCGATGCGGCCGACGGCGGTGACGCTGAGCCCAGCGCCGGGTCCAACGGCTCCACGTCCAGCCGGCTGTGAACGAGCATGCTCGCACCACTTGCCCACGCCAGCGCGTCGGACTCAGGCACGTTGTAGATCTGCGCGGGCAACGCGCGTGCGTGCGGCAGGCGCGCGCGCGAGCTTTCAGGCCACGCGCGCGTGCCGCGCGGGAGGACGGGGCGGTCGCGGCTGCGCTCGACCGCCGGTCGCGGCACCGAGCGACCGTGCGCGCCGCCGCACGTTGTAGTCGTCGCACGGAAACCAAGCCTCGTTGCGGAGCACGATGGCGACAAGGTGCCCGCTCATCGGCCCCTCGCCCACGTGCACCACGCCGGCGACGGGGAGGTGGTCGCGCCCGCCGAGCAGCAGCCGCGGCGCGCACACGAGCGCGCGGTTGTTCTTGCACTGCGAGCCATTGCCGCGCGTCGTGCGCGGCGCCTCGACAGCAATGCTGGCTGGCGTGAGCACGCCCGAGTGGCCCGCGTTCGTGTGGCGATCCCGCGGCGGCCCAGCGGCGCCCCCCAGAGCGTGTGCAAGCGCGCGCGCCGCATCGCCGCCGACGCTGACGAGTACGGCGATGCCCTCGCCGGCCTCTGAAGGCACGGCGATCTGCTCGAGCACTGGCCCGACGCGTGTGTCGGCTTCAAAGGCCGCAGCGAGCCCGGGCACTCGGCCGAGCAGCAACCGGAAGAACTCAGCGGCATCCTGCGGCGTCCTTCGCGCGCCACGGCCCGAGATGACGTCGATGACGGACACAAGACACAGCCGTGTCGGCGCCCTGGTGTCCTCGATCAGCGTGCCAAAGTCCCGAAAACGCGCCCTCTCGACGCTGTTGGCACGGCGCGAAGCGGAGCGAAGCATCGCACGGAGCATGTTCAGGGCGAAGAGCGATTGCATAAGGACGGTCGTGTAGCACGCGCTGCCCTCGTTTTTCGCGCCTGCGCCGCGCCGCGCAGCGCCGGGTGTGCGGGGTGCGCACGCACGGTTTGCGGCGGGATGGAGGGAGGCTGGCTGGGCGCGCGCCGAGCCCGGCAAGCCGTGCAGGCGCTCACCACGCGGCACGCCGGGCACTCTCACCGGCCACATCGGGCCGTCAAACGCGTCTTCCACAGGCTGCCGACCGACGACGTAAAACTTGCTCAAGGCGCCGCGCCGTGCACGCGCCATGCGCGCGCTGTTGCGGGCTGCGCAGCAGGGACGACGGGGGAATTGGCGAGCGAGGGTTGGGCGCAGATCAGCGTGGTGGCGCGGCAAGACGAGCGCGCGCCGGGCGCCTGGCGCGGAGGCGCCCCGCGCGAGGACGCGAGCCGCTTCTCGCACCGGACGGGCGCCCACGCGCAAGCCGGCTTTCGAGGGCTGGTGGATGGTGGCAGATGCCGAAACGGACACATGGAATGATGCGTCGGCGGCGCGAGCGCGGGACGATCTTGCCCGGGCAATTTTGCGCACGCTGCCAGCGCGCGTATGCGTGCGCATGCAGCGGGCGGCGCGCACGTTGCGCGTGACGGGGCGCCGAGCGGCACACCGGCGGGGACGCGCTCGCCGCTGCCGTGGCATCGTACGCTGCCTGCGTGCTGGCCCGCACGCACGTTGCCGGCGCGAGGGGACGGCGAGTGCGCCTCGGCCGAACAGGCGCGAACGTTACGCCCGAGCGCGTGGCCGGGCCCCGCCGACTGCACGCAGCGCCGGCCCAGGCGCGCATCCGCCCGACGCGGATTTGGACGACGCATCGACCGGCACGCCGAGCGTCTGCGCCCGCCTCGCGGCCGGTCGCGCCGGCCCCTCTTCGGCCCGAGGCCGCACGTCCGCCGCGCGCCGCTTTGGCGCGCGGCGCGGCGCTCCCGGAACGCGCATGGCACACGCGCGGTGCGCGGGCACGCCCGCAACGCGCCATTCCAGCGCGAGCAGTTCGGCAAGCTTGCAGCGCGCGAGCAGCCGGGCATGTGCCGCGGAAACACAGTTCGCTGTGTGCGCCGGCCGCGACGACACGGCGTAGCGGCGCGAGGCTGGCCGCCGGGGCCACGGGCGTACTGCCGTGGCGCGACGCCATGGTATGAGCATTAAATTCATCGGGGGGTGGGGTGGGGGGGGGGGGCGCGTTGTGCGCACTTGGCGCGCGAGTAGTGCGAGTGGCGGGCGAGCCTCGTCGCCCACGGAGCCCGCCCCCGGCTCGGCGGCGCGCCGCCTGCTCGCCGGGTCGCGCACCGCCGTCGCCGCCGCTGCGCACTTGCCCAGCTTGCCGGCAGGCGGCAGGCGGCGGCGACGGCGGCGGCGGCGGCTGCGGCTGCGGCGCGAGCGCGACGCCGGGCGGCGGCAGCGCCGACGGCACGCGCGCAGCGGCGACCCACGCGGCGGCGGGCAGCGCGCCAGCGTGAGGCCCCTGCGCGCCGGCCGCATTGGCGCCGCCCTGCGCGCCCTAGAAGGGCGCGCAGGTACGCGGGCCGGTCGCGCGGCGCGCGGTGCTGGCGAGCACCCGACGGCTGCGCGTCGGCGCGAGCGGCGCGGCGGGCGTCGCGCCGGCGGGTGCTGGCCAGCACCGCGCGCCGGCGGCGCGCCCGCCGCCAGCGCGCCGCCCGCCGCCGGCGCCGCGCGCGCCGTCCGCGCCCGCCGCCACCGCGCGCCGCCGCCGCGCATTCGCGCGCGGCGGCGACGGCGGCCGCGGCGAGCGCCGCCGCCGCCGCCTCGCCACCGCTGACCGCGCGGAGCACCTCTTTGAAGACGACGCTGCGCGTCACGAGGTCCGGGCCGAGCGCAAAGCGGACGCGCGACGTGTGCCCGACGCGCGAAGCGGCCACGTGGAGCTGGCCGTGCGTGAAGCACGGCTCGGCGAGCCACACGCCCGCGCACCCGAGCGCTTGCCCCTGCGCCTCGTTACGCCGGCCGCACCGGGGAACTGGCGGCGCATCCGCACAAGCGCGAACGTGCCGTCGTCGGGCGAGTGGTGGTCGACACGCGCGACGAGCACGGTGCTGTCGCGCCCGGCGGCCGCGCCGGGGCGTGCGCACTCGAGCAGCCGGCCGCCGGCGCGCATGCCGCGCACGATCAGCCGCGTGCCGCCGCACAGCCCCTCGCCGGGCGAGAGGTTGCGCGGCAGCATCACCACCATCCCGGGCTTCAGGTCGAGGACGCGGTGCGGCATCTGCGCGTGCTCGAGCGAGTCGAGGAATTCGACCGACGCCAGCGCAATCTGCTTGCCCGCCCCGTCGTCGCGCCAGCTCGTCCGCCGACGCGCACCTCGCCGCCGCGCCCGGGAAGCGGCCGATCGCCAGCCAGTTGATCCGCGCCACGTCCGTCTGCTTGGCGCAGAGCACCGCGCGGTCGCACAGCGAGCCGTCGTCGGTCCAACACGTCGCGCCGTGGACAAAGTCGTCACGAGCTCCGTCGGGTAGGCCGAGCCCACGCGGATGGGGACGCCGCCGACGGCCTCGGGCAGCTGCACGGGATCGAGCGGGAATGCGCCGGGCATGGCCCCGGCCGCCGGCACCGCCGCGGGAACGGCGCCGTCGCCGGGGCTGCGCAGCAGCTCCGCCCACTCGCCCGCGCCGAGCGCGTCGCCCGTGTCGCGCGCCGCGCTCGAGGCGCGAACGTTCTCGACCAAGGCGTGCTGCCGATCGTGCTGCCACGGCGCCGAGTACTTGAGGCAGGAGCGCACGATCTGCGCGCGCGAGCCGCGCCGCACCACCGGCAAGCACTGGCGAAAGTCGCCGGCGAGCAGCAGCGTCTCGCCGCCGAAGCGCTCGTCGACGCCCGTCACGTCGCGCAAACACCGATCAGGCGAGTCGAGGTGGCACCGCGTCTGCATCGGCGCCTCGTCCCACACGACCAGCCGCCGCGGCGGCCAGGGAGCGCCCGCGCTCGGAGCGCGGCACGCCATTGAACGGCTTGCCCGTCGGAGTCGGCACCGCCGGGCACCTTGAAGGTCAAGTGGAAGGTGCGGCCGTCGGGCAGCAGCGTGGCGGCGACGCCCGAGGACGCGCCCACGACGACCGCGTGCCCATCCGCGCGCACGGCGGCGATAATGGCGCGCTCGACGAACGTCTTGCCCGTTCCGCCCGGCGCGTCGCAAAGATGCAGCCGGTTGCCCACGCCGCGCAGCGCCGATTTGACGACCGCGCCGTGGAGCGCGCACTGCTGGCCGCCCTCGGCCATCGCCGCGCGCGCCGCCGCCGCGCTCGCAGCCCGCTCGGCGCGATGGTAGCCCTGCGCGCGCGCGAGCTCGCGCCCGCCCGGCCCGGCCGGCGCGCGCGCCGTGCGCAGACCGGCCACCGCCGCGAGCGCCGCCGCGCGCTCGCGCTCGTCGGGCACGTACAGCCCCGTGGAGTCGAACGTGTCGGCCCAGGCGGGCACGCCGTACGAGGCGAAGGCGTCCGAGCCGGGCTGCGGCCGCTGCTCGGCGCGCTTCAGGAGCATGACCCCGCACACGTTCCACTTGGTGCCAAACATCGAGCCCGTGAGCCCCGTGTAGACGCGGTCGAGCTGCGTGGCGATGGCGCAGACGTCCTCGTGCCGGATCTCGTCGACCGGTTCGCGCCGCGCGTCGACGAGCGGCACGACGCGCTCGGAGCCCGCCCACGTGAACGTGCGCGTCGACATGTTCAGCCGCGTGTGCGCGAGCGTGTCGTCCTCGTACTTGGGCTTGACGGCGGGCGAGAGCTTGCCGCGCACCTCCTCCTTCGAGAGGCCGCGCGTGTTGAGCAGCTCCTTCTGGCGCGCGTGCACCGTCTCGACGCGCTGATCGTCGATGGCGCGCAGGGCGCCAAAGTAGGCGTCCATCTGCGCGAGCGGCGCGCCTTCAATCGGCAGCTCCTTGTCGGTCACGCCGGCCGTGTACGCCGCCTTGTCGACGTCCGTCGGCCCGTACATGGTGCCAAAGTTGCCGTCGCCCGTGAGCTCGGGCCAGTCGACGACGCAGGGCGGCGAGACGAAGGCGAGCGCGCGGCGCGACGGCCCGTAGCTCAGCTTGTCGACCGTGCGCGCCTGCTCGCTCGGCTTGACCGGCCGCGTGCTCACGATCTCGCAGTTGACGAGCGCCGCGTCGAAGGCGCGCAGGTCGATGGCGGCCATGGTCGTTGTGCGCGGGAGATCACGCTGCAGGCGGCTCCACAGTAGGTTCGAGAAAAAAAAAAGCTGGGCCAACGGTCAGTCGAGCGCCACAAGCAATCCTCGGGAGCCGGTGGCCCAACCCAACCCAACGATCTTCGTCGCCACCCTTCGCGCGTTTTCCGTTCGCGCCCAAGCAGACAATGAGACCACAATCTCGGTGCTGCTCGGCGCGATGATGGGCCTCAGCGGCTCGGTGGCGATCGTGCTCTACGTGCGCGCGCGACGTCGCGAGGTGCAGCACGGGCGCGTGGCGACGCCGCGCATCATCCAGCGCCAGCTCGAGCTGCAGCTGCCGTGGGGCCGGCCGGACGAGGCATCCGTCGCCTCGCGTGCCGAAACGCCGGGCGTCGAGGCCGCGTCGCGCTCGGTGCGCGACGCGGCGCCCGAGCCGGACCCGGACGAGGGCTACGTGCGCGTGGCGAGCGCGGCGTTCTGAGGCGCGCACGACGTCGCCCAGCCAGAGCAGCCCGGGGCGGGGCGAGTCCGGCTGCGCGGAGGTCCGGCTCGAGCGGGCGGGCGCCATGCTCTGAGGCGCCGCCGCTTTCTAAAAGGGTGTAGGGTGTAGGGTGTAGGATGCAAAACAAGCCCTCCCCACATCTGGGCCCGACGTCATTCCTTCTTCGAAGCCGTGACGTTACTCACATACGAGTACTTTTACTTAGTGTAGGATGTATCTATTCTCTAAGTATTTGCATAGTGTAGGGTGTAGGATAAGTACGGTTACGAAAGTCCTACAGGGAGTGAAGGAATGACGCTGTGACGAAAGAAGGAATGACGTCGGGCCCAGATGTGGGGAGGGCTTGTTTTGCATCCTACACCCTACACCCTACACCCTTTTGAAAAGCGGCGGCGCCTCAGAGCATGGCGGCTCGACAGCATGGCGCCTATACAGCATGGCGTCGTCCAGCGTCACGCCGCGTCGTGGTCCTGCCGCTCCTCCGTGGCGCACGGATGGCGCTCCTCCGTGACGCAGCCGAACGACGTCGCGGCGTCACGGCCCGGGCGCAGTCGCCATCCTGGACGCCACGCTGGACGACGCCATGCTGTCGAGGCGCCATGCTGTCGAGCCGCCATGCTCCGAGGCGCCGCCGCTTTCTAAAAGGGTGTAGGGTGTAGGGTGTAGGATGCAAAACAAGCCCTCCCCACATTTGGGCCCGACGTCATTCCTTCTTTCGTCACAGCGTCATTCCTTCTCCCCCCTATGGGACTTTCATAACCGTACTTATCCTACACCCTACACTATGCAAATACCTAGAGAATAGATACATCCTACACTAAGTAGAGGTACTCGTATGTGAGTAACGTCACGGCTTCGAAGAAGGAATGACGTCGGGCCCAAATGTGGGGAGGGCTTGTTTTGCATCCTACACCCTACACCCTACACCCTTTTAGAAAGCGGCGCCGAAGGTGGGAGGATGCCACCCGTATGCGCGCGTTTGAACGTGCGCGGACGGCCGTTGGCTTCGCGCCCTTTCGCCCACGGTTTGCGCGCCAACGGACCAGTCCTCCGCGGGCGCCGCGCATCGTCTCAGGGGCGGTCGGTGTGGTACGCCGCGCGCATCGTCAGCGCCGCGGCGTCGAGCTCGGCGAGCGAGGGCGCGTACGTGACGCCGCTCAGCACCTCGTCCGCGCCCGCCCTCGTCGCGCTCGCCGCCTCCGCAGTGCGCGCAGGCGGCTTCGTGACGGCACGCGAGGCCACGCCGCGCGCCGCAGGTGCCTTCGCGCGCTGCATCGTCTGTCTGCCGGTCCGACGCGCTCTGCTCTGAACGAACGGACGGCACGCCCGACGAGATCTCGTCGCGTGCACGCTCGCACAGCATGTACCCCCAGAACGTCTCCGAGCTGCTGCCCGACGAGATCTTCGGCGACGAGCTGCTCGTCGACCGGCACTACCGCGTGCGCATCCTTCAGCGCGTCGCCCGCCGCCGCGATGCGGCCGAGGCCAACTTTTGGCTCGACGGCGGGCCCGCCGACTCGGTCGTCGGCGCGTGCATGTGCGGCCGAATCTACGCGCTCAAGTGCATGGGCCGGCTCGTCCGCGGCGCCCGGATCCTCGCGCTGCTGCGCAAAAATGTGGCGCTCGCCATGTGCCGCGCACACCTCATGGGCCACATGCTCCAGCGCATCGTCGGCGACAGCGGCGTCGCGCGGCTGCTGCAGCTGGTTGCAGCTCGTTCGCGAGGATCACGACACGCTCAACGCCGAGCACCAGGCCTTGGAAGCACAGCATGACACCGGCCAAGTCATGCGACGGCATGTGCGCGCGCGCCGACGCGCTCTCCAAGGACCTCGCACGGGCGCACGAGCACGCTCACAAGCTCGATGGCTATCTGGTGTGGTGCAGCGAGCGCCTCGGTGAGAGTGACTCTTTCAACGGAGCGCTCGAGAACCTGAACACGCGGTGCAGCATGAGATGTGCTGGCTCCACGCCGAGATGTCGTCGCTCGTTGCGAGTTCGCCCGAGGCTTACGCGAACGACAGCGAGGCCACCGACTTCAAGGACCACGGCGTGTGCGTCGAGTTCGATGTCTTCAACCGCGACGGGGTCGAGGGCGCGCCCGTGCCCGCGACCGCGCCCACGAAGGCAGAGCCGGGCATCGAGTCCGAGTGCATCGCGCCCGCACAGGCAGAGCCGGGCAGCGAGTCCGAAGCGTCGCGCCCGCGCCCGCGCCCGCGCCCGCGCCGGCAGAGCCGCGCACCGAGCCCAAGTGAGCCAACGTGCCGCCGAACTCGCCCAAGCTCTCGTCGGTCGACAGTCAGGCCACCGAGTACAAGACCTCCTACGCGAACTCACGTGCTCGCCACCTGCAACGCCTCGAGTTTACGCACGCGTTCGAGTCTGTGCAGGCCGAGGTCGCTTAGCCAAAGCGCGCCAAGGTTCCGGCCACCGGCGCATCCAGCCGCTGGCTGCGCAACACGGCGGTGCGCAACACCCGCAGCTCGGCCAACGGCAAGTAGCGCGCCGGCGCAGCGCACGGTATGCCGCGGCGAGCTCAGTCGCGAAGAGTGTCCGACTGGCCGCGCCCTCCACGGGGTGCACGCGCACTCGGCGCGGTCCGGTCAGTCAGGGGGCCTCAGCTTGCGCGATGCCAGTTGCGAGCCCCCCCGGAATCCGCCATTCTATTCTACTAGGCGTAAATCACCCAAGCCCTTCCGGTCGCCCGCATTCCGGGGTCGGACCCTCCGTCGGCCCGGCTCGGGCCCTCCGTCCGCCGCGCCCGCTCGACCCCGAATTCTACTCCAAATCGGCCGGTCAGGAGGGTGTCTCGGTCCTAGGCTCGTCATAAGCCTCGCCCCGACCTATTGCTGCGAAGTGTGGGCGGACGCCAGCCCCTCTCACTCTGTCGCAACGGTCCGCCACGTGCTACTGCCCGCCCTGCCATTCGTCGTCCATGCTGTCGTCCGAATCAGCGTCCGCGCCCGCGCCCATCGCGACCTCGGCGCGCGCGAGCTCGTCGCGCACCGCCGGGTAGAGCGCGCGCACTGTCTCGTTGAACGCGGACGCCCCCGCCATCTCGATCAGCCGAAAAATCCGCCGCTGCGCCGCCTGCTGCTCGTCGCAGTACATGACGTGGAACGCGTCGACAGCCGCGAGCAGCGCGCTGCCCTCGTGCTCGTCGGTGGTGATGGGCAGCACGCGGATCATGTCTGGCCCGCCGCCCGTCAGCCGCCAGACAAAGACCTCCATCGCCGGCCACAGCCGCTCGAAGAGCGGCGCCGACGCGAGCACGAGCAGCTGCGACGAGCGAGCCAGCCGCACGGGCAGGTGCTCGAGCGAGCGGAACGCAGCGGCGTGGCCGCGCACGGTCGATGTGCTGCCCGCGGTGCTCACGCGCAGCTGCGCGGACGGCACGGCGGGCGATTGCGACATGCGCGGGGCGCGCCACGCCTGCTGCACCGCCAGCCACGCGTCGCGCATCGCGCCATCGCCGCTCGACCTCGCCTCGTTGGGCAGCGCTACGGGCTGCATGGTGCTCGGCCACTCCGAGCCCGAGCTCACGGCCGTCAGTCGCGCGCTGGGCTCGTGCGCGCTCGGCAGGTCGCACAGCGTCGCGACGAAGGCGACGGGCGGCCGCCCTTTCACGCGCTCAAATTGCCGCGCGAACCGGCGCAGCGCGTTCACCTTGATCCGTGCGTCGTCGCTGTCGTCGTGCACGATGTAACAGTCAAACGAATTCACCGCGGCCGTGTGCGCGCGCGCGAGCGCGTCGAGCTGCTGCATTCGCTGCTCTTCCGCCAGTGCGGCGTGCGGCGCGGGCGGCGGCGCGGGCGGCGCGGGCGGCGCCGCGCCGCGCGCCGCCGCCATATCTTCGATCCACGGGCCACGAGCTTGCTCAGATGCGCGCGGCACCGTGGACCCGCGCGATTGCCCGGTAAGGAAGCGGCCCGCTGCGATGGTGGCGAGCGCGCGCGCGGCCCGCAGCGCACGGCCGGCGGCGCTCGTCCGGCCGAGCGCGCCGGCCGGCGGCGCGCCCGGCGCACGCCGCCCCTCGACGATGGCCCACGCTGCGCCTAGCGCGTCGAGGCCGGTGCTGTCGAGCAGCAAGCCGCGCAGCGCGCCGCGCGCCTCGGCCTGCAGCTCGACAGTGTCGCGCTCGCCCTCAAGCGAGCCGTACCCGACGAGGGGCGCGAGCGACGCAACGACGCCCTGCATGCCGCTGCCCGGCCGCGCGATCATCGCCTGCGCGCGCCGCTGCAGCCGTGGCGAGGCGGCAAAGAAGGCAAAGAGCGCGTTCGCCGGGGCGCGCACGAAGGCGAGGAAGGTGAGCCCGGCATCGCCGCCGCTGAGACCGTTCGAGAACTCGATGCCAGCCGCGCGCGCGATGAATTCGGCGAGGCTTACGGCCGACGTGCCCGCATAAAGAACTGCAAGCATGCTCCACGTTGCATCCATCAGCTTGTGCGCGTCGGCGCGGTGCCGCCAGAAGAGCACGAGCCCGCGCACGACGCAGGCAGCGTTGACGAGCACTTGAAGCAACGCAATGAGCACTTCGACAAGCACGCTCACCTCGCGCGCACCGACCGGCACTGCGCCTGCCGCGAGCGGCGGCGCGAGCCGCACAATCGTCGCCAGCCACGGCGCGGTCGCAACGGTGACCACAGCGGCGCCAAAGAGGTCGCTAGCGAGGATGCGCACGCGCTGCTGCGCCGACGGGTGGAAGCAGAGCGCGATCAGGTTGCCCGTTGCGCCGAACCCAAACGTGAGCACCATCCTTTGCGCGCGCGCAAGCACGACCGCATCGATTGGAGCGGGACGCGCGAGCGTGCTCAACCCGCCCTGCTCGGCCGGCTGCGCGGGGGCGTCGCGTCGGCGTGCGTTGGCTGGCACGAGCGAGGTGAGGACGACAGCAAGCGCGCCCGTGCACAAGAACGCCGTGATCACGGCGACGCGGAGCATCACGACCGTCTGCCGCACGCGCGCCTCGTCCACCGAACGCGCGAGCAGCTCGGCCGTCAGCTCGTGCGAGGCGGCGCCGTCAGCCGAGCGGAGGCGGTCGGCGTGCAGCATGTTGACGACGGTAGCAGCGGAGAGGCGCGTCATCGACGGGCGCAGCTGCGCGTCGTGCGGCGCGCCATACGACCACCATACCGACACGCGTGCCTGTGGGACGAAGCGGCGGGGCGCGCCGACTCGTCGCCGGCGCCACGCCGTCAGCGCGCCACCGCCGCTCGAGGAGGCGCGCTGCGTGGCCGAGGCCATGCGTACGGCTGACGCTGAGGACGACGCACGAGGCAGCATGCTGAGCACATTGGCCGACGCGCGCACTCCGCTTGGCCGCGCGTTTGCGGGCGGCCGGAACGATGACACAGCTCTCAGGGCAGCGCGCGGCTCTTGCGGCTGCTGCTGCTGCGGCGGCGGCGGCGGTAGCTGCTGCTGCTGCGGCTCGTGCACCGGCTGCGACTGCTCGTTGGGTGGCTGCTCGTGCGGCGGCGGCAGTGGCGCACGGTTGGATGGCAGGTCGGCCACAGTGGCGGCACGGCGCGAGCCGAGCAGCGCCATGCTGAGCGGGAAGCGACGGCGGCGGCGCGCGTCGGCGTCGAGCAGCGCGACCGAATGGTACGTCTCGCGCAGCAGGTTGTGCACCGAGCGGACGTCCATCGCGTGCTCGGCTCCGAGAAGCAGCAAGTGCGCCGTGCCGTTCACGACGACCTCGGCGTCGGGCGAGAACCAGCCTGACGTCGTCGAGAGCACGGTCATCGCCGCGATCACTGCGCGGCGCGGCGCGGCGGGCGAGCCCGTGGCGTGAGGGCAGTCAGCGCGAGCGGCCGCAAGGTCGCGAGCGGCGCGCGAGCGGCGCATGACGGCGGGCAACGGCACACCGTCGTACGGCTTGACAAAGCCGTTCAAGTAGACGAGAATGTCCGCGCGCTCGTCGAGGTCGCCAAGCGCCCGACGCTCAAACTCGGCGCCTTCGATGCCGCAGAAGGTGGCAAAGTACCACGCCTTGTCACACCTTGCGGGCAACTGACCGTTGCACAGTTTCTGCCACAAGCTGGCGAGGCCGAGGAACTGCGCGTTGGCAAGGTAGCGCAGCACCTCCGACTCGGTGCGCACGGCAAACGAGCGCGCGAGCTGCATCGGTAGCAGCTGCGCACGCGCCGCGCGCGGCGATGGCGCACGCCACGGCGTGGGAAGAGACGTCAGCCGCGCATATCGCGGGAAAGCATGCGCGGGTCGCGGGGCGGGCTGAAGCGCGTGCGCGCACCGGTACGGCGTTGCGGCTGACGACGCTCATTCGGATGCCGTGCGCGAAGCAGAAGCCGTAGACCACGTCGGCCGCGGCCAGATCAAAAGCATTGTTCTGCGATGTGTCGGGCGCGAAGCCGAACGGCGAGGCGGGGTTGGGCACGAGCCCGCCCTGTATGGAGACAGTGCGCACTTTGCGCAGCACCAGCCCCGGCTGCGCGAGCACGATGTCCGCAAAGTCGCGCAGCCCCGAGATTAGCAGCATCGTGATCGCGCGAGGCGCGGCGCGCGCGAGCGTGCGCGCAAGCAGCGCCTTGCCTTCGAACAGGCGAGCAGGGTCGACCGCGTCGTAGCCGCGCAGGTCGCACTCGTGTGGCTGCTCCGGGATCGCCACGCCTGCCGAGCCCACGCCGACGGGCACCGCCGGCTCGCCGATGCGGTCAAGGATGAGACGCGCGAGCTGCGCGCGCCGAGCCGGCCGGCCGCCGCCATTCGCGACGACGGCGGAGAGGCGGATGTGACCTTGGCGGTGGGCCATCGCGAGCACGAGCAGCGCCTTGACGTCATCGGGATCAGGTCCGACGTCGGTGATCACCACAACATCAGCGGGCCGGAACGGCGCGAAGCCGGTGCGCCACATTGCTCCAAAGGAATGAAATGAGTGAGGGCCACGCCGAGGAGATTGCCGACACCGATCGGAGGAAAATTTTGATTTTTTATGTTCTCCGCTATCCTGATGCAAGCATCGTAAGTGATTTTATGTATTCTCGACATTGGTGGCTACTCGATTCCCCCGCAGCTGGTGCTGACCCCGCTGTCCTGACGTAAGCGCCGTTAGTATATTTTATGTATTCTTACCCTATACCAATTGCATCGGTCACTAGGCGGACAGTCGTGATGTAACACCGCGATCCTTATTCGCGCCCCCACAGACCTCGGATGTCGACCCGGAGTCTTTCGCGGCGCTGGCTGGCGACAACGTCGGAGGTGGCTCAACCTCGACGGGCTGCGCCGCCTCGACCTCCGGCTCGATCGTCGCCGGCGTGCAGCTCGCGAGCATGGAGCGCGCGCACAAGCTGCCGCAGCTGCCTGAGTCACAGGGTCTCAGGCCGGCGCTAGAGTCACAGGGGGGGGGGGGGGGGGGAGGGGGGGGATGGAGGGGTGGAAGGGATTGACGATGCGATTAGCCTAGCAGTGACTTGGCGCGTGATGAAACGACGTCCCTGCTGACGCGGGAAGGGCCGTGCAGACACGCCCGTTGCGCCCCGACGTCGAAAAGCAGGGACGAAATCTCAAATAATCGTCCATCCCTGCTTCCGTCCGGACCTCCCGCTTGACGGGCAGACCGAGCGGAGATGGCGCCCAAGAAGGTGCTCCTGAAGGTCATCATCCTCGGAGACAGTGGCGTCGGGAAGACGTCGCTGATGAACCGGTGCGCGGCTGTGCCGCGCATCTTGCCGGCTGCCCGCGCGCGTCCCGCGCTTAAGGCGGCGCGCGCGTTGAGCGATCGGCCGAGTCCTCAGCGCTCGTTTGCGCGCCGCCTCGAGCGCAGGCGCGTGCGAGCGGCGCGCATGGCTCGCGTAGCCCGCCGGCGCTTACGCGCGGCCTCCGCGCACACCGCGCACGCACAGGTACGTGAACCAAAAGTTCTCCAACCAGTACAAGGCGACGATCGGCGCGGACTTCCTCACCAAGGAGATCCAGGTCGATGAGAGGCTAGTCACGATGCAGGTGGGCGTTCGGCACAGCGCGGCTACGCAAGCGTGGCGGGCCCGCTGTCGGCCCCCGCCCCATCCCGCCGGGCGCGCGCGCTCAGCCGCGCCCCCGCGCCTCGCGCGACGTACCTGTCGCTCGCCAGATCTGGGACACCGCGGGGCAGGAGCGCTTCCAGAGCCTCGGCGTGGCCTTCTACCGCGGGGCGGACTCGTGCGTGCTCGTGTTCGACGTGAATGTGGCGAAGACCTTTGAAAACCTCGACAGCTGGCGCGAAGAGTTCCTCCTCCAGGCCGGCCCGCGCGATCCGGAAGCATTCCCGTTTGTCGTGCTCGGCAACAAAGTCGATCTCGACGCGCGGATTGTGCGCGCCGCGCGGGCGCGATCGGGGCGCGCGCGCGCGCGCGCGCTCGGCCTACTCCCCGCGCGCTCACGTACGTGCGCGTTGCACCGGCTCGGCCGTGCGCGCGCCGTTTGCCGCACGCCGCGCCCGCCGACGCGGAGTCAGGTTTCGCAAAAGCGCGCGCTCTCGTGGTGCCAGTCGAAGAACAACATCCCCTTCTTTGAGACGAGCGCAAAGGACAATATCAACATCGAGCAGGCCTTCGAGGTCATCGCGAGGAACGCGCTCGCGCAGGAGCGCGTTGAGGATATGTACGCGCATCCACCTCCCCCCCCCCCCCCCCCGCGCCCATGCATGGCCATGGGCCCCCGTGAGCCACACTCACATCGGCCTCTGATGCACGCCCCCACCCGCCGGGCGTGCGCTCGCGCAGCTACTTGCCTGACACGGTCGACCTGAGCGACCAAAAGGACAAGCAGTCGGCGCAGAACTGCGCAGCTTGCTGAGCTGAATGTACCGGGGGGGGGGGGGGGGGGGGGGGGGGGGGGGGCACCACAGATGTGTCGGCGTGAGACTGTGAGACTGTGACTCGAGATGCATCATGGCTTCAGGCTCTCGCCATGCGCGATCGGGCACGAGATGATGGCATCGTGCTCGAGCGAGCCCAGCAGCAGCCGGGGGGGGGGGGGGGGGGGGGGGGCGTTGGGCCGCCCGCGGAAACGGAGGTGAGCGTGTGGGAGCGGCGCGCGTCGGCGCGCGCGGCTGGCGTGCAGCACGGATAAGTCTTGTGTGGACTTCGCGGGGCGGATCCCGGTGCAGGGATTGCCGACGTAGGCCGCGAGCGCGAGCAGGGCGGGGATGAAGACGGATGATGGGGTTGGGGCCAAGGCCGCCGCACCCGCAGCTATCACGGTGGCAGCGACCGCCACGGTCAGTGCGAGGCTCGCGTGGCCGCTGCGCGGGCAGCTCGCCCGCCAGGTCCAGGAGGGCCGGCCTGCGGCCTCAGTGCCCAGCGTTGGGCATGTCCGCGTCTGCGTCTGCGGGCCCGCCACTGCGATGGCGCTTTGAGCCTGGCGCGCCAAAACGCAATCGGTCCGCCGATCGGGGGGGGGGGGGGGGGGGGGGGGGGGGGGGGCGAGGCGTGCGCGGGGGCTTGGGGTGGGCTCCGGGTGCCGGCGCTGTGCCAGCGGCGGGCTTGGTTGACGCCGTCTCGCCGGGGCCCTTGCGCCTTGCGGCGCGAGCGTCGCGGAGGGGCGTCGGCTGCGCTGGCTCCGCGTCGGCGGTGGCGTGGGGCAGGCTCTTGTGGAGGGCGGAGCGCTCGCGCACGAGTCGGTTGCCAAGGCGGGCTGTCTGCGTGCCGTTGGGCTGCGCTTGGGCAGGTAGGACCTGCGGCCTCGGGGGCGGGCGGGTTTTCGTGTTGGGCCAGGCGGCAACGCGCACCGGCCGTGTTCGCGGCCGGCAGGCGGACGTCCGCAGCGGGGCGGAGAATGCGGGTGAAGCGCTTGCACGGGCGCGGTTCGCACCTGGCGGCCAGGCGATCACGAACCGTTGGGTCGCCCGGCTGTTTGGTGGAGCCGAGGGCAGCAAGGATAGCGAGCTTGGCCGCCTCATCGGTGACGAGCGGCACTGTTGCCCAGCTCTGTACCTCGAAGCCCTGGATGTGCAGGCGTCGGGGAAGTTCCCGGCAGCGTCGCCTGCGTCCGTCGAGAGGCGGACCGAAGTCGCGCCCGTGCCCCCGTTGGCGACACCGAGCTCTCGCTCGTTCACACCGGCCCGCCGACGCGGGCGCGTGGTGCGCGCGCGTTGGGTGCGTGTCTGCCTCGAGCAGCGTGCCCAGTCGCAGTGTGGGCGCGTGTCCGTCTGCCTCAAAACGCCACGTGGAGGGGAAGGCGCGGGGCGGGCTCGCCGAGGAGGTGCCGCCGCTCGGTGCCACCCGGCGCGGGCTCGGGGCAGCCGTCTTCGGGTGCCGCGCTCTTCGCGCCATGCACGAACGTTCCGCCGCGCTCGCAGCGCGCGAGCGCACGCACAGAGCGCGCGGCGACCCCGGCGGGGGCAGTGCGTCCCGGTGGCACTCGCGGGCGCGCGCCTGGCCTGGGCGCAGCTGGGCGCGTTGCCGCCCGCGCAGCGAGCCGCCCGCGCGCCTCGCCGCGCGCGCGCTTCGTCGCACGCGTGCGCCCTGCATGCACGCGCACAGCGCGCGGCGGCTCGGCGCAGTGCAAGGCAGAGCGTGCTGCAACGGTTGCGAGGGCGCGCACGCGCGGCGCGGCGCGCCCCTGTGTGGTCGCCTGCGCGCGGCGCGTGGTCCGGACGCAGCTGGGTGGCGTGATGCCGTTCGTGCAACACAGTGCGCGTGAGAGCCGCACGTGCACACCTGCAGTGCAACGCGGCATTGCGCGCGTTGCGTGGGCGGAGCGCGGCTGGATGTGCTTGAGGTCGCGCAGCATGCCGCGCGCCGCGCGCTGTGCGGCGCAGCGAGTCGGCCATGCCCCTGGTCCTCGTCTCCGGGGGGGGGGGGGGGGGGTGGTGGTGGCAACCAGGATCCGCCAGCGCGTGGTGGGCGCCGTCCAACTCCCAGCCAGGATGCGCCCCGTTCTTCCCCGACACTCTCCGTCCAAACCCGCCGCCCAGCCTGCCGCCGCACCCGCCGCCAACGCCGCCGCGCACCCATCCGCCGAGCTCGCCTCGCGCGCGCTCGCGCTCACGCTGCGCGACGAGGCTGCGCAGGCCGGCGCGCGGCCGTGCAGAGCAGCGCAGGCCGGCGCGCGGCCGCGCGCGCGCGCTCACGTTGCGGCCGCGCAGCGAGCTTTCGCCGCGTCGCAGCCCCTCCGAGCAGCCACGATGCACGCCCCCGGAGGACGTTGGCCGCGCTCGGAGGCCGCGCTCGGGCGCGCAAAGAGAGGCGGCGCGGGCAAACGAGTAGGCTCGGCGCGCTGGCGGGTCCTGGTTGTGGGAGAGCGGGGCATTCTCCAGGGCATCATGTAAATTCTCCCAAGTATCATCCGGGCCGCCATCCGGACACTGACGTGCCCACAGTCTGCAGATGGAGGACTCCGTGAAGGACGCTTTGCCCGGCGGGCGGGGCGGCTCGGACAGTTTCTCGCTGGCCCTCAGCACCATTCTGTCGCCGGGAGATACCCACCCCCACGTGGTCCCATCCACTTGCCTCATCGCCCTGCTGCGTTACGCGGATTTCGGCACGAGCAGGGTTAGGGTGGGCGACACGGGGTGCTCGCAGCATGCGCTCAAGGTGGCGCTGCGCAACCTGCGCAAAGCATGCGCGGATGCGGACCGGTTTGGGCAGGTGCTCGTGGTCGTGCTACCGCTCTGCCTCCGCGCGTCCAGCGGCCTCGTGCACTGGACGGCGGCGTACCTGCTCCTCGCGCCGCCCGCGCAGCGCGGCGCGCCGCCCGGCGCCGCGCTCGCCCTGCTCGCCGATTCGCGCACCTTGGGCAACGGCGAATCGGCGTACGCCACGGCGGCCGGCGTGCTCATCAAGAAGCTTGCGCAGCGCATCGGCAGAACAGCGCCGCCCATCGATGCCTTCAAGGCGCCCCCGCAGAGTGGGGCCGCGTGTTGCTTCGCCGCGGCAACAGTCGCGGCCGAGGTCGTGGCGAGCGCATCGACGCTCTACGGCCGCCGCGCGAGTGTCCTTGTCGACATCAAGAAGGCTTTGGACGCGCGCCTCGCGCGCCTCACGACGGCCGCGTACGAGGAGACCCGCGCGCGCACGCTCCGCGCCGCCATCGGCGCTCTGCTCGGCGACCGCGCCAGGCGCTTCGGCCCGTTCACCCGCGAGGCCGCGCGGCTCGCCGAGGCCGCGCGGCTCGCCGAGGCGTGCGATGCCAGTGTCGGCGGATCCGCGCCCGACGGGCTGCTGCAGGCCGTCGAGGCGGCGCTGCGCGCGCCCGACGACCGCATCGCACGCACGGCCGCGCTCGACGCGCTCACGGGCGCTGCAGGCCGCGCGCTGTCGACGGCGGCCAGGCCGCGCGGCGCGGCGGCGCCAAGGCCGCCGTCGCGAGCGCCACCGCCGCGTGCGCCGCAGCGGCGCGCCGCCTCGGCGTGGGGGCCCCGACCATTCAGCAGCCTCGGCGGGGGCGAGGGCGACGGGGACGATGGCGACGCCACCACCGCTGACGACGGGGAGGGCGCGGAGGACGGGGACGACGACCTCGCGGGCGCGGCGGCTGCGGCGGTGGTGACGGGCACGGCGGCGACGAGCGCGGTGGCGGCGGGCGCGGCGCCAACCTCGCCGGCGGCGGCGGACGGCGGTGGCTCGGCGCCGCTCGGACGCCGCTGCGTCCACACTGCGCCTGATGAGGGCGACGCGGACGCGCGCGTGTACGACGCCAAGGACCCCGAGCAGCTAAAAGCGGGTAGGGCGCGGCTGCGGGCGAACAGCGGGCGCGCGCCCGCCGTGGTCGACACGCTTTTCGCGCACGCGACGGGCACGATCGTCACGCGGCAGCGCACGGAGGGCGTGACCGGCGCGGGCATGCACCACCTCGCCGCCCCGACGCAGGGCGCGGGGTACGGTACCGTCGTGCGGGCCGAGCTGGGCGAGCGCGGCTTCGCGGGGACGACATGGCACATGACGTCGGGCGTGGAGAACCAGCCGCGCGCGGTACGAGCGGCCGCGCGCGCGTACGCGCACGACGGCTGGGGCGGCGTGTACAATGCGCACGAGGACTTTGCCGCCTTCGAGGGCTTGCCGCGGCTCGCCGCGCCCGAATCGCTCGCGGCCATCGCCGGCGGGTCGGCGGACGCGGTGTTCTGCTGGCGGTCCGGCCGGTCCGTCATCGGCGAGGTGACGTCGGTTCACTTCAATGGCGACCGCGCCGCCGCCATCGACCACGCGCGGGCGCTGCGCGTCAGGCCCGATTGGCGCTCGCAGCCCAGGATCTACGAGGCGGCGTGCGGCGCGGAGGGCACGGTGCTGCTCGTGTGGGTCGTGCCCGACCGTCACAAGAACCCGCGGCTGGACTGGGCGCCGATTCTCGTCGTGATCCACCTGCCCGCCGACCCCGACTGGCTCGCGCGCGCCACGCCGGCGATCGCGAAGGCGTGGCGCGAGGTCGAGGACGGACGCGCGATCGCGGAGGCGCGCGGCGTGCCGCAGCACCTCGCCTACACGCTGAGCCCACGCTTCCGAGGCACCGCGCCGCGCGGCGCCGCGCGCGTGCCGCCGCGCCTCGGCACGAGCGACGCGCGCGAGGCGCGCGCGCTCGCGGCGCTCGTGTCGGCGCTCATGTTCGTGCCGGCCTGGCGGCGCGCGCGGCGAGCCGCGCCCCCGGCAGTGGCGCCGCGGCCGTCGCGCGCGCGCTCGCGCGCCTGCACAACGCGCTCGAGCCCGATGACGAGAGCGCGCCCGAGTCGGCGCGCGTCGCGCCGCTCGCCGCCGCGCTCGAGCAGTCGGCGGGCTGGCCGGCGGGCACGGCGCGCATGGCGGCAAGCGTGACCAAGGGCCCCGGCGTCGGAGATGGCGCAGGTGGCGACGAAGCGACCAAGGTGGAGGAAACGGCGAAGACGAGCGGCGACGGCTGCACCGGCACGCCTCCTCTGCGCCCGGCCGCGCGCGCGGCCGGCGCGGCGGACGACGGAGGGGCGGCGGTCGTGGCGGGCGTCGAGGGCGAGCGCGACGCACTCGCCAAGACGGGTGCCGGCGGCTGCGACGACGACGCTCGCGAGCCGCTGTCGGCCGGCAAGCCCGGCGCACTCGCCGCCGCGGCGACCGTCGGGGGTCTCGGCGAGCTCGTCGGCAGCCTATGCGCGTGGCTGGCGCGCGGCGCGGCTGGCGGCGCCATCGCGGCCATCTCCCCCGGGACGGCCGCGCGCGGAGCAAACGGCACGCCGCAGCGCGCCGAGCCGCCGGCCGCCGGCGATCCCGTCGCTCCGCACGCGCGCGTCGCCGCTGCGGCGCCCTTGGCGGGCAGCGCGGCGGCGCCGTCGTCGGCCGCGCGCGACGCGCAGCGCGGCGTCGCGGGAGTCGACGCGGCCGCGCACGCGCACGCGCGCGACGGCAGGCGGGCGGCACGGCGGATGCGCGAGCACGAGGGGGCGGTGCACAGGGCCTACCGCATGTCCCTCTGGCGCGACGCGACGTTTGTCGAGTTCGTTGAGAAGCTGCGCCCCGACGGCGGCGCGCAGCTGCTCGCGCGCGAGCCCACGCGGCGCGCGGCGGCGGTGCTGTGCGAGCTCGCGCGCGGCCGCGACGGCGCGAGCGGCGCGGCCGGGCTGCTGCACGAGATGAGAGCCGCCGATGCGCGCGCGCGCGAGGCCGCCAAAGCGGCGGAGGCAGCGCGGCCTGCGCACGGGACGCTGCGCATCGTGGCAACCGTGGCGCTGGGCGGTGCGGTCTTCGCCGGCATGTCAGCGCTGGTCGTTGCTTGCGCGGCGCGCACGGCGACCGGTGCGCTCTTTGGGGCCCGCCGCCCGCGGGCGGCCGCGTGCGGAGCCGACGACGCGCTCGGCGCGCCGCAGCGCGCCGAGCCGCCGCCCGCCGACAAGGGCAAGCGCAGGCGCGCCAGAGCCAACGACGACCCCGTCGACGCGGCGCGCAAGGCCGTGGGCAAGGCGGAGGGCAACTGCCGCAAGGCAGCCCGCCGGCTGCACCTCGCTGCACTGGGCGAGGAGGAGGCGCAGCAGCGCGTGCTCGACGCCGAGGCGGCGGAGCAGCTGGCGCGCTCGCGCGAGCCGGCCGGCGGCTGGGTAGGCAGCGCGCGCGCGCGCGCGCGCGCGCGCCCCGCCGCGCGCGCGCTCGTCGATTGGCGTGCGCGCAGCGCAGAGCGGCGCGCCAGCTCCGTCACCCGCGCGCCGCCGCGCCCGTGCCCCTCGCGCGCAGGGGCGCCCTGCGGACCTGCGGCTGCAACAGGCGCACTTTGGCATGCGCGAAGATGCCGACGCGGATGTGCGCCGCGCGCACGAGGCGCTGCGCCGGGCGAGACAGGGTGTGGCGTGCGCCAAGGCCAGCGTGCGGCAGATGGAGGCGGCGTTGCTCAACGCGACGCGCTGCGCCACCGCGGTGCTCGCGCCGCGTGGCGTGCCGGAGGGTGACGAGCAGGCCGCGGCGAGAGAGCAGGCGGCGCTGGACCGGGAGGCGCCGCCGGCCGCGCAACGCGCGGCGCCGACGGCGCGCTCGCCCTCGGAGCCGCCGTCCGAGTGGGGCCCGCCAGCGGTCGGCCGGCGCCCGACGCCGCGTGCACTGTCGCACGCCGCGGGGCGCGGGGACGACAACCCGTTTGCGCCGCTCGCAACCGTCAGCGGCGATTGGTCGCCCACGCCGAGCTCGCGCTCGCCGTCCTCGCCGCCGCGGCAGCCGCCGTCCGACCGCCGCAGCGCGCAGCGTCGCAGCGCGCGCGCGCGGCCGCCGAGGCCGACCGTTTCGCCCGAGGACGCGCTCGCAGCCGAGCGCCAGGCGCGCGCGCTGTCGGAGCAGGCGGAGCGGAGGCGCGCCAAAAAGGCCGCCGCCAAGGCCGCGCGCCGCGCCGCGCGCGCCGCCGACAAGCGGACGGCGCGCGTCGTCCACGCGTGCGTAAGCGCCGCCTTGCGGCGCGTCTGCACGAGCGTCGCCACGGGCACGCCGCTCGCCGTGCTCCGCGAGCGCGCCGAGGGGCCGCGCGCGCCGAAGGCGGCGCCCGCGCCGCCACGCCGCGCAGCGGACGGCGGCCGCGCGCTCCGCCACGCGCGCCGTGCGGCCGCCGCGGCGGCGGAGCGCGAGGCGGCGGTGGCGGCCGACGCCGACGAGCGGTTCGAGCGGCAGCCCTCCGCCGCCCGGTTCGACGGCGGCGATGGCGGCGGAGGCGGCCACGTCGAGGCGAGCGCGCGACCGCGCGCCGGCGAGGCCGGCGAGGCTGGCGCGCACGGCGCGCCTGGCGCAGCGGGGACCCCGGCGGCGTCGCTCGCGTCGCGCAGCCCGTGTGATGCGCGCCGCACGGCACGCCTCCCGCACGCACGCGCCGCAGCCACCTGCGCACGCAACGGCGGCTGGGGTGGCAACGTCGGCGGCGACGTGTGCGGCGATTGTTTCGGCGGCGGCGGCGTCCGTCGCGACGCCTGCGGCGGCGGCGACGCCACCTGCGGCTGCGGCGATGGCGGCGTCGGTGCTGGCGCTGGCGAGGCCCCTGCACACGGTGCGCCGGCGCGCGCGACGGCGTCGCGCTTGCTGCGCTTGCTCGGCGCGCCACGCGCCGTGCTCGGTGCGATGGCGCACGCCGCGGCCGTGTTGGCGCGCGGCGTGGCCGCAGCCGTCGCTGGCGTGCGCGCCGCCGCGCGCGCCGTGCGGCGCGCGCGCCGCCGAGCGCCTCGCGCGCGCCGCACGGCTGCGCGGCGCGCTCGCGGCCCGCCGATGCGCGACGTCGACGGCGCCCTGCGGCCCTCGCCGTCCTGGTTGCGCACACGCCTCGTCTGCGGCCGGCGCCTCCCGCCTCTGCGCCGCGCGGGCGCGCGCCCGCCGCCCGCACACGCCGCGCCGAGTTCCCGCGCGCGCGCTGCGCAACCCGACAGCGACGCGCCGGCGTGCGCGCCGCGGCGCTCGGCGCCTGTCGGTGCGCCGCCGCGCGCGCGTGGCCTGCGCGCGGCGCGCGCACGGCGCTTCCTCGACGTCGCCGGCCGCGCGGCGCGGAGCGCGCGCCTCGGCGCGCGCATCACGCGCCAGCGCACGCCGGGTTCGCCATCGGAGCCCTGCACGGCCGAGAGCGGCGACGGCGCGGGCGCCGGCGGCGTCGGCGCGGCGGCGCCTGGCGCGGCGACGATGCGCGCCACCGGCGCGCGCGCAGCGCGCGCTGCGGCGGCGGCGGTCGGTGGCGCCTCGCGTCTCGCGCGCCGCGCGATGGCAAGCGCCGCCGCCGCTGCCACCTCCATCGCCGGCGCTGCCGCCTCCACCGTCGCCGCCGCCGCCGTTGCCATCGGCGCGGCCGTCACGTCACCGGCGTTCGCCGCGGCGCGCGGCATGGCGGCCGCATGCGTCGCTGCCTGCGCCCGCCCCACCGCCGCGCAGGCGGCCGCGTCGCGCGCGCTCGGCGCGCTCTTCGTGCTCGTCGACGCGGCCGACGCGGCGGGCGACAGCGACGCCGCGCTCGGCGCGCTCGCGGCCGCGGTCGACGCGACGGAGCTGCGCCCGCCGCCGGCCTTTTGGCGCGCGGGCCGCGCCGCGGCGTACGCACCGCGTCCGCCGCCCCTCGACTCGGCGCGGCCGCGCTACAACCGGCGCGCGCGCGCACCTAGCCCTCCCGTCGCGGCCGCGCGGCGCAATCTCGCGCGCGCGGTGCGCGAGCTCACGCGCGCCGCGCGCGCTGAGCGCGAGCGCGCGCCGGCGCCGCGCGGCGCGCGCGGCGGCGTGCTCCACGCGCTGCGCGCGTCGCTCCCCGTGCACGCGCGTGCCGCGCTCGGCACGGACGCGGAGCTGCGCGCGGACATCGCCGCGTTCGCGCGCGCGCGCCGCGAGCTGCACAGCCTCACCGACGCCGAGGTGGCGGCGCTCGCGCGCCCGGACGGGCCGCCGCTGCCCGTGCGGCTCGCGTGCACGGCGGTCGCGCGCGCGCGCGGCGTGACCGTGCTGCTCGACATCGTGCCGCGCGGCGGCGGCGCGCCCGAGCGGCTCGTGTGCCGCGCCCGTCGCCGCGGCGCCGCCACGCGCACGCCACGGCCGACAGCCGCCGTTATCGCGCGCGCGCCTTGCATAGCGGCGCGCGTTGGCCACACTGAGCCGGCGCGCGCGTGCGCGGGCGGATCGATCGGGGTCGCGCGCCTCCGTTCAGCGCGCCGCCGCTCTTGGCGTGGGGCGCGGCTCGACGTGCACACCCGCGAGCGGCTGGCCACACCGGTGCCAGGCCACGTCGTGGCCTGCGCCGCCGCCTCGGCCATCGGCGCGTGCGTCGCTCGCGCGCGGCTTGGGCTTGCACGGCTGGCGCGCGCGTGGCCCTGCGCCTCCGCTCCACTGGCCGCTGCTGCTGTCGCCTTCGCGCCTGCCGCCGACGGTGTTTTCTGCGCCCCGCTGGGCGCTCCTGCATCCGCCTTCGCGCCTGCCGCCGACGGTGTTTTCCCCGCCGCACTAGCCGCTGCTGCATCCGCCTTCGCGCCTGCCGCCGATTTTCCCGCCCCACTAGTTGCTCCTGCATTCGCCTCCGCGCCTGCCACCGACGGCGTTTTCCCCGCCCCACTAGCCGCTGCCGCTGCCGCGTCCGCGCCCGCCGCCGCGGGCGCGTCTTCCGCCCCACCAGCCATCGCCGCCGCGCCCGCCGCCAACGCGCGCACCGCCAACGTGCCCGTTGCCAACGAGGCTACCGCCACCGAACCAGCCGCCCTTGAGCTTCCCCTCCAACCCGCCAACTCGGCGCTGCTTGCGTGGGCGGGCGACGCGGCTGCGCGCCGGCTGGCCGCCGCCGCCGCGAGCGCCGGCCTCCCGCAGGCAGAGGTGGAGCGCATCGCCAGCGGCGACATGCTCGCCTCAACCGTCGACGCGTGCTGCGAGGTCGTGCTGCGCGTGCACGGGCAGGCCGGCGGCGGGCATGTCTGCCACGTGCCGCTCGCCGCGCAACCCGCGGTGTTTCAGGACGACGCCGAGCGCGCCGCGCTGCTGCACCGCCTGCGCAGCGAGGCGACAACGCAGGCTGTCATCGGCGTGTGGAGCCCGTCGGACGAGCGCGGCGGCGCGGGCGGTGACGACGGCGCGCAGCTCGCCTCCGGCCATTTCACCGCGTTGCGCCTTGTGCGCGTCGCGCGCGCGGGCGAGCATCGCTACGACGCGGTGCTCGTCGACACGCTCGCGTCGCCCTGCAGGCAGGCGCTCATGCTCGCCAAGGCGATAACTGCCACGCTGCACGCGGCGGGTCTCGACATTTCGCGCGTGCGCCGCGCGCTGCTGCTCAACGAGGCGGCGCAGCGTGGCGCGACGTGCGGCCTCGCGATAGTGGGCGCGCTCAACGACGCGCTCGCCGCGGCGGGCTGCTCGTCCGCGCCGCGCACGTTCAGCGTGGCGGACATGTACGCTGTCGGCGAGCGCCTCCGCGTCGCGCTGACCGGCGCGGCCAGCGATCGTGCGCCGGGCGGCGTCTGCGCGGTCACGAGCGCGGTGCGCGGCGGGGGCAGCCCCGATGGCGCCGAAACGCCGCCGCAGACGCGCGGCGCCAAGGCCGCCGCTGGCGTCACCGCCGCCGCCACCGCCGCCGCCACGCCGCCGCCGCCCGCGCTGGGCGCCGCCGCCGCCGCCACCGCCGCCGCCGCCGCTGCTGCCGCCGCCGTGGCCGCGCCGCCACCGCCGCCACCGCCGCCGCCGGCCGGCGACGCGGGCGACGCCGCCGCCGCCGCCGCCGCCGCCGCCGCCGCCGCCGCCGCCGCCGCCGCCGCCGCCGCCGCCGCCGCCGTCACCGCCGCGCGCACGTTCTTGAAGCTCGCGCCCAGGGCGCGCGCGGCCGCCTCGGCGCGTGAGGCGTTGCGCGCCGCGTGTGCGCGCGCGGACGCGGCGGCGTCGTCACACGCGTCGGCGCCGCACGCGCCCGCCGGTGCGCGCCGCCGGCGGCGCGCGGGCGCAGGCGAGCTGGCGCTCGCGGCTGCGCGCGCGCTCGCCTCGACGGAGCACGGCGATTTGACGGACGACGCGCTCGAGGCCGCCGTCGAGCAGGAGCTGGGCGACGAGCGCGGCCAACTGCTGCTGTGCACGCGGGGCGCAGCGGCGCAAAGGCCCGCGCTTTGCCGGCTCCTGAAGCACGCGTGCGCGTCGGCGCGCGCGGCGAAGCGCGCGCAATTCACGGTGTTCGTCGTGCGCGCGGCCACGCGCGGCGAGCGGGGGGGCGCCGCCGCGAGGCGCGTGGACTCGGTGGTCGAGCTGTCGTGCGCGCTGCACGAGAAGGCGGGCGCGCTCGGCGGCCTCCAGCGCGTCTGTGTGCGTGGCTTCGCCCTCGAGCGCCGCCGGACACTCGACGCTGGCGCCGAGGCCAGCGCGTCCGCCATCGGCCAGGACGAGCAGGTCGAGGCAGAGGCGGGCGAGGCGTGCGTCGCCGGCGTGACGATGGCCAAGCAGCTGCGTCAGTTTGCCGAGCAAGCTGCCCGCGACGACGTGCTCTTCCGCGTCGCCGTGTCCGAGGCCGACGCCCACGCCCGGCTGGCGCGCGTTGCGGGTGACGATGTCGTCGCGTACAGCGTCGTGCTCGCAGTCGCCGGGCTCGTCTGGCTGGCCAAGGCCGACGAGGTTGCGCCGGCGGCCGCCCAGTCCGCCGCCGCGCCGCCCGCCGCCCCGCCTGCTGCCGCCACGTCCGCCGACGCCGAGCGCGACGCCTCGCCTTCCGACCGCCTGCGCGCGCTGACGCTCGCCGTGCGAGTCGCGCTCGCGCGCGGCGTGCTGCGCCACCTCCTCGCCGACGCGTCGCCGGGCGCGTCCGCGACCGCTGGCGGTAGTTGCGCGACGCCCGTCGAGGCGGCCGCGTCCGACGCCGCGCCGCCCGCCACGGGCGTCGTGACGAGTGGCGTCGCGGCGGGCGCTGTGGCGGCCGCACCGGCTGCTGCGGGCGGTGCGACGGCGGGTGCATCGCCCATCACGCGGCCGGCGAAGCGCGCGCGGCGCACGCTCACCGCCGCTCCAGCCGCCTCGGCCGTTGCGGCCGCTGGAGGCGCACGCGCGGGCGCACGCGGCGCGGCCGGCGCGCCTCGCGCGCGCGCCGCGCGCGCGCCGGCCGAGTACGTCTGGCTTGCCATCGCGCGCCGGATGCTGGCGGCGCGACACGCGGCGGCCGCGGGCGGCGACTTTGTCGCGTCGTGCGTCGCCGCGATGCAGGCCGAGTACGGCGACGGCTGTGCCGTCGTCGTCGGCGACGCGCCTGATGACGCCTTGGTCGAGGCTGCGGCGGCGGCGCTGCTCGAGGGCAAGCACGCGGCGGTGAGCCTCGGCTGCGTCGACCGGCCGGCGGTGCTCGTCGTGCAGCGCGCCGTGGACGCGCCCACGTCGCGCGTGCACGGGTGGTGCGCGCACGCGGCGGGCGCCGCCGAGTTTGACGAGGGCGCCGCGCACGGCGTGTTCAACGCGATCGTCGAGCGCGCGTGGGCGCTGCGTCCGGACCCGGCCGACGGCAGCCCGCCGCCCACGCGCACGTGGGAGGTCGAGCAAATCGCTGGCGACGCGCCCGACCAGGCGGGCGTGGCCGCGCTGCGCGTGCTCTACGCGCTCGTCGCGGCGCACGGCCGCTACCGCTCGGCCGCCGCGCTCTTTGGCGCGCTCGCGCAGCTGCACGCGCCCGACGCCGCCGGCGCGCGCGCGGAGGTCGTCGCGGCGGCGTGCGCGGTGCCGCCCGGCGCGCGGCCGGGCGCCGCGCCGGCGGCCGCGCGGGACGACGCGAGGGAGCGCGCATGGGACGGCGCTCAGATCGCCGCGCTCGCCGTCGGCGCGGACGCTGCGCGCAGGCGTGTCGCGCCCGTGCGCGCGCTCGTCGACGCGCTCGGCACGCCACCGACCTCGGCGATCACGGGCGGGCCGGCGGTCCGGCTCGCGGGCGCGGGCGACGGCGGCCACGGTGCACGGTGGGTGGGCGGGCAGGCGGCGACGCCCGCCGAGCAGCTGCCGAGGGAGCTGCTGCGCGCCTACCACGAGGCGGTGCTGTGCGTCACGCCCGGCAGCCTCCAGCTCGGCCCGGCGGCGCTCGACGCGGTCACGCGGCCGCGCGAAAACGACACGCTGGAAGGCCTCCTCGCGCGCGTCAGCTGGCAGTGCGGCGCGAGGGCGAGCACGTGCGCCATGCTCGCCACGTTTTCCGAGCAGGCGGGCACCGGCTCGCGCGTCGCGCTCAAGGCCCTCCGCACGAGCTCCGACCTGGCCGGGCTGACGGCGGCTGCGGTCGGGCAGCAGGCGCCGCAGACGCCGCCGCCGCCGCTTCTCGTGATGCTCGGCCGCTGCCCCAGCCCGCTCGTCGGCGGCGGCCTCTTCCCGCCCGACCGCGCGACGGGCGAGCCGGCGGTGCACGCGGCGACGTCCGAGCTCGCCGTCGAGCTGCTGCGCGACGCGCGCGCGCTGGCCGGCACGGACGGGCGGCTCGTCGTGCTGTGCCTCGAGGCGTCCAACCCGCTCTGGTTCTGCCCCAAGGTGCGCGAGCTCGAGCTGCCGCGGACGCGGTCGGACGGCGTGCGCGCGTCCGGCTGCACCTGCCCTGCGACGTGCAGCGATGCGCGCGGCGCGGCGGGTGGCGCTGCCCGCGGCGCATCGACGCGGCCGGCGGCGCGCGCGATCAACAAGGCGGTGCTCGACCACTTCGTCGCGCTTTTCGGCCGCGAGGGCTTCGCGACCTTTGAGTTTGCGGGCGGCGGCGAGGCGAGCTGGCTGTGCGACAGCGCGGCCGGCACGACGACCGTCGCGGCGTGCGCGTCGCTGCCGCCGCGCATGGGCGATGGGCAGCTGGCCATCCGGCGGCACACGCTCGGCACGGGCGCCGACGCGCCGGCGCACGCCGTCGTCTCGCTCCGCGTCGCGCACGTAAGCCACGCCATCCGCCGCGCGGCGGACGACGGCGGCGCGCGCGCCGAGCGGATGGCGCGCGCCGCGCGCGCGTTCTGCGATGTGGCGGCCGCGCTGCGCGTCGACGCGATCCTGGCGGAGGTGCCCGAGGACCGCCCGACGGGCACGCCCTTCCTTGGCGGGCTGCTCAAATGTTGGGACAAACGCAACGGGAGCTGGACGGCGCCAGCCACGCTCGCGCTCGGAGACGTGCGCGAGGTGGCCAAGCGGACGGCCGACGCAGCGGCCGGCCGAGCGGACGAGGTCCCTGCGGCTGGCCGTCCGCAGGTCGCGGCGCGCGCGTGCGCTGGCGCGATTGGCGGCGGCGCGGGCGCGGCGGGCGCCTCGGACGCTGCGCCGCGTGCACTGGCGGGCGCGTCGGGTGCGCGCACGGACGGCGGCCCTGCCGACGCACCGCGCCAGCTGGAGAGCCGCTACGGCGAGGCGAGCAAGCTCGACCTACCCCAAGATTCCACTACGGGCCGCGTCCTCGACGCTCGCGAGGCCCAGGACCGCGCGCGCGTGCCTGCTGCGCCCGACGGCACAGCGCTGCGCCGCGTGCTCGACGCCGTCGGCGCGGGCGCGCCCGCGCAGCGCAGCCCGCGCTGGCACGACGAGCGATGGGAGGAGGTCACGGGCAGCAAGGTTGGCGACGTCGTGAACGACAACGCCGGCGTCGCGCACGAGACGCTCACCGACGAGTACGTGCACCGGCGGCGGCGCGAGGTGCGGACCAAGGCGACGACCGCGGGCATCCTCGGCGAGGCCGTCGCGCTGCGCAAGCTGGCGGCCGCGTACGGCATCACCGTCGTGTGCAACCTGCCGATGGTGCGTGCGGACCCGCACGACAAGAGCGCGCCGTTCGCCTTCTCGCCGGACGGGCTCGCCATCCTCCCCGAAAACAACGAGCAGGTCCTCGTCGAGGTGAAGACGCTCACCAAGGCGGGCGCCACGGCGCACGAGGACGGGCCGCCGCAGCCGCACCGCGATCAGCTGCAGCTCGGCATGCACGTCCTCGGCGTGAGCAAAGCGCTCTACGTGCAGTACCTCAGGCACGAGGACCGGATCGTCGTGCACGTCGTGACGCGCGGCGCCGGCTGGCTTGCATTCGCGCAGCCGAGGGTGCAGGCCTTCTGGGCGCGCGTCGTCGAGCGGCGCGCGCGGCTCGAGCGCGCGCGCGCCGACCACCCGGCTGCGAGCCGGCGGCACCGGCGGCAGCAGACGCCGGCCGGGCCGCCGCTCGTGCTCGCGCTGGACGGGCGCATCCCCGCCGCGCGCGCCGCCGCGCTGCACGCCGTCGCGCACGGCACCGCGAGCGCGGCGGCGGTGACGGCGGCGGCGGCGACGGGCGACGCGACGGCGTTGCAAGACGCGATCGCGGCGCTGCGCGCGCCCGTCGGCAATGCGGCGATCGACAGCGCAGCGCGTGCGGAGCGCGCGGCCGTCGAGCGGGCGATCGCGTACCTCGGGCAGCCGGCAGGCGACGCCGCCGCCCGCGGCACGGCCGAGGCGGCCGAGGAGGAGAGGACGGTCGACGCCGACATCTGCGCGTTGCTGCACCAGCTCGGCGCGAGCGTGGCGCACGTGCACGTCGAGGACGCGGATTGCGTCACGCGTGAGCACTGGGGCGGGGCGGTGCTCGCTGCAGCGGGCGACCCGTCGAGCGCCCCCGCCATTTCGAGCGTCATCGTCGCGCACATCGTGCGCCTCGCCGGCTTTGGCGTCGAGCTCCCGCAGTCGATTCGCGTCGCCCCCAGCACGGCCGACTGGCACGAGGGCTGGCTCGACGTGCAGTGCGTGCTGCTGCGCACGCGCCGGCGCGGGCGGCGCGACGACGACTTTGTGGCCGTCGTCAGGCGCGGTGGGCGCTGGTTTGCGTGCGAGCCCGGCCGCGCGCGGCGGCTGCAGTGGCGGTCGGTCCTGCGCCGCGCGCGCGGCGGCGTCGACGGGACCGGCGAGGAGGCGTTCGCGGTCGTCTACGTGCGGCGCGGCGACGCGGCCGGCGACGCGGCTGGCGACGCGCAGGCCGAACGGGCGCGCGGCGGGCGCGCGCGCAGGCGCACGCGCGGCGGCACGCGCAAGCGCAAGCGCGGCGCCTCCGCCGGGCTCGAGGCGGCCGCGCCCGCCGGCGCGCCGGCGGGCGCTGCTCACCGCCCGCCCGCCAGGCGTGCCACGGTCGCCGCGCGCACCACGCGCTCTGTGACCTACGCGCGGCACTCGGCGCCTGCCGCCACGGTTGCACCTGTCTTCGACTGGCGCGCCGGCCGCCCGCCCCCTGCCGCCGCCGCCGCCGCCAAGCGCGGCCAGGCGCTCGAGCCGGGGCAGTTCGCGCGGCCGCGTGGGCGCGCGCCATGGGGCAAGGTCTGGGACAGAGTCTCGGGTGCGTGGGCGGACAAGCCGACTGGTGCTGCCGTCGCCGCCGCGCCGCCGCCGCTGCCGCCCGCCGCCGCGCCGCCGCCCGCCGCCGCGCCGCCGCCCACCGCCGCGCCGCCGCCCGCCGCCGCGCCGCCGCCCGCCGTCGCGCCGCCGCCCGCCGCCGCGCCGCCGCCGCCGCCGCCACCGGCGGCGCTCGGCCGCCGGCAGCACGTCGGCGCGGGCGGCAGCGCGGCGGGCCGGCGGCTCGCGGCCATCGCACGGCGGCAGCGCGGCGTGCGCGCGCCGCCGCCCGCCGCGCGCTTCCTCGCCACGCTGCCGCCACCGCCACGCGACGGCCTCGCGCGCACGAGCAAGCAGGCGCGCGCGAGGCGCAACGCGGACGGACGGCCGGCGCACGCGCGCGCGGCCAACGCGCGCGCCTTCTACCGCGGCGTGGAGCTCGGCGTGCACGCGACGCGCGCCATCGTCGACGCGCGCCACGCCGACCTGCCGCAGGCCGTCTTCGTGGCGGAGGCGCGGGCGATCGTCGCGCGCTCCGCCGGCGGCGGCGCGCTGCTCGCGCCGGACGACGTGCGCGACCTGTGCGACGCGCAGACGGACGCCGATCGCGCTGCGATCTGGGCGTCGGTGGGCGCGCACGAGGCGACGCGCATCTTCGCGCTCGTCACGCGCAACGCGAGCTTGGCGGGCGCGGCGCTGCTCGTGCTGCACACGCCGGCGGGCGCGCCGGCGCGCGCGCTCGGGCTCGTGGCGACGCGCTCGCGCGCGCCGTCGACGGGCGCGCCGCGCGACGCGCACAGGGCGCTGGTGCAGCGGTTGGACGTGCTGATGGACGCGATCGCCGCGGCGCGAGGCGCGTCGCCGCTCGAGCTCGAGCTCGCGCTCGCGCCCGAGCCGCAGAGCGCGTGCAACGCGCGTGCGGCCGCGCTGCTCTGCCTGCAGGCCGTCGCGGACGCGAGCGGCCGTCCCGCCGCTGAGGACGCGCTGGCCGCGCTCGACGACGCGCGCGGCATCGACCGGCACTGCCACGCCGTCCGGCAGCAGATCGAGGCGAAGCTCGCGTGGCGGCGCGCCGACGGCGCCGACGGCGCCGTCGGCGTTGACGGCGCCGACGGCGCGCCCGCGCTCGCGCCTGCCGCCGCACCGCCGGCGTGCGCGCCGGCGCACGCTGCCGGCGAGGCGGCGGTCGACCAGGCGATCGTCACGCGGGTGCGCGACGCGCTGCGCGCGTGGGCGACGACTGGCACCGCGCCCAGCGCGGCGGTGCTCGACGACGCCTGCGCCGCGTACACGGCCCGCGCACGCGCGCGCAAGGACGCGCGCACGGCGCTGGGCCCGACGCGCGCGGCCGAGCTGCTCGCCGCGGCCGCGCGCGGCGGAGCCGACGGGGCGGATGCCGCGCGCGCGCTGCTCGGCGGCACGCCGCGCCTGCTCGTCGTGCTCCTCTGCGTGCCCGTCGCCGCGCCGTCCGGCGAGCCGCCGCGCCCGGTCGGGCTGCTCGTCGCCGACCGGCCGACGGACGACTCGCGCCCGGCCGCGCTCGTGCGCTACGACTTTGCGCCGCTCGACGCGGACGTGGCCGTCGCGGTCGGCGCGCATGCCGTCGCGCTGGCCAGTGCGATCTGGCCGCTGCTCGCGGCCGAGGGGGAGCCGCGGCCATCGCCCGTCGTGCGCTCGCAGCCGCGCGGCGGCGACGATGGCGCGCGTGCGCTCGCAACGTTCGCGTGCCTCGACGCGCTGATGACCGCCAGCGTCGGCGCGCACGGCCTCGCGGGCGGCGCGGGCATGCTGCCCGCGCTGGTCGCGCGAGGCGCCGCGGCCGCCCAGCGCGAGCGGCAGCTGCGCGCGGCCGCCGAGAGGCTGGGCGGCACGGTCGCTGGGTGGCCGGACACGGGCGCGAGCGCGGCGGGCGCGAGCGTCGACGAGGAGGCGCGCACGTACGAGGTCGAGGCGGTCGTCGACGAGCGCCGCAAGGCGGGCAAGAAGGTGACGTTCCAGTTCCGGATCAGGTGGCGGGGCTACGACGAGAGCGCCGACACGTGGGAGCCTGAGGCCAACGTGAGCAGGGACCTCGTCGCCCAGTTCCGCAAGACGCGCGACGAGCAGAAGCGGCGCGCGGGCGTATCGGGCAGCGGCAGCGGCGGCGCGGGCGCGGCGTCGGCATTGGCGTCGGCGCCGCTTCGCGCGCACGGCGAGTCGGGCGCCGCGGGCAAGCGCGCCGCGGCGGGTGCCGCCGCGAGCGCGCGCGACGCCGCGGGCGCGCGCGCGCCGAGCGTTCCCCGCGCGCGCGGCGTCGAGCGCGCGCGCGTGGACGAGCCCGCTGCGCCGAGCGCGCGCGCCGCCGGCGGCGCGACGGCGCGCACGCGCGTCAGCGTGCTCCCGGGCTTCGTGGTCAAGCGCTCGACGCTCAACGCGGGGCCGCAGGCGGTGACGGCGCAGCCCGGTGCGCGGAAGGAGCTGCGGCGCATCGCGGCGGCCGTGCACAGGCTCACGACACAGGCGTACCGCGTCATCAACAAGGTGGTGCGCGACGAGGCTGCGGTGGCGAGCGCGCAGGCCGTCGGCGCGGCGTCGGGCGGCCCGTCGACCAGCGTGCACACGTCGACCACGATGGACAAGGGAACCGTCCGTGCGATCTTCTCGGCCATCGGCTGGCACAAGGACGAGAGCACGTACGGTGCAGCGCCCCGAGGCAAGCCCGCCGAGCAAGCCGCCGCGCAGACCAAGGCGGCGACGGCGCGCGCCGTCGGCGAGATGGCCGAGGGCGTCCAGCCCGTCTGCGCGGTGGGCCTCACGGAGATCCTCGAGGCGGAGGCGACGCAGGTGTCCACCGCGTGCCTGATGCATCCATCGCGCGTCGTGAACGGGCTGCTCCGCGACGTCGTCCGCGCGGCAGTCGAGCGCGACGAGGCGCTCGTCGCGCTGCCCGAGATGCAGCGAAACGCGCGCGTGCGCGAGCTGTGCGAGCGGCTGCTGCGCGGCGACGTGGAGGGCGCGCGCGTCGGCTGCCCCGCCGCGCTCGACCGCCACCTGCCCGACATGGTCCTCCACAAGATCGACTACAAGTGCACGCCCACGAAAAGGTGGAACTACGACCGGCACACGACGCGCTACTTCCTCGTGCAGATCCGCACCCTGCAGCACGTGGCCGAGGGGCAGGCGCTGCTCTGCCGGCTCGCGCACATCCACACGCAGCTGACCGGACGGCCGCCGCGGTACAATGTGGCGCCGCTGCGCACGCACAATGTGCGCGCGAGGCGCGGCTGCCGCTGCCGCCGCCGAGCGCCCAAGCGCGCGCGCCGCCGCCGTGCGCGCCGCCCCGCGGCCAGGTTGGTCACGCGCCCGCGCGCTCGCGCGCCGCGCGCTGCGCGCAGGTGCCGCGCAACGTGCGCCTCGCCGCGAGCGCCATCTGGGTGACGCTTTCGGATGACGAGCGCAAGGAGCTGCGCGCGCGGCTCAAGGCGCTGGACCTGCGCGACCACGATGGCGAGCCGATCAAGTGGACAGGCACAAACGGCAACACCCCGCCGATGTCGGACGTGCGCGTCAGGTACGCGGTCTTTGCGACGCGCTTCGACATCTCCAACCGCGTCTTCGACTACGCCGGGCGCGAGCGGCCGCCGGCCGATCTGCCGTGGCACGCGCGGCGCTCGTGGGTTGGCCTCGCGCCGCTGCCGCGCGTGCCGCTCCCGGGCCGGCAGCCCGTCAAGTCGGTGGTGACAGATGGCGTCGCCGTGCACGCCGTCGGGACCGTCCTCGTGCCGAAGGCGCAGGCGCCGGCCGGCGGCTCGGGCGTCCTGCACCGCTGGCGCCGGCCGGACGGGCGCATCGCCGTCGCGCTCGGCTCCGAGCTGCGGCGGGCGATCGACGTCGAGGCGGCGGTCGTCGTCGCGGCCGACCCGAACATGGGCAACATCACCACCTACTCTGCGCACGTCGGGCGGGCGGCCGTCTGGCGGCAGTTCACGCAGCGCGCGCGCGCGCGCGCCGCGGGCTTTGCGCGCGAGACGGCCAAGACCAACGCGGCGCGGCGGCGCGTGCGCACCGACGGGCGCGGCGAGGAGTTCAGCGTGGAGGCGGACGAGGCGCGGCTTGGCGAGGCGCACAGCGCCAAGGTGCTCGGCGAGGGCGAGTTCCACGCCTTCCACCGCGAGAGCGCGCGGGTGCGCGAGCGCGCCGCCGAGCACGTGTACGACGCGCCGGCGCGCCGGAAGGAGCGCTGGCGGCGCGACAGCGGCGGGCGGTCCAACGCGGCGCGCGTCGCCGAGGCGCTCATCGCGGCGCACTGTGTCGACGGCGTGACGCGCGACCGGCTGCTCGTGTGCGTGGGCAAGTGGCTGCGCGACCACAAGGGCGCGCAGCCCAAGGGCGCGCCGCCCGCCTTCCAGGTGGGGCTGCTGCGCGAGCTGCGGCGGCGCGGCGTCGCGGCCGTCTTCGTGCCCGAGCCGTACACGTCGATGCACTGCTCGATGCCGCGGCTCGCCAAGGGCGGCAGGCTGCAGCGCTGCGGCGCGGAGCTCGCGCAGAACCCGCGCCTGCCCGTGGCAAAGGGCGGCACGCGCACGGTGCACGCGCTCGTCATCTGCCCGGCGTGCAACGGCGGCAAGAAGCCCGTGCACCGCGACTACAACGCCGCGCGCAACATCTTCTACGACGTGCACGACATAGCGGCGCACGCGGCCGGGCGCGACACCACGTCGACGCCTGAGCGCTTTGCCCTCGTGCTCGCCTGGTGGGCGCGCGGCGAGGTGTGGGAGCGTGAGGAGCGCATGGTGCACGGCGAGGGCGACGACTGCGACGACGAGTGCGACGGCGACGACGAGGGCGACGACGAGGGCGACGACGACGACGACGACGATGGCAGCGGCGACGGCGGCGGCGGCGAGGGCGACGGCGACGGCGACGGCGACGGAGGCGGCGGCGGCGACGACGACGATGACGGCGGGGGAGGCGGCGGCGGCGACGGCGGTGGCGACGACGGCGGCGGGCGCGGCGGCGGTGGCGGCGGCGGCTCTCGCGCCCGCACCCCCGCCCGCGGAGCTGCCAGCGCCAGTGCCGGCGGCGGCAGCGCGCGCGGGCCGAAGCGCGGCCGGCGTTGACGCACGGCCGAGCCGCGCAGCGGTCGACGCTTTGCGGGCTCTGCCCAGGTCGCGCGCGGCTGGCGACGCGTGCCGCGCGCGGCACGACCGTGCACGCCGCCACCCGTGGCCGAGCGCGCCGCACCAGCCGGCCCGCTCCAACCGCCGTGCGGATCACGGACGCTCGCTACGGCTCGTCGGCGCGCGTCACCTGCGCCGGCGGCCACGGCGCCGTCTGCTCCGGCCTCGTCGCGAGCAGCCCGACCGCTGCTCGCCGCCCGCACGCCGCCGCAGCAACGCTGCGCGTCGTGCTCCCCCGCTCGCCAAACGCGAAGAGCTCCCTCACAAGGACGTCCTTCCGAACGGCCCGCGCTGCACTCGGGGCGCGATCGTGCCCCTGATCGGATTTGGCTTGACCATCTATACATGCGCGGCCTTCTGCCTGAAAAGTCGCCGTCTCGCCGAGGGGAACGGCGCCGGGTGGGAACGTGCGCCGCACCAAATGACGCTTCTCAGAGCTGCTGGCGGTGCGCCGTCTCCTGGAGCGGCTTGCGCTTGCGCTGCGCCGCAAAGAAGGCGAAGATCCCGCAGCAGCAGCAGATGACGAGGAGCGCCAAGATGATGATCAGCACGATCGGCGGGCCCTTCTTCTTGGCGGGCCCTTCTTCGTCCGTCGATGCGGCCGTAATTGAGGTCTGCGTGGACGTCGGCTCGAGTGTCGGCGCGGGTGACGGCGTTGACGTCGGCGTCGGCGCCGGAGCCGGCCCCGCGACGGCCGGCGGGACGTACATGAGGTCGTCGATCGTCATATCGCCCGCGCTGCGGCGGCCGGTCAAATACCGGAGGCGGATGTAGCCGCTCGCGCCCGCGGGGCCGACGGTGACCGAGAGGGACTCCCAGGTCTGGCCCTGGTCGCCGACGATGGTCGTGACGTCCGTGAAAGCGTTTGGCGACGGCGCGCTGGCGGTCGAGTACTGGATCGCAAACGTGCCAATGTCCGCGCCGTACGCGACGTAGCGCAGGCTCAGCGTGCCGCCGAGGGGAACCTTCTCGCAGGTGGTGATCGTGGCGTTCTTGTTCGAAAAGCCGCTTGCATCGAAGAACAGGTAGTCGGACGAGGAGCCCGGCGCCGGGCCCGTGTTACCGTGCGGAACCTCGGGCGGGCCGACCTGCCAGTCGCCATTGTCGTCGTCGTCCTGCAGCCAACTGTTGTCCTCGGCCTCCCAGTTGGGCGAAGTGAAGGTCTCAAGCACGCCCCCCCGAAAGCAATTGGGTTCAGGCACCTCGTGCTCCTGCAGCGCGAGCGCAGCGGGCGCGAACGCGGCGACGAGGAGCGCGGCGTTCCTCGTCAATGGCATCGGGAAAGTTGAGATCTCAAGTCTCAAGTACGTCGAGAAACGTCCTTAAAACATTCCTACAAGTACTTTTTGGTCCAATAATTATGATGGTAATAAGCCCAACGATGGCGCCATCGCTGCGCCGCACGTCGTTCTCGGCGAACCTCGCAATGCTATTCACCGAGTCGCGCTTCGTCGACCGGTTCCGCGCGGCGGCGGCGGCAGGCTTCCGTGCCGTCGAAATCTCAACGCCCGAGATGTACGCGCACACGCCCGCGGAGCTCGCCGCGGAGCTCGACCGGCACGGGCTCTCGTGCGTGCTCTTCAACATGCCGGCGGGCGACTGGAAGGGCGGTGAGCGCGGGATCGGAGCGCTCGCCGGGCGCGAAGCGGAGTTTGACGCCGGTGTGCGCCAAGCTGCCGCCTATGCCGCCGCGCTTCGATGCCCGCGCGTGCACTGCCTCTCTGGCCTGGCCGAGCCTGCCGAGCGGAGCGACGCGGTCTACCGAGCGTCGCTCGGCCGGGCGCTCGACACGCTGGCGCCGCTCGGCGTCGACGTGCTGATCGAGCCGATCAACTTGCGCTCCATCCCGGGATACTACCTGCGCGGCTACGAGCAGGCTGCCGACACGATCGAAGCGGTCGGCGCGCGCGGCGGCCGGACAGCCAAGCTCCTCTTCGACATTTTCCACGCCCAGCGGATCTCTGGCGACGTGTCGCGGCTGCTGCGCGAGTACATTGGCCGAACGGGGCACATCCAGATTGCCGGCGCGCCCGACCGGCACGAGCCCGACGAGCACAACGAGCTCAACTTCCCACATCTCTTCCGGCTGCTGCGCGCCGAGCTCGGCTGGGACGGGCACGTGGGCTGTGAGTACAACCCGAGGGCGGGCACGGCGGCGGGCCTCGGCTGGCTTGAGCGCTCGGGGCTTGAGTGACGGACGGGCGAGGCGGAGCCGGCGTAGCGCGCGACACGACGATGTGAGCCCCCTGCGCGTGCCCATGCAATTCTCGGCGTCAGCGTGGCCTTTGCTCGGCCCCACAAGCGCCTGGGCCCTGGAGGCGGAGTTTGGCCTCAGAATCCGCCGCAGTCCGGACGGTGACAAAGCATCACTGACATGTGACATAGTCATACTGGGTGCGCGCCGGCGGCGCCACGATGAAGCGCGACCTCTCCACGTTCCAGGATGCGGCCAAAGTCGATGCGGGGCGCGCGGCGGGCCACATCGCGGGCGGCGGCGCGATTGCGATGCCGCTCTCCGCTGCCGCGCTCGCCGCCAAGGAGCGCCATTCCGCACTCGTCGCCGCGCTCGCGAAGCGCAAGCGCGCTCGCGAGCTCGCGCTGCCGACGAACGACAACGAGGTCAAGCTCGAGCTTAGACAGCTCGACGAGCCGGTGTGCGTGTTCGGCGAGGGTCCGCCCGAACGGCGCGAGCGCCTGCGCGACGTGCTCGCCGCCGCGCTCGCGCGCGAGGACGCGGCGGAGCCCGACGAGACCGGGGCTATCGGCACGTCCGTGACGGACGCGCTCCTCGCCGCGCGCGCCGCGGCCGCCCAGCTCGCGGGCGCGGCGACGACGCCCGCGCGCGCCGAGGCGGTAGCGGCCGAGCTATTCTACACGGAGGGCACCCCCGCGCTTCGCGCCGCGCGCCTCGAGATCGCCGCCGACTCGCTCCGGCGCGCGGCCACGCGCCTCGCCACGGAGCAGGCCGCGCGCGCGGCGGAGTCCGGCGGCTCAGCCGCCGCGCGCGCGACGAGCTGGGGCGTGCGCGCAGCGCAGCGCGCGGTGGCGCAGCTCGTCGGGCTGCAGCCGCAGCACTCCGCCTCGCCCGACGAGCGCCCCCTCTCTGCGCTTGCGCTCTCCAAGCCGCACGCACCGGGCGGGCGCGTGACCCTCGCGGTCGGCGGATGGGGCGGCACCGTTCGGCTCGTCTCGCTGCCCGAATGCGAGCCGACGCAGCCAGCGTTCCGCGCGCACACGGAGCGGATCGGCGGGCTCGCTTTCCATCCCGACGCTGCCGCGCTTCTCGAGCGCGCCGCAACTGCCGCCATCGCACGCTACGACGGTAACGGCGATGATGCGCACGGCGATGCGTGCTGCGGCGACGGCGCCGCGGACGCGGCCGGCGGTGAGGGCGGCGATAGGAGCTGCTCGGACCTGGTCTGCCTCGCGACCGCCGGTGGCGACGGGATCGCGCGGCTGTGGCCGGCGCGGCCCACGCAGACGCACAGCCTGCTCACCCCTTCGGACGTGACGGCCAGCGAACCGACGCGCGCGGTGAACGGGCGCAGTGCGGAGCACGCGACGCCGCTGCTCGAGCTACGGGGGCACACCGACCGGCTCGGACGGTGCGCGTTCCACCCGGCGGGAGGGCATCTCGCCACAACCTCGTTTGATGGCACGTGGCGCCTCTGGGACGTGCGGACGGGCGTCGAGCTGCTGCTGCAGGAGGGCCACAGCCGCGCGGTCTATTGCGTGGCCTTCCAGCCAGACGGCGCGCTCGTCGCGTCGGCGGGCCTCGACGCGCTCGTGCGCGTGTGGGACTGCAGGAGCGGGAAGTGCGCGCGCACGCGCCGCGCAGAGCGCCCGAAGCTCGCACGCGAGCACGCCACGCGCAACACGAGCGCCGCTCGCAGGCCGCGCGTGCCCAGCTGCTGGCACGGCGTGCCCGTGCATCCCACCCCTCCCCGCCCCTCACTCACCTCCGCACCCATCCCTCTCGCGCCTTTTTTGGCCGCAGGTGCATCCAGGCGTTCCCGGGCCACCATCGCCCCATCCTGTCGCTCGCCGCCTCTCCCGACGGTTTCACCTTTGCGTCGGGCTCTGCGGATCACACCGTCCGTCTCTGGGACTGCCGCAAGCGCCGGCCCCTCGCCGTCCTCGCCGCGCACGCCAACCTCGTCTCCGCCGTCGCCTTTGGTGGCTCTTCCGAAAGCTGGCCGCATGCAGGCGCATGGCTGCTCTCGGCCTCTTTCGATGGCACCCTCCGCGCGTGGGATACCGCTCTTCAGATCGGAGGCAACCTGAAGACGGCGCGCGCGCACGAGGCGCGCGTCACGGACGCGGCGCTCTCCGTCGACGACCGCTTCGCCGTCACGTGCTCCTTCGACCGCACGTGGAAGCTCTGGGCGCGAGACGACGCCATGCAGCGCAGGCCTCGTGTGCATGTTGCGCTGTGATGTGAATTGTGAGCCTCTCAGCCTTCTCGTCGTCACGCGGCGGGCTCTCGTACTCATCGCACCATCGTCCGGCGCAGATGCGCGGGGCATCCCCCCGCTGGCTCCATGTATATGCCCGCGAGCGGCGGCAGGTAGCCCTCCGACACGCCGAGCAAATAATCGAAATGCGGCGCGCAGCCGCCCTCCGTCTTGAAGTTCCAAAAGATCCAGCCATCGCCCACGTCCCAGGAGCGCATCTGCGCCTCGGCGTACCGCCGGAGGAAGGCGTGGTACGCGGGCGCAAACTTGTCCGCGCGGCGGAGTGGCTCGCACGAGCCGACGGCCGGGTGGTCGTCAAAAGGCGGCGTGCCCTCGTACCGCGAGCCCTTGCCGTACCCGTTGAGCCACGGGTCGCAATCGTTGGTCGCGAGCGAAAATTCGCCGACGACGGTCCGGTGCGTCCGGATGTTCTGCTCGATCGAGAAGGCCTGCTCGCACGCCAGGCGAAGGTGCTTGCTGCTGGGCCAGCGGACCTCGCCCGCGTCGAAGGTCTGGTACTCGTGCCGGTCCAGCCGCACGTTGACGAAGCGCGCGCCCTGCAAGAAATCGGACCACGCGTGCGGCGAGAAGCCGTCGTGAAAGTAGATCGCTACGGTGTCGCCGAGCTTGGCTCTCAGTTCAAAGTAGGCGTCGACGATGAATGCGCGGAGCACGTCGCGGTCGATATTTGGGTCGAACCACGGTGCCTCGTTCACCACTTCAACGCCCGAGAGCATCGACTCTGTCGCGACGCCGGCCTCGGCCGCGGCGTGCGCGAGGAGCGCGATCAACCTCCGCCACACCTCCAGCGTTCGGCCGAGGTTGCGCAGCTGGCCGCTCGCGTCAGCGGCCTGCCATTCGGTCGCGCCCATGCGACCGGAATTGTCAAAGCCGTTCTGCGAGCCCGGCGCGGCGTGCAGGTCGACGAAGACCTTGAGGCCCAGCTCCACGCACCAAACGAGAGCTCGTCGGAGCGCGTCCGCCATCTGCGCCTGCCCGACCCACGGCTCGCCGTCCTGGATGTCGACGAGCCAGTACGGCAGCGGGACGCGCACCGTGTTGATCCCGGAAGCACGCAGCCGGTGCAGGTCGTCGCGCGAGACCCAGCCCCTCCAGTGCGGCGCGAGGAGCTCGAGCGAGCGGTTGGCGCCGAGGCACGCGTGCAACGACCACTGGTCGACGATCAGGCCGGGGCAAGACGGGCGGCCGCCGCCGAGCGCTCGGGACATGTCGTTGGCGCGAGCAAAGAGCGACGGCGTGATGAACGCCTCTAGCACCAGCCAGCCGCCAAGGGAGACGCCGCGGATCAGCTCGCTCGACGGCGTGTGCGCCGGCGGGTATGGCCGCCGTGCCGCGAGAAATGTCGCGACCCGGTACGCACTCGCCACGAGCAGGACGAGGATCGCGCAGGCGGCGCACGCAAATGCCGTGCGGCGGTGCCGCCCTGGCTCCTCGGTCTTGTCGGCCGCCGCGACGAGCGGCTGCGTGAGCGTCATCCTCAGCGTGTCGCACGCGCGCCCGGCGCCGCCGCCATCATTACTATGTCACGCGACGGCGTGGCACACAATACGGAGCCCTGGGCGTCGCGTGTCACGCAGCCGGCCTTGCCACATCGGCGCCGGCGGAGCGCGCGGCAGAGTCGCCAGTGCGGTCGTCGTTCTCTTCGAGCTCCTGCTCGACGCGAACGTGCTTCTTCACGTGCTCACACACGTGCGAGACGAGGGCGAGGCCAAGCTTGACGCCCTTGACGAACATCTCATACTCGCGCACAGTCTGAATGTCCTCGGACACGCCCGCGCTCGTGAAGTAGTCGCCGCGCGGCCGCTTGCCGCGCCCAACGCCGCGCTCGAGGCTGAGCACCCGGACCTCGTCATGCAGCGGCGCGCCGGCCACGTTCGAGAAGCGACCGCAGGCCACCCCGCGAGCGCGAAGCTGCGGCTCGCCGCCATGCATGCGCGCGAGGGCTTCGGGCGCCACGTGCGCAGGCGCCGACTGGGGGAGCGCGCCACTGCCACCGCCATCTTGGGCGCGCGCGCGCGGCACGCGCTCGCCGCTGGCGGTGCATGCGCCTGGCGTGGCAGCATGCCGTGCGCGGTCGCGCTCAGAGGCACGGTGCACGGCGTCGGCGAGCTGCACATGCGGCGGGGTCGGCTCAGCGTTGCACGGCGCGCTGCCGGGAGGATCGTTGACGTGCGTCGTCCTCGATCCCTGCAAGGCCGACGGTACCGCCTCGACGGGCAATGCCGCCGGCGCAGGCTCGCTCTCAATCGTTGTGATCCCTCCGGCATGCGTGCCGCCGCCGCGCACGGCGACAATCAAGTCTCGCCGAAGGGAGCGGATCAGCTCGTCTGCCTCGACCAGCTGCTTGTGCGCGAGCCGCAGCTCCAGCCGCACCTGGCGAACCTCCTCGCGCAGCGCCTTGTGCTCGTCGACCGCGCGCACGTGGCGGCACAGCATGCGCCAGTCGCCGCGCGGCGGGTTGCCAAGCTGCCTGCGGAGCGCAGCAAGCGTCTTCTCGCGCTCAGCGAGGTCGCTCACGAGATTCTTGAGGCGCTCGCCAATGCGCCGATGCTGCTCTCGCGCGCCAGACTGCGCGATCGAGGCGTCACCCATCTGCCGTCGCTGTCGCCCTGTGGCAGCGACGCGAAAAGCGGCGGTGCAGGGGCCGTTGGCCGTGGCTCAATCCACTGAAAGTGATGACTACTTGACTAGTCGTCCCTCGTCATCAGCGCGTGAACTCACGATGGCGGCGTCGGCGCGAGACGCGATCGCCTTTGAGGCCTTCAGAGAGGGCGTGCTGTGCATCGACGAGGCGGGCACGCACCTGCCGCACGTCGAGTCTATCCACCCGCACGCCGTGCACGAGCGCGCCGCCAAGCGCCTTTGGGGCGGCAACGGCCGCGGCCTCCCAGCCGAATGGCTCGAGGCGGCGATCGGCGCGCGTCAGGCTGCGCTCGAGGCCGCGCCGTACGAGGACGAGGAGCTGATGGACGAGATGAAGGCGCACCGGAACTCGGCGTCCAACGAGCTGCGCGCGCTCCTTGACGTGCTCGACGCGCTCGATACTTCCAATGATGGCCGCGCGCCGCGCACGCAGCCGCTCCCCGGTCTCGAGCTCGCCTCCGTTGAGGCGCACGCCGACCGATCGACGTCGCCGCGGCGCGGCGCACAGTACGACCGGGCGCGAGCGCGGCTTGTGCACGCGCGCGAGCTCGCGCATCTGGACGTCAAGGTGGACGCGCTCTCCGCGGCGGCGGCGCGGCTGCGGCGCGCGGCGAGAACGCTTGGCGAGCGCGCGCGCGCCGAGGATGAGCGATGCCAGCTCATCGCGCAGATGCGTCGGCGATGGGCGCCTTCGGACGTGCGCGCGTTCGACGATGCGGTGCTCATCGTTGGGAGCGGAGCCGCCGCGAACCCGTCGTCGGCTGCGCTGGCGCGCACGACGGCTGCGCGCAGCGCACGCGGAGTCGGCGTGGGCGCGCCGCCGCACGCGGGCAGCTCACTCTCCGCCGCTGAGCTGCCGTCGCCGCAGCGCGCGCAGAGCACGCCCCAGCTCGGCGCGCTCGCGCATGAGGCGCTGCTGCGCACGTGGGCCGCCCGCTACCACCGCGCCGCATTTGCGCAGATACGCGATGAGCTCCTCACGCGCGCGGGCGGCGCGGCAGGCGGCGCGTCGGCCAGCGGCGCGATGAGCGCGTCCGCCGCCTCGGCCGCCTCGGCCGGCTCGGCAGGCGGGGTTTTTGGCGCGGTGAACGGCAGCTCGGCGCTCGTGCTGCACTGGACGCCAACGCACGTCACGTTTGCGCCGTCTGTTGCGGCAAGCGGCAGCGCGACGAGTACCCTGTTCGTCGGCATCTTCCCGGCGTCCGCGCGCTTCGCGCAGCCGCGCGTTTCGGGCGACACCGCGCTCGTAGGTGCCGATCGCGCAGACCACGCGCCCGCGAAGCGCGCGCGCGCCTTACCTGGCGCGGAGCACCGCGCCGACGCCGACCCGCTCGGCACGGCTGCGCGCGAGGCGACGTTGTGCGGTCTCCTTAGCGCCCTTGCGATGCATGCCGCAGGCCGCGTGCCGTCCGACAGCCGACGCGCGGACGACGAGCCAAGTCAACGCCACCTCGTCTTCGGGACGGACGTCTGGGACGCGCGCGCGCTCGAGCCGGGCTGGCGCTCGTCCGGCCGGCTGCTCGTCGGCGCGCTCTGCCGAGCCTCTGCGCAGCTGCGTGCGGCGCCTGTGCTCCTGCACGCCCTGCACGCGCTCGCACCCACCTACGCGAGCGCCGCGGTCAGCGTGCGTGTCGTGACGCGCGCGTTCGCGCCATGTCGCGTCGGCGTGAGCGTGGGCGTGAACGCGGCGGCGAGCGGTGCAGCTCTGCACGATGGCTGGCCAACGGTTGTGGGCGGCGGTTTCACCTTTGAGGTCTGGGTGGCCGGCTCGCTCGCGCTCGAGGGCGAGCTAGCCGACGGTGGCGCGGCGCTGCGGACAGCAGGCGAGCCGACAGATGCGCGCGCGTCGAGCGCGCCGCGGCTGAGCGCTCACGCGCCGCCGCCGCTCGGTGCTTTTGCGCTGCGCTGGGCGGAGCTCGGCGCGGGCGATGAAGACGCGCTTGCGTCGTTCCTCTGCCTCCTCGCCGACGCGACGGCCGCGATCGTGTGCGGCGCGCGCATCGCGCGCGCGCGCGTGCTGGCGCACGCTCTGGGCTTCTCGGCGCCCGCTGCCCCGGTCGACGCGGCAGCGGGCGGCGCGCTGCACGGCGCGGCGCAGCGTGCCGACGAGCCTGGGCGCGTGCGGCCGGCCGGCGCTGCTGCGGGCAAGTGCGAGCGTGGCGCGCGCGGCGATGGCGTGCTACATGCCGATGAGGACGGCAATGATGATTATCACGATGGCGCTTTGGCTCTGCTCATCATTGGTCCGGGCGGCGGCCGCGTGCGCGTGTACCAGCCGCTGCCCGGCCCGGCGTGCGCGCTCGGCACGCCTCCGGAGCCGAGCTACGCGAGGGCGCGGGCGCCATGGCTGCCGCCGCTCGAGCCCCTCGACGTGCACGCCGAGGCGAACGCCGAGGTGAGCGCCGATGCCGGCGCTGATGCCGACGGGCTCGTGCGCGTGTGCGCGGCGCTGCTTGCATGCCGCGCGTGCGAGCGAGAGGCGGCCGGTTGACTGTCCGGATGCATCGATGACCCCCTCGTACTTGTGTGAGTACGTTCCGGTTTCTGGCACTGCAATTTTATGCAAAGCGATGACAAGGGGAAGAGGCAGATTCAGATTGACAAGGGTTGAAGAGGGAGAATGACAAATGGTGCACAAAGTGCGCAGCGTGCGGCGGCGCGGGGCGGCGAGGGCGCACGGGCCGGGCGTGCGCTCACGGCCCGGTAAGGCTGCGCTCGCCGATCAATTTGGTGGGCCCAATGGTGGGCGATGCGAGGCAGCCCGTCGCCTCCTCCGCAAGTGGCGTGCGCGCCGAGCTGCCCGGCCGGACGAAGGGCCGGACCGACGGGTGGCGCGCACGGATGGACGGCATGCGCAGCCGCAAGCTGCGCACGTCGTCCTCGTCCTCGTCGTCAGCCCTCTGCTCCTCCTTGCCGCCGTCGGACGGGTGCTGCGGCGCGGTCGCGTGCGACGTCGCCGCGGCCTCGTGCAGCACCTCGGGCAGCAGGTCCTTGCGCGTGATGACGCCCACGAGTTGGTTGCGCGTGTCCGCGACGAAAAGGTGGCGAAGGCCCATCAGGCGGAAGAGCGCATGCAGGCGGTCGATGGGCGTGGTTGGCAGCACGCTGAGCGGCGCGAGGTCCATGATTGGCCGCAAGTCGATGAGCATCTCCTCCTCCTCCGGCGTGAGCGGGGGCAACACGGGCGTCGCCGGGTCAACCGCGTGTGGGTTACTACCCCACGTCCAGCTCGCGTCCCTCTGCCCGATGCTCGACGTACCACGCTCGCCCGACTCGGCGCCTTCGCCTTCGCCGCTGCCGAGCAGGCGGACGGCACCGCCCCAGCAGCGCGCGCCAACGCGCCGACCGAGCGTGTCCAGCCGCGACTGGTTGGACTGCTGCAGACGGCGCGCGCGCAGCATGTCAGCAAGCGCGACGCCCGCGCGCGTGCGCGTCGTAGGCCCGGGCTGCGCGAGGCGGCTGAGCTGGGAACGGACGCCGCGGCCCATGTGCGCGAGACTCGCCTCCACTGCCTCAAGCGACGGGCTGATGGGCAGCCCGCGCGCGAGCACGCTCGCTTGCCGGCGCGGCGCGCGGCGCGGGCTCGCGCGCGCAGGTGCGCGCGTGCTCGTCTCGAGCAGGTTTTCAAACGAGTCGACGGCCGGGCGCAGCTCGCACGGCGGACACGCGGGCTCGGCCTCGATCTGCGCGTAGCTGCGCGGCAGCTCGCGCTCTGTGGGCAATGGCGGCGACGGCGGCGGCGACGGCAAGCCGGCCTGCGCCCACGCCGAGGTACCCTCGCCGCCCCCTTGGCCAGTGACAAGCCCAGCCGGCGGCGCGCTCACGCGCAGGTCGGACGGCTGGCGGCGCGCGAGGGGCTGAGCTGCCGGCTCGCCAACCGGCTGCATTGCGCCAAGCATGTGCTCGGCAGGCGCCCAAGGCCGGCCGCCATCGTGCGTGACGTCACCCGTCACGCGAACGCCGCCATGCTGAGTAACGATCGCGTGCGCAGCGCGCGGAGGCTCCGCGCTCGGCGCGCTGGCGAGCGCGCCGCGCAGGCTCAAAGGGTGTGCTGCATGGGGCACGTTGCCGTCGCACCCGCTGGCGCGGCGTGCGCGGCGCGCGGCGTGCGCGTCGAAGCCGTCGCCGTGCGCGCCGCCCCCGCTGTCGAGCGCGCCGTCTCCGCCGCAGCCATCGCGCGCGCCGCCGGCGCCGCCGGCGTCGCCGGCGCCGGCGTCGCCGGCGCCGCCGCCACCACCACCGCCGCCGCGCACCGCATCGCCGCCGCCGTGCTCGCGCTGCGACGCGCGACGGCTTGACCGGCGCGAGAGCACGGAGATGCGCTCAACTGCCGTCACGCCCGGCGGCAGGCTGCCGGGCGGCGAGAAGGCGCGCAGCGCGAGGAGCGCGTGCAGCTGGTACCGCAGCACCTGGCCAGTAAGATACCGGCAGCGGCCCGTGCGGCCGACCTCAATCACCGGGAACGCGCCGTGCGTCGTGCGGTCGAGCGCGGCGGCGACGTCACGCGCGCGCGCGACGGAGGCGAGGGCGACGACGTCCTGCGCCATCACGTCCTCGGCGCGCAGCCGCTTGAGCGAGCGCGGCAGGCAGTCCTCGATGTAGGGGAATCCGGCAAGCGCCATCGCAGCGTCGTATATGGACGGATTGAAAATATCGGCGACGACCTTGGCTGTCAATATGGTTGCCATCAGCGGGAGGAGGGCACCCGCGTCGTCCGAGATCTCGCACACGATGATCGTGAGCGAGATGGTCATGCGCGTCACGCCGCCCAGCATGGCCGCCGCGCCGACCAGCGCGTAGAAGCCCGTATCCGCCGTCGCGAGCGACGCCGCGGCGGCCGCTGCAGCCGCCGCCGTGACGGCCGCCTCACTTTGCGCGGCGGTCGCGTTGAATTGGGAGGCGAGCGTCTCGGCGGCCGCGGCGGCGGCCGCCGCCGCCGACTGCTGGCTCGCGACGAGCTCGCCGATCAGCCGTCCGCCGAGCGCGCCGATCGTCATACACGGGACGAAAAGTCCGGACGGGATCGCAGCACCGTACACCAGGACCGACAGAGCGAATTGGAGGAGCATGCACAGGGCGAGCGCGCGCGTGGAGAAGAGGCGGCCGCTCGCGTTGCGCGAGAAGAGCGCGCGCACCACGCGGTGCTGGTTCGAGAGCGTGATCGACGCCACCTCGTTGTACTCGCCCGGCCTCGAGCACTGCACGGATACGAGCATATGCTGCACGTCGACCTCGCGCCCGCCCGCCTGCGCGACGAGCGGCTCGTCGCCGCCCGTGATGGCGGAGGAAGTGTCGGAGCAGCCGAAGAGGAGCGGCAGCACGAACGAGAGCGTCGCGCAGAGCAGCGCAAGGCCCGCAACCTCGAGCACCTTTGAGCGCGCGCGCGAGCCGCGCGCGAGCGCAAACATTGCGCCGCGAGGCGAGTGGGTGTGCTGCCGCCAGCGGTTGATCCGGCCGTTGAGCGCGTTGAAGAGCGCGCCGAGCAGCCCGCCGCACACGCCGATGAAGACGAAGATCGGCAGCTCGAGCATCGTGAACGCCGACCCCAGGTCGTATTCGCCAAAGACGACGAGCGCGTCCGGCTCGATCACGCCGTCATGCCGCGCGGAGACGAGCAAGTTGTTCGTGCCCGCCGCGACGATCGCGGCGAAGAAGGCGCGCGTCGTGAGCGTGCCCGACCAGTGCGTGCTCACCTCCTCGAGCGCAAAGATCACGCCGCCAATCGGCGCGTTGAACGCCGCCGCCACGCCCGCCGCCGCGCCCATCGATACGAAGTCGCGCTTGTGCACGTCCTGCGTCGCCCGGCGCCGGCGCGCGCGCGCGCGCGCGAGAGGGCGAGCGCGTGTGAGCGTGGCGCGGCTCGGCGCGGCGCACGATCGTCGCGTGCACTCGCGCGGTCGGCCGGCCGGCGCGAACCTCGTCGAGACGCCTGGCTTGTGCAACGTTCGAGCCCTGGCAGCCGGGCCACGAAAGGACGGAGGAATGCAAGTGGAGAAGGGTGCTCGCGACGCCCGCGCCAATGTGCACCATCGGTCCCTCGCGGCCCGCCGGCATGCCGGACGCGACGACCAGAATGATGCCGAGATACTTGGCCACGAGCGTGCGCACCGCGAGCGCGCCGGGCACACGAATCCCGTTCAACACGGCCTTGATGTGCGGTATGCCCGAGCCGCACGCGGCGGGCGCGACCAGCGCGAGCGCTGCCGCGACGCCGCTCAGCCCAACGCACACAGACGCGAAGACGGGGTACGACGCGATGCTGTTCCCGTCGTGTAACAGCCCAAACGTCCACGCCCACTTTAAATCGATGAGCCAGTTGCTCGATGCGTTGGACGACCACGCGGCGATGCCGACGGCGAGGCCAATGAGGAGCGGCATGAGCAGGCTCGAGACCACCAAGTCGGCCAGCTGCTCGCGGTCGGCCGTCCGCTCGTGCCCCTCCTGCGCCTCCGATTCCCAACGGAGCCATGAGCGGAGGTCCAGGTAATCATACGACTCGAAGGTCGCCATGTTGCGCGCGGGCGCGTCGAGCTCCGACCCATCGGCCGCGCGCTCGGCGTCCTCGGCGTCGTCCGCGCCGTTTGGCTCGCCGCCGGCATGCGCCTCGAGCGGCGGGAAGACACACCGCCGCGCCGCGCCGAGCGCGCGTGCCGGCCAGTCGGCAGCGCCGCGCGAGGCTGCGGCGCCGGCGGCAGTTGCGGCGCATGGCGACGGCGGCTGGCGGCGGGCATGCGGCGCGGAGGCACGGCCATCGTGCGAGCGTGCCTCGCGCTGCCGAAACCACTGCACGAGGCCCCAGCCCGCGCGTCGGCGCTCGAGGCGGTCGAGGAGGGTCAGCTCACCTGACCGCGTGTAGTAACGGCGGCCGCGCGCGGTTGCGCGGCGCGTCGCGCTGTTGTGCTCGTCGGCGGCGAGATGGCCGAGGCCAAAGGCAGCGGCGCGCGAGCGCCACGCGTCAAAGCCGGTGAGCCGCTGCTGCGGCGGCGAGAGCGGCACGGACGAGTCGACGCCGCTCGAGCCGCCGCTCGTGCCGTTGCCGCTCGACACGTTGCAGATTGTCGGCAAGCTCGCCCCGCGCTCCTTCTTGCGAGGCGGGCGTGCGGCGAGATCGGGCGCGCGCTGAAGGACTGCGAGTGTGACGCGCCTACCGCGCGACAGAGCTATTGCCTCGGCGGGCGGCGAGTGATCGCGGCGCGGCGAGAGCGAATGCCAGCCCTCCGCACGGTCCTCGGCATCGCCGTTGTCCTCCTCCTCCGAGCCGTTGTCATGGTCCATCTCGGCCTCGAGGTCGGCAATCGTCGTCGTCAGCTCCTGATTCTCGCGCAGCAGCTTGCTCACGATCTGCTCATGCCTGAGCTCTGAGCCATGCATCGCGCCGCGCGATAGCGAGTGCGAGGACGCGCGAGACGGCCGACCCGCCGGCGCCTCCGCGGAGCGCGAGAGCGGGATGATGGACGACGCTGGCGCGTAGATGGATTCGTCATCAACGCGCGCCTGCGCGCAGCCGTCGCCCGCGGGCAGCAGCTCGAGCTCGTCGCCGCGCCGAGCGCCGGCCCTCCAGCGCGGAGCGGGCGGCATACGCGCGGCGGCTGCCTCCCTCGGGGGTATCTATCTAGTTGGGCGATGCGAGCTTCATCTCCCGAATGCTCACACTCACAACACTCGCGCACTTGAGTGGCAGTGTTAGCGAGATGCTCGAGGCGCCGTCTCACGACGGTCTGGACACTTCAGCATGCACGGGTGCACGCGCGGGCGCCGGCTCAACAACCGCCGCGCGGAACGGCGCCAGCGCAGCTCGTCGGCGTCGTCGCATCACATCTTGTACGGCGTGCCGACTGCGACCTGAGGCACGGGGTGCGACGATGCGGCCGCGGCGTACGCGGGCGGCGGCGGCTGCGCCGCCCACGCGGCTTGGGCGTGCGGTGGTCGGCCCAGCTCGACGTTACCCGACTGAGAGATGCCGGCGCCCGTCGGGTCGTCACGCGTGATCTGGCCGCTGGCGATGCGCTCGCTCAGCGTTTTGAGCGCGAAGACGTACCAGCCGCCGAGCAGCGCCTGCAGCAGTGCCCCTGTCCACGCGTTGGTCACGGCCGTCGCGTCCGGGCTGCCGACGTCGAGCAGGCGGAGGATGATCTGGATGCCGAGCACGACGGCTGTGAAGACGTAGAAGCGCCGGATCCTTCGCGCGTCGAACGCGTTCAGGCCGCCGATCGCGTAGACTGACGCGGCGAGCTGGATGATGCCAAAAATGATGGAACCGGCCAACGCGCCCGCCGCCAAATTGTAGACCTCGGGCCGCATGCGGGAAACGCCGGAGCCGTCGTCCTCGCACGCCTCAGACATCACGCTCGCGTTTTGTGGCGCGCACGCCAATTGCGAGAACGACGAGAAGGCGGCGATCGCCGTAATGATTCCAAGGGCTTGCAGCACGGCAAACACGTACGTCACAACCTTGACGCCCTGGTGGAGCGGGAAGCAGCAGCAGCGGTCGGGCGGGCACATGGCTCGAGGTGGGTGGGGGGGAGGGGGGGGGGGGGGGGGGGCACCGGCGGCCGGCGTTGGACAGGGGAATTCTTTTGGGGATGTCCACTTACTACTTACTGCCCGTTGGGTCTGAGTTCGCGGACGAAGGAATAATAGGAGAGACCCGCGCGCGAAAAAGCGAAAATGGCCGCGAGAGGTGCGCGCGCGCGTCGCGTCGGCCCCGCGGGAGGTGGCGCGGTGCGTGTCGCGCTATGCGTGTCGCCGCTGCGCGTGGGGGTTCCTGACATACCCGGGAACCCCGCTCTCATAACCGCGACACGTGCAGGCGGCGCGGCCGCAGCGCCGCGAGCGGCGTCATCATCGGCGTCGGTCGCGGGCACCGGCTCTCGGTCGAGGTCATGAAGATCATCCTGTGGCGGCTATTTTCTCGGCAGGAGCGCGGTGAGGATCGCGGATGACCTCCACACATCCACCGACACGCTCACGGAGTCGATCGTCCGCGCCACCATCGAGCGGTACGAGGCCACCGGCATCGTCGATTCCCAGCCGAACAAGCCGTGCGCGAAGCTCATGAGCGAGCTCGACCAGGAGCTGATGCTCGCGATCATGGCGGAGCAACCGTGACTTCACTTAAGCGAGATTGCGGCCGAGCTGCAGGCCGTCACGCTCAAGGCGTTCACGCGCGAGTACATTCACTACAACCTCTGCGCCGCCGGCCTCTCGCTCAAGAAGATGCAGCGCGTCCAAGCGGCCCGCGACGAAGAAGAACACCTCGGGCATGCTGAGGAACAGCTGCGCGCGCTCGACGCTGCTGTTGATGTGCTCAGCAGCCTTGATTCACGCCTGCGCGGTCGCATCCCAGCCAACTTTGCACAACTCGAGCGCCTGCGCGACCTGCTGCGCGAGCGCCACGCTCTGAGCGGCCGGCATAGTGGGAGCAATGGACTGCGGCGCCGGCACAGGCGCGGAGCAGGCACCGAACGCGCCGGCCCAGCCGCCCGACGCCACGAGGCCGCCGCCACCGACCTTGCCAGGGTGCTTGGGCGGGGGCGTCACCTCGACGACAAGGTAAAGAATGCAGATGTCCAAGTCCTGCTGCGCGCCGCTCGGCGCGTAAAACCTGCGCGCCACGTCGGCATCGTCGGTGATCTGTGTCAGGCGGACGAACACTGCGGGCGCGCCGACCTCTCGCTGATGCCGATCCGGTAGAGCCGAAGGGAGTGAGGCGGCTGCGGCAGGTTGCCGTGAGCCGAGTCGTGCGTCGAGCGTAGGAGCGTGGTGAGCACGTCGCGGCTCTCGACCAGCGCGTAAAAGCCGTCGGCTGCTTGTAGACCAACGAGAGCGCGTAGCGGCGCGGAAGCGCTTGCTTCGTCATCCTCACCGTCTTCGCCGGTCGAGCGCGATTAGCGGCGCGACGCGTCTCGCGCGCCGGGCCGGCGCGCCGACACATCGCTCGTCTCCGCCGTGCGCTCCTCAAGCTGCGCGGCTTTGATCTCCGCCGCCTTTGCGGCCGCCTCGTCCTTGTTGGCGCGCGTCTCAGCCGACCGGGCCTGCGCTTGCGCCTTCTCCCCGAGCGCAGGCGGAAAGTGCACCTTGTTCTCCTCTGCGTGCGCGCGGCCTCCGACTTGGCGAGCTCCGCGGCCTCCGCGCTATACTGAAGAGGAGCTTGGCCCATTTTAAAGCTTGCACGCGAGTGATCGCATCGTTGTCCCCCGAGTTGGCGCCCAGCTTGACGCACAATGGCTCGCCCGGCTTGAGGGCATCAACGTAGAGGGCATCAACGTACGCGTCAAAGGACACGAGGTACACGCGCAGCGTCTCCAAAGCCTTCCCCTCCTCCTCGGAGTCGTCCGACACGACTTGAGCGAATCCTGCGCGGGCACCGCCGCAAGCCCACGCGCCGGCTCGTGCTCGTCCGGCTCGTGCCGTCCGGCTCTCCTCCGCTCGAGCTACCGGCCTTCGCGCCGGCCCCGCCGCCGGCGAGGGCGCGCACTGGAGCCGCTTTCTCGGGCGGCTTCGTTGCGCCAGCGCTGGGCTTGCGAGACGAGCGCTGCGGCAGCGCGCCGATTGTTGTAGGCGAGTGCATGGTAACCCTCGGCACGCGGGGTCGCGCGCCAGCCGGCGCCGAGGTCTCGCGCGCGCGATCGGCCTCGTCTTGGTCGGCCTTGCGCTTCGCTCGTGTCATCTTGTCGGCTATCGCCTTGTCCCACGGACCGGCGCGCGCGACCTTGACGCGACCAACGCCAGCGCGCGCGCCGGCGTCCGCGTCCAAGCGGAGGGCCGCGAGCGCGCCTGCGCCGGCCGGCGGGCCGGGCGCGGCGGATGTCGCAGCTGCGGCGGCGGGGTCCTGGCCATTTTGGGAACCCGGGGCCGGCACGGCGACACCGTCCGCGACGCCGCCGTCCGCTGCCGGCTCACCGAGCGTGTGGCTTGTTCGGTGGGAATCGACGATGCCGGTGGCCTCGTACCGCTCGATGGTGGCGCGGACGATCGACTCCGTGAGCGTGTCGGTGGATGTGTGGAGGTCATCCGCAATCCTCACCGCGCTCCTGCCGAGAAAATAGCCGCCACAGGATGATCTTCATGACCTCGACCGAGAGCCGGTGCCCGCGACCGACGCCGATGATGACGCCGCTCGCGGCGCTGCGGCCGCGCCGCCTGCACGTGTCGCGGTTATGAGAGCGGGGTTCCCGGGTATGTCAGGAACCCCCACGCGCAGCGGCGACACGCATAGCGCGACACGCACCGCGCCACCTCCCGCGGGGCCGACGCGACGCGCGCGCGCACCTCTCGCGGCCATTTTCGCTTTTTCGCGCGCGGGTCTCTCCTATTATTCCTTCGTCCGCGAACTCAGACCCAACGGGCAGTAATAAATTAGTTATTATTATTACGGCGTTCACACGTCTTCACACCCCCTCCAGCCTCTTCAGTGGCAGGAGCTGAAAGGCGAGGGCGTGGCGCAAACGCAACCACCACGGCCCCTTGCCTTCCTTCTCCTGCGGCGCAATGCGGCGCCGCTTGTCGAGCTGACCCTAGCGCACGAGCGCTGCGCACAGCATCGCGCCCGCCCCGGCGAAGATGAAGGGCATCGCGCCGTTGGCGCACGGACGCCACGGGCCGGCCGAATCGATCGCAAGGGACGCCGAGAAGAGCCTGGCGCACACGAGCGGGCTGCAGATACGCGCCGCCGCGGTGGCCGCTTGCAGCATGCCCTGCGCGCGGCCCTGCTCGCCGCGCGCAGACGCGGCCGACGCGAGGCTGGCCAAGCAGCCGTCGGCGAGCTGGAAGGCGATGACGTGAAGGCCAAAGGCGCACACGTGCAGCGCGCGAGACGGCGCGAGCGGCACGGCTGCGATCGCGACGCCGAGGAGCGCCTGTGCAGCACGCGCGGTCCCGCGCGCGCCAAGCCGCGCGACCGCGTTGCGCGAGATGTGCGGCAGGGCAAACGCGTTGGTTGCGGAGACGGCAGCGTACAAGACGCCAAGCTGCGCCGCGCCAAAGCCGTACCTGCGCTGCGCGAGGAGCGGGTAGGTCGAGAAGCCGGCGGTGAAGGCGAACGAGCACGTGAATGCACATGCCATGAGTTGAGCCAATGGCTGCGAGAAGCGATCGCCGCGCTGCTGCGCGACGATGCGCCGCCCTGCGCGCGCCGGGCGCGCGCAGGCGGCTCCATCGCGCGCCGTGCGAGCGCCACGCGCCTGACGCGCGCATGCGGCGCCGTCGCGCGCCTCGGAGGCGGCGCGCGCGCTGTCGACGGGCCGCATCAGGCGCGCGGAGGCGGCGGCGCTCAACAGGTTGAGCGCGGCGGCGATACCGAAGACCAGCCCGATGCGCCCGTTAGAACCGAGCAGCGCGACGAGCAGCGGGCCGAGCGTCAGCCCCAGCGAACCCGCGGCCGAGAGCTCGGCGATGCGGAGCGGACGCTCGCGCTCGGCCACGCCCGCGCCAACAGCACCGCGCGCGACCGCGACGATGCCGGCAAAGAGGCCACTCACCGCGCGCACGGCGACGAGATTTGTCGGGCTGCGCACCGCCGTGCACATGAGCAAGGACGCGGCCGTGCCCAGGCTTGCAACGACGAGCACGGGCCTATGGCCCAGCCAGTCGGATGCCGCGCCCATCGTGATGCCTCCGACGAGTTGGGCGGCGGAGTAGGCCGCGACGCCCTGGCCGTAGCGCGAGGCGGTCGAGCCGAGGCGGACATAATGGTCGGGGAGCATCGGTGAGCACACGCCGACCGCCACGAAGAACGCGACGAGGCTCAGCTTGACGCACTGCTGGTTGAGCCTGGCTTGCGCATCCGCCGTCTCCGTCACGCCGAGCGCGTCCGTTGCGTCGTCGCGCGGGCGCTGCGCCAGCCGGATGAGCGTTGGTGCGGCAACAATCGTGGCGCTGGCCGCGCGCACGGCGACGAGCAGAGCGAGCGCACGTACGTGCCGCGCGTAGCCCGACAGCATGGTGGAGCTCACCTCGTCGAAATCGACATTGACGGAGCCGCCATCGCAGAAGAAGACTTGGCGCGGCGCCTCGCAGCGATGACCGCGTTCGGGCTGTTCGGGTGGCTTTTGGCCGCGGCCGCCGCGTCGACGGCGCCCTTCAGCCCAAAGCCTTGGTCGACGGTGGACCCGGCCGCCTACGTGCGGCCTGTACCTCGCGGCAAGTTTGCGCCCGCCAAGGACAACTGGCTCGACCCGAGCGCGACGCCCAAGCCGACGTCCGAGTGGTGGGAGAACATGGTCCTCACGAAGAGCGACATCGACGGCAACGGGAACGGCTTTGTGATCCCATACATCGTCGACCCGAAGCCGTACGGGTTGAAGCTTGCCGTGCCCTTCCCGCTCGCCGTCTCCAGCGACATCTTCGAGAACGGCTTTGACACGATCGTCCTCGTCGTGCGCGCGCGCGCGCGCGCCGCGCGACCGCGTAGCGCCGCCCGGCGCCGTACAAGTCGCTGCGTCGCCAGCGCGGCGTGCGCGTGAGATAGACGGCGTGCATGCGGGCTTCGCCAGCTCGTCGACCTGCGCTCGCTTCGACTCACGCGCCACGGACGCCTTGCGGCGCGGACCACGCCGCGCGCGCCGCGCGCGATCGCGGCGGCAGACCAACATTGGCGCGGCCGAGGACTTCTCCGGCGGGTACCACGCATCTCGGCACGACAAGTTGACCGTTGACCTCGAGTGGGGCCAGCCCGGCGCGGGCATGCGCTGCGTGCTCGTGCGCGGCTCGCCGTACGTTACGTGTCACTACGATGGGGTCTCCCCGTCCTTCAACGCGCCGCAGATGCTCGAGCGCTTCTCCGTGGACGGCAAGGCGGTGGAGTGCGACGGGCGCGAGGTGACGGGCCGTCGCTTCGAGGTTTCCTTCATCCAGTCGGACGAGACGTGGGTCCTGTACACGGAGTACACGGTGACCGTGATCTGCTTGAACGACGCGGCCCGCATGTCCATTGACGCCGTCGAGCCCTACAGCGGCACGCTGCGCGCGGCGATGGCGAACAACTGCACGGCTGGCCGCTCGGCGTTCCACTGCAAGAAGCGCCCGCCTGCCGATCCGGAGGAGCCCGTCTTCGTCGCGCTGCTCGACGAGCACGCGCACGTGTACGCAGAGGCTGCTGAGGTCCGTTTCTCCGTTGACGAAGCGCATGGCACCGGCGCGGTGCACTACGCGTGGAAGAAGCGCGCGTTCAACGGGACGGACGAGACGACGCCGCTGCTCATGGTGCAGATGGCGCACCACTGGCTCGCGGGCGTCGAGGGCGTCGAGCTCGCGTACCCGACTCCATTCAGCGTCTCGCTCCACGGCCAGTCGTGGCTCGTGGCGGGTGATGAGTGGCGTGTGCTGTACAAGCTGCCGCAGGTGCGCTGGGCTGGCCGTGCGCGGGCGTGTGCGCGGGCGGCGGCATGGCGCGCGCGGGCGCGCGCGGCGGTTGTGGCGGTTGCGGCGGTTGCGCGTGCGCGCGGCGCGCGGGCGCGGGTGCGAGGGAGTGGCGGTTGGGCGGAGCGGCGGTTGGGCGGGGTGGCGGTTGGGCGGAGCGGCGGTTGGGTAAAGCGACGGTTGAGCAAAATGCGGTGCGACGCCGGTCGCATCTCTTGCGCACGACGCTCTTCATTGCATCCGCCCACCTCACCCGCCCACGAGCGCCGCGCGTCTCTGCGCGCGCGCGCGCGCGCGCGCGCTGCACACCGCGCAGGTGATGTGGCACGCGCCGCGAGAGGTCGACCCGCGGCGCAAAGCCGAAATTATTGCGCAGCTCGAGGAGGACAAGGATTGGGAACCGCCTTTAAACTACCGCCTTGGCGCCGGCGACCCGTGCGCCGCGCCGCGCCGCGCCACGTCGCCCATCCCGCGCATCCCGCGCGCCGTGCGGTCCGGTGCGCAGTCCGGCCCGCAGCGCCGTCGGCTTTGCCCGCGTCCGACGAAGCCCCCCGTGCCCGCCCATGCGCCCCCGCCGCTTTGGCGCAGGTACAACGCCGGCAAGATGCTCAGCCGAATGGCGCGCGTCGCGCTCGTCGCCGAACACGTCGGCCGCGACGACATTGCGCGCCACGTGATCGACAAGCTGAAACCGCTTTCCGAGCTGTATTTTGGCGGGAAAGCGGCGAACTACTTTTTGTACGACCACTCGTGGGGCGGGCTCATCAGCTGCGGCTGCTTGTACGACGACTGCGGCGGCAAGTGCGAGCCGCACTGCAATAAGAATGGCGACGCCGACTTCTGCCCGTGCTTCACCGACCCGGGCATGGACTTTGGTAACGGCTTTTATAACGACCATCACTTCCACTGGGGGTACGCGCGCCGCGCGCCGCGCGCCACGTGCCATGCGCGTGCGGCCATGGCGGCTCCGATGCGAGGTGGGGAATAGGCGCTGCCGCAGCCGCGCCACTCACCGCGCGCGTACGCGTCGGCGCCCGCCCACTTCGCGTAGCTACCACCTGTACGCCATCGCCGTGATCGCGCACTTTGACCGCGGCTGGGCCGAGACGCATCGCGAGCCGATCCTCCTCTTCGCGCGCGACTTTGCAAACCCGAGCAGCGACGACGTCTACTTCCCCGCGTGGCGCAACAAGGACTGGTTCATGGGCTTCTCGTGGGCGTCGGGCATCGCGCTCGCGGCTGGCCAGCCGTTTCGTAACGGTCGCAATCAGGAGAGCACGTCCGAATCGGTGCGCGCGCGAGTCTTCCCGTTCAAACCCGCCGCGCGCGCACGTGCCGCGCGCGCTCGCCGATCGGCACGCGCGCGCGCCCCTCGCCGCGAGGAGCGCCGCGGCCACGACGCGCGTGTTGCGTTGCGCAGCTGCGCGGCGGGGCCCACCGCGCGGCGGGACGTTACGCGCGCGTGCGCGTAACGGCCGGGCGCGTGCCCTTGCGCCACGCCGCGCGCAGATTAACGCGTATTACGCGCTGCAGCTGCTCGGCGAGGCGCTGGGCGATGCGGAAATGCGCCAAGTCGGGCAAATCGCAACTGCGGCAGAGATCCACTCGGCAAAGGTCTACTGGCATTTGGACGACGCGAACATCGTGTACCCGGAGATCATCAAGGAGAAGCGGATGCTTGGCATCCTGTGGCAAAACCTCGCGCAGTACCAGACGTGGTTCGGCGGGCAGGCATACATGGTGCACGGCATTCAAATGATCCCAGTCACGCCGATTACGGAGATTGTCTCAGATGCAGAGTTCACGCGGGTCGAGTACCCCGTGTTCGCGCAGAGCTGCGGAGGCGGCGGGCAGTGCCTCACCGACGGCTGGATCACCTTCGCGGTCATGACGCACGCCATCTTGGACGCAGTGCGTGCCGCGCGCGCTCTGCGAGCGCGCACGCGAGAGCATGCCGCACGCGCTGCGCGCGCACCGCGCACCATTCCATCGCGCGGTGCGCGCGGGCGAGGGGCGCTCGCGTGCGATGGTGTGTGCGGCATGCACGCATGCCGCATCTTCGCCTCAGTGCCATCGCGCGCCATCGCGCGCATTCACTGGCACTGAAAGCGCATTCACTGGCACTGAGGCGGCCGAGGGGCGCGCGCGCGCGTGTGTGTGTGCGTGCGCTTTCGACCGCAGGACAGCGCGTGGGACGAGCTCGCGCGGCTTCCGGACTCGGTCTTTTCCGGCACATCGCCCGCCGGGAATGGCAACTCGCGTTCAAACGCAATGTACTGGTGCGCGACGAGGGGCGAGCAAGCGCAGGCCGAGGTAGCGGTGCCGCGCCTCGCCGCGCGACTCGCGGCGTTGGGCGCCGCGCCAGCCGCGCGCCGCGCCGCGTTCGGCTTGCTCGCCGTCGCGCTCGGCGCCGTTGTAGTGGTCGGCGTCGTGACGGCGCGCGCAGCTCGCGCCGCGCGCCGCGCGCCGCGCGCCGACAAGCGGCGCGAACGGGACGTCGGAGATAGCACGAGCGATGCGCTCTTACAGCGCGGCTTTGTCGGCGACGAGTACTCGGCCGCGCCGTCGCGCGGCGTGCGCGCCCTATGAGCGCGGCGGTGTGCCCGCTGTCGTGTCGCGCATGGGCGCGGGTGCGGAGGGCGGGCAACCGGGGGCGATGTGCGGGTGGGCGGGACGGCCGGACAGGAAAGGGCGGCCACCCCCGCACCGTCCGTGGGCTTAATCCTCAGACACCGGGGGAATTGAGGATTCACTCGACGATCCGCGACACGTAGTCAAGGAGGCGCGCGCGGAACGCCCTCGGGTCGACCGCCGAGATGTGCGCGGCCTGCATCGGCCGACGGAGCGCCTTGAGGCTCGACTCGACGCGCTTGGAGAAGTCCCACTGCTGCAGGATGTCGACGATGCCAACGATGAACACCTCGCCCGTCTCGAGCGGTTCGTCCGATGTGCTGCGCGCCGCCATCCCGCCAAGGTCGTGTCGGAAAAGTGACAGATGCTGGAACTGCGCCGTTACGTCCGCGCCGTCCGCCATCGCTCTCGGCGCGTCAAGCGCCGCGTCAACGTCGCCGCCATCGTCCGCCGCGCGCCGTGCCGCACGCCCCTCCCCGTCAGCCGGGGATGCGGCGACCTCGGCGCCAGTGTCGGCACAAAAAGGCGCGCAATTCGCAGACGGTGCCGGCGCGTCGGTCCACGGCGCGGCTGCGCGTGGCTGCGCGCAAGCAACGGGCCCGTCAGCCACCGGCGGGCCGGCGACGGCACGCGCATGCGCCTCGCGACCGCCACCAGCGTTCCGAGGCGCCTCGCCGCGCTCGCCGCCGCCGACGGCGGCGGCGTCGGCCGGCGCCACGGCCTCGGCCCGCGCAGGTGCGCCCGCGGCGCGCAGCTTGCCGAGCAGCGAGGGCAGCCATGCTGCGCTGCCCAGAATGTTCCGGAATCCGACGAGGCGCAAGCTCTCACGGCCGCCGTCGACGAGCACGATGGTCGGCGTCGCGACGACGGCCCAGCGCGCGGCGAGCGCCGGCGCGCTGTCAACGTCGACGACGACGAGCTGCGCCGCGCCGTCGCACGTGCGGTCGAGCAGCTCGCACGCGCGCAACCAGAGCTCGCGCGGCGAGCGCGGCGTGTCGAGGAGCCACAGCTGAAGTCCAAAGTCCGCCCTTACCTCGGGCAGCGCTATTGGCAGGTGCGCAGAGGGTGACGCGGCCGGCGGCGCGGCCGGCGCCGGCGCGCCCGCGGCCGCGGCCGGCGCCGGCGCGGCCGCAGGCGCGTGCTGTGGTGCGGCCGCCGCGAGGGTGGCGGAGGGCGAGTCCACAGCGGCGAGAAGCGACGAGAGCGCACCCGCGGCCGCGCCTGCGCACAGCGTCGCGCCGCCCGCGCTTGGCGGCGGTGTACGCAGTGACGTGGGAGCTGACGCTGGCAGCCCCGCGGCGTCCGCGCGCTCGGCGGGTCGCGAAGCGCGCTCGGCGGCAGGCGCGCCCACGAGTGCCTCAGTAACGGGCGCAGTAACGGGCGCACCCGCTGCGCAGCGCACATCCGGCGCGCTGGGCTCCACCGCCCGCGCCCCCTCGCACGCAGGCGCGCCCGCGTCCGTCGGCGCCATCGTGTCGCACGCCCGCCGCGCCGCGCTCGAGCTCGAGCTCGCGGCCGCGGCGGCGGCGGCGGCGGCAGACGGCGCGGGCGCGGCGCTTTCGGTGGCGGGGCTGCGTGGCAGCCACACGGCCGACGGCAGCCATGCTGATGCTCCACGCAGCCACGAGGATGGAACGGTCGTAACCACGTCCAATGGCGGCGGCGGCGCGGTGCACTCGGCGCTCGCGGCGGTGGGCGCGCGCCCGCCGCCATCCTCCGAGAGGAACGCGCTCGCAGCATTCGCAGCGCGCTCCTCGCGCGGTGCTGCCGCCGCCGACGCGGGCGCGCAGCCCGCCTCGTCGCCCGCGCACCGCGTCACACCGCGCTTCGGCGCGGGCGTCGTGCCCATGTCTGCGCGTGTGCAGCGTCGCTCGTCTGAACGAGCGCACGCCGCCGCCGCGCCGCCGTGCGTGCGCGCCGCGCCGTCGCCGTCGCCGTCGTTGTCGCCGTCGTGGCGCACGTTGCCCCCGAGCGGCGCCAGCCCCGCGTCTGCGCCCGCCCCGTCGGCCTGCGGGGTCGCCGCACAGCCAAGCGTGCCACCCGCCGCCCGCGCGTACCTCTGCCACAGCGCGGCGCGCGCCGCGCGCTCCTGCGCATCGGCGTCGCGGCGCGCGCGCGCCTCGGCGGCACGCTCGTCGCCGTCCGCAACGCCCAATAGGATGGAATAATCCATAATCTCGTGCCGCTCGAGCAACGCCGAGTCGAGACGGAGCTGCGCGAGCAGCATCTGCCGCTGCGCCGGCCCAAGGCGCACCGCGCGTTGCAGGTCGAGATCCTTGCGCGCCACCGTCCACGACGCGTCCACGCCGAGCGTCGAGCTTGCCGACGAGCCCGTGCTCGCAAACCCGAGGCCAAGGGCGCCAAAGCCGCTGCCAAAGCTGCCGAGCGCGGGCGGCGAGCTGCCCGTGAGCGGACCGACCGACCGATCAACCGTCGACCCTTTCAAATCGTATTGCTCGATTGCGCGCCTGGCGCTCGCTGGCGGCGTGCGCGTGCTTGCCGGCGTCGGAGCGCGCGCGCACGGCTCGGCGGCGGGCGCGCCATCGTCACACGAGCGGCGCCCGCGCGGCATGACGGGGCCGTCCGCGGACCCGTTGGCCGCCTCGGCCGTGCCGTCCGCGCAGCCATCGTGCGGCCGCGAAGCGCGCGTGCCGGGCGGGCTGTCGTCAAGCGATTCGGACGACGACGAGCACGCCGCTGCGGCGGAGCTCGGGCGCGCCGGGCTGGCCGTTGCGTCGTCGCCGTCGGCGGCGGCATGCTGCGTCCGCGTTGGCGACGGCGTGCGCGACGGGCGCGGCGCGCTAGCGACGGGCGCGCACGTCACGGACTGCCTCGTCCGCGTTGGCGACGGCGACGGCGTCGACGGGCGCGGCGCGCTGGCGAGGGGCGCGCGCGTCGCGAGGAAGAAGAAGTTGATCATCGCGCAGATGTACACCTTGGTCGGCGAGCCGGCCGCCGGCTCGTCGAGCAGCCGAATTTTGAAGAGGCCGACAAAGCGCGGGAGGAGGGACGCCGGGTGCGCGCGCAGGTGCGCCTCGTACGCGCCGAGGAGGCCGCGCAGCACGCGCGCCTCCTTGGCCGTCAGCGTTTTGAGGAAGAGCCGGCCGTCCGTCGACTGCCAATAAACGGAGCCGGAGCGCGAGCTGGTTTCGACCGCATGCACAGCTGGGCCGGCGGAGCGCCAGCCTGCGAGCGACAATGCAGCGCTCGGCGCGAGCAGCTCGCGGCCGCCCAGCTCCTCCCACGCGTGGCGGTGGATCGTCGCAAACAGCTGCGGCGCGTATTCGAAGACGCGCGCGCGCACGGACGTCGGCGGCGGCTGCTGCGACTGCTCGGGCCGCGCCGGCACGGGCTCGCCCGGCCGCGTGGGTGCGGGCGTGGGCGCGGGCTCGGCAGGAAGCGCCCACGTCTCGCTCTTGCGCTTGTGCGCAAGGTCCGGTGGCGCCATGTCCTGCAGCACTGCCGCGCTCGCCGGCTCGCTCGCCGCGTGGTGCGCGCGCACGGTGCGCTGCACGGCGTCGAGCGCCACCTCGCTGCGCTGCGAGTGCGACCGGCGCACGTCGGTGAGCGGACGTTGGCGAAGCCACGCGTCGATGCGCTCCTTGTCGGCAGAGAGGCGGTATGCGTCGATCACCGGCTGGCACAAGTACTCCAGCTCCTCCACGAGCACGGCGACGCCGCGCGCGCCCTGGCCGGCGTCACGCGCCGCCGCGACCTTGGCCGCGACACGCGCGTCGGGCACGCGAAAGTCGCAAAGGAAGGCGAGCTGCTCAACCGGCGACGCACTCAAAGCCCAGCGCGCGTCGAGTAGCGCGACGAGCAGCTCGGCGAGCTCCGGACCGTGCACGCGCCGCACGTACAACTCGACGGCCGCCTCCTCATCCGGCGCGACGACCGCCATCCTGCGCTTCCTTTCTTCCCGCTTCAGGCGGCTGGGCTCTCGACAGTCGACACTGGATTTTCAATTTTTGGATTTTGGATTTTTCCGTCTTGGCGGGCACCGCTTGCCGTTGTCCGCACAGCTCCTGTGGCGGCCACATGTCGCAGCTCCGAAAGCCCGCGGCGCGCGTGCCGGGGAAGAAGGGCGGTAAGCCCGAGCTGTCTGAGGAGCAGAAGCAGGAGATTCGCGAGGCTTTTGACCTATTCGACACGGACGGCTCCGGTGCGCGCCGCGCGCGCGGGCCGGCCACGCGGGTCGGCGCGTCGCGCGCGCGACGCGTCGCGCGCGCGACGTGGCGCGCTCGACGACTGCCTGCCGGAGCGCGCGACCGTCGGCGGGCCTGCGCGCGCTGCCAGCGCCGCTCCGGGTTCTGACGCGCACTCGCTCGCGCACGCCCCCGTGTATGGCGCGTCTCGGATCGTGCGCGCCGCGCGCGCCCACCGTGGTCGGCAGGCACGATCGATGCCAAGGAGCTCAAGGTGGCGATGCGCGCCCTTGGTTTTGAGCCCAAGAAGGAGGAGATCAAGAAGATGATTGCGGACATCGACAAGGACGGCTCGGGCACGATTGATTTTGACGAGTTCCTCACCATGATGACCGCCAAAATGGTGCGCGGCGCACTATCGCCCACGCCGCGCATGCGCAGTAGCCGACGCGCCGTTTGCGGCGGCGCTCACGAGTCCGCGGCTGCGCGCGCGCGCGGCGGCGCAAGCGCAGAGCGAAAAGGATTCGCGCGAGGAGATCCTCAAGGCCTTCAGGCTCTTTGACGACGACGAGACCGGGAAGATCTCGTTCAAAAATTTGAAGCGCGTCGCAAAGGAGCTTGGCGAGAACATGACTGACGAGGAGCTGCAGGTGCGCAGCTCGACATTGCACCCGGCGCGCAGCGCGCCGCCGCAGACGCGAGCCGCGCGCGGCGCGGCTCGTCGCCTCGTGCTGCCCCCCGCCGAGCTGTGTGCTGTATGCGTGCTGGGTGCAACGGGGTGGGCCAGTGAGCAAAAGCTGGGCCGGCCGCGGCCTGGCCGCTTGCCTATCTTGTCGCCTCCGATGGGCAGGCGTGGTGTGCTTAACCCCGGCCAAAGATCCGCACGCGCTTGCTCCTTGGTCCGGACGAGGCCATCCGGCCGTGCGCGTCCGGACGCCACCGGACGCCACCGGACGTCCGCGCGAGCATTGCGCGCCGGCGAAGGCCAGTGTTGCTCCGCGAGACGCGAGTGCGGGCTGCGCCTCGACGCCGGCGCGTGCGCGGGTCACGGGCGCTCCGCCCGCGCGCGCGCGCCCGCTGCGCAACGGCTGCGCAGGAGATGATTGACGAAGCTGACCGCGACGGCGACGGCGAGATCAACGAGGACGAGTTTTTGCGCATAATGAAGAAGACGTCGCTGTATTGAGCGCGGTCGGGGAATCAAGCAGGCGGGCTTGGCCAACAGTCGCACGCGCTGGCCGGCGGCCTTGAGCACGTCGCTCGGCCGTCAAAGGTGCGGAATGAGGTTGCGCCAGCGTGCATCGTCATGACGATGCGGCGCGCGCGGGTGGGCCGCCTGTCGGCCGCTTCCGCAAGCACCAGCCGTTGAGCGCGGTCGCGAGAACACATCATCAGCTGTCTTGTCCCAACTCACACGCGCGCCACACTGGCTAATGGCCATCAGAAAAACGCAACAAGTCGCGGGAACTCTGGCGGCAATCGGACGCGCGGTGAGCGCATCTACGAACGATCCTTCCATCATGGGAGCGTGCGCATCCGCGGAGCTCAACGCGGCGCAGGCGCAGCAGCGCGGCGTCGTCACCGGCCTCGACGTGCCCGCGGTGGCGGGCTCACAGCAGCAGCTCAACCAGCATCCCATCAAGGTGTTGAGTGTGACCGCGGCTGGTTCCACAAAGCAGCCGACCGACATGCCGAGCGCGCCGACGCGCACCACCTCGTCCATCATCGACGGCGACGAGGAGGCGGACCCGGTCAAGCTGGCGGTGCGCGACGCCGCGCGCGAGGCGGCGCGCGAGACCGCGCGCGAGCTCGCCGTTGCCATGCGCGAGATCATGCTCGAGGCATCCAAGTCGTCGGCGGTCGCCACCGGCGCGTCGGCGGACGCACCCAAGGCACACGCGTCGGCGCCGAGCGTCGTGGACATGCTGCCGGCGGGCGGCAAGGCTGGCAACGATTCGGAGGGAGCGCCCGTTACCGACGCGCAGCTCGTCGCGCCCACCTCGTCGATCCATGAGGCAGAGATGGACGCGCCCGCGGCGCAGCTGTCGATGGCGCCCGCAGACGCGGCCACGACGGCACGCTCGGCACGCACCTCCGCCGCGGCCGGCGGCGCGGGCGACATCACGGATGAGGCTGCGCCGACGGAGTCGGAGCCGCAGAGCCAAGCCAAGCCGCCGCAGCCGCAGCCGGAGGCAGAGGAGGCGGAGGTGGTGCACGACCGATCGGAGGATTTCGGAGCCGCGCACGTGCCGTTGGACGTGGCCACGGCGGACCAATCAAGCGCCGCCGATGCGGTCGATTCGGCGCACGTGCACGTTTCGATTGAGCCGCATGCCGCGAGCTCGCACGCAGCGCTCCACCCACAGCACCGCGCCGCGCCGAGCGCGCCCATCGTGCAGAGGAACTTTGAGGAGACACGGACCGTCGGCGCCGCGAGCGACGATCCGACACCGCCGCGCGTCGTCGTCACCTCGCCAAAAGCGGCGAGCAAGGCGCCGACGCCGACCGCGTCCGTGCCGGCGAGCCCGGCCAAGGCGGCGAGCAAGGCGCCGACGCCGACCGCGTCCGTGCCGGCGAGCCCGGCCAAGGCGGCGAGCAAGGCGCCGACGCCGACCGCGTCCGTGCCGGCGAGCCCGGCCAAGGCGGCGAGCAAGGCGCCGACGCCGACCGCTTCCGTGCCGGCGAGCCCGGCCAAGGCGGCGAGCAAGGCGCCGACGCCGACCGCGTCCGTGCCGGCGAGCCCGGCCAAGGCGGCGAGCAAGGCGCCGACACCGACCGCTTCCGTGCCGGCGAGCCCGGCCAAGGCGGCGAGTGATCTCGTGGAGCTCGAGCCGCTGCACGTCCCGTCGCTGGCGGCACAGTCCTTGCTTGCGCCGACTCCATCGCTCGTGGCGTCTGGGGCGGCGACTCCGCTCGGCAGCTGCGCGGCCAGCGCTGCCGGAAGCCCGCGCGTGTCTGCGCCGCCCAGCCCCGCCATGTCGGAGCTCCGCGAGCAGCGGCAGCAGCCTGCGCCGTCAGCGGCCGAGCCGACTGCCGAGCCGGTCGCCGAGCCGATTGCCGAGCCGACCGCCGAGCCGACCGTCGAGCCGACCGCCGAGCCGACCGCCGAGCCGACCGCCGAGCCGATCGCCGAGCCAACCGCCGAGCCCACCGCCGAGCCGACCGCCGAGCCGACCGCCGAGCCGACCGCCGAGCCGATTGCCGAGCCAACCGCCGAGCCAACCGCCGAGCCAACCGCCGAGCCCACCGCCGAGCCCACCGCCGAGCCCACCGCCGAGCCGACCGCCGAGCCGGTCGCCGAGCCGATTGCCGAGCCGACCGCCGAGCCGACCGTCGAGCCGACCGCCGAGCCGACCGCCGAGCCGACCGCCGAGCCGATCGCCGAGCCAACCGCCGAGCCCACCGCCGAGCCGACCGCCGAGCCGACCGCCGAGCCGACCGCCGAGCCGATTGCCGAGCCAACCGCCGAGCCAACCGCCGAGCCAACCGCCGAGCCCACCGCCGAGCCCACCGCCGAGCCGACCGCCGAGCCGACCGCCGTGCAGCCGCCGGCCGCGCCCGCGCCCGCGCCCTCGCCCTCGCCCGCGCCCGCGCCGTGGACCTTCTTTGGCCTCTTTGCGTCCAAGCCCGCGCAGCCGCCGGCAGCGGCGGCCATGGCCGCGCCGCTCGCAACGGAGGCGCAGCCGCTGACGGCCGGCGACGAGGCTGACGGCGCGCAGGCGCCGCCAACGGTCGCAGACACTGCGACAGCCGCAGCGGAGGCCGTGGCGGCGGCCGCTGCCGCGCAGGCGGTTGCCGACGAGGCGCTCGCCAAGCACCGCGCCGCCGTGCGCGTGCAGTCGACGTGGCGCTGGCGCGTTGCGACCGCGCGCGTCGGCCATGTGCGGCGCGCGCGCGCGCTCGAGCGCATGCTCGCCGAGCGTGCGGTCCTCTCGCTGCAGGCGCGCGCGCGCGGCATGCAGGCGCGCGCGCGGCTCGCGCCGGCCGAGGCCGCGCAGCTCGAGGTCAAGGACGCGGCGCTCGCCGACGCGCTCGCCGAGCTCTCGTCCGAGCAGACGACGATGGGCGCGCTGATCGGCGCGGCGGCGGTGTCGATCATGGCGGCGCAGATGGGCGCGGACGTGGAAGGCAGCACGGGCGCGGAGGCGAGCGCAGGTGTGGAGACGCCGCGGTCTGAGGCGGTCGAGGACACGAGCGCTGCAAGCGAGCGCGCGGACCCACCTCCGGGCGGTCCGCCGCCGACGCCTCCGCCGCGCCACACAGCTGCGCCGCCCGTCGTCGCCAAGGAGCAGCCGCAAAAGACAGAGGCGGCCCATGCGGCGACGGCGGCGGCTGCGGCGGCGGCGGCCAAGCCCAAGGGCCTCTTCGACTTCAGCATCGAGCTGCCGTGGTCGCGCAGCAAGTGAGATGGCGGCGGAAGACGGTGCACAATCGGCTGCTCATTATTCGCCTTGCGCCACCCCCCCCCCCCCCCCCCCCCCCCACTCTCCTTCCCACCCCCCTTCCATGTGTGGATATACCAGCATGACGCCTCTGCCCCCGCTCGAGCGTGCACACCGTTCAACGCATATTCTGCGCGACGGCGTCCCTCTGGCCGCAAGCTGTGCATCATGCTGCATGCATGCGCTTCGAATCAGATCATCAACATTCATCATGGCCGAAAACCCGCCGCGCCGCGTGGGCGCACTTTGGAGTTTGCTGCCGTCAGCGGTGTAGCGTGGTACACACCGAGCGGCTCGCACAGTGTCGTCCCCCCCCCCCCCCCCCCCCCCCCCCCCCCCACCCACCCACCCACCCTCCCCGCCAAACGGAGTCTCCCCCTGGCGCCTGCCGAACAGTCGACCATTGATTGGCAAGTCCAATTCGCCAGCCGAAATGGCGCTGAAACTTTCATTCTTTCCCGTTTTGTCATTAATTTTATGATAAATATAATTCTTTTGCCGTTTGGTTAGCCACGGCGCGGTCGTGGACATGGGCTGCTGCGCGAGCGCACCGCCGCGCCCGCACGGGCACGGGCCAAAGACGACCGTGGAACGCTCACAAGAGCAGATGGTTGTCGACGAGCAGTGCGCCCGCGTGGCCGCGGACCCGCTCGAGCTCGGCGCCGTCGCGCTCGTGGCGGGCGCGCGCACGATCGTTCTCGATTGCCGCTCGGGCATGTGCAAGGTCGGTTTTGCGGACTGCGGGCAGCCGCATGCGACGTTCCGCACTGTCGTCGGGCGGCCGCGCTACCGCAAGTTGATGACCATCAACGACCAGAAGGACGTGTACGTCGGCGGCGATGCGCTCACCAAGCGCGCGGTCCTGACGCTAGCCGAGCCGATCGCGCGTGGCGTGGTCGCCTCGTGGGACGACTGCGAGCGCGTGTGGCATCACGCCTTCTTCAACGAGCTGCGCACGCAGCCCGCTGATCACCCGCTTGTCCTCGTCGAGCCCATCCTCAACCCGCGCGCCGACCGTGAGCGCATGGCGGCCATCATGTTTGCTACGTTCTGTGTGCCCGCAATCTTTGTCGGCGCGCAGAGCGTGCTCGCCATCCATGGCGCGAACCGCGTGACCGGGCTGGTGTGCGATTCAGGCGAGGGGTTCACGCACCTCGTGCCCATGCACGCCGGCTTTGCCATCTCCCACGCGATCGTGCGCGTCGAAGCAGGCGGGAAGGACGTCACGGAAATGTTTGGAAAATTCCTTGCAGAGGCCGGGCTCAACTTGACGACGGGCTCGCAGATCGAGCTCGTGCGCGAGGCAAAGGAGGCGCAGGCATACGTGGCGCTACGCCCAGCAGAGGAGCAGGCCGCCGCCGGACACGTTGGCGCGGCCGACCGCCCAAGGCTCGTGCTGCCGGACGGGACGGTGCACACCCTTGGAACTGAGCGTTTCATGTGCGCCGAGATCCTGTTCGGCGAGGTGGCGCACGGGCTGCGCTCGCAGCCGATGCAGGCGGGCGTCGTTGATGCCATCTCGCGCTGCCAATCTGCGCTTCACGCCGAGCTGTACGCCAACGTTGTGCTCGCCGGCGGCTGCACGTGCCTTGCAGGGTTCGGCGACCGCTTGCGACGCGAAGTGGCGGAGCTCAGCCCGGCTGCGCACGTGCACGTTGTGGAGGTGGAGGGGCGGCAACATCTCGCGTGGACGGGCGGCGCGGCCCTTGCGGGGCTCGCGCGCGTGGAGGCGCTCTGGGTGACGAGGGCGCAGTACCAGGCAACCTCTGCGGCTGCTCTGCATCAGGGCGCCTTCCTCGGGAGGGCGGACAGAGGAGAAGCAGCGGAAGGGGCGGGATGAATATACCTCGCAATATTGTGCGCGTCTTCATGTTCGGGCAAGTCAAACGCCCTCGCTCGGCCGCAGCGCTGAGCGCGCGCCCCTTTCGATTGCTTTCGAGTGCCTCGCTGCGAGCGCTAGATCATGAACTTGACGCGCGAGTCCTTCCCGACATCCTCGTAGACGCGATAGAAGACCTGCGCGGAGTCGATGCGCAGATCAATGGTGATGCTCTTGTACTTGCCGTTGTCCCGTAGGCTCGTCGCCGTGACCTGGTGGCCGGAGCTCAACGAGCAGATCTGCTCGATGTCGGCCACGAACGTGTCGTCCGCAACACCGATGATTTTGAAGCGTAACCTCGTGGGAAAGTCGACGATCTCGTCCACCCGCATGCCTGTCGGGCGAGGCAAAGGGTTTGAGAAGATGGGCCCGCCAGACGTGAAGCCGGCGACGTTGGATGCCACATTGTCGCTGTTCACGCCATCATCCTTGGCGTCGGACGCTGAGGCGCGGCACGCCCACGCCGATCGTCTGAGCATGCGGGCTGCGCCCGCTACATGCGGCGAGCGATGCTGCCACGGCGTGTGCACCGCGCGCGCCAACGTCATCGCGCTAGCGAGCACGAAGAGCGCCATGGCGGCACGTGAACGCGGTTGCGAAAAACAGGGAAAAAGCGGCGCTTTTGGAAGGGCGCATGGCGGAGGTGCGCGGTCTCTACAAGCAAATCCTGCGCGCCGCGGCCAAGTGGCCGTCCGTACGACGCAAGGCGATCGCCGCGGAAATTCGGCGCGAGTTTCGCGAGAACGCGCGCTGCCCGCCGGAGAAAGCTGCACCGTTGGTGCTGCAGGCGCGGGAGGGGCTCGAGACGCTCCGGCGGCAAACGCGCGCGCGCACAGAGCCCTCTTTCTCTTTCCGCTGACGCGACGCGTGTACCCGTTCGCGCCGGCGGCTGGATGCGAGCGTGCCGGGCTTTGGACGTGCGCGTCCTGCATCAGTCGTGATTGCCGTGTCCGACAACGTGCTCCGCTGCGGCTGCTGTGCATGTGTTTAGCGGGAGCACGCGTCCTGCACCGAGGTGCGGTGCGCACCTCCATGCGCGTGGCGTGACATGCTTCGTCTGCGCGGATGGCATCAGTGAAGCTTCATGTGGCCTCCACACCCATGAACAGACTGCCATTGGACGTGGGTGCCCTTCATTGCCAGGACTGGGAAGGGTCGCTCCGCCCGCCATCGTGGGGCCGTGGCGCGAGAGCGATGTCGGCCTTGCGCGACGCGCGGGTCGCTCTCGCGCCGAACGAGGAGTGGCGGTTCGAGGTGGACCACGGCTCGCAGGCTGTGGTCACGCTGACGGAAGGGCACGCCGAGATCTTTGGCACTGAACTCGTTGCCGAGCGGCGGTACACCTTCTCCGGCGTCAAGCTCGCTGTATTCACGTGGCACGGCTGCGCGCTCGAGGTCGAGGGCAGCTTCTCGCACCAGTACACGGCGCACGAAACGCCGATGCTCGGCGTGTTGCAGTTCCACGAGGAGCTCGAGCAGCGTCGCAACGCCGCGCTCGCGACCCTCTCGCCCGGCCCGCGCGTGATGGTCGTCGGCTCGGACGACTGCGGCAAGTCGACCATGTGCCGCATCCTCGCGAACTACGCGGCGCGCAGAGGTCACGGCGTGACGTACGTGGACCTCGACGTGGGGCAGCCACTTTTCGGACCGCTTGGCACGATCAGCGCTACGGCGTGGCAACAGCCACTGGACCTCGAGCAACGGGGCGAGTATGCAGCGCCGGTGCGCACGCAAGACCCCCCCCCCCCCCCACCCTCCCTATCCCCTTCAACGCTCCGTACGCCCGCGCGTCGTCAGTCGATGCGGATTGGAGATCGGAAGGCCCTGACCATCGCTGCGCTATTGCTCCCTGCTGCCGCACCACCTACGCATACCTCATCTGAAAAACTTGTGCCGCGCCCTGACTGCGCGCGCGACGCGCCATACCCTCGCCGCGTCCGCCGCAGCTCGCGTACTGGGTTGGCCGCACGTCGATCATCGATCACGCGGCGCTCTTCCGACGCGCGCTTCAGTCTATGCGCAGCGTACTCGACAAGCTCTTCCGAGCGCACCTCGGTGCGCGAATGGCAGGCACGATCTTGAACTCGCGCGGGTGGGTCGACGGCGACGGTTACGACCAGCTCCTGCACGCGGCTGAGGTGCTCGCGGTCGACACATTCGTTGTGATCGCCGACGATCGACTTTTCTCGCGCCTCTCTGTGCGCGCCAGCGCGACGACGTGTGCAGCAACCCCGTGCTGCCGACAGCCCTTCACGCCTCCGCGCGCGCGCTCGCCGTGCGCCCCGCCCGCCTCGACGTGCGGTCTGCCCCTTGCCTGTACGCCCCGCACCGTGCTGCGCGGCCGCATGCAGACCCACTTTGCGAACCGCGACGTGAACGTGCTGCGCGCGCCCAAATCCGGCGGCGTCGTGGCGCGCTCGCGCGCTTTTCGGCACGAATGCCAGCTGGAGACGTTGCGCCATTACTTTTACGGGATCTCCGGGCAGCTGTGCCCGCATTTGACCGTTTTACCCTTCAGCGCCGTCACGCTCGCCTCCATCGAGCCCGCGCCACCGCCGCCACCGGACACGCTGCCACTCGGAGCGGTCGCGCCGCCGCGCCACGCCGTGCGCATTGTCAAACTCGGCGACAAGAGCTGGCCAGCGCAGCTCAAGGCGATCCTTGCGGTCTCCTTCGCTACGAGCGCGGACGAGGAAACCGTTCTTGCCGCCAACGTGGCCGGCATCGTCTACGTGACCCAGGTGGACACTGAGAACTTGCGCGTGACCGTCCTCGCGCCGTCGCCCTCCGCGCTGCCGGGCGGGCCGGTGCTCCTGACGGGTGACATCAAATGGTTGGAGGCGCGATGACTCGTCCACTGATGCGCCGCCATCGCCGCTGAGCGCATACGCTCGGCGCAGGTTGACAGACAGCGCCAGCGCGACAGACAGCGCCACGAGCCAGGGCCGTTTCGAGCAGCGTAGCCACGGCTGCGCCAAACCCCGTCGCGCGCGCGAGAACCCCGTCGCGCGCGCGAGCCCAAACCGCGACATTCTCGCGCGGCACGGCCTCGAACGCGACCGCAACTTATCGCGCGAGCGATCCGCCGCGAGCAGTGCGATTGTCACGCCGGGGATGGCGACAGGCGGTATGGGTGGGCGCAGTACCCATTTGGCTTTAAAAAGTTTCTCCCCAACCTTTTTCCCCTGCTGGCGGTTACTGCGACACCCATCGTTCACCATGCCCGCGCTTGCCGCGATGAAGATGACCCGCGAGGGGAAAGTGGCGCGGCGGGTGGAGGAGGACAACATCCGCGCGCAGTACGTGGACGACGCGAAGAGCTACCAAATGACTTCGATGCGCACGGCGTGGTTTGATGCGAACGAGAAGCGGCAGACGGAGCGCAGGCACCGGATCGAGCAGATGCACAATAAGGAGGAGCTCATCCAGGCGAATAGGGAGCTCGTGCTGCAGCGCCGCGCTCGGCTCAGGGAGTTCTTGACCGACGAGGCGATCATGTACGAGCAGCAGCTGAACGCGATCGGCCTGGCGTTCATGAAAGATCGGACGTGAACGTGAAATTGCTCGACGTTCACGTCTCTACCCCCGCGTGCACGACTTCGGCTTCAGTCAGCCGCACGCGCAGCTTGCGCGCTCCGCGGGCGCAGCGCGGCTCGCTCACACCGAGCGCCTCCTCCGGCACGCCCACCTGCAGCCGCGCGGTGCAGACGCTGTTGTTGCGCGGATGCTTGCGCAGGCGAAGTGCCTGGCGCAAGAAGGTGCCGTGCGACACAACAGCGATCCGCACGAGTCCTCCCGTCAGCCGGCGCTCGCGCACGAGCTCCTGCACGCGGGGCTGCGCCCAAAGCCACCGAAGGAAGCGAGGCATGCTCGGCGGCAGGCACGCGCGGTTGTCGCCCGCCTCGCCGCCGACGAGCGAAAAGTCGAGCGGCACGCGCCCGTCGGCGTGAATACGCCGCGTGTGTCGCAGCTCGTCCAGCTGCTGCGCGCGGCCGAGCGGCATGTTGGACACCCGCGGGTAGCAAAGGAGCCATAAGGGCGTCTCGGAGATGAACGGCGCGACCACAATCTCGTCCGCTAGGCCCGCGTCGCAGAACGTGTGCATCGCGGTGAGCATGGCGCGCTGCATGACCGAGCTGACCACCAGGTCAAAGTGCACGCCCTCCTGGCCGGCGTCCTCCTTGCGCCGCGCAAGCCAACGCGCCGCGGCAGCGCAGCCGCGCATCCCCTCCGCGGTGATCTGCGGGTCGCGCGCGGAGAGGCACGCGTTGCATGCCACGTAGGCCAGCTTGCCGAGCATACCCTCGCTCATCTCGTTGTTGAGCGACTGCGCGTGCCGCACGAACCACAGCTCGATCGGCGTGGTGAGCATCAGCGGCTCGACGGCGCGCACCGACCGCGCCAAGAGCCACGCCGCCCATGTTGCATAGCCGGCGAGAAGGAGGCCGACGGAGATGGCGCCAGCGCGCACGCAGAGCAGGGCTCCGGGTGCCAGCGTCGCGTCGCGCTCGGCGCGCAGTAGCACCAGCAAGGCGAGCGCGAGCGATCCGGCGCTTGCCACGCCCAGCGCCGGAAAAGTTTGGCGCGCCATTTTGGGCCGTGGCGGTGGCCAAGGCTGCGCCAAAACATTTCAAGTGCGTCTTCATGGCCGCCGATGCAGCCGCCGATCTAGTGGAGGCGGCGGGCGAGCGTCCGCCGGGCGAGCGCCGCCTGCCGTACCGGGTATCGAACCAGACGATGGGCAAATTCACGTTCGATGCCGACTTCGACTCGGGCAACTGCGCCCGCGTCGAGAGCGTCGGCACGTCGGACGAGTTCCACGTGTGGACGGCGGCGGATTGCGCGGGCACGCACATCGCGACCGAGGCGAAGACATGGTGGCACTTCTCGGTGCGCGGCGGATCGTCCGGTGGCTGGATCACGATCACTGTGCACAACATGAACGGCCAAAGCCGGCTGTACAAGAGCGACTTCCGCCCCGTCTACCGGAACGGCGCGAGCGGCGGCTGGCAGCGGATCCGGATGCCCGTCGTCGTGCGCGGCTCCAAGGAGGAGAACAATTTCAGGATCACGTTCCGCCACCGCTTTGACTGCGCGGCGGGTGAGCCGACCTTCTTCGCCTTCTCGTACCCGTGGAGCTACGCCGAGAGCCAGGCGATGCTCGACGACCTCGAGGCGCGCTTCGGCGCGACGTGCCCGGCCGCGGAGCCGGACGCCGACGCGCGCGCCGGCGGCGCGGACGCGTTCGACACGCTCGCGGCGCGCGCGGGCGACGTGTATTTCCGTCGTGAGCTGCTCGCCACATCGCTCGAGGGGCGGCGCATCGACGTGCTGACCATCACGTCAGCGAAAGGGGGGCTGCGTGCCGAGCGCGAGCCGCCGATCGGCTCGCACGCCGCCATTGCGTTCGAGCGCGGAGGCACCGACGCGCCGGCGGCCGGCGGCGCGGCCAACGGTGCGCACCGCTGGGCGCCACCCTCGCCGCCGCCGCCGCCGCCGCACGCGTTCGGCGCGCGCCCTGTGTTCGTGATCTCGGCGCGAGTCCATCCGGGCGAGGTGCCGGCATCGCACGTGCTCAACGGTTTTCTTGAGTTCGCGCTGCGCGCGGACGACGTGCGCGCGCGCGCGCTGCGCGAGTGCTTTGTGCTCAAGGTGATCCCGTGCCTCAACCCCGACGGCGTCTTCCACGGGCACTACCGCCTCGACACGCTCGGCGTCAACTTGAACCGCTGTTACGCGCGACCTGACGCGCGCGCGCATCCCGCCATCTACGCAACACGCGCGCTGCTCGAGCAGCTGCACGCGCGCGGCGTGCTCGACACGGTGATTGACCTGCACGGCCACGCGACCAAGCGCGGCTGCTTCCTCTTTGGCAACAGCCTGCCCGACGCGCGCGAGCAGGTCGAAGCTGTTCTGTTTGCCAAGCTAGTTGCGCTCAACTCGCAGGCAGTGGACTTTGACGGCTGTGTCTTCAGTCAGGCCAACATGAGCCGCGCGGACCGGCGCGACGGGCTGTCCAAGGAGGGCGCGTCGCGCGTCGCCATCTACCGGCTCACCGGCGTCACGCACTGCTACACCCTCGAGTGCAACTATAACATGGGTCGCTCTCTCAATCGGCTCGCCGAGCCGACCGCCGCGGCCGGCCGCCCGTTCAGCCCGCCGCCGATCGCGCCCGGCAGCGTCGCGCCCAAGTATACGCCCGAGACATGGGCTGAAGTTGGGCGCGCGCTCGCCCTCGCGGCGCTCGACCTGCGCGACAAGAACCCGCGCTCGCGGTACGACGCGCGCGCATCGCCTGGCGCGCGCGCTGCGCCACGCGCCGCGCGTCGGCTCGTCGAGCGCGTCCGCCCCTCCCGCTCGCGCCGCCAACGGGCCTCGCTGCGCCTCGCCCTGCGCACCGCGCGCGCCGCACTGCAGGCTGCAGCCAGTCAGCGGCGGGTCGCGCGTCGAGGCCGTGCGTGGGTGGTGCGCGACGTACGTTCGTGTCCTGAGTAACCGACAGCCGATCGCGCCTTCCGGGGACGATTACGCGGCGGACGGCGCGAGCGGAGGCGACGAGGATGCGCCGCCGGACGGCGCGCGTGCGGCAACGGGGATCGACGCGGCCGCCGGCACCATCGGAGGCACGGGCGCTGACGTAGGTGCGCGAGACGCTGACCTCGGTGTTCCGAGCCGCAAGGCCGCCGGCGCTGCCCTACCGGTCCGCATCGGGCGCGCAAAGTCAAGCTCGGCGGTGCTCAAGGGCTCGGGCGCGCGCACCCTCGCGCGCGCCGCGCAGCCACCCGGAGGCGCCACGCATGCTGATGCCGCCGCAACTGAAAACAGGGCGCGCGCGCGCAAGTTCAGCGGCGCGCTCGCGCCCGCGCGAGCGCTGCTCGAACCCGCGTGCCGGCCGAGCGTGCAGGGCGCGCGGCCGGATGGCGGCGGCGCCGGTACCCCGCGCGAGAGAGCGCGTGCTTTTGCGGGCGCGCCGCCGGCTGGCGCTGCCCGGCCGGCGCGCGCTCATTCGTTCTCCGTCGTTGGCACCGCGGCGTCCAAGGGCGCGCTCAGCGCGGCGGCCGCCGCGACGACGGCCGCAACTGCGCAGCTGCGTGTCGCTCGCGCGGTGCCAGCAAAGAGGTGACCACGGCGGCGGCTGGTTGGCCCGGCGGAGTGCAAGGGGCTTCCACTTTGGCTGACTGTACTGTAAGTACGTCTTACTGTAGCGGGCGTGACGACGGGCGAAAGGAGAAATGTCGTCCAGCCCTCGGCACCAGCCTTGCCCCCTCTGGACGCCCGACTCTCTCGGAGCGAACGCCGAGCAGTTGGCTGGGCGCGCGCGCCGAAGGCTCTCACAAGGCCTGAACGCGCTCATGCCGCGCGGCCTGCCGTCCGCGTGGCCGTCGGACGAGCCGCCGCCGGAGGAAGTCTTCCCGCCCGCGGGCGTGCGGCTAATGCGGCCGCACGCTAACCTGCAGCTGCACTGCACGCGCGAACAGCTCCTCGTGCAACCGTGCGATGCGCCTGACGACCATCCCGACAGCGCGTGGCTGTGCGTCGAACGCGCGTCCGCGCGGCTGGGGCCGCTCGATGCGCGCGAAGCGCGCGACGCGGTCGCGCGCGCGGCGGCGAGCGGGCGCGATTACGCGACGCAGCGCGTGTTCGGCGTGATCGGTGTGCTCAAGCTGCTGGCTGGGCCGTACCTTGCGCTCATCACCGAGGTCGAGCCCGTCGGCTCCGTGCTCGGCTGCGCCATCTACCAGGTCGTCGGCGTTCGCCTCATCCCGTTTGTTGCAACCGACGGGCTCGGGCTGAGCGTCGATGGCCTGCGCTCGGAGCGGCAGTACGCGGCGGAGCTGCAGGCGTGGCTGCAGAGCGGTGCCTTTTTCTTCTCCTACTGCCTCGACCTTACGCGCCCGCTGCAGGACGTTCTCCACCGCGCGCGCGCCGCGGCTGCACCGTCGCACGCGCAGCCATTGTGGCAGCGCGCAGACGGCCGTTTTTTTTTCAATTGGCACGCGAGCTCGGAGCTCACGGCGGCGGGGCTGCACGCGTGGGCGCTGCCGCTCATCCAGGGCTATGTGCAGGTCGTGCAGCTCGGCGAGGCCGAACTGCGCCCACCGCCGCCTGAGGAGGCAATAGGCCCTGCACGGGCTGCTGCGGGCGCCGACGAGGAGGTGGCAAGTGTGCAGCTTGTGCTCATTGCGCGGCGAAGCCGTCTGCGGGCGGGCCAGCGCTTCCACACGCGAGGCGCCGACGGCTGCGGCCACGTGGGCAACTTTGTCGAGTCGGAGCAGGCGCTGGTCGCACTGCGCGTGCGCGGGTCGGACGCGGAGGGCGCACCCGGCGCCGCTGCGCCCGCCGCTGCGCTCGCCGCTGCACCGCCGCCGCGGGCTGCCGCCGCGGCTTTCGGCGTGAGTATCCGCTCGTACGTGCAAATCCGTGGCTCCATTCCGCTGCAGTGGCAGCAGCCAACGTCACTTTTGGGCCGAAATGGCGGCACGCTCCGGATCGCAACGTCGGTGCTCAATTCGCTGCCCGCGCTGCAATTGCACCTGCGCGAGCTGGTGCGGCGGCACGGACGCGTTGTGCTGCTCAACCTCGCAGGCCAGAGCGGCTCGGAGAGCGAGCTGAGCGCCGCGTACAGCACGCTCTCGCACGCGGTCGCGGTGCCAGGCACGCGGTACCATGGCTTTGACTTTCACGCGGAGTGCAGGGCGGGCCAGCCGGACGCGCTTCGCAAGCTGCTCGCCGAGCTCGCTGCCGAGATTGACGCCATTGGTGCGTACGCGCTCGATGCGACGATCGCGCCGACGCGCGCGCGCGATGGCGGCGCGGCGGGCGCGGCGGGCGGGCTGGCGGATAGCTGCGACCGCGAGGGCCAGGCGGGTGTCGTCCGCACAAATTGCATTGATTGCCTCGACCGGACCAATCAGGTGCAGACGGCGCTCTCGCGACTCGCGCTCGAGCGCGCGCTCACCTCGCTCGACCTTCTGCCGCCCGTCCACAAGGACGCGGGCGGCAAGGCTCCGAACCGCGCCGACGCACTCGCCGCCCTTCTGCCCGCCATCGACGCGGCGCACAAGGACGCGTGGGCCAACCACGGCGACGCGCTCGCGATCCAGTACACGGGGACCGGCGCGCTCAAGAGCGACCTGACGCGCTCCGGCCACCGCACGCTCAGCGGCCTGCTGTCGGACGGGCGGTCGTCCGTGCTGCGCTACTTTGTGAACAACTTCCGCGACGGCGCGCGCCAGGACATTGTCGACGTCTTCACGGGGCAGCTCGAGCTCGACATCGTCGCGCACGCGCTGCACACGCGCTCGGCGCTTACCGAGGTGCAGACGCCGCGCATCCCGCGCGAGGCAGACGACGGCGCGCGCGGAGACACGCACGCGCCATCGCAGCCGCCCTCACGCCAACCGCCGACGGCGGCCATCGTTGGCACGCACGTGCCACGCTCCTCCGCGCACTCGGCGACGGATGAGCCCGTGCGTCCAAGTGGCGCGCCGACGCCCGCTGCGCCCACGATACCCACGGCCGCGGCCGCGAGCCCGGCCGCCGAGCTAACCGCGTCGGGAACATCGCCCGCTCGCGGCGGCGGGTTGGAGGCGCCCGACTTCGTGCGCATCTCCGTCTTTGGCGTGCAGCTCGTCGGTGGCTCCGGCGGCGAGCTACGCGACGCGTACATCAAACTCGACCAGCAGCGCGCGGCCGTCACCTATTGGACGAATGGCGGCCTGAAGCGGCGCGTGCCCGTGCATTCGTTACTCGCGATCGAGCGCTCAACGGCCGATCGGCGACGGTTACGTCTCAAGTTCGCGCCCGGCATCGTCTCCTTCATCGACGTGCTCTGCCCAAGCGCGCCGCTGCGCGAGCTCCTAGCAGCGCTCCTGTACACCCTCCAGGCGCAGTCTGCGCCCGGACTCGCGCGGAGCGCACCCGGACTCGCGCGGAACGCACCGGTCGTGCCGCCCGCGCGCACGGCCGTCGCGAGCAGGCTGCGCGTCATGTGCGCCACGGTGGACTGCGAGCGCGTGCGCGCGCCGGCGGCACGCGCGGCCGACCTGCGAGGCGGCGGCGCGCTCGACGCGCGCGAAGCCGACGCGACCGCGCGGTGCGAGAGCGCAGTCACGAGCGTCGCGGCGCGCGCGCGCGGTGAGGGCCTGGTCGTGATCTGCGGTTTTAATTGTGAGCTGTGCGAGGCTGCGTGGGTACGGATCGTCCTGGCGGCGTTCGCGCCGGCGCATCACCTCTTTGCGTGCGCGGCGGTGGGCGGGCTGAGGCTGTGCGGCCTCGTGTCGGCCGAGCTCGCGCCGCTCGCGAGCTCTATCGAGACAGCCACGAGGCCGCTTGCTGGCATACGCGCGCACGGCGCGCGCGATGCCGCCGGGCGCACGGAGGAGGGCAGCGCGTCGTCGGCGCGCGGGCTCGTGTGCACGTCGCTCCGGCTCGGCCTCACGTCCATGTGCTTCGTCGCATGCCACCTCCGCCCGCGTGCTCCGTCCGCCGTCCAACCCGACGAGGGGTCGCTTCGGTCAATGCTCGAGACTGTGCCGCTTGGTGAGGACCGCACAGCATGGCACGCGCAATTTCACCATCTTTTTGTACTGGGCGACACGGGGCTACCGTTTGCGCGCGACGTGGCGACAACCGCCGCCGCGCAAGTGGCGGGGCCGTGCGCGGATGCGAGCACGCAGCAGCAGCAGCAGCAGCAGCAGCAGCAGCAGCAGCAGCAACAGCAGCTCGACGAGTTCGCAGCTCTGCCCATCCAGTGCGCGACCGACGGCGCGGAAGGCGGCGATGGCGCCCAGGGTGTCGCAGTGGCGGGCGGGTCCTCTCCGACGGTGCATTCGGTGCACCTCAAGTCATCGCTCTTCATGGAGAAGCATTTTCTCGCGCCCGCCGACCCGCCGGCGCCCGCACTCGACGGCCAGGGCGCGCCGCCCGCGGAGACGGCACCGTTTGCCGACGTGAAAGTAACTGACGACGGGGGGCTCGTGGCGGCCACGGCTGAGCGCAGCGACGCGCAGCTGGCGGTGCGAACGGGCGCCGCGGCGCGCGCGCTCCTGCCGAAACCGCCCCTCGTGGCGGGAGTGGCGTGCGCGCACGCCGAGCTCGCCACCTTCCGCGCGCCGGCGTACTTTGAGCCTACAGAGCCTCGCCCGGTCGCCATTGCCCTCTCCCTGTTACGATGGTGCCCTTCAGCCGGTGCGCGCGCGGAGCGCGCGGCGCGCGCCAGGCTGTCGCGCGGGCGCGCGGGTGTGCAGCCTCGCTTTTTAAACGCCGCGCGTGTGCCGGGCTGCAGCGCCTGCACGGCGCGGCGCGCGGGTGTGCAGCACGTGCCGGGCTGGCGTGGATTGCAAGACATGGACGGCGCGTGGTCGTGCCGCCTGTGGCTCGGCGAGCGACGGACGCCGTGTCGCACTTGCTGGCCACGCCAGCCCGGCACGCGCAGTGCGGCGCTCTTTGCGCGCTCATGGAAGCACACGACGCGAGCGTGCGCAGACGCGCGCCACTCTGACGGAACGCCTTTCCCTGCCCCCACGGCCGCGCCACTCTGACCGAACGCCTTTCCCTGCCCCCCACGGCCGCGCACGCGTGCAGCTCTTGGTGCAGACGCCGGCGCAGAGCCGCGGCGCGGCGCGCGCCCGTCCGCCGCGCGCACCGTGCCCATCGTTCGCATATCGGCGCCCTTTTTAAACGCCGACGTCGAGGCGGCCGCGTGCCGCGTCGACAGCAGCGGGCGCGAGCTGCCGGGCGTGAACGCGGCCACAAGCGCGGCGGCGCTCGGCGCGAGCGTGGGTTTGCTCGACGTGGCCACAGGCCCGATCGTCGCTGCCGCGCAGCCCGCGTCCGTCGAGCTGCCGCCGATCGCCACACATGCGTGGTGCGCGCGTGCGTCACACTCCTTCTCGCGGCGTGCGCGCGCGCGCGCGCGCGCCTTTTGTGCGCGCCCGTGGCTTTGCGTGCGCGCGCACGCGTGCACGCAGCACGCGCAGCCGACTGCTGCGCGCCCGCCCACACGCGGCCAACGCTCGCGCGCTCTGTGCCTTGCGACGCGCGAGCAGGCACCTCCCCCTCCTCGCGCTATTCCTCTCAGTGTGCGAAGACGACGGTGTGCGTGGGCCGGTTGTAGTCGGCACGGCCGCGCTGCCGCTCGGTGCGCCCCCCGCGCTGCCCGCGGAGCTGCGCAGCGCGCGCCGTTACCCGGACAGTCCGGGCGTGTCGCGCCTGCGCGACGACGGCCATTTTCGGCTTGCTCTCAGCCGCGGCGGGCGCATCAGCGGTGTGCTGACGGGCAGGCTACGGGTGGATTGGCTACCCACTTCGTCGTTGCGTGCGGTGTACGAGCCTGCGGAGACGGCGGTGCCGTTGCCGAGTGCACACGACGTCGCGCACGCGGCCAAGGAGGCCGTCCGTCCCGTACTCGGTGCGGCTGCGGAGTTGATCGATCGGACGCACGCGGCTGCCGAGGCAAGCGGCGATGTGTTTGGCCGAGGCTTGAGCACAATACGCGGGCTTGCGCGCAGAGTGGTGGGCGGCAAAGAGGTGGAGCCCAGCGGCTTCCTCTGACCAACGGTTGACACATCGGTGCTTTGGCTCACGGGGTGCTTCGATGCTCAAGCGCGGACCCTCCGCGCATGCGATAGGCCGACGAGCGCCTCGCGCTGCGACACGCCGCCTGAACCAACGAAGGCTCACGCGCGGCGCGCCGCTCAACGTGCGGTGCCGCGAAGGCAACCTGCGCCCTCACTTGAGCTTGCGTAGCTCGGCCTCGAGGTCAGCTGTGAGGCTGGCAAGCACGCTCTTGTGCTGCGCGTCGCCCGCCGCGTCCGCCAGCCAGCGCGCGCACTGGTGTCGAATCTGCCGCTGCTTAAGCCGAAAGTGTGCGCGCACTGCGTCGGCAAATTCCGCGGGCGGGTTGCGCAGCTGCCCGGTCATCGCGTGCCGCAGCGTCGCCTCGCGCACGCGCTGATTGTAAAGCTTGCTCGCGCGCTCCGAGCCCGCCTCCTGCTCGTACCCCGGCTCGTTGAAGTAGGGCTTGGCGACAAGTATGAGCGCCTGTATGCTCATAAGCACCTGGACAAGAGAAGACATTGAAAAACGGCGCGGAAATGACCGGGCCAGAGTGCGAGCACGCGCGGTGTCAGCCGCGCGTCGCTCGCGGCGTGCGGCGGCGCGCGCGGCTTGACGGCGCCGCGCAGACATCGCGCGGCCACGTCCGCGCGGCGCGTGCGCGTGACGCGTGACGCGTGACGCAGGGCAGGCGTGACGCGTGGCACGCGTAACATGGCGGACCTGAAGCACCGTCGACGTTTCGGCGTGCCACGACTCGCCCACGTCGCCAGTCCACGTGCCGAGCAGCGAGAGACACACCTGGGAGGCGCGAGGGGGGGAGGGGAGTGGGGGGGGGGGGGGGGGAAAGAAAAAAAGAAATAAAAAGGGGAGGGGAGGGGAGTGGGGGGGGGGGGGGGGGGGGTGGGGAAAGAAAAAAAGAAATAAAAAGGGGAGGCGCGAGGGGGGGGAGGGGAGTGGGGGGAGGGGGGGGGTGGGGAAAGAAAAAAAGAAATAAAAAGGGGAGGGGAGGGGAGTGGGGGGGGGGGGGGGGTGGGGAAAGAAAAAAAGAAATAAAAAGGGGAGGCGCGAGGGGGGGGAGGGGAGTGGGGGGGGGGGTGGGGAAAGAAAAAAAGAAATAAAAAGGGGAGGCACGAGGCGAGGCGGCGATGATCGGCTCAGACGAGAGACGCGAGCGCGACGCGCTCTGGCGAGGAGCGCGTCACGCGCGCGCGCGAGTCCACGGGGCGCGCGGCGGCTGGCCCGCGCCACGCCGCCGAGCCGCGCGCCGGTGTGGCCGCGTGGCTGAGCTGAGCGCGCGCGAGCCGCCGAGCTGCGCGCACCTTTCCGTCCGCGTAGAGGTTTGGGTTGAAGCGGACTGCACCTCCACCGGTCGTGGTGAGCAGCACCTTTGGCGGCGTGTTCGGGTAGTCTGGCGGCAAGAAGAGGTCGAAGACGAAGCAGCCGTTCGCGTACGGCGTGTCGTCCGGCCCCGTGATGAGCGCCTTCCACAGGTGCATGCGCGACGCGTCGATCCGCACGCACACGGACGACGACAAGGACAGCGGGAGAGACGCGCCCAGGTCGGGCGCCTCGACCATGATCCGCTTGGCGCGGCGGGCTCGCGCGCCGCCATTCGCGCTCTCCTTTAAATAGCGGTGTGTCTCAAACGCGCCCGTCTCGTCAAAAAGCATCGGGCGCAGTGCGTCCTCGTACGCACGCGCCTGGCGCGCGCACGATGGGCGGCGCGCGCGCGCGGCGCGCGCGCACGAGGACGCGCGCCAGGCGCGTCGCGCCGCGCACAGGTGGCGGGAGGTGCGTCAGCACACCGGATGGGGGGGGGGGGGGGGGGCGAGTTACCGGACCGGACGGGGGGAGGGGGGGGGGGGGCGGTCCGAAGCGAGCGAGCGCGCGCACCAATTCGCCCATCTCGTCCGCGGACAGTGGTAAGGCGTTCACGCGCTCGCTGCTGTGCGCGACCGGCCTGTGCGCGACGGGCTCCGCCGGCGCGGCCGCGGCTTTGGCGCCCGAGCGCGACGTGCGCGCGGCGGACGCCTGCGCACGCCGACGGGCGGATGAGTTCACGGCGGCCGGGTCCGGCGAGTGCGCGCGCGGCGCGGATGGCGAGCTGAGCAGCGAGCGCGTTTCGACGATAGCCGACGCGACCTCGAGCAGCGCGCGAAGATCCGACCCTTCGCTTTTTGACTCGCCATCGCCCGTCGACGCGCCCTCGGCCGAGCGCGCGCCTGTGCCGGCCGGCACACCACTTGCCGCGGCTGCGAGTGTGGCCGCGAGTGACACAGACACAGTCGGTGGGTCGTGCTGCGAGCGAGTAACCGACGGGCTCTGGGCGTCGGGCCCTTCCCTGCTCGACGGCGCGTCCCGGCGCGAGCCGGCCGCGTGGTCGTCGGTCGCGGCGAGCGCCGCGTGGCTCTTGTGCATGCGCGCGAACACGTCCGCCATGCGTGCCGCGTACGAGAGCGCCTCGACGACCGAGCCGGCCATCGTGACTGCGGTGCGCGGCAGCGGCGGCGCCGCTGGCTGCGCGGGCACCTGAGACGAGCTCGCACCCGCGCACGCTGCCGGCTCAACCGGCGCGCTCACGCGCAGCCGTTTCGCCGAGCGCAGCGCAACCGGCGCCGAGCGCCCGCGCTCGGGCGGCGCGGCCGCCCTCGCGGCAGCCTCGGCGGTGGCCTCGGCGACGGCCTCGGCGGCGGCGGCGGCGGCGGCGGCCTCGGCGGCTTCCGCCGCCTCGTGCTCGGGCGCGGCCGCCGTCTGGTACAGCAGCGGTCGGAGCTCTGCCTCGCCCGCCATCGCATTCAGCAGCCGAAGCAGCGACGCAAAAAAGTCGACGCGGGAACGCATGTCATTCATTGACGCGCCGCGCAGGTGCAGTCGGAGGAGCGGCAGGAGGCACGATGGCGACACGACCGCCGCGCGCAGCTCGCCGCGCCTCGCGAAGTCGGTGAGCTCGTCAAGCAGCGCACGCACCTGCGTTGCGCATGCGCGCGGCGGCCGGGCGCGCGGCGGCCGGGCGCGTGGCGGCCGGGCGCGTGGCGGCCGGGCGCGTGGCGGCCGGGCGCTGCTTGACGAGGTGGTGCACGACAGATGCGCGTGGCGGCCGGGCGCGTGGCGGCCGGGCGCGTGGCGGCCGGGCGCTGCTTGACGAGGTGGTGCACGACAGATGCGCGTGGCGGCCGGGCGCGTGGCGGCCGGGCGCGTGGCGGCCGGGCGCGTGGCGGCCGGGCGCTGCTTGACGAGGTGGTGCACGACAGATGCGCGTGGCGGCCGGGCGCGTGGCGGCCGGGCGCGTGGCGGCCGGGCGCGTGGCGGCCGGGCGCGTGGCGGCCGGGCGCTGCTTGACGAGGTGGTGCACGACAGATGCGCGTGGCGGCCGGGCGCGTGGCGGCCGGGCGCTGCTTGACGAGGTGGTGCACGACAGATGCGCGTGGCGGCCGGGCGCGCGCGGCGTTTGAGCGCGCGGCCGCGCGAACTGAAGGCCAGGATGGCCGCGCGAGGTGAAGGCCAGGATGGCCGCGCGAGGTGAAGGCCAGGATGGCCGCGCGAGGTGAAGGCCAGAATGGCCGCGCGAGGTGAAGGCCAGGATGGCCGCGCGAGGTGAAGGCCAGCATGGCCGCGCGAGGTGAAGGCCAGCGCGGCCGCGCGAACTGAAGGCCAGGATGGCCGCGCGAGGTGAAGGCCAGGATGGCCGCGCGAGGTGAAGGCCAGAATGGCCGCGCGAGGTGAAGGCCAGGATGGCCGCGCGAGGTGAAGGCCAGCATGGCCGCGCGAGGTGAAGGCCAGCGCGGCCGCGCGAGGTGAAGGCCAGAGTGGCCGCGCGAGGTGAAGGCCAGGATGGCCGCGCGAGGTGAAGGCCAGCGCGGCCGCGCGAGGTGAAGGCCAGCGCGGCCGCGCGAGGTGAAGGCCAGAGTGGCCGCGCGAGGTGAAGGCCAGGATGGCCGCGCGAGGTGAAGGCCAGAATGGCCGCGCGAGGTGAAGGCCAGGATGGCCGCGCGAGGTGAAGGCCAGCGCGGCCGCGCGAGGTGAAGGCCAGCGCGGCCGCGCGAGGTGAAGGCCAGAGTGGCCGCGCGAGGTGAAGGCCAGGATGGCCGCGCGAGGTGAAGGCCAGCGCGGCCGCGCGAGGTGAAGGCCAGCATGGCCGCGCGAGGTGAAGGCCAGCGCGGCCGCGCGAGGTGAAGGCCAGAGTGGCCGCGCGAGGTGAAGGCCAGGATGGCCGCGCGAGGTGAAGGCCAGCGCGGCCGCGCGAGGTGAAGGCCAGCATGGCCGCGCGAGGTGAAGGCCAGCGCGGCCGCGCGAACTGAAGGCCAGCATGGCCGCGCGAGGTGAAGGCCAGCGCGGCCGCGCGAACTGAAGGCCAGCATGGCCGCGCGAGGTGAAGGCCAGCGCGGCCGCGCGAACTGAAGGCCAGCATGGCCGCGCGAGGTGAAGGCCAGCGCGGCCGCGCGAACTGAAGGCCAGCATGGCCGCGCGAACTGAAGGCCAGGATGGCCGCGCGAACTGAAGGCCAGCATGGCCGCGCAAACCCCGTGCCGCACAGCCGCGCTCGGCGCGCGCGCGCGCGCGGACGCGGCGCGTGCCTCCGAGTCGCGCTGGCGCTGCGCGAGCTCCGATGCCCGTGCGTCCCAGGTAGGTGTTCCGATCTTCCCGTAACCGTATCCCGTACCCGCCGCCCACGCGACCTGCGCGCGTGCGGCGCTCGCGCGCGCGCACGTCTCTTTGCCCGCGCTTCGGAAGCCGCGCAGTCGCTCGCGCTCGTCGTCAGCGACCGCGTTGACGACGCGGTGCAGCTGCGCGCCTTCCGCCGTCAGCGCCCAGCGCGGCCGAAGCTCCGCGCACGCGAGCGCCTCAAGGCGGCAGCAGATGTGTTCGGCCCTTGTGTACGCGCCAAACCCGCCCGCCTCACCGCCCGGCGCGTCGGCGCGCGGGTACGCGAGCTCGCCGTGCGCCTCGAGCAGCGCCTGCGCCTGGCGCACGACCGCCTTTGACGGCTTGAGGGGGTCCCAACCCTCGATCGTGAAAAGCGAGCACGCCATCACCGCCTGGCCCACGTGGCCGGCGAGGCGCGGCGAGGCGAGGCGGAGCCACGGGGGGTACGTGGGATGCAGGCCGCGCGTGAAGCCCAGCTCGAGCTCGATGTGGCACGGCTTGGCGGCCGACGCGTCGTGCGCGGCCATCGACTTGCCAAGCCGTGACGCGCGCATAACGTCCGCGATGGTCACGTGCCAGTGGTGGACGCAGTCGTTGACTGCGGTGACCCGGAAGTCGTGCAGGCCGATCATGTTGTCGCGCACGAGCTGCAGCAGCTCGGTCACGAGGATTTTGGACGACTTGGATGACGAGAACATCTCGCGCAGCGCGACAGGGACCGCGAGCTTGCCGCGGTCGGTGCCCGCCTCCCCCTCCATCGCCTCGCGGTCCTCGCGAGCGACGCGGTGCTGCCAGCGGCGCTGGAGGTCGAGGAGCGCGCGGTCCGTGTCCGCGCCCTGGTTGATCGCGTAGTCATTTGCATCGTCCTCGACCTCGTCCTCAGTCGCATCCGCCGCCGCGTCGCCCGGCTGCGCGGCGAGCGCCTCCTCCAGACCGTCCACGTCGACGCCGATCGTCGCCGCGAGCGTCTCGACGAGCGCGCTGAGCGGCGCGCCGTCGGAGAGCGACGCGTTGACCAGATCGAGAGTGTCGCCGATGCTGCCGCCCGTCGCGCCCTCCTCGCGCAGCTGCGCGCCCGCCGTCGGGTAGCGCTCGGCGTTGAGCTGCGCCGTCAGCCGGCACCGCCGCTCCGCGTCGTCCTCCGCGTAGCAGAGCGTGAGGTCGAGGCGGCCGTCGTCGTGGAGCGAAAGGCCAGAAATCGGGCAGCCCGGCTGCCTCGCCCACGCCACGAGCCGAGAGTAGTCGCGCAGGAGGGCCTGGCGCGGCATGCCGGTCGATCCAGGTGGTGCTCACCAGCAGGTCCAGCGCCCCCGCCACTCTACCTGTGGAAGGAGGCAGTCGCAGCGATTTTGGGGTGCCAGCGCGGGCAAAAGTCCGCCGCGGCGAGCGTCGGCGAGATGGCGGCGACGCGCAGTCCGCAGCCGCGCGCGCTGATGCAGCGCACCTCGTCGTCCTTCGCGGCCGCGCTGAGCCCGAGCAAGCTCCGCGAGGAGACCGAGACCAACCTCGACGTGCTGCTCGTGCGGTACGCCGATGCGATCACGCGGATGCGGCAGAGTGAGGTCCTCAAGCCGCTGCTCCTCGACCCGCTCGAGCACGACGACGTGTTCCTGCTGCGGCACGTGCTCTCAACCAAAGGGCAAGTCGACAAGGCCATCGTCTCCGCCGAGCAGTGCATCACCTGGCGCCGCGACAATGCGTCGCTGCTCGCGCGCGCGGACGACCTGCACCGCACGGTCAAGGAGATCCTGCCGGTCGGCATGCTGCCGCACGCGTCGACGCTCGACCAGCCGATCCAGGTTGTGATGCCTTTTCAGGTCGACCTCGAGCGCTTCGCCCGCGCCTCGCTCGACTGGCACTTTGAGACCGGCATCGCCAACCGCGAGGTCGCGTTCCGGCTCTGCGACAAGATCACGCGCCAGAAGCGCAAGCTGATCAAGGTCGTGCTGCTGCAGGACTTGAGCGGCCTGACCTTCTCGTTCGCCTACTCGCAGTACCGTCTGGGCAGCGTGCAGGGCAAGCTGAGCAAGATCTCCTCGTTCGTCTATCCGCAGGTGCGCGAGCGAGCGAGCGAGCGCCGCGCGCGCCGCGCGCGCGCGATGCCGTGCTGCGCGCGCGCGCGCGCCCGCGCCGACATGCGCGGCCGCCCGAGTGCCGCCGCCGCCTGCGCAGATGCTCGCGACGGTCGTAATCGTCAACGCACCCTCGTTCATCAACGCGCTGTTGCGTATGGGGTCCAAGTTCCTCGCGCAGAAGGTGCTGGACAAGATGAAAGTCTGCTCGTCAGTGGAGCAGGTGTGTGCGCGCGAGGAATCTCGCATATTCACAGACCGCCGGCGCCCGCCGTGCCGTCGCCGTTGCCGCGCGTGTGCACCGCGCGAGCATCGAGCACGTGCCTTGGCGCGCGCGGCATCCATCGCTCTGCGCCCGTGCACGCCCGGAACATGCGTGCACGCCCGTGCTCTGCGCCCGTGCACGCCCGGAACATGCGTGTGCGCCCGTGCGGCGTGCGCGTGCGTGCGCGCGCTTTGATCTGCCGCCCGCGACCGCGCATCGCTTTTGCTCGCCGCTGTGCCGCCTACCTTCGCTCCCGCGCTTGCTCGCCGCGCCCTGGGCCCGTCGCGCACCCGCCCTCCCCTTCTTCGCCCGCCCTCCGCGCAAAGGTGTGTGTGGCTGCCAACTTGCCATACGACCGCTTACCCTCATTCCTTGGCGGCGGTTACGACTGGGATGCCGCGTGGATTCCGGAGAGGCTGCGCGTCGCAGGCCGGCGCGACGCGCGCGAGCGCGCGTCGCGCGCGAGCCGAACGTCGGAGCCACGCGAGAGCGCGGCGGTGTCCGCCGGCGCGCACGCTGGGGGGGCACCCTCACTGGACTTGGCGACAAGCGCGAGCGCGCCCGCGGTCGATGTCGATGTCGATGTCGAGGTCGAGGGGGACGCGTCGGCGACCGTGCGGATCCGCCCGGCCGCCGAGCCGCAGCGGCGGCGCCTGCCCGCGCCATTTTCTCTGCTCGCCATACTGGTGTGTGCCCTCCTGCGCGGGCGCTCGCTCGCGGCTCGCCATGCGCGCGCGATGACCCGCGTCGCGTGCACCGTCACGCGTCGCGTGCACCGTCACGCGTCGCGTGCGCCGTCACGCGTCGCGTGCGCCGTCACGCGCTTGCGCAGGCGCTCGCGGCGGCGTTCGTGCTGCAGCTGAGTGCGGGGAGCATGCGGCACGCGATCGCGGCTCCGTCGGTGCAGAGCGCGACGGCATTGGTGCAGCCCACGTACAGCGTGTCGATCGTCAGGCGCCGTGCGAGCGTGAGGGGGGTGCAGACGCAGAGCGGCGGCGCGGCCACGTGAGTTGTGACTGCATCGTAACTGCATCGCTGACGTGGTGTTCACGTGACTGCATCGTACTGCTTGTTTTCTTTTTTTTCGTAATTTACAGTCGGGGGGGGGGGGGGGGGGGGGGGGGGGGCGTCATTCAAACTCCCACACTTTGATCGTCGTGTCCATGCCAGCGCTGAAGAAGGAACTGCCCGGGCCAAGGCAGAGCGCTCTGCACGGCTGCGTATGTCCTAAAATGATGCCGCGCCTCTCAAAGTTGGGCACCTGCGCGAGACGAGCGCGACGCACGCGCACGGCCAGCGTTGGCCCATGCGGCGGTCAGAGCTTCGCGCGCGGTACGGGGGCGGCCGGACGCCGGTGCGGGGCGACGAGCGCGTCCCGCGCACCTCGCACAGCTTGATCGCGTTGTCGCTGCACGAGGTGATCAGGATGGCGTCGCCCGCCGGGTCTGACTGAATCTCGATCGCAGTGACGGGCGATGGCTGCCGCTCGCGGTTGGTGACCGTGTATGTGAACTCCATCGCCAAGTTGCTCGTAATGTTGTACACTGAAGAGGAAACCGCAGGCCCGGGCACACATGCGCCATGCACGCGCGCGCGCGTGCGTACACCGGACGCGAAAGGCGGAGCGTCGAGCGAGCAAGCGCGGGAAGCGTGCGGTGAGGTGCGGCCGCATGCGAGGCCGGCGTGCTGACAAGCGTGAGAGCGCGCGCGCGCGGCGAGTGCCGCGCCGTTGCGCGCGCCCAAGCTCGACGAGAAGGCGAGATGGCGCGCGCGCGGGGGGGAAGGGGGGGGGGAAGGGGTGCGGGGGGGGGGGGGGGGGGGGGGGGGGTTGCGCAGCAGTTTCCTCGTATCTCCGGTGCACCAGTTGGGGCTGGAAGAGGGCACGGTGCGGCGCACCGGCGACCTTGCCGTCCAAGCCGGCGCTGAAGAGGAAGTTATCGTAGAGGCAGAGGCCCATCATGAACTCGGTGTGCGCCGTCGTCACTGAGCACACGCCCTGCCCAGTCGTCAAGTCCCACTGCTTGATCGTGTTGTCGCGCGACGCGGAGAAGAGAGTTGAACCACCGACCTGCACGTTTTGCACCGGCGCCGTGTGCCCCTGCAGCACGCCAACGAGGCCAAACTGCATGCTGGCTGGCTCCTGCGTGGCGCGCGCGCGTGTGTGCGGGACAAGCTTGTGAGTGGCCCGCCAGCGGCAGTCGCTCGAGGCGCGCGCGCCCGTGCGTGCTTGGCCTGGCCGCATTGACGCGCTGCCGCCCTTTTTTTGCAAATGGCGCGCGCGCACACCATCTTCCAGCATCGGATGCCCGCGTCATGGCCAGCGGTGAAGAGCATGCCGTTGCCCTGCACGATCACATAGATGGGGCCCTCGTGCCCCACCAGGTCCTGCTGCGCGTGCGTCTCCATGTTCCAGATGCGCACGAGGTTGGGTTCGTTTTGATTGCCGATGCCGGCGACGAGCCAGTCGTCCTCAACCATGAGCGAATTGACGGGAAGGCCGACCAGGAGCTCGCCCGCCTGGCCAAAGTTGCCCTCCGGCCAGCCCCATATGCGGATCGTCCCGTCCGCCGAGCCCGAGAAGAGCTGCTGCCGCTTGAGCGAGCACGCGAGTGACGAGACCGTCTTGCGGTGGCCCGTCAGCGTCGCCATCAGCTTCCACTTGGTTTTCTGGCCGCCGCCACGCCCGCCGGGCGGGACGCCTCCAAGCTGAGTCCAGCGACCCCCTCGTCCCGAGCCCGCTCGCCCACCGCCGCCGCGAAAGCCGCCTCCCCTCGGCCCGCCGCGACCGCGCGGGACGTACGACATCGAATGACGATGGCGACGCCGCTATCGCCCTATTTGAAACTTGGCTCGTGACGTGGAGGATGGCGGCCCCGTTGCTCGCGATGTGCGCCTTTGCGGCGCGCACAGGCCCGAGCCGCTTTGTGGATCCTCGGCGCATCACGCTCGTGCGCTTCATGATCTTTAGACGGCGTGGGCTCGTGCGCATGGCGAGCACGCTGACCTCGCCACGCTCCGCGGCCGACGAGATTCTGCACGCATTCAAACTCGCCGAGGTTGCCGGCGAAGAGCATGGGAGGCGGCACCTGGAGCTTTGGACGGAGAAAGTGGAGGTGGAGAAGGAGCTGGAGAAGCTGGCAGGGGAGAAGAACACGCTCGTCGCGCAAAATAAGGCAGAGAAGCTGGCAGGGGAGAAGAACACGCTCGCCGCGCAGAATGAGACGCTCGCCGTGGAGATGCAGCTTATGGAAAAGGACCAGCTCCTCAACAAGATGACTTTTAACATGGCCCATTACGAAGCCGTGCTACAGCCGCGCATCCTCATCGAGATCGCGCTCCGCGCCAAGTACTCTCCCGAAGATGGCAGAAGGTTTGTCGCGACGGTCGCTTGGGCCCGGTTCTACAGGGAGCATGCGGTGGACGCAGATCAACTCGGCGCCGCTGCCGCTACCATTGCCCGCAACCTTGGCTGCCCCGAGCACTCGAATGTCCTCAGGGGCAATCTCGAGACCCTTTACAACCGCCTTTCCCAGCCGTTGCACCACCGCAAGTTTGCCGGCTTTCGGAGTGGGCTCTATTGTGGCGGAGACGAGTCGACCGTGGGCTCAGCAAACGCGATCGCGCTGAAGCTGCTCCAAGATGATCCAGATGTGAAGCGCTCCACCGTCCTCGCATACGACATCACCTACCTCGATCACAACTTCCAGCCCACGCACATCTTCAAGGCAGACAACACGGTCGTCCGGTTCTGAGCCTCGCCTGCGGCGGCGCGCGCGCGGAAACGGCGTGCAAGACAAGAGCAGTGTCGCGTGAGACCCCACTCCCCTGCATTCGGAAGAATGCTCAAACGCGCTCCAGATGGGAGGAGAGTGCGAGTAGGCGGTGCGGCGTGACGACCATCAGGTAGGTGAGGTGAAGGTAGGTGAGGTAAAGCCTTCAACGAAGGCGGAGCAGACGGCGCCGTGGCACCTGAATCAACGCAAAGTGCGCCTGCGCCTCGGAGGGAGAAAGCTTGAGATTGAACGAGGACGCCGCGTCTGCTGGCGGTCTGACTGGTTCGCCAGCGGGTCGGCAAGACCGCCAGCAGAAACATCGCGTCTGCCGACCCGCCGGCGATGGCGGCGAGCGAGTCGGGCGCAGCGAGCCGCGGCAAGCAATTGAAGACGGGCGAATTCGCCCCAGCCACCGCGCGCGAGCGCGAGCGTGGCCGCGCGGACCGCACGCAGCTGGTTCTCCACGCCAGAGTGCATGTACCACGTCTCCCCCAGCACGACGCGATTGTACGCCGCGATCCGCGTTGAGGCGATGAGGTCGTGCATGTTCGCGCCGGCCATACCCTCCTTGCGCTGCTACCTCCTTCCTCGTCCGCCACGAGCCACGCCTTGCCTGCGGCCAGCTGCTCGAGGCCCTTGGCGTCTTAGACGCGCCCGCCGGCGTCGCCCGGGCCAAACGTGGTGTAGACCCGGCGGTCGTCAAGGCGGCGCCGAGCAACCGCCGCCCGCCGCCGGCGAGGTTGACGCCGCGCCCGCCGCCGCCGCCACGCCCGCGCGCGGCACGCTCGGCATGCCCACCGCCGCCGCCGCCACGACGGCCGCCTCCGCCGCGACGCGCGCGCTAGCCACCGCGCCCGCCGCCGGCGCGGTCGGCGCCGCGGCCGTCGCCGTCGCGCCCGCGCCCGTGGGCGCGGCGGTGGAGCGCGCCGCGAGCGGCACGTCCCGCCGCCAGCGGCACGCCGCAGCGGCAACGGTCGTGCGCTCGACACCATCGTGCGTCGGGCAGGCCGGTAACGTGCGCGTCCGCACTGCTGCACACACGCCCTGTGCTCTCGCAGCGCGCCAACTTGTCGCCAAGGCCGTCGCGCACGACCTCGCGCGTGAGCAGCACGAGCGTGAGCGCGAAGACGTGCGGCTCCGCGCGCACGTCGCCGACGAGCGCGACGCTCGTCGGTGCTGTGCCGAGCAGCGAGCGCAGCTCAGACCCGCGCAGCGCGCTCTGCCGCCGGCTGGCGCTCGCCGGATCGGGCTGGTCGCCGTCCCGCACGCGGCGCCCCGGTCGCCGTCGCGCTGGGCGACGAGCAGCCGTGGACGCCCGCTGTTGCGCGGCGGTAGCACGACGAGCAGCGCCACGACCCGGCCGCCTTCGCGATCGCTCAGCGCGACGGCGAGCCTGCCACTGAGCGACGGCGCCGACGGGCGCGTGCGGTTGCAGACTTCGCCAGCGGCGGCCGCGCTGTACGCAGCCGCGAGCACGTCGCCGCCGTAGCGCGAACCACACGCCGTCGACACGCACGCGCGCGAAGGGCGGCGCGAGCTCGGCGGCCACGAGCGCGTCGCACACCGACGGCGCGTCGGCGCCGCCGCGCAGCGCGGCGAGCACGACGCCTAGCGGCGGCGCCGTGTCCACTTCCCAACGCGAAACGTGCTCGTCGCGCGCATCAACCGCGCGCGCGACGGCGGGCAGGCGCGCATCGTTGGCTGCGCCGGCCGGCTGGCGCGTCGGCGCGCGTGGCTCGACGCGCTCGTACAGCGCGGCCACGGCGAGCTCGTGCGCGCTGCCGCCGTCAACTGCGTGCGCGCCGCCGCTATCGACCGACTGCCAGGTGCCGCCGGGCGCGCGCACGAGCGAGGCGCACGCGCCGCGCCTGCCGCCGCGGCGCTGAACGAGCACGTCGCCAGCACGTACGTCGCATCGGGGCCGGCGACTCTCTCGAGCGCCAGCGCGCCGCCGTCGCTGCCGCCGCCCAGCCCGCTGAGCTCGACCGGGCCCTTGTCGGCCGACTGGCGGTCGATCGCGAGCAGCAGCACACGCGTCGCGCGCTCGAGCCGCACTTGGCCGAGCAGCTTGGCGACGCCGCGCACGCCCGGCGCGCCGCGTAGCCTAGGCCGCGGCGCCGCGCACAGCATTATAATCAGTGCGGCGGCCGTGCCGTCTTCGCCGGCGCAGGCGCCGGAGATGAGCTGCCAGTCGGGGAGGGCTGCGTGCAGCTCAGCCACGAGCCGCTCAGCGGCGCGACGTGCGTCGCACAGCTCGTCCGGGAGCTACCACGAGCGCTCGGCAGCGCGACGCGGGTCGCGCAGCGCGAGCAGCAGCTGTCGGTTGCGCAGCCGCGCGCGCTCGTCCGGCAGCAGCGCGACGCGCACCAGCAGCGAGCGCGGCACATCGAAGGGCGCATCCTCCGTCGGCAGGCCCGCCGCGTCCAGCGCGACGCCGCGCGCGCCGCCTGTGGGCGCAAAGCCGAGCGCCAGCTGCTCGCGCACAGGAGCGGCGGCCGCGAGCAGCTCGCGCACCGCCTCGGGGCTGGCCAGCGCGTAGTCCGCTGGCGCTGCCGACGGCCATCCTTGGCCGCTGCCGACGCTTCAAAGGCGGGTAATCGGGGTGGAAGGGGGGTTGGGGGGGGGAAGGGGGGGGGGGGGGGGGGGGGGAGGGAAGGAGGGTTGGGTGCGCAGCAATTTCCTCGTATCTCCGGTGCACCAGTTGGGGCTGGAAGAGGGCACGGTGCGGCGCACCGGCGACCTTGCCGTCCAAGCCGGCGCTGAAGAGGAAGTTATCGTAGAGGCAGAGGCCCATCATGAACTCGGTGTGCGCCGTCGTCACTGAGCACACGCCCTGCCCAGTCGTCAAGTCCCACTGCTTGATCGTGTTGTCGCGCGACGCGGAGAAGAGAGTTGAACCACCGACCTGCACGTTTTGCACCGGCGCCGTGTGCCCCTGCAGCACGCCAACGAGGCCAAACTGCATGCTGGCTGGCTCCTGCGTGGCGCGCGCGCGTGTGTGCGATACAAGCTTGTGAGTGGCCCGCCAGCGGCAGGCGCTCGAAACGCGCGCGCCCGTGCGTGCTTGGCCTGGCCGCATTGACGCGCTGCCGCCCTTTTATTGCAAATGGCGCGCGCGCACACCATCTTCCAGCATCGGATGCCCGCGTCATGGCCAGCGGTGAAGAGCATGCCGTTGCCCTGCACGATCACATAGATGGGGCCCTCGTGCCCCACCAGGTCCTGCTGCGCGTGCGTCTCCATGTTCCAGATGCGCACGAGGTTGGGTTCGTTTTGATTGCCGATGCCGGCGACGAGCCAGTCGTCCTCAACCATGAGCGAATTGACGGGAAGGCCGACCAGGAGCTCGCCCGCCTGGCCAAGGTTGCCCTCCGGCCAGCCCCATATGCGGATCGTCCCGTCCGCCGAGCCCGAGAAGAGCTGCTGCCGCTTGAGCGAGCACGCGAGTGACGAGACCGTCTTGCGGTGGCCCGTCAGCGTCGCCATCAGCTTCCACTTGGTTTTCTGGCCGCCGCCACGCCCGCCGGGCGGGACGCCTCCAAGCTGAGTCCAGCGACCCCCTCGTCCCGAGCCCGCTCGCCCACCGCCGCCGCGAAAGCCGCCTCCCCTCGGCCCGCCGCGACCGCGCGGGACGTACGACATCGAATGACGATGGCGACGCCGCTATCGCCCTATTTGAAACTTGGCTCGTGACGTGGAGGATGGCGGCCCCGTTGCTCGCGATGTGCGCCTTTGCGGCGCGCACAGGCCCGAGCCGCTTTGTGGGTCCTCGGCGCATCACGCTCGTGCGCTTCATGATCTTTAGACGGCGTGGGCTCGTGCGCATGGTGAGCACGCTGACCTCGCCACGCTCCGCGGCCGACGAGATTCTGCACGCATTCAAACTCGCCGAGGTTGCCGGCGAAGAGCATGGGAGGCGGCACCTGGAGCTTTGGACGGAGAAAGTGGAGGTGGAGAAGGAGAAGGAGCTTGAGAAGAAGCTTGCGGAGAAGGAGAAGGAGCTGGAGAAGAAGCTTGCGGAGAAGGAGATTGAGCTTGTGGAGAAGGCGAAGGAGCTGGAGAAGCTGGCAGGGGAGAAGAACACGCTCGTCGCGCAAAATAAGGCAGAGAAGCTGGCAGGGGAGAAGAACACGCTCGCCGCGCAGAATGAGACGCTCGCCGTGGAGATGCAGCTTATGGAAAAGGACCAGCTCCTCAACAAGATGACTTTTAACATGGCCCATTACGAAGCCGTGCTACAGCCGCGCATCCTCATCGAGATCGCGCTCCGCGCCAAGTACTCTCCCGAAGATGGCAGAAGGTTTGTCGCGACGGTCGCTTGGGCCCGGTTCTACAGGGAGCATGCGGTGGACGCAGATCAACTCGGCGCCGCTGCCGCTACCATTGCCCGCAACCTTGGCTGCCCCGAGCACTCGAATGTCCTCAGGGGCAATCTCGAGACCCTTTACAACCGCCTTTCCCAGCCGTTGCACCACCGCAAGTTTGCCGGCTTTCGGAGTGGGCTCTATTGTGGCGGAGACGAGTCGACCGTGGGCTCAGCAAACGCGATCGCGCTGAAGCTGCTCCAAGATGATCCAGATGTGAAGCGCTCCACCGTCCTCGCATACGACATCACCTACCTCGATCACAACTTCCAGCCCACGCACATCTTCAAGGCAGACAACACGGTCGTCCGGTTCTGAGCCTCGCCTGCGGCGGCGCGCGCGCGGAAACGGCGTGCAAGACAAGAGCAGTGTCGCGTGAGACCCCACTCCCCTGCATTCGGAAGAATGCTCAAACGCGCTCCAGATGGGAGGAGAGTGCGAGTAGGCGGTGCGGCGTGACGACCATCAGGTAGGTGAGGTGAAGGTAGGTGAGGTAAAGCCTTCAACGAAGGCGGAGCAGACGGCGCCGTGGCACCTGAATCAACGCAAAGTGCGCCTGCGCCTCGGAGGGAGAAAGCTTGAGATTGAACGAGGACGCCGCGTCTGCTGGCGGTCTGACTGGTTCGCCAGCGGGTCGGCAAGACCGCCAGCAGAAACATCGCGTCTGCCGACCCGCCGGCGATGGCGGCGAGCGAGTCGGGCGCAGCGAGCCGCGGCAAGCAATTGAAGACGGGCGAATTCGCCCCAGCCACCGCGCGCGAGCGCGAGCGTGGCCGCGCGGACCGCACGCAGCTGGTTCTCCACGCCAGAGTGCATGTACCACGTCTCCCCCAGCACGACGCGATTGTACGCCGCGATCCGCGTTGAGGCGATGAGGTCGTGCATGTTCGCGCCGGCCATACCCTCCTTGCGCTGCTACCTCCTTCCTCGTCCGCCACGAGCCACGCCTTGCCTGCGGCCAGCTGCTCGAGGCCCTTGGCGTCTTAGACGCGCCCGCCGGCGTCGCCCGGGCCAAACGTGGTGTAGACCCGGCGGTCGTCAAGGCGGCGCCGAGCAACCGCCGCCCGCCGCCGGCGAGGTTGACGCCGCGCCCGCCGCCGCCGCCACGCCCGCGCGCGGCACGCTCGGCATGCCCACCGCCGCCGCCGCCACGACGGCCGCCTCCGCCGCGACGCGCGCGCTAGCCACCGCGCCCGCCGCCGGCGCGGTCGGCGCCGCGGCCGTCGCCGTCGCGCCCGCGCCCGTGGGCGCGGCGGTGGAGCGCGCCGCGAGCGGCACGTCCCGCCGCCAGCGGCACGCCGCAGCGGCAACGGTCGTGCGCTCGACACCATCGTGCGTCGGGCAGGCCGGTAACGTGCGCGTCCGCACTGCTGCACACACGCCCTGTGCTCTCGCAGCGCGCCAACTTGTCGCCAAGGCCGTCGCGCACGACCTCGCGCGTGAGCAGCACGAGCGTGAGCGCGAAGACGTGCGGCTCCGCGCGCACGTCGCCGACGAGCGCGACGCTCGTCGGTGCTGTGCCGAGCAGCGAGCGCAGCTCAGACCCGCGCAGCGCGCTCTGCCGCCGGCTGGCGCTCGCCGGATCGGGCTGGTCGCCGTCCCGCACGCGGCGCCCCGGTCGCCGTCGCGCTGGGCGACGAGCAGCCGTGGACGCCCGCTGTTGCGCGGCGGTAGCACGACGAGCAGCGCCACGACCCGGCCGCCTTCGCGATCGCTCAGCGCGACGGCGAGCCTGCCACTGAGCGACGGCGCCGACGGGCGCGTGCGGTTGCAGACTTCGCCAGCGGCGGCCGCGCTGTACGCAGCCGCGAGCACGTCGCCGCCGTAGCGCGAACCACACGCCGTCGACACGCACGCGCGCGAAGGGCGGCGCGAGCTCGGCGGCCACGAGCGCGTCGCACACCGACGGCGCGTCGGCGCCGCCGCGCAGCGCGGCGAGCACGACGCCTAGCGGCGGCGCCGTGTCCACTTCCCAACGCGAAACGTGCTCGTCGCGCGCATCAACCGCGCGCGCGACGGCGGGCAGGCGCGCATCGTTGGCTGCGCCGGCCGGCTGGCGCGTCGGCGCGCGTGGCTCGACGCGCTCGTACAGCGCGGCCACGGCGAGCTCGTGCGCGCTGCCGCCGTCAACTGCGTGCGCGCCGCCGCTATCGACCGACTGCCAGGTGCCGCCGGGCGCGCGCACGAGCGAGGCGCACGCGCCGCGCCTGCCGCCGCGGCGCTGAACGAGCACGTCGCCAGCACGTACGTCGCATCGGGGCCGGCGACTCTCTCGAGCGCCAGCGCGCCGCCGTCGCTGCCGCCGCCCAGCCCGCTGAGCTCGACCGGGCCCTTGTCGGCCGACTGGCGGTCGATCGCGAGCAGCAGCACACGCGTCGCGCGCTCGAGCCGCACTTGGCCGAGCAGCTTGGCGACGCCGCGCACGCCCGGCGCGCCGCGTAGCCTAGGCCGCGGCGCCGCGCACAGCATTATAATCAGTGCGGCGGCCGTGCCGTCTTCGCCGGCGCAGGCGCCGGAGATGAGCTGCCAGTCGGGGAGGGCTGCGTGCAGCTCAGCCACGAGCCGCTCAGCGGCGCGACGTGCGTCGCACAGCTCGTCCGGGAGCTACCACGAGCGCTCGGCAGCGCGACGCGGGTCGCGCAGCGCGAGCAGCAGCTGTCGGTTGCGCAGCCGCGCGCGCTCGTCCGGCAGCAGCGCGACGCGCACCAGCAGCGAGCGCGGCACATCGAAGGGCGCATCCTCCGTCGGCAGGCCCGCCGCGTCCAGCGCGACGCCGCGCGCGCCGCCTGTGGGCGCAAAGCCGAGCGCCAGCTGCTCGCGCACAGGAGCGGCGGCCGCGAGCAGCTCGCGCACCGCCTCGGGGCTGGCCAGCGCGTAGTCCGCTGGCGCTGCCGACGGCCATCCTTGGCCGCTGCCGACGCTTCAAAGGCGGGTAATCGGGGTGGAAGGGGGGTTGGGGGGGGGAAGGGGGGGGGGGGGGGGGGGGGGGGAGGGAAGGAGGGTTGGGTGCGCAGCAATTTCCTCGTATCTCCGGTGCACCAGTTGGGGCTGGAAGAGGGCACGGTGCGGCGCACCGGCGACCTTGCCGTCCAAGCCGGCGCTGAAGAGGAAGTTATCGTAGAGGCAGAGGCCCATCATGAACTCGGTGTGCGCCGTCGTCACTGAGCACACGCCCTGCCCAGTCGTCAAGTCCCACTGCTTGATCGTGTTGTCGCGCGACGCGGAGAAGAGAGTTGAACCACCGACCTGCACGTTTTGCACCGGCGCCGTGTGCCCCTGCAGCACGCCAACGAGGCCAAACTGCATGCTGGCTGGCTCCTGCGTGGCGCGCGCGCGTGTGTGCGATACAAGCTTGTGAGTGGCCCGCCAGCGGCAGGCGCTCGAAACGCGCGCGCCCGTGCGTGCTTGGCCTGGCCGCATTGACGCGCTGCCGCCCTTTTATTGCAAATGGCGCGCGCGCACACCATCTTCCAGCATCGGATGCCCGCGTCATGGCCAGCGGTGAAGAGCATGCCGTTGCCCTGCACGATCACATAGATGGGGCCCTCGTGCCCCACCAGGTCCTGCTGCGCGTGCGTCTCCATGTTCCAGATGCGCACGAGGTTGGGTTCGTTTTGATTGCCGATGCCGGCGACGAGCCAGTCGTCCTCAACCATGAGCGAATTGACGGGAAGGCCGACCAGGAGCTCGCCCGCCTGGCCAAGGTTGCCCTCCGGCCAGCCCCATATGCGGATCGTCCCGTCCGCCGAGCCCGAGAAGAGCTGCTGCCGCTTGAGCGAGCACGCGAGTGACGAGACCGTCTTGCGGTGGCCCGTCAGCGTCGCCATCAGCTTCCACTTGGTTTTCTGGCCGCCGCCACGCCCGCCGGGCGGGACGCCTCCAAGCTGAGTCCAGCGACCCCCTCGTCCCGAGCCCGCTCGCCCACCGCCGCCGCGAAAGCCGCCTCCCCTCGGCCCGCCGCGACCGCGCGGGACGTACGACATCGAATGACGATGGCGACGCCGCTATCGCCCTATTTGAAACTTGGCTCGTGACGTGGAGGATGGCGGCCCCGTTGCTCGCGATGTGCGCCTTTGCGGCGCGCACAGGCCCGAGCCGCTTTGTGGGTCCTCGGCGCATCACGCTCGTGCGCTTCATGATCTTTAGACGGCGTGGGCTCGTGCGCATGGTGAGCACGCTGACCTCGCCACGCTCCGCGGCCGACGAGATTCTGCACGCATTCAAACTCGCCGAGGTTGCCGGCGAAGAGCATGGGAGGCGGCACCTGGAGCTTTGGACGGAGAAAGTGGAGGTGGAGAAGGAGAAGGAGCTTGAGAAGAAGCTTGCGGAGAAGGAGAAGGAGCTGGAGAAGAAGCTTGCGGAGAAGGAGATTGAGCTTGTGGAGAAGGCGAAGGAGCTGGAGAAGCTGGCAGGGGAGAAGAACACGCTCGTCGCGCAAAATAAGGCAGAGAAGCTGGCAGGGGAGAAGAACACGCTCGCCGCGCAGAATGAGACGCTCGCCGTGGAGATGCAGCTTATGGAAAAGGACCAGCTCCTCAACAAGATGACTTTTAACTTGGCCCATTACGAAGCCGTGCTACAGCCGCGCATCCTCATCGAGATCGCGCTCCGCGCCAAGTACTCTCCCGAAGATGGCAGAAGGTTTGTCGCGACGGTCGCTTGGGCCCGGTTCTACAGGGAGCATGCGGTGGACGCAGATCAACTCGGCGCCGCTGCCGCTACCATTGCCCGCAACCTTGGCTGCCCCGAGCACTCGAATGTCCTCAGGGGCAATCTCGAGACCCTTTACAACCGCCTTTCCCAGCCGTTGCACCACCGCAAGTTTGCCGGCTTTCGGAGTGGGCTCTATTGTGGCGGAGACGAGTCGACCGTGGGCTCAGCAAACGCGATCGCGCTGAAGCTGCTCCAAGATGATCCAGATGTGAAGCGCTCCACCGTCCTCGCATACGACATCACCTACCTCGATCACAACTTCCAGCCCACGCACATCTTCAAGGCAGACAACACGGTCGTCCGGTTCTGAGCCTCGCCTGCGGCGGCGCGCGCGCGGAAACGGCGTGCAAGACAAGAGCAGTGTCGCGTGAGACCCCACTCCCCTGCATTCGGAAGAATGCTCAAACGCGCTCCAGATGGGAGGAGAGTGCGAGTAGGCGGTGCGGCGTGACGACCATCAGGTAGGTGAGGTGAAGGTAGGTGAGGTAAAGCCTTCAACGAAGGCGGAGCAGACGGCGCCGTGGCACCTGAATCAACGCAAAGTGCGCCTGCGCCTCGGAGGGAGAAAGCTTGAGATTGAACGAGGACGCCGCGTCTGCTGGCGGTCTGACTGGTTCGCCAGCGGGTCGGCAAGACCGCCAGCAGAAACATCGCGTCTGCCGACCCGCCGGCGATGGCGGCGAGCGAGTCGGGCGCAGCGAGCCGCGGCAAGCAATTGAAGACGGGCGAATTCGCCCCAGCCACCGCGCGCGAGCGCGAGCGTGGCCGCGCGGACCGCACGCAGCTGGTTCTCCACGCCAGAGTGCATGTACCACGTCTCCCCCAGCACGACGCGATTGTACGCCGCGATCCGCGTTGAGGCGATGAGGTCGTGCATGTTCGCGCCGGCCATACCCTCCTTGCGCTGCTACCTCCTTCCTCGTCCGCCACGAGCCACGCCTTGCCTGCGGCCAGCTGCTCGAGGCCCTTGGCGTCTTAGACGCGCCCGCCGGCGTCGCCCGGGCCAAACGTGGTGTAGACCCGGCGGTCGTCAAGGCGGCGCCGAGCAACCGCCGCCCGCCGCCGGCGAGGTTGACGCCGCGCCCGCCGCCGCCGCCACGCCCGCGCGCGGCACGCTCGGCATGCCCACCGCCGCCGCCGCCACGACGGCCGCCTCCGCCGCGACGCGCGCGCTAGCCACCGCGCCCGCCGCCGGCGCGGTCGGCGCCGCGGCCGTCGCCGTCGCGCCCGCGCCCGTGGGCGCGGCGGTGGAGCGCGCCGCGAGCGGCACGTCCCGCCGCCAGCGGCACGCCGCAGCGGCAACGGTCGTGCGCTCGACACCATCGTGCGTCGGGCAGGCCGGTAACGTGCGCGTCCGCACTGCTGCACACACGCCCTGTGCTCTCGCAGCGCGCCAACTTGTCGCCAAGGCCGTCGCGCACGACCTCGCGCGTGAGCAGCACGAGCGTGAGCGCGAAGACGTGCGGCTCCGCGCGCACGTCGCCGACGAGCGCGACGCTCGTCGGTGCTGTGCCGAGCAGCGAGCGCAGCTCAGACCCGCGCAGCGCGCTCTGCCGCCGGCTGGCGCTCGCCGGATCGGGCCGGTCGCCGTCCCGCACGCGGCGCCCCGGTCGCCGTCGCGCTGGGCGACGAGCAGCGGCCGCGCGTGGACGCCCGCCGTTGCGCGGCGGTAGCACGACGAGCAGCGCCACGACCCGGCCGCCTTCGCGATCGCTCAGCGCGACGGCGAGCCTGCCACTGAGCGACGGCGCCGACGGGCGCGTGCGGTTGCAGACTTCGCCAGCGGCGGCCGCGCTGTACGCAGCCGCGAGCACGTCGCCGCCGTAGCGCCAACCGCGCGCCGTCGACACGCGCGCGCGCGAAGGGCGGCGCGAGCTCGGCGGCCACGTGAGCTTGAGTAGGCCGAGCCCACGCGGATGGGCAAGCAGGTCGCGCTGGCGTCGGTCGAGTTCCTCAACTCGCTCGAGCACGCGCAGATGCCGCACCACGTCCTCGACCTGAAGCCCGGGATGGTGGTGATGCTGCTGCGCCTCCTCTCGCCCGGCGAGGGGCTGTGCAGCGGCACGCGGCTGGTCGTGCGCGGCGTGCGCGCCGGCGGCCGGCTGCTCGAGTGCGCGCGCCCCGGCGCGGCCGCCGGGCGCGACAGCACCGTGCTCATCGCGCGCATCGACCACCACTCGCCCGACGAGGGCACGTTCGCGTTTGCATGGATGCGCCGCCAGTTCCTTGTGCGGCCGGCGTTTGCGAGGACGATCTGCAAGGCGCGGGGGCAAGCGCTCGGGTGCGCGGGCGTGTGTGGCTCGCCGAGCCGTGCTTCACGCACGGCGAGCTCCACGTGGCTGCTTCGCGCGTCGGGCACGCATCGTGCATCCGCTTTGCGCTCGGCCCGGACCTCGCGACGCCGCGACGCGCAACGTCGTCTTCAAGGAAGTGCTCCGCGCGGCCAGCGATGGCGAGGCTGCGGCGGCGGCGGGCGCGGCGGGCGCGGCGCGGACGGCGCGGACGGCGCCGGCGGTGGGCAGCGTGCCGGCGGCGGGCGCGCCGCCGGCTGCGGGCGTGGCGGGCACGCCTCCGCCGGCGCGACGCCCGCGGCGCCGCTCGCGGCCGACGCGCAGCCGGCGGGTGCTGGCCAGCGCCGCGCGCCGCGCGGACCGACCCGCGTACCTGCGCGCCCTTGCGGGGCGCGCAGGGCGGCGCCGACGCGGCCGGCGCGCAAGGGCCTCAAGCTGGCGCGCTGCCCGCCGCCGCGTGGGTCGCCGCCGCGCGCGTGCCGTCGGCGCTGCCGCTGCCCGGCGTCGCGCTCGTGCCGCTGCCGCAACCGCAGCCGCCGCCGTCGCCGCCGCCTGCCGGCAAGCTGGGCAAGCGCGTAGCGGCGGCGACTGCGCTGCGCGACCCGGCGAGCAAGCGGCAGCGGCGCGCCGCCGAGCCGGGGGCGGGCTCTGTGGGCGACGCGGCTCGCACGTTACTCGCACTACTCGCGTCGAGCGCGCACAACGCGCGGTGGTCCGCTGCGTGGCCGGACGAAGCTGCGGTCCTGGCTGCGGGGCGGCTCCGACAGGGAGGCCGTTACATCGACATGGATTTTATACGCAATATTATTCCCATACTAATTGTTCTGAGAATGAATTTGCAAAGCTTAAAGCTTTCGTCAAAGCATACGTCAAGATGAAGAAGCGCGCACGCGACTTGCAGCCGAGCCGCGCGGCAATTGACTACTTCCTCAAGCACCACGTGGACTTTGGCGTGCGCGTCGCGGACGGCTTTTATGACCCGGGCCGCCTTCTCGACGAGCCGTGCTTGCCGAGCGCGGCCGAGCTTGGCCAGCGCCCGTCCAGCAAAGGCGCGCGAGAGGTGCTCCTCGCTGACGCGCAATCAGACGAGCCGCTGCGCTCGCGCATCGAGCGCGCGCGGGAGCAGGTGCGAATGATCACCGACCCGCTCGACCGGATCAAGGTGCTCGCTGGTTTTGCGTCGGACGAGCTCGGCGGCGCCTCGCGTTCGATCCGCAAGGACACGGACACGCACATCGCTGAGCTCATGAAAGAGGCGCGCTCGCCAATCGTGCCGCTTGGTGCGCTCGAGTATGGCGTCTGCCGGCACCGCGCGCTGCTCTTCAAGGTGCTGTGCGATGCGGTGGGCATCGCGTGCCGGCTCGTGCGCGGCAACTACGGCGGCGAGGGCACCGTCGATGGCGGCGCGCACGCGTGGAACGTGGTGCGCCTCAACGGTGGCCTGCGGGTCGTTGATGTGATGCATCGTCCGGGCGAGGTCTGGTCGGAAAAGGCCGCGGTCAACCGGTACCATCGGCTGGTCGAGCGCGGCGCGGCGCCCGGCGGCGGCCTCGGCGCCGGCCTCGCGAGCATCTCGCCTGCGCCGCGCGACGAGTGGTACCTGCCGCCCGGGCTGATCGAGATTGCGCGGCGCGCGGACGGCAAGGACGACATGCTGGGCGAAGGGGGCTTTGGCGCGGTGTTCCGCGGCACGGTTCACGGTGTGCAGCGCGTCGCGGTGAAGCGGCTGCTGCGCGCGGCCGGCCCGGCCGCTGCGGCTGAGTTCCGCGCGGAGGTTGCGATGCTGCACCGGCTGAGCCACCCGCACATTGTCGTCCTCTTCGGCGCGTGCGACGACGTCGACAACCTGATGCTCGTCACCGAGCTTATGGGCGGCGACCTGTACCAAGCGATCCGCGCGGCGCCCGAGCAGCTCGCGTGGAATGCGCGCGGGATGCAGGTCGCGCAGCAGATTGCCTTGGCGCTGCACTACCTGCACTCACTCGAGCCGGCCGTGTGCCACAGAGACATCAAGTCGCTCAATGTGCTGCTCGCGTACGACTACGCGCTCGCAAAGCTCGCCGACCTCGGGCTCGCGCGCACAAAGTCGTGCTCGCTCATGCCCCCGCAGCAAGCGTACACGCAGGCGTACGCCGCGCCCGAGGTGCTGCTCAGCAAGCGCGCGAGCGAGAAGGTGGACTTATACAGCTTTGGCGTGATGCTGTGGGAGCTGCTCACGCAGAAAACGCCCGAGCGCGGCGCGCTCTTCCTGCCGCCCAGCGTGCAGCCTGCCGCGCTGCGCCGCATCGTGCAGCGCTGCCTCGAGCCCAACGCGCACCTGCGGCCGAGCGCTGCAGAGCTCGCCGTCGGCCTGTTCGCGCTCGAGCAGGACGGGCGCGGCGCGGGCGCGGGCGTGCAGCTGGCGGAGGAAGCTGCGGCCAGAGCGGTGGCGAAGGTCGCCGCCGCCGCCAAGCGCCAGGCGGAGGAGGCCGCGGCCAGGGCGGCGGCGCAGGCTGCCGCAGAGCGCGCGAAGGCGGAAGCTGCCGCCGAGCAGGAGGACGCGCGCTGCCTCGGTGTGCTTGCTGCTCACGTGGGCACGCCGGCCTCGGAGCTCGCACTGCTCGGAGCTGCGCATTAAGTCTTGCGAGCTGAGTTCGGGTGCGCTGCGTGGCGTGCTGCACGTCGTCAAGGTCAACGCGTCACTGACCACGCTCAACCTCCGCTACAACCAGATCGGCGACGCGGGCGCGATCGGCCTCGGCGAGGGCCTCAAGGTGAATGTGTCGCTGACCAAGCTCAACCTCTGGGGCAACCAGATCGGCGACAAGGGCGCGATCGGCCTCGGCGATGGCCTCAAGGTCAACGCGTCGCTGACCAACGTCAACCTGCTGCACAACGAGTTCAACATCGAGGTGGCCGCAGAGCTCGTGCAGGTGGCCAAGTCCAAGAACGACCAGCTCAAGTCGCTGTGCGGCGTCGTGGGCGCCAACTCGGCATCCTTTGACGGCTATGGCCTTGGCGACTCGGACGCGACCCTCCTGTCGTTCGATGTTGAGGTCAACAATTCGCTGACCGAGCTCGCCCTCTGGAACAACCACATCGGCGACGCGGGCGCGATCGGCCTCGGCGAGGGCCTCAAGGTCAACGCGTCACTGATCGCGCTCTCCCTTTACAAAAACCAGATCGGCGACGCGGGCGCGATCGGCCTCGGCGAGGGCCTCAAGGTCAACGCGTCACTGACCGAGCTCGCCCTCTGCAAAAACCAGATCGGCGACGCGGGCGCGATCGGCCTCGGCGAGGGCCTCAAGGTGAATGTGTCGCTGACCGAGCTCTCCCTCTACCAAAATCAGGTCGGCGACGCGGGCGCGATCGGCCTCGGCGAGGGCCTCAAGGTGAACGCGAAGCTGACCACGCTCGACCTCGAGGGCAACCAGATCTGCGACAAAGGTGCATTCCGCCTCGGCAAGGCCCTCGAGGTCTATACAAAGCTGACCAAGCTCGTCCTTGGCGGCAACAAGATTGGCGACAAAGGCGCGATCGGCCTCGGTGAGGGCCTCAAGGTCAACGCGTCGCTGACCAAGCTCGACCTCAACAAGAACAAGATCGGCGACGCGGGCGCGATCGGCCTCCGCGAGGGCCTCAAATTCAACACGTCGCTGACAATGCTCTGGCTCGGCGACAACCACATCGGCGAGACTCCCAAGTCCGGCATCTTGGCTGCCTGGCTTACTGCCAGGACCGGTCGCCGACAGGCGTATCTACGCTTTTAAGTACTTTATCTGTACGCAATGGCTCTTGTAGGGGGGGCGCGGGCGAGGCGGCCCTTTGCCCCACTACGCCGCGAGTGCGCGCGGATCGCGGAATTCGGGCCCGGAGAGCACGCCGATCATCTGCGCGGTGGGTGCGGGCGGTCGCGGGCGCGGTGAGACGGAGCAGCGCGGCGGCGTGGCCGCGCGCCGCGCCCGCGGCCACGCGACGCGGGCGCGCACCCAGTCGACCGACTCTTCGTCGACGACGACGCGGCTGCGCTTGGCGCAGAGTGCAGCATAGAGCGCGCGGCGCACGGCCTCCTCGGGGTAGCGCGGGCCGGCGGCGCCGTCCTTGCCGACGTGGAAAAGGAGCAGCCGGTGCGGGCTTTTCCTTGCGTTGAGGCCGGGCGAGCTCCAACCCCCAGGTCAGCGCGTTGGCGATCGCGATCCATGCGCCGGACGCCTCTGTCAGCGCCCTGCGACCGGTCTAAAAGAGAGGGAGCGCGTCGGACAGCGCGCAGAGCGCGCGGCTCTCTCGGGTGGGCGACGAGCTCAGCGCGTCAAAGTTAGTTGCGCACCCGCGGTAGTGGCCGCGCCGCGCGGCATCCGCTCTCGCGACGAACACCGAGAACCTCGCGCGGAAACGCGCGCGACGTTCGGCGCCGAGCAGCAGCACGCTCGTCTCGTACGTCTCAAACGTGAGCTCGCCAGCGCGCGACGTGCGCGCCGCGGCGTCCTCGAGCCCGAAAACATCGCCGGCGTCGCGCGCCAACCACGCGCCGTCGACGCGCGCGCGCGCGAAGGGCGGCGCGAGCTCGGCGGCCACGAGCGCGTCGCACACCGACGGCGTGTCGGCGCCGCTGCGCAGCGCGGCGAGCACGACGCCTAGCGGCGGCGCCGTGTCCCCTTCCCAACGCGAAACGTGCTCGTCGCGCGCATCAACCGCGCGCGCGACGGCGGGCAGGCGCGCATCGTTGGCTGCGCCGGCCGGCTGGCGCGTCGGCGCGCGTGGCTCGACGCGCTCGTACAGCGCGGCCACGGCGAGCTCGTGCGCGCTGCCGCCGTCAACTGCGTGCGCGCCGCCGCTATCGACCGACTGCCAGGTGCCGCCGGGCGCGCGCACGAGCGAGGCGCACGCGCCGCGCCTGCCGCCGCGGCGCTGAACGAGCACGTCGCCAGCACGTACGTCGCATCGGGGCCGGCGACTCTCTCGAGCGCCAGCGCGCCGCCGTCGCTGCCGCCGCCCAGCCCGCTGAGCTCGACCGGGCCCTTGTCGGCCGACTGGCGGTCGATCGCGAGCAGCAGCACACGCGTCGCGCGCTCGAGCCGCACTTGGCCGAGCAGCTTGGCGACGCCGCGCACGCCCGGCGCGCCGCGTAGCCTAGGCCGCGGCGCCGCGCTCAGCGTTATAATCAGTGCGGCGGCCGTGCCGTCTTCGCCGGCGCAGGCGCCGGAGATGAGCTGCCAGTCGGGGAGGGCTGCGTGCAGCTCAGCCACGAGCCGCTCAGCGGCGCGACGTGCGTCGCACAGCTCGTCCGGGAGCTACCACGAGCGCTCGGCAGCGCGACGCGGGTCGCGCAGCGCGAGCAGCAGCTGTCGGTTGCGCAGCCGCGCGCGCTCGTCCGGCAGCAGCGCGACGCGCACCAGCAGCGAGCGCGGCACATCGAAGAGCGCATCCTCCGTCGGCAGGCCCGCCGCGTCCAGCGCGACGCCGCGCGCGCCGCCTGTGGGCGCAAAGCCGAGCGCCAGCTGCTCGCGCCTCGCGCACAGGCGCGGCGGCCGCGAGCAGCTCGCGCACCGCCTCGGGGCTGGCCAGCGCGTAGTCCGCTGGCGCTGCCGACGGCCATCCTTGGCCGCTGCCGACGCCGCCGCCGAGGGGCGTGCACGGGGCCGTCGAACCGAGCGAGCGAAAGTGTGCACACAGCGTCGGTCCGAAGTCCGGGCGACAACCCTGTGCACGCCGGCAAGCGGGGACGGCCGGGACGGCAAGGACGCGGCCGGACGCGGCATGGGCGCCCTGCTTCTCAAAATCGGCTCAGGTTGTGCGTGGCCTGACTTAGTCGCGTGTCAGGATCGCGAGATCGCGCGCACGCCAGCCCCGAGGGTGCCCACGGTCGCACGCCGCGCGGCTCAGAAGTCAGAACGTCTCGCCCTCAATGTCGCTGATGAGCAGCAGGTCGTCGTCGTTGAGCACCGACTTGAAGATCGGCTCTGGCTCTGACACGCCCGCCTCGAGCGTCGCCAGAGCACCGATGGGCTCGGCGCCGCCAGACTTTGCCGCCACGCCGGCAGCGTGGCCGCGCTCGGGTACCCAGCGCTGCGCGCCGTCCACGCCGTCGTGCTTTGGCGGCGTCTCGAGCAGCTCGTGCGTGCGGCCGAACGGCTGAGTGTACTCGTCGCCCTGCGGACCCGTCGACCACGAAGACATTGCCGGTGAGAGGGGCATGACGTCCGATTGCTCGCCGCCCACCACGCCACTGGACGGCGCGCCGGCGCGCTCGCCGCGCGCGTTCTCGAGCAGCCGCTCTGACGAGACCGCTTTGCCCGCGCTGGTGCCTCGGTGAAAGCTGCCCAGGCCCGTGTGGGAATTTTGGGGTCCTCCATCGGTACCCTCGCCCGCGCGTGCGGGCGGCGCGGTCGGTGGCACGTGCGCCGAATCGGCAGGCTCTGTGCTGCCACGCATGACACCCGCGCTGTCGTGCGCTGCGCGCGAAGCCTCGTCCGCCGCGCCGTGCGCAGCGCTGCCGTCGTCGCCATCGTCCGCCGCAACGTCCGCTCCAGCAGAGGGGGTGCTGCCGGGGCGGCTGCCTTGGCCCACGTCGCCGCTGGGCTCAGCCGATGCCACCGAAAATTTGTGCGCGCTCGTGTCGTCAGCATCCATGGGCAGGCTTATGCGAGCCAATTTGAGCGGGGATCGCGCCCGCTCATGATGCGGTAGCTCCTGCGTGCCGGCTGGCGGAGCGTTGATCACTTGGTGCGCCGCCTCGTCGCTTGCTGTGTGCATGCCGGCTGCGCTTGTACGCGCGGCTGGCGGCTCGTTGCAATCGGAGGCGGGCGCAGCGGAGTCGCGCAGCTTGACCTCGGACGATTGCGAAAAGTGCTGCACCTCACTCGTTTCGACGTTTGGCTGTGCGGCGACATGGATAGATGCCGTTGTGCCTGCTGCGCTCAGCTCTGTCTGAGCCCCATCCCCTCCAGCCCGTGGAGCGTCCTTTGCCGTTTTGCTTCCACCCCCCCCCATCGCCCGTCCCCGCGGTTAATATTAACCGCCTCTTCGCGTAACATCATTGTCACTCTACCACGGTTATTATGAAGGATTATTATGAAATCTGCCCGAGGAATTGACGCGCTCTCACGCGGCGCGAGCGCATCTCCGCACAACACGCTGGGCGCAAGTGCCAACGACCGGGAGCAGGGACGGCCGACAAGCAAACAGCAGCCGTGCCCGAGTACGATGAGCGCGCAGGCCAACGACGTGAAGTCGGCATCGAACGACGAGCTTTCGGAAAGCGTGCGCGAGCTTCATGCTGCGTTCGGAGCGGAGATGAGCGAGGAGGACGCGCCTAGGTCGCATTTGGGCGGCGGAGGCGGCGAGCTGGATGCAGACGCAAGTGGTGAACCGGCTGTTTCGCCGACCGCCAAGGAGATTCGAAAAGGCAATCACTCTGCAAAAGGCCAGCGTGTGCCCGGCGACGCGGACGCCGTCGCGTGGATCAACGATGCGCTCGATGCGCGGGGGCCGGCAAAAGCTGCTGCTTGCGACGACGGCGGCCGGTACGGAAACGAAAATTGGTTGCGGCAGCAGCTCGACTCACTCGCCACCGAGCTGGCAGAGGCCAAGGAGGGCAGCGGAGCAGAGGCGGGGCGGTTGCGGCAGCAGCTCGACTCACTCGCCACCGAGCTGGCAGAGGCCAACGAGGGCAGCGGAGCAGAGGCGGAGCGGTTGCGGCAGCAGCTCGACTCTCTCGCCGCCGAGCTGGCAGAGGCCAAGGCTGCGGGTGAGGGCAGCGGAGTAGAGGCGGAGCGGTTGAGGCAGCAGCTCGACTCACTCGCCACCGAGCTGGCAGAGGCCAAGGAGGGCAGCGGAGCAGAGGCGGAGCGGTTGCGGCAGCAGCTCGACTTACTCGCCACCGAGCTGGCAGAGGCCAAGGAGGGCAGCGGAGCAGAGGCGGAGCGGTTGCGGCAGCAGCTCGACTCACTCGCCGCCGAGCTGTTATACAGCCAGGGATGAAGCTCCACAAGATCGACTACAAGTGCACGCCCACGCCCAGGTGGAAGTACGACCGGCTCACGACGCGCTACTTCCTCGTGCAGATCCGCAACCTGCAGCACGTGGCCGAGGGGCAGGCGCTGCTCTGCCGGCTCGCGCACATCCACACGCAGCTGACCGGACGGCCGCCGCGGTACAATGTGGCGCCACTGCGCACGCACAATGTGCGCGCGAGGCGCGGCTGCCGCTGCCGCCGCCGAGCGCCCAAGCGCGCGCGCCGCCGCCGTGCGCGCCGCCCCGCGGCCAGGTTGGTCACGCGCCCGCGCGCTCGCGCGCCGCGCGCTGCACGCAGGTGCCGCGCAACGTGCGCCTCACCGCGAACGCCATCTGGGAGACGCTCCCGGACGACGAGCGCAAGGAGCTGCGCGCGCGGCTCAAGGCGCTGGACCTGCGCGACCACGATGGCGAGCCGATCAAGTGGACCGCTCAAGGCGGCTCGTTTGTCCCGCCAATGTCGGACGTGCGCGTCAGGTACGCGGTCTTCGCGACGCGCTTCGACATCTCCAACCGCGTCTTCGACTACGCCGGGCGCGAGCGGCCGCCGGCCGATCTGCCGTGGCACGCGCGGCGCTCGTGGGTTGGCCTCGCGCCGCTGCCGCGCGTGCCGCTCCCGGGCCGGCAGCCCGTCACGTCGGTGGTGACGGACGGCGTCGCCGTGCACGCCGTCGGGACCGTCCTCGTGCCGAAGGCGCAGGCGCCGGCCGGCGGCTCGAGCGTCCTGCACCGCTGGCGCCGGCCGGACGGGCGCATCGCCGTCGCGCTCGGCTCCGAGCTGCGGCGGGCGATCGACGTCGAGGAGGCGGTCGTCGTCGCGGCCGACCCGAACATGGGCAACATCACCACCTACTCTGCGCACGTCGGGCGGGCGGCCGTCTGGCGGCAGTTCACGCAGCGCGCGCGCGCGCGCGCCGCGGGCTTTGCGCGCGAGACGGCCAAGACCAACGCGGCGCGGCGGCGCGTGCGTAAGGACGGGCGCGGCGAGGAGTTCAGCGTGGAGGCGGACGAGGCGCGGCTTGGCGAGGCGCACAGCGCCAAGGTGCTCGGCGAGGGCGAGTTCCTCGCCTTCCACTGCGAGAGCGCGCGGGTGCGCGAGCGCGCCGCGGAGCACGTGCACGACGCGCCGGCGCGCCGGAAGGAGCGCTGGCGGCGCGACAGCGGCGGGCGGTCCAACGCGGCGCGCGTCGCCGAGGCGCTCATCGCGGCGCACTGCGTCGACGGCGTGACGCGCGACCGGCTGCTCGTGTGCGTGGGCAAGTGGCTGCACGACCACAAGGGCGCGCAGCCCAAGGGCGCGCCGCCCGCCTTCCAGGTGGGGCTGCTGCGCGAGCTGCGGCGGCGCGGCGTCGCGGCCGTCTTCGTACCCGAGCCGTACACGTCGATGCACTGCTCGATGCCGCGGCTCGCCAAGGGCGGCAGGCTGCAGCGCTGCGGCGCGGAGCTCGCGCAGGACCCGCGCCTGCCCGTGGCAATGGGCGGCACGCGCACGGTGCACGCGCTCGTCATCTGCCCGGCGTGCAACGGCGGCAAGAAGCCCGTGCACCGCGACTACAACGCCGCGCGCAACATCTTCTACGACGTGCACGACATTGCGGCGCACGCGGCCGGGCGCGACACCACGTCGACGCCTGAGCGCTTTGCCCTCGTGCTCGCCTGGTGGGCGCGCGGCGAGGTGTAGGAGCGTGAGGAGCGCATGGTGCACGGCGAGGGCGACGACTGCGACGACGAGGGCGACGGCGACGACGAGGGCGACGACGATGGCGACGGCGACGACGACGACGACGGCAGCGGCGACGGCGGCGGCGGCGAGGGCGACGGTGACGGCGACGGCGACGGAGGCGGCGGTGGCGACGACGACGATGACGGCGGGGGAGGCGGCGGCGGCGACGGCGGTGGCGACGACGGCGGCGGGCGCGGCGGCGGTGGCGGCGGCGGCTCTCGCGCCCGCACCCCCGCCCGCGGAGCTGCCAGCGCCAGTGCCGGCGGCGGCAGCGCGCGCGGGCCGAAGCGCGGCCGGCGTTGACGCACGGCCGAGCCACGCAGCGGTCGACGCTTTGCGGGCTCTGCCCAGGTCGCGCGCGGCTGGCGACGCGTGCCGCGCGCGGCACGCCCGTGCACGCCGCCGCCCACGGCCGAGCGCGCCGCACCAGACGGCCCGCTCCAACCGCCGTGCGGATCACGGACGCTCGCTACGGCTCGTCGGCGCGCGTCATCTGCGCCGGCGGCCACGGCGCCGTCTGCTCCGGCCTCGTCGCGAGCAGCCCGACCGCTGCTCGCCGCCCGCACGCCGCCGCAGCAACGCTGCGCGTCGTGCTCCCCCGCTCGCCAAGCGAAGAGCTCCCTCACAAGGACGTCCTTCCGAACGGCCCGCGCTGCACTCGGGGCGCTCTACCGTGCCCCTGATCGGATTTGGCTTGACCATCTTTACAGCCAGGGATGAAGCTCAATGTTCAGCGCACCGCGCCGAAATCGAAGCTGTGCGTGGCGAGATGAACGCCCGGCTGGCACGGCTCGAAGTGCGGCATAGCAGCGAGCTGTGCGCGGGCTGAGCTCCCAGTTGTCGGCCGCAGCTGGAATGGCCGAGCCGCCAGCCATGCGCGCGGGGCTCGCGGCGCACGATGCTCCGTCGGTTGCTGCGTCTGCGACTGCCGCACTGGATCGCACAGCTCAGCTTACGCGCGAGGGTCAGGGGCTCAGGGCGTGCGGCCTGTCTCGCAGCCTGACCAGCTCTCGCAAATGGGGGTGCACGGGCGCTTCGACCGAGAGCCCGCAGTTGGCGCGTTCGATGCGCTCGCGAGCCCAGCTCACGCCTGGCACGCGAAGCAGCCCTACAGCGGCCCCTCGCACAGCTTTAGCTTCAGCGCGAGCACGAGGCAGTGGGACTCGCCCGACGCCGCGACGGACGCCGAGTCCGCACGCGCGTACGACGCCCAGTCGCGAATCTTCGCGAGCAGCTCGCAGCTGCAAATCTCAACCTTCGCGTCAAGCAGAGTGGCGAGGCGGCGCACAACAGGACGCGCGCTGACGTGGCGCCTGCCGAGGCGACCGTTGTGGCCCGTTGCGCTTTGAGCGCCGGTTCGGCGCCGACAACGTCAGACGAGGAAGAGGAGGGAACCACAGTGCCCTCGAACGCGACACTTGAGCATATCAAGTGCGCGGAGATTGCGTGCAGACGGCCGGGGTGGTAGGAAGGCCGAGGGCACCGTGCAAATCCAGGCTCGTGGTCATGATCGTGATCAGAGCGCACGCAACGCGACTGTGCCGCGCCACCCTAGCGGTCTTTGCCCTCGATGGCGAGGCACTCGAGAGTGAACATGAGCGTGCCGCCCGCCGGGATGCCCCACGCAGGAAAGCCCGCGGCTCCGTAGCCCTCCTTGGCTGGGATCACGAGCTGGCGCTCCTCGCCCACGGTCATCCCAAGGCAGCCCTGGTCCCAGCCGGTGATCACCTGCGTTCGCCGCGCGCGGCACGTGGCGCGTGGCGCGCGGTGCCGGTGCGAAGGGCGCGTGAGCATGCATGTCATGAAGCACATGCGAAAGGCGCGTGCCACGAAGGGCGCGTGAGCACGCGGGAGCATGCGGCGATGCGAGCTCGCATCCGCGCGCCGCGCGCTCACCTGGCCAACGCCCGCCTGGTATGAGAAGGGCGACTGGCCCGGGTCCTTGGTCGACCAGAACTTCTTGCCCGTCTCCTTCACGACGCCCGTGGCGTGCACGGTGGCCTTATCGCCGCGACGGATGCCCACGCCCTGGCCCGCTTTGGTGATGAGCATCGTCGTCTCATAGCCCTCGACCTTGGTCGCCATAGCGTCAACGGCGGCCTTTTCAAAATACGGCGGTGTGCTGCTCCCTCCACGCGTGTCTGCTTTTGACTGTGGGGACTGGACCACAGACAAGAAGGTCTCCCCGCTTTCACAGCAATGTCGGCCGTGCGGAAGGCATCCGAGGCGACGGCGAAGAAGGTCGCGACGGACACGGACTCGGACGAGGAGACCGGGTTACGCGTCCCGCCAAAGGTGATGCCGCTGCTCGTGCCCATCCCAGAGCAGCTCACCAAGCTGCCATCCTTCGGCGCCGTGCACGACGAGCTGACGACGGTCATCGTCTTTGGCGCGGATGGCAACCTGGCGCGCAGGAAGACGTTCCCAGCGCTCTTCAACCTGATGTACAAGGATCACCTCGCGGACGACGCGGTTATCATCGGCTACGCGCGCGCGCCGCTCTCCACCACCGCGTTTCGCGAGATGGTCTACCGATCGATCTACGCGCCGACGGTCGCCAACCAGCCGCGCACGCACTTTTTGAACCAGGTCACGTACGAGCACGGCGAGTTCAACGAGCCGGCCAGCTTCGCCGCGCTGCGTGAAGCGCTCGAGGCGCGCGAGGCGCAGCAGCTCGCCGATTGGCGCGTGCGCGCCGGCATCGACGCCGACGCGCCGGCCGTCCAGCAGCCGTCGCGCGTGCGCCTTTACTACATGGCTGTGCCGAGCTTTTTGTACTACGGCATCTGCCTCAACTTGAAGGACTCGGGGATCGCGACGCACAAGAAGGTGGACCGCTTTGTCCTCGAGAAGCCCTTCGGCCGCGACTCGACCACGTGCAACGAGCTGCTCGCGCAGCTTGCGCTTGTACTGTCCGAGGACGTGAGCTACCGGATCGACCACTACCTTGGTGAGTGGCGCGCGCCTGGGTAGGTGGCGCGTGCCTGGGTGGGGGGCGCGCGCCTGGGTGGGGGGCGCGTGCCTGTGTGGGTGGCGCGCGCCTGGGTGGGTGGCCCGTGCCTGGGTGGGGGGCGCGTGCCTGTGTGAGTGGCGCGCGCCTGGGTGGGGGGCGCGTGCCTGGGTGGGTGGCGCGCGCCTGGGTGGGTGGCGCGTGCCTGGGTGGGTGGCGCGTGCGTGCCTGGGTGGGTGGCGCGTGCCTGGGTGGGTGGCGCGTGCGCGCCTGGGTGGGTGGCGCGTGCCTGGGTGGGTGGCTCGTGCCTTGGTGGGTGAGTGGCGCGTGCATGGGTGGGGGGCGCGCGCCTGCTGGCCGCGGTGCACGCCGCGTGGGGAAAGGGGAAGGGGGGGGGGGGGGGGGGGGGGGGGGGGGAGGGGCGTACGCGTGGGTGGGCAGGCGCGCGCTCGTCTTCTTGCAAGCGGCGGGGTCTGTGTGCATCGCCATCTCCTCGCATGCCGTTTCGACGGCGCGGTGCGCGCAACGTCGGCTCGTGCGCCCGGCTCGCCTCTCTATGTGTGTGTGTGTGTCACACGCGCGCCTGCGTTGCACTCTGTCACGCGCGCGTTTGCTGGGGGCAGCATTAGCGCGCGTCCAATGCGTACGTGCCACGCCGCCCACATGCGCGCCACTCCGCTCGGATGCGCGCGCCTGCGCACCTTGGCTCCTCTTTGCCCTCGGCCGGCGCGCGCGCCGCGCGCAGGCAAGGAGCTGATCATGAACCTGCTCGTGCTACGCTTTGCGAACATTTGCTTTGAGGCGATCTGGAACCACCACCACATCGCCTCCGTGCAGGTCATTTTTAAAGTACGCTCCTGCGTGTCGGCACGAGCGCTCGCGCGGTAGCGCGTCGCTCGCGCCTCTGGCGGCCCCTCCCCTCGCGCCCCCCCCCCCCCCCCCCCCCCCCCTCCCCCCCCTTTCCGCCCTCTGTGCCCCCAATTTTCTCCATTTGGGGCGGCCCAGCCTCCCATGCTTCCCATCGCCGAGCTCTTGAGGGCTGCAGCCCGCACGGCGCTCGTACGACCGTTTGGCGTCGCACCTCACCTCTCCCCATACCGCATGGCAACAACGGCCTGCGTCACGCGCATGTCACGATGATGTCGCTTGGCAACAACGGCCTGCGTCACGCGCATGTCACGATGATGTCGCTTGGCAACAACGGCCTGCGTCACGCGCATGTCACGATGATGTCACTTGGCAACAACGGCCTGCGTCACGCGCATGTCACGATGATGTCACTTGGCATCCTCTGTACGCGCGGGCTCTGACGCGCGTCGTGCGCGCCGCGCGCCACGCGCCGCAATGAGCGCAGGAGAAGGTGGGCTTGGACGGGCGCGGCGGTTACTTCGACCAGTATGGCGTGATTCGCGACGTGATGCAGAACCATCTGACGCAGATCCTTGCCCTCGTCACGATGGAGCAACCGCTCTCGCTTTCGGCAGGCCACATCTTGCAAGAGAAGATCAAAGTCCTCTCCTCCGTTCGGCCGCTCGCGCGCAAGGACTTGGTCATCGGGCAGTACGCCGGCTACCTCGACGAGGAGTCGATAAGTAACAAGCAGTCCAGGACCGAGACCTTTGCCGTTGCCGTCCTGCACATCAACAACCCGCGCTGGGCTGGCGTGCCATTCGTGCTCAAGGCCGGGAAGGCGCTCAACGAGAACCGCGCCGAGGTCCGGATCCGATTCAAAAACGTCCCGGGCGCGATCCCGGAACTTTCCGCGTGCCCCGAGAATGAGCTCATCATCCGCGTGCAGCCCAACGAGGGCATCTACTGGAAGATCTCAAACAAGGTGCCCGGGCTGCACTTTGAGGTCGCGCCGATGCGCATGGACTTGACGTATCAGGTGTGCGCCGCGTGCCGCGCGAGCGCGCGCCTCGCCGACCATGCGCGCTGTCAGTGGCCTCGCGCGCTCGACAGCTGGCCGGGGCTGCGCTTTGCCGCTTTGCCGCCCCATGCGCCGAACTGCCGCGCGCGCGCGCGCGCTCACGTGCAGCGCCCCCCCCCCCCCCCCCCCCCCCTCCCCTCCCCCCTTAACCCTTTCACCCATCGTCGATTGCGCATTCGTGCACCGCCGCCAACCGCCGCCAACGCCAACCGCCGCCGACTGCCCGCCAACCGCCAACCGCCACCCGCCGCCGACCGCCCGCCAACCGCCGCCAACCGCCGACCCTCAGTCCAAGTACGACCAGGGCGAGCTGCCCGAGGCATACGAGCGGCTGATCCTACACGTGCTGAACGCGGACAAGTCACACTTCGTCCATGCTGACGAGCTCAAGCTCTCCTGGCACATCTTCTCCGCCGTCCTCCACGAGCTCGAGGCCGCTGAAGACGATCGACCAGTACCCTACATGCGCGGCACGCGCGGGCCCGCGCTCGCCGACGAGCTCGCGCAGCGGTACGGCATGCGCAAGTTTGGCAGCCAGCGCTTCGAGTCAAACACGGCGCCCGTCGCGAACGTGCCCGCGGTCGACCGTTGGGCGACACGCAAGGGCGTGGGCGTGGCGGCGGCGGCGGCGAACGGAGTTGCGGGCACGCATCGCCGCAGCGGCGAACGGCGCAGTAGTGAAGGCGCGGACGGCGCGCAGCGCAACGACGCACCGCCGCGCAACGAGTGGCCAGGCGCGCTGCCGCTCAGCTCGACGAATCTCGTGCCGCCCGTCGCGGCCACGAGCTGGGCTGGCGGCTCGCCGGTTGCGATGCCGCGCAACGTGTCGTCGTCGTCGTGCGACGAGCCTCCCGGCTTCTCCACGCAGTCCGAATCGACACGCAGGTGATGAGCGCCGATCCCTGGCGGGGCAGAGCCTTACAGTGGGCGCGGTGCACGCTACCCCGTGTACGAAAAAAAAACCGCCCAGTCATCGGCCCGCGCGCGACCGAGCGCGGTCGGCACGCGTCACTTCGACGCCGGTCGCATCGGCGGCCGCACGGATCCACTCAAGCGCCGGCCGCTCGAGAGTAACGTGCGCGGCCGCGGCGAGCGCGAGGGTGGCGCCGACGACGAGCAGCGAGAAGCCGACGAATGCGGCGGCGGCGCGCGGCGCGCCGTCCACACCCCGCAGCGAGAGGGCCGTCGGGTAGCGCGTGGCGAGCTGCGATGCAACGTTGAGCGGCGCGTGCTGCAGCATGTACGCTGCATAGGAGGCGGCTGCGATGGGTACCCACGCCTTGGCCTCGAGCAGCCGTCGAAGCCACGATGGCCGATGCAGCACGTGCAGCATGCCGTACGCGACGCAGCAGCCGAACGCGGGCCGCGCGGCGACAAGCGCAAACGCATGCACCGCAGGCCACTCGCGGTTCCAGCCGTGGATCGAACCCGCCGCGTCCGCCGGGCCTAGCGCGACGAGCGCGAGCGCGAGCGTGCCGACCAGCGCCGGCGTGGACCGCCCGGCCGTCAGCCAGCGCGCCGCACCGTCGCCGCGACCGGCCACACGCGCGCAAGCGGCGTCGGCCGCGCGCGCGCGCGCGTACGCGCGCTCGTTCGAGTGCGCGAACGCTGCGACGAGGCCGGCGATGTACGCGCCCGCGCGCGTGGGCAGCTGCGTGAGGATGAGGTCGGGCGGCGCGACGAGAGCGCCGTCGAGCATCATTGGCACGCAGAGCGGCGCGAGCGCGCGGCAGCTGAGGACGCACAGCGTGCAGCACGCGCCCGCGAACGCCGCGCGCCGCAGGCGCCGCTCCGCCTCGCACGCGCGCGAGTGCGCATCGCCGTCGGCGCCGTGGGCAGAGTCGGTGTCGTCGTCGCGGCACGCCCACGCAACGAATGGGAGCGAGCACGCGTACAGCTGGAACTCGAGCGCGACGGACCACGCCTGCCCGACGCACCCGTCAGCCATGCCGCCAGTTCGGAGGTTGCTCACGAGAAAAATGTGCGAAAGCCAGTAACGGCTGCAGGCCTCGCGCTGGTCACTCCAACAGAGCGAGGCGCAGATGGCGAGCACGTGCATCGGCAGCAGCCGCAGCGCGCGGCGCGCGAGGAAGCCGAGCGCCCAGCCGCGCGAGCGCAGCAGCTCCGCGCGCCGCGGCGCTCGCGCCGCGGCCGAGCGCGCGCTGCCGCCGCCATCGTGCACGGCGCGCTCGGGCGCACGGCGCGCGAGAAGCATCGAGCCAATCAGGAAGCCCGAGAGCGCGAGGAAAGCGTCGACGCCGAGCGAGCCGGACGAGACCGCTGCCTCGAGCGCGGCCGCCGCAGCCGCCGCGGCCGTCGGCGGTGCGCGGGCAAGCGCCTCTTGCGCGCCAAGCAGCTGCAAATACGGCTCTGGTTTGAGCGCAGCCCATTCTGAAAAGGCGCCATGCCAGCCGTACGCCTGCCAAACCGGGTCCCAGCCGCGGCAGAACCAGTAGCCGAGCGCGTGGTACGAGAGAACCCACAGGCACGCGAGCGCGCGAATGCCGTCGAGCGCGGCGTGTCGCCCGCCCGCGCGTTCGAAGAGGGCCGCGCGCGCGCCGGCGGCCACGTCGGCGGCGCGCGCGCGCACGGATCGAGCGCGCGGCGCGACGGCGGGCGCGGGCAGCTCGCCGTCCGGCGGCTTGCGCGAGTGCGCGCCGTCTGCGTCCGACATGTCCGAATCACGCGCGCCATCCGAGTCGGACGGCGCGTCGGACAATTCCGACGCTTCCGACGCTTCCGACGTTTCCGACGCCTCCAGCGCTTGCGTCCGCGTCCCGACGCCGGCGCACGCGAGGCGGCGCCCAGCCTTGCTCGCTGCAGGCTCGGCAGCGAGGCGAGCTGCCCGCGAGACGCCTCCGACACCTCGCCCCTCCAGCTCCGGCGCTTGCGTCCGCGTCCCGACGCCGGACGTTATTGCGCACTCCAGCTCGGCCGCTGCCGCCGGTCGCGCGCACGGCGCGGTGCGGTCTCGCCTCACCCCAAGCGTTTGCAGCAGCGACGCGCGGCGCTCGTGCGCGCGCGCCGCGCATGCCGAGCACGTTGCGCGCGCGCGCGCGAGCGCCGCGAGCGCGACGCGCACGACGTCGGCCGGCGCTCGGGTGAGTAGCGCGGGCGGGTCGAGCAAGAAGGGCGCGCCCGCGAGATTGAGGCCAACGACCAGCGCGGCGACCGCCGCGGGCGCAAGCCGCGCGGGCGCGCGCGCAAGCGCCGCGCCAGAGCACGCGCAGCACGCGAGGCCGTAACCGATCTGAGCGCAGTGCGCTCGCATGTGCGCGCGCGCGCCGAGCGCCGCCTCAGCGTGGGTGTTCGTGTGCGCGTATGCCGAGACGCGCTTGAGCGCGTGGTCGATGCAAAAGCCGAGTGTAAAGGCGAACCACAGTGAGACGTGCAGGGGCGCGCCGAGCAGCGCGTGCGCCACGTGCGCGCGCGCGCGCACGGCGGGCGCGTCGCGCTGCGCGCGGAGCACGGCAGACGCCGCGGCGGGCAGGAGCAGCGAGACCGCCAGCCCGATCGGCAGCCCGAGGTGCGGCGTCCTTTTCCAGGAAACTTCCGACCACCACCGCGTGGCGGGCGGCGCGCGGGCCGTTGCGACGGCGTCACTGCGCTCACGCGAGGTGCCGTGTGCGCCGCCGGCTCCGCCTCCGCCTCCGCCGGCGCTGGCGCTGATGCCGAGCGCGATGCCCGACCGCGACGCATCAGCCACCGCCCACGCGCCGGACTGCAATGCGCCGTCCAACGCCCACGCCTCCCCTGCGGTGCCGGCCATTGCAAAACCAGGCGCGTCCCACCGCGCTCGTATTCCAAAGCCGCCGCCTTCCGGCCCCGCGCAGCCGCGCAGCAGCGCGAAGAGCACGGCGGGCAAGAAGATGCCAAAGAAGCACAACCCTTGCACGCCTGGCAGCCAAAACTGCAAAAGGTCCAAACACTCGGCCGCGGGCACGCGCGCGGCGCGCGCGCCTCGCCGCGCCACCGCTGCCGCGTATGCCGGCGGCGGACCGCCGAGGTGCGCGCGCGCGTCCGGCCCAAGCTCGAGCGCGTGCGTCGCGCAGTCGCACGCCGCGCCGCGCGCGTCCTCTGCGCCCGGCAGCAGCAGCAGCGCCGCCATGTCTGACTGTAGCGCGCCCTTGCGACGCCAGTCAGGGAGTGGCTGACTGACAGTCCCATTCGCGACTGCGCCGTACCGGCGCCACTGGCGCGCGAGCTGGCGGTACGAGCGCGGCAGGCCCTCGCGGAAGCCGGCGTGCCACGGGTAGAGCTTCGCGAGCACGCCGTACGAGCCCGCGCGCAGCCGCATCGCGACGCCGGTGCTCAGGTCGTCGGCGCCACGGCCCGTGTGGTACCCGCCGGCTTGCTCGAGCGCCGAGCGGCGCAGCGCGACGTTGTGCCCGAGCAGCGGCGCGGGCGCGGCCCACGCGCGCGCGCGCATCGTCACGCCCCAGAAGACGAGCGATGAGACCGCGTGCAGCGACGTCGCGAGGCATACGCCATCGGCGAGCGGCGCGGAAACATGCTGCACAAAGCCTGCGCGCGACTCGGCGGCGAGAAGCGCCACCGAATCGACGAGCGCGTCGTCGGGCGCGAACGAGTCGTTGTCCAAGAGCAGCAGGATCTCGCCCAGCCGCACGTCGCCGTGCACCCGTGCCGCGCCCAGCTGCTCGCGCGTCGGCGGCTCGTCCCATGCGCGCGCGCCGCCGCGCGGGCGTTCGCGCAGCGCACACGCGCGCAACGAGCACCACGGCGAGGCGAGCGGGCAGCAGAACGCACCGGCGCTGTCGGTAGGCGCCACCGGCGCCGTCTCGCCGCTCGCTGGCGCCGACGAGGAGAAGGGCGAGGCAGACACAATGGCGGGCACGTCGGGCGCGCGACGTTGCGAGCTTGGCCTTTCCAAACTCGCACGCGCGCACGTGGGCTCGAGCGCGCGGCGGCCGTTCGAGGGTATGGGCAAGTCACCCGGCGCAGGCGCGGGCAGGGCACTAGCTGCATCGCTGTCCGTTTCGACTGGCACGCGGCACGGGCCCGTGCTAGCGCGCAGCTGGAAGCTTGCGTGCGCGTCCGCCGCGGCCGCACACGCCGCGCGCACCTCCGCGTCGCGCGCGACGTCGGCGGCGGCGGCTCGCGAAACGGCGTGCGCGTGGTTCAGATTGCCCGCCTTCTTGAAGAAACCCTCGCGCACAAAGCCGCACGCGCCGCTGCGCGCGCGCGCGACGTACGCGACGCCGCGCGAATGATAGTAGCGAAGCCGCGCGTCGCGCTCGCGCGCCGGGAGGAGCTGCAGGCCGTCGTCGAGGATGATGAGGTTGGCGAGCGGCGCAGCGCCGGGCGGCGCGGCGCCAGCACGCATGCACACCTCGTTGTACCGCCGCACCACGCGCGCCGCCTGCTCGATCGTCGGCCTGAGCACGCGCTCAAAGGATTCGGTGAAGACGGTGACGTATACGGTGGCGGTGGGCGGCGGCGCGCGCGCGTGCGCGCGCGGGCCGTGCTGGCGCGCAGCGCGGAGGAGCGCAGCAACGTTCTCGTCGGCGGCGTCGATGAGGAAGCCGGCGCGCTGCGCCGCGTCATGCGCGCCCGCAAGCCAGACGAGCAGCCAGCTGAAGCACGCGGACCACGCAAAGTGGTAGCAGAGCGCTGCTGCGCTCGCGCCCCATGCGGACGCGGATGCGACCGTGCTCGCGATGAAGACAATGACGTGCACCCAGTGCAACCATCGCTCACCCTGCGGCGCGCCGACACGCCCCTGCTCCTCAGGCAGCAGGTGCGCGGCCAGCTCCGCCGCCGCTGTCATTTGGGCCAACACAACAGCTTTTCAGGCCGCCATTCGAACCCTATCAGTTCTGTGCCACTGCTCTGACTGTGAGCTTTGCGGCGCATGTGACGTCGGAGCGAGTGGCGCGCGCGCCGCTGACGCCGCCACTCTAACTCGCGCCGTCACGGCGGGATGCCGCCGAGCACCATCTTGAGCCGGTCGAAGATCATCACGCGCCACCCCTTCTCCGTCCGATCGCGCTCCTCCACCGGCACGCCCGTCTGCACCAGCCGGAGCTTCGTGTTCCCGCCATCCATCGCAAGGGTGATGGTCACGTCCGAGAAATGGCCGGGCTGCCACGTGCTAAAGCGCCACTTTTGCACAATCTTCGCGCCAGGCACCTGCGCGAGCGAGGGCGGGACACCGGACACCGGACACACCCGGTGGCCCGACCGGGAGGCCCAAGGCGCGATGAGGCGCGCGTGCGCGAGTGAGGGCGCCACAGCGTGGAGACGGGTGCCACGCAGCGCAGCGCGTGGCGCGCCGTGGTTCGTCGCGCAGTGGGCGGCCCGTGGCGCAAACGGCGCGCGCACCAGCTCGACGAGCTTGCCCTCGACAGACCCGTTGAACAGGCGGATGTCCCCGCCCACAGTCGCGTCGATCGACGCGTCCGCCGCCGTCGCGGCGCGCATCCGGTTCGCGTCGAGGAGTGACTCGTACACAAAGCTCGCGTTCAGCGGGAATGTGTACTCGACCTCGAGCTTGGCGGTCTCCGCCGCGCTGTCGGCGCTCGAGGTGACGTACGAGTTGTTCGCGCGCGCGGTGGGCGGTGGCTTGGCTGGCAGCTTGGTCGCGGCTGCGTCGGCCGCGGCCACGGCGGCGGCCGCGTCGGCGCCCGCCTCGTCGCTCGTCTGACCAGCGAGGACGAGCGCTTTGAGCTCCTTGACGAACTCGAGGCACGCGGCCTTGACGATGGGGGCGCCCTTGGTGCGCACGAGCTCCTTCAGCTCGGCCCTCCGACCCGCGACCGAGTCGCACGTCACATCACACGGCATGCCGTCGAGTGTCTCCTCAGACAAGTCCTCTATCCGCATCGTGCCCTTGGCCTCGACGTCTGCCTTGCCGTCGGCGTCAAAGTATTGGCCCTCCCATTTGAGCGAGATGTCGAGCTCGTAGATAGCGAATCTGCGCTGCTTGCGCGACTGCAGCGTCACCTCGCCCGTGATCGAGTCGATCGCCGTGATCTTGCACGAGCCAGTCGCATCGTCTAGGATCGTGAGGCCGCCGAGCATCTCGCGCAGGCGCTTCTTCGCCCATTCCGTCTGGTCGCGCTCCTCCCTGCGCTCGTGTGCGATCGTACATAGAGGCGCGCGGCGGCCGCGACGTGAACGCATGCGCGACCGCGCAGGTCCCGCGCCGCGCTCGCGCCGCGCGTTCCAGTGCGCCGCGCGCGCGCGCGCGCGCGAGCGTTGCGAGACGCGTCGTCGGGCGGCGCGCGCGGACCAGTGCCATGCGTTGACGTTGCGGCCGTCATCGCGCTCCTTCACGATCCAGCGCTCGTCGCCCTCGCCCAACTTCGCCATGATTCCTCCGGGCGGTTGGCGCGCAACACCGCGAGCGTCCAGACACAGGTGCGACAACAAGTTACGACATTTTCAAAAGGGGCGCCTCTCTCCGCGCGCGCGCGACAACCATCGTGCGGCCCGCACAATGTTCGCATTCGTCAAGGCGCCGCGGCCAACGCTTGTCGCGGCGAGCCCGCGCTCGGCGGCGTTCGCCGCGAGCGCGCGCGCGGCCGAGCCCGCGCCCGCACCCTCGTCCGTTGGCTCGGACTGGGAGCATGTCGCGTCCGACGTGCCCTCGACGCCATACGAGCCGCTGCGCGAGCCGCGGCACGGCCCCGCGTTTGTCCTCTCGGGGGCGGGCGAGGCGGAGGAGACGCTGCAGGGTGCGGTGCCGCGCGCTGCGCCGCCGGCCTTGCTTCGCCGAGCGCCATCCCGCGCGCGCACGCGCGCACCGCCGCCACGCCGCCCCATTCCGTGCGCGCGCGAGTCTGGTTTGACGCGACGCTCCGCGCGCGCGCGCGCGCGCGCCCTGCGCGTTCTCACGCGCGTAACTATCGCCGGGCCCATCGACCCGCCGACGACCTGCCGCCCGCCCTACCTGCCAGCCGCGTACGCCGAGTACGTCCGCTCAGGTGCCGCCGCGGCGGCCGCATGCTTCGAATCGCTCCTCGCGCGCGACCGCGAGAACGGCCGGCTGGCGATCGCGCAGGCGGCGTGCACGCTCTCCGCCAAGCTCCTTGCGCAGTCGTCGCTGCCCACCGTCGGCTCGGGCGCGTGCGCGGCCGTTGGCGCGCCCTCACAGCCACCCTCCACGTTTGGCACGCGCGGCGCGCAGGCGGCCAACGGCATCGCGGCCGCGACGCCATTGCTCGTCTCTATGCTCCTCGACGAGAAGGCGAGCCGCCATCGCACGCTGTGCGCGCTGCTGCACGAGACGCTCCCGCCCGACGTCCTCCGCATGCCGCTGCGCGCGCGCGCGTACGAGGTTGTTGGCATGGGCGACAGCGGGGCGCGCGCGGCGGCCGGCGCGGCCGGCGATGGCGCCGACCGCTGCGCGGACGCAGACGCCACGGAGCAGGCGTGGGCGGCGGAGCGCACGCTCGCCGAGGTGCTGCTTGACAACGAAGCGCGCCTCGAAAGCGCGCGCGCGCTCCGCGCTGAGCACAACGCGCTCGCCACCCTCGCATCGGGCAGCGACGCGGCTGGGGCGCGCGCCGAGTCCACAACTGACCTAGGCGCAAGCCTCGCACTCGCGCAGCTTCACGCGTCCCTCAGCCGATGCGCGAGCGGCGGCGCGGCCGCGCCGATCGCCGCCGGCGCCGCCGGCGCCGCCTTTTACCGTGACGTTGACCGGATCGAGGCCTGGCTGCCCGAGCTTGCCGGCGCGATCGCCGCAGTCGGCGCGCAATGCGCTGGGCCTGATGGTTCGCAACGCGCGGCGTCCGTCGCGCACGCGCTCCTGCTGCTGCTGCGTGTGGGCGAGGCGTTCGTCGGCGCGGCGGAGCGCGCGACGGCCGGCGCATCGCCGCGCGCGCCGACGGAACGCGCCGCGGCCGGCGGCCCGTTCGCGCGCTGGTTGTGCGATTCAAACGCACGACGTTCGCTCACGCACTGCGCGCGCATCGTTACCGCGTGGTGCGCGCAGCCCGCGCCGTCGCGCCTCGGCGGCGGCGGCGGCGACGCGAGCGTGGGGATGGGGGAGCAGACGGCGCTCGAGCTGCTGGGCGCCGCGCGCGCGCTCGCCGGTGCAGGCGTCCGCGCCCTCGTCGGCCGAACAGCTGCCGAGTGGGCCGCCGTGGCCGGCGCCGACGGCCGGCCCGAGGCCGAAACGGCCGCGCGTAGCGCGCCGCAATTCAAACGCGCGGTCTGCTTGCTTGCGCGCGCGCGGCGCGAGGCGGCGCGCGCCTTGGTGCCCGCCGAGCCGTCCGCCGCCGGCGCGCCGGGCGCGCGTGGCGGCGCGGCCGGGCGCTGCGCACACACGCTCGCGCTCGACATGTGTGACGAGTTCCACGAATTCTCCCTGCTCGCCGAGCTGAGCTCAAGCGGGGAGGCGCGCGGCGAGAGCGGCGAGCGCGTCGCGCACTACCTGCGCCGCTTCCACCGCACGGCCGCGCCGGGCGCGCGCGCGCTCTGGGCGTGGGAGCTCGGGCCGGCGCCACCAGCGGAGGCGGACGCCGAGTCGGCGGATGCTGCGACGGGAGGCGGCTTTGTGCATGCGCTTCTTCGCTACTACCTGGCGTGCGGCTCGTCGACGCTGCCGCTGCTGCTGCAACTGCCCGCCGAGTGCGACGACGACGTCGAGCTCTTCCTCAAAGCGCACCCGAGGCTCCTCTGGCTGCACCATTTGAAAGTGGGCGCGCGCGAGTCCGCGACGGACGCGTCGGCCGCCGCGGCGGAGGCGCGCGCCGACCTCGGCGCGGGGGCGGGCGCCTTTGAGCCGCGCGCGCCGTTTGACCCGCTCGCGGCGGTGCCGTGGTGTGCGGACGCGTCCGACGGAACCGCCGCGTCGAGCAACGAAACGGCCAACGGCGGCGCGCGCGCGTTCGCCCGCGCGGCGGAGACGCTGTACCCTCAGGCGCTGACTGAGACCAACTCACTCAGTGTCCGATCGCTCTTCGCGCACGTGGGCAAGCTCGCGCATCTGGCGAGCGCGCCGGCAGCGCCGGCGGGCGCGTCCGCGGACATGCCACTGAGCGCGGTGGCAGGCCAGCTCTTTGGCGCCATGCCGCCCAAGCCCGTCGCCGTCCTTGTCGCGCCGACCGAGTCGTCGGTCGGGCCGGCGACGGCCGCGCCGGCGGGCGTCCCAGCGACGTGGCCGCTCGAGCGCGCGGACGACTTGATCTACGTGGTCGAGGCGCAGCGAATGCTCGACGGCCTGTACGGCGCGAGCGATGCGCCCGTGCGCTCCGCGGTCGAGCTGATCATGGAGACGCTCTCGCACGCGGCCGACAGCAATGGCGGTCGCGGTGGCGATGGTGACGGTGGTCGTAGTGACGGTGGTGACGGCGATGGCGGTCGTGGCGCGCCGGCGTTGAGCGAGTCAGACGTTTTCCTCGCACTCGACTTGTGGCACAGGTCGCGCTGGGAGGAGGACGACGCGGCCGCCGACGACCGCGCGCCGCGCGTCGGCGCCGACGGCGGCGCGCTCGCGCCGCGCTCGGGCGAAGCCAGTCAGCTCGAGCGCGTCAGTCGGGCGCGTGCAGACATCCTCTGCGCCATTTGGTGCACGCGCGCGCACTCGGCGCGATCCGTTCGCACCTGCCCTCGCGCCCGCGCCGCGTCGCGCTCACGCTGTGCGTGCGCCGCGCCCGCGCGCGCGTTCGCGTTCGCGCGCGCGCGCGCGCGCACCGTGCGTGACAGGAGCGAGGCAATCAGCGCGGAACTGCCAACGGTCTGGGCGCGGCTCAGCGCGCCCTCCGCGGGCTGGGAGGGCGACGACCAGCTTGCTGCGACGGCACAGTCTTCCCTGCTCTTCCGCGCGATCGTCTATCAGCACGCGCACAGCAGGATCGATGTGCGCGCCGCGGCCCTGTGACGCAGCGCGCCGCGCGCCGCACGCTCCGCGCTCGGTTTGCGCCCCCAGTGGTTTGAACAGAACATGCCTCATCGCGCCAGCGGCGGTCGCGGCGCGCGCGCGCGCGCGCGCGGCGCTCACTCTCCGGCCCCTCTGCACGCCTCTGTTCGTTCGCAGACGTTGGCATACATTGGTCGCGCTGTTGCGCTCCGCCTCGAGGTGGATGACCCGCCTGTGCCCGAGCACGTGCGTGCATCGCTGCCGCAGCGCGTGCACCAGGTGTGCGAGCTGGCGCTGTCGCACGCGGAGCAACAGGCGTCGCTCGCGCAAGCCGCCGAGCACGCAGTAGACGACGCGAGCGGCATGCAGCTATGAGATTGCGCCAGCTCTGTTCGTTTGTTTTTCTGAGAAAAGTGATAGGAAGGAGTCAGGGCGAAATGTGTACAGAAGCGCGAGTTTCCCGTGGGAGCGCGCTGTGCGCCCGCGGCAGAGCCATCCGTCACGCCCTCACGCGGGTGCAGGCACGGGCTGGTTTGGCGCGCGCGGCTCGAGCGCGGGCCGCGGTTCAGCGATGGCGGGCGCGTCTGCCGGTGCGGGCAGCTGCGGCATCGCGGGCAGCGTGGGCAGCCTGGCCCACAGGCGCGCCCAAAAGTAGGCGCTGACGGGCGGGTGCGCGGCGAAGAGCACGTCCACCTCCGCCGCGGACAGCGTCTCCTTGTCGAGGAGCGCCGCGCGCATCGCGTCGACCAACTTCCAATTCGCGCGCATCGTCCGCCGGCACTCAGAATAGCTCGAACTGAGGAGCAGGTCGACGCTGCGCGAGACACGGCGCGCGACCACCTCGGGCAGACCGCCGCCCCCGCGCGGGCCCGCGAGCCCTTCGGGCGCTGTCAGACCGAGGTCGTTGCCGGCCATGCCGTAGCGCGTGACCATATCGCGCGCAAGCGCGTGCGCGCGGCGCAGGTCGTCGCTCGCGCCGACGGTCACGCGCTGGTGGCCAAAGGCGATCTCCTCGGCGACGCGTCCGGCGAGGAGCACCTGCAGCCGCTTGAGCAGCCGCTCGCGCGTCGGTAGGCTGGCACACTCGTCGCCATCGTCGGTTTCGTCAGCGTTCGCGAACGCCGTGAAACCGCCGACGCCGCTCGAGCGGGGCAAGATGGTCACCTTGGCCACCTTGTCGTACCGCGTGAGGAGCGCGACGCACGCGTGGCCGGCCTCATGCACGGCGATCGTCGCGCGCACGCGCGCCGCCATGTGGCTCGGTCGGCGCAGCCCTATTTGCTGCTTCTCCAGCGCGGCGTCCACGTCGGCGAGCTTAATCACGGACCCGTTGCGGCACGCGGTCGCGATCGCCGCTTCGTTGAGCAGCGTCGCGAGCTCGGCGCCGGAGAAGCCGGAGGTGCGGCGTGCTAGCGAGGCGAGGTCAACGTCTGCGGACAGCTCCTTGCCCTTGGCATGCACCTGGGGGCCGCAGCGGGAGGAACGCGCGCGACAAGCGGCCCGGCGAGCGCGTGCGGGCTGAGAGAGGCGGTGACTTTCCACAAACAGGCGCGCGCTGGCCGCAGCTCGCGCGGCTGCGCGCACGCACGCGCACCCCGCACGCGACGAACGGCCCGCACGCGGCGCACGCGCGCAGCGAGCGGCGGCCGTGCGCGCGGAGCGCAAGGTGCAACGCGGTGCGTGCGCGTACTCGTAAGATGTCGACGCGCTCCTCGACGTTGGGGGGGTCAATGGGCACGCGCCGGTCAAAGCGGCCGGCGCGGAGGAGGGCAGGGTCGAGCACGTCGGCGCGGTTCGTCGCGCCTGCGACAGCGTGACATGGGCGTCGGCGTGACGATGCGCGCCAGGGCCGGCCGGACAGGCCCGGACCGCGCCGTATCAAGTCGCCGCGGACGAGTGCGCGGTGTGCACGCGGAGGAAGTGCGCGGCGGTGCGCACGGCGCGCACACGAGAAAGCGCGCAGGGGCAGACAGCGCGCAGGGGCAGACAGCGCGCAGGGGCAGACAGCGCGCAGGGGCAGACAGCGCGCAGGGGCAGACAGCGCGCAGGGGCAGACAGCGCGCAGGGGCAGACAGCGCGCAGGGGCAGACAGCGCGCAGGGGCAGACAGCGCGCAGGGGCAGACAGCGCGCAGGGGCAGACAGCGCGCAGGGGCAGACAGCGCGCAGGGGCAGACAGCGCGCAGGGGCAGACAGCGCGCAGGGGCAGACAGCGCGCAGGGGCAGACAGCGCGCAGGGGCAGACAGCGCGCAGGGGCAGACAGCGCGCAGGGGCAGACAGCGCGCAGGGGCAGACAGCGCGCAGGGGCAGACAGCGCGCAGGGGCAGACAGCGCGCAGGGGCAGACAGCGCGCAGGGGCAGACAGCGCGCAGGGGCAGACAGCGCGCAGGGGCAGACAGCGCGCAGGGGCAGAGCGCATGGCGGCACGCGCACGCGCACCGATAACGACGACGCCCGTGTCGCCCTCGAAACCGTCCATCTCTGTAAGCAGCTGGTTAAGCGTGCGCGAGGACTCGGCACCGCCGGGGCTCGAGTCCCGCCGCCCACCCAGAGCGTCGATCTCGTCGATGAAGACGATGCACGGCCGCTTGCGTCGCGCCTCAGCGAACAGAGCCCGCACCTTGCTTGCGCCGACGCCGACATAGATCGTAGAGCCGAGCGCCGCGCCCGACGTGTCGAGGAACGAGACGCCAGCCTCGCCCGCGACGGCGCGTGCGAGCAGCGTCTTGCCTACACCCGGCGCGCCTTCCATCAGCACGCCCTTCGGCACGCGAGCGCCGACCTGCTTAAACCTAGCGTGAGGCGCGGGCGAGCGCGCGCCGCGCGAGGCGGCGGCCGCACACGTGAGCGCGGCGTAGCAGCGCAGCGGCGGCAGCGCAGCGGCACGCAGCGCGCCGCCATGGACGTGACACTGCGCGCAGCCGCGCGCAGGCCCGCTCACTTCTTCGGGTGGCGAAGGAACTCGACGACCTCTTGCAGCTCGCGCTTTGCCTCGACCGAGCCCGCGACGTCGGAAAAGGTGGTGCGGTGCGCGTGTGAGGGGCGTAGGCCGCGCTTGACGAGCGCGGCAACAAGCCGCGAGATTCGCGGCCACACGATTGACACGACGAAGACGTTGAGCGTGTACGAGAGCGCGCGCTCGAGTTCATAGTTGCGCAGCGAGAGCTCCTGCAGCTTGAGGTGCTGCACGCGGAGCGCAGTCTCGTAGGTGCGCAGGCGCTGGCGCGAGAGCTCGCTCTCGGAGGGAGGTTCCTCTTGCTTGCGCTCTCGCGCCGCGCGCCGCAGGGGCCAACTGCCCGCATTCGCCCCGCCGACGCACAGGAGGCCGAGCGCGACAACCCGGCAGGTCCGCATCCCAGCCACAGCGTCACCCGCCAAGAGAGCCGGCGCGAACATTTCACTGTGGGCAATTCCGCCAATTCACTGTGGGCCCCTGGAGGGCCCGGCTGCTTGTTGGAGCCCGTGCGCGTGGCACGGCTCGAGCCAAAGCGTGCGTGGAGCAAACGGGTGTGCGAGGCGAGGTGAGGCGCGGCGCTCGCTTGCCGAACAAACGGCACAGCGCCACCGGCAGGCGCGCTCGCCCGTTTGCTCGCCACCGCCAGGAGCGCGAGATTTTTCTCCACCTTTATTCAGCGTTCTCCAGTCACTAAAATCTTCGCGACGATCTTCGCTGCTCGCGTCCAGTGACGGTCGCGACTGCCCGTCACAGCGTGAGACAGTGACGGTGGCGACGACGACGATTTCGTCACTTGCAGCGCGACGGTCGCGACGAAGTCGCGACGAAAGCGACGATGCGCGCTCACCTCATCGGGCGGGCCGCAGCGCCGGCAGCGGCGGCGGCGGCGACGGCGGCGGCGGCGACAGCGCCGGCGGCAGCGGCGGATGCGCCGCTGCCCGAGCGCAATGGTGTACCCGTCCCATCGCTCTACGTCCATGCGCCGCCGCCGGGCGTCAAATCCAAGGTGTGGGACGACGTCAACCTGCTCGCCGACGATGCGCCAAAGTCGTGGCACAAAGTGGGCAATTGCATTTGCAACGTGGTCGTCGGGCTCGACAAGAGGTGCAACACAATCTTGCGTTGCTCGATTGACAAGAAGAACAATCGCCTCTTCACCTCGGCCGCCGGTCAGCACCTGCGTGAGTTCCACTCGGCCACGACGGACGGGGGCGCGGCGGGCGCAGCGCGCTTTGACGCCAAGAGAGCGAGGCTCACGTCGGACATGGAGGCGCTCAGGAGCGCGGGCGCACGTGCGGACGGCGCGGCTGTCTCCAGCCTCACCGCGCACGGCAAGCGCTCCCAGGGAAAGCTTGACGCGCACTTTGCGGCGGACCGCGCGCGCAAGCAGCTCGCGGGGCAGGCGCGATTCTACATATACACGCCGCAGCTCATCTCGAAGCGCACGTTCGACGCCGAGGAGTATAAGACGATGCTCTCGCTGTTCAGTACCGACGAGCACAAACCTGCCTTGCTCACGTCCAAGCAGCTCACCGACTACGTGAACGCTGAGTTCGCGTGCTTCGAAGCGTACCTCATCTTCCTTGTTAAGAAGATGCACGCGGAGGCTAAGGGCAATTTGTTCATGCAGCTCATCCACGACGGCGGCACTCTCGCCAACCACGCCAAGTATCAGGCGGCCGGCTTGCAGTTCATCCCGCCCGACTTCGACAGCAACATGGTCGTCGCGATCGTGTTCGTCCGGCACGACAGGGACAACACCAACGCGACCGTCGCGGACACGCTGCAGTCGCGCATCGAGGCGCTCGCCGGAATCGAGCTCAGCGAGCTCATTGGCGTCGTCACGTCCGACCGAGCAGCTGCAGGAGTTGGCAACGAGCTCGACGTCCTCGACAGCAACGTGTGCCTGATGCACGACGGCGACAAGGTTGGCAAGTCGGCCATCGGCGACCTCGTGCGCTCCAAGAAGGGCAGAGTCGTCAATCCCTTTAAGGAGGGGCAGGTGCTCATCAACCGGATTCACATGCTCGCCGTGTGGTTCAGCTACAGCAGCCGCCTCTCGGTCCTCCACGACATGGCGCGCGTACTGAAGGTGCGGCGCGCTCCCAGCAAAGGCCGCGCGCGCGACGCGACGTGTGCGGCGTGAATTGATTTGCGACGAATTGCCCCTTACTATCCCTTTAGGCGCCCGAAATCAAGCTGGCGGTCGACCTCAACACGACGCGAGTCGCCTCACGCCTCATGCTCCTCAACTCAGTCGTGCGGATGGAGCGCCCGCTCGCGACGCACATGAGCCAGTTTGACCAGGTCAAGGACACGTGCCCGCAGCTGACTGACGTACAGTGGCAGACTGCTCGCGAGTTCGAAGCCGTCCTCAACCAGACCAAGCACCTGACCACGCTCGCGCAGAAGGAGAAGATGTGTGTGGGCCCGTACGTCCCCCTCGTGCTTCTCAAGCTCGAGGCAGCGCTGAAAAGCAACCAGCGTGCGCGCGCGCTGATTGCGCCCCGGGCGTTTGCGTGCTGGCTTGACCACCTGGCGTGCGCTTTTGTCGCCCGTCGCGCAGTTGCGATCATCAAGAGGGACAAGGTGTCTGCCGGTTCTTCGGTTGAGCACGCGCGCGAGATGTGCGACGTCGCGGACATGACGCCGCTTGGCAGGGAGTGCCTGAAGCGCGCACTCGTCGAATTTCAGCGCCGGTTTTGCGGCAAGGACATCGAGGAGCCAGTCTCCGACGCGCGGATCACCATCACGCCGCGCGAGCAGCTCGCCACTGTGCTGGACGTGCGCACCAAGGGCTGCAGTCATTTCTCCGTCAGCGAGCGAAAAGCTGCGCGCGCGCTCCTCATCAATGAGATGATCAAGTTCGAGAAGCAGGTCGACAGGTTTAACGCGGAAGCGGCCGCTGCCGCTGCTTCGCCCCTTCCAGCAGCTGCTGCCTTCCCAGCAGCCGCGAGCGTGCCTCTCACGCCAACGCGCGGCGCGCCAGATGCGCTCGAGAGTAGTTGGACGCCGCGCGCGCAGGCGCAGCTGTCCGACGAGCAGACCAACCACGCCGCGCTCGAGCACGCGCTGCGCGAGCGGGTGACGACGCAGGCCGATGCCTGGCTGCGCACGCAAATCAACCTCGCCGTCGAGTTTCCCGGCTGCGAGATTCCGCAGCGCCCCGATGTGGTCGACGATCTCGTCGGCCTGCCGCTCGGCAGATTCTACCGCGGCAAGCTGCTCAACAACGGCACCATCGACAAGCATCCGACCTTTGGCTACATTCCGCTGATGGCGAGCCGCTCGTGGGGCCAGGTCGGCTCGCTCATGGCTGAGAGCTTCTGCGAGCGCATGCTGTCGTGCGCCAACACCGTGCTGACGGACGGCAACTCGCTCCTTGGCCACGAGGAGCTCGAAAGGCTTGTCATCCTACGCATGAACAAGCGCTTCATGTGCTACATGCGACGCACCTACCCCGAGGTCGGAAAGAGCATCGTCATAAGTTAGATTCGGTGACTCCTCGCTCTGCGCACGTGCTCCTGTTCCCGCTGTCCAGTCGGATGCGTCGTCGTCTCAAATCACATTAAAGTAAGTGTGGCGAAGGACACTTTCATTTCTGCGATGGGCGGGAACTTGGCCGCGGGGCAACGAACGTAGTGAGCGGCAGAGCGCGCGCAGCGCACGTCCGCAGGCAGAGCGCTAACCCTGTGCACGCCGGGACGACAGGAGCGGCAAGGACGCGGCATGACGCGGTAGGGGTGGACACCCCCACGCATCTACCCCGCACCGCGATCCGACCGCCGTCGCTGCGCCGGCGGCAAGCGCCGCCCACAACGCCGCAGGCTTCCATGTCAAGCCGACGCGCCCGGCGCGCACGGTGCGTCGGCGATGCGCGCCGAGCTCGCGCGCATCGCCGAGGTGTGCACGGCGTGTGCCGAGACGCTCGGCTTAGAGTCCGCGCGCCGCTCGGACGCGCTCGGCTGCGCGCGCCGCCGACGTCGCGCGCCGCGCCGCGCGCGCGCTCGACGCCGACGCCCCCGTTGGCACGTGCGCCGACGCGCGTGCCGCGCTCGCCGGAGCGCTCGACGCAGGCTTCCCCTCCGTGGCCAGCGCGCCGCCGCCGCGCGCCGCGCTGCGCGATCGCGCGGATTATCGCGGGCGACCTCGACGGCGCGGCCGTGCAATTCGCAGCCCTCGCCGAGCTCGCGGCGGACGGCGCGGACGGCGCAGGCGCGCCGGCCATCTCGACCGCCGCCGAAGCCGCCGCCGCGCTGCCCGCCGCCGCCGCGCTGCGCGCAGCCGCGTGCGCGGCCAATGACGGCGACGCGTCTGCCACGCTGCGCGCGCTCGGCTCGGCCGGCGCGGATGGCGCACGCGGGCTCGGCGCCGCAGCGCGCTCGGCCGCGCAGCTCCTCCTCTCCCTCTTCGCCGCGGAGCGCACGCAACGCTTGCAGGCGCTCGCGGTACACGCGCGCCAGCTCGTAGGTGCTGGCGACAATGCCGGCATGGACGGCGCGCCGGTCGGCGCCGCGGTGAGCGCGAGCGTCGCCGCGTGCGCCGCGCGCGAGGCGCTGTGCCAGTGCGCGGCGGACGACGTGGCGCGCGCGGCCGCGACGCCCGACGCCGCCGCCGACGCTCCGTCCGCCGACGAGCAGCACGAACGCCTGGCCGGCGGCGGCGGCGGCGGTGGCGGCGAAGCTGCGCTTGCGCTCCGTCTCGTCGAGCGCGGCGAGCACGCCGAGGCGGCGGAGCGGCTGCGCGGCGCGATCACGCACGCGGTCGTCGCGCTCGCGCGCGGCCATGACGCGCGTGCGCTCGGGCCAGAAGGTGCATCCGACGAGTCGAATGCCGCTCGGCCCGCCGACGTGCCCACGAAGGCGGAGCTGGACGCGGACGCAAATGTTGCGCGCGGTTGGCGGCAGGTGGCGACCTTGCAGCGCACGCTCGTAGGGCACCCCGTCGAGCTGAGCGCACTCGCGCCGCCGTATCCCGCCGACGGCCGCCGCCCGCCGCTCTCAGCGGCCTGACAGCGACGCGTGTCCGACTGGCCGTAGCGCGTGGGGCAGTACGAGATCGACTTAAGCTCGCACGGTGTCTGCGCGAGCTGGGGCGCCGAGCCCATGCCATTGAGCACGACGACAATATCGACGGTGAGCACGCACCGAGACCGCAGAGCTGCGCGCCCGGCCGGCGGCACGCCGGCGAGCACGGAGCAAAAGATTTCCGCGTCCTGGCGCCGCGCGAACGTCCCAGCGCAATTGCGAGCGAGCGAGGCGAGCAGGTGAAGAGCGGCTTCATGGCGCAGCTTCGAGACGTGGTCGTGGGCGACGCCAGTAGCCGCCGCGAGTGGGGGGGCGTCGCCGTAGGCGTCTCCCCGGGAAGACGCCTACGGCGCGCTCGCGGTTACTGGCGACATGGCTGTTGGAAGTGTGCCGGCGCTCATCGTCGCGACGATCTTCGCGACCGTCACTCGTCACCGTCACGCGATGCCGCGACGGTGACGAACGTCACGTCACATCGTCACGCGCGGCCATCGTTGCGAGGCGACGCGTCACTGACGCCAGCGCAGCGAAGGGAGAACGCTGCCTTTATTTATTATTTATTTTTTTGGCAGTGGACGAGTCCCCAGTTGCCGGCTGTGGCGCGTCCAGCCAGCCCCGAGGTCCGAGAAGAATGCAGCGGCGTTTGGCCCTCGCTGCGGGCGCGGCATTGCCGGCGGCGATCGCGGCGGGCTCGTCGGAGGCGGAGTGCAAGGCTCCGTCGCCCATGTCTGCGAGCTATGAGCTCATCTCGGAGGCTGAAGTCGACGAGGTGAGCCGCGAGATTGGCGCAAAGAGCTTCGAATTGCTCGCCGGCGGCAGCGCATACGAGCTTCGCGAGCTAGGCAACGGGTGGGTTGCGCCCGCGGTGGACGAGGCGACGACGCGCTCGGTCCTTGCACTCGGCAAGGACCTTGCCAACGATCCGCGCGTGCAGGCTGCCGTGATGGAGCGCGTGCGCGACCTGCCGGCGCTCATGCACGCGGGCACATCGTCGACGAACACGCTGCTCGAGGAGCTCAAGCTCGTGCTCGTGTCGCGCGAGGTGGCGGCGGATGGCACGGTGACCACGGCCGAGACGACGCCACGCCTGTCGCGCTCGTCGAGCGTCGTTGACGAGCAGCGCGCGGAGGCCGACGAGCCGCCTGTGCCCACGGCCGACACGGCCGGCTTAGCCGCCGATACGGAGGCCACCCCGGCGGCCGCCGGGGCCAAAGCAGGCAAGGCGGCGCATGTCAAGTCGAAGTGCAGCAAAGCGGAGAGCGGGAACAAGGGCGCCACGCCCAAGCCCAAGGCGGCGATCGGCGCCGACAAGCCCAAACTTGACGGCGGAGCGCGCGGCACAGACCGGTCGACGCACGAGGACGAGCCGCCATCGCTCGCGGCCGCGCTACTCGAGGCCGCGCTCGTCGTCGCGTCCGTGCTCGTGATCACCGTCGTCGCAAAGCGCGTCAATCCGCGCGCGTGCGCGGTCGCGGCCGCAGCGCTCGCCGGAGCGTGGGCCGCGCTTCTTGCGCCGTTTGGCAAGAAGCCGCGCGCCGGTGGCGGCGGCGCTGCCAAGTGAGCGCACGGCGGCATCGTTGAGGCCGCGCACCAGGCCGCCAATTCGTCGTCCGACGGCTGGCGCGCGCGCGCCTCGCGCGCCAACAGGCTGTGAGGCGGTGACTCGCGCCCACGATGAGGCAAGCGCTCCCCGCTGCAGCGCTCACGCACGCTCGTTCACTGAGTGCAATGGCTGGCGCCTGGCTCCTTGAGCTCTGGCTCGCGGTGGACCAGGCGCCCATTCTCCAGGCGCCGGTGATTGGCTGATCGCACACCAGTGCCACCACGCGTGAAGATTGGTTAGTATGGGTTAGTATGGGTATGTATAGATGGTCAAGCCAAATCCGATCAGGGGCACGATCGCGCCCCGAGTGCAGCGCGGGCCGTTCGGAAGGACGTCCTTGTGAGGGAGCTCTTCGCGTTTGGCGAGCGGGGGAGCACGACGCGCAGCGTTGCTGCGGCGGCGTGCGGGCGGCGAGCAGCGGTCGGGCTGCTCGCGACGAGGCCGGAGCAGACGGCGCCGTGGCCGCCGGCGCAGGTGACGCGCGCCGACGAGCCGTAGCGAGCGTCCGTGATCCGCACGGCGGTTGGAGCGGGCCGGCTGGTGCGGCGCGCTCGGCCACGGGTGGCGGCGTGCACGGTCGTGCCGCGCGCGGCACGCGTCGCCAGCCGCGCGCGACCTGGGCAGAGCCCGCAAAGCGTCGACCGCTGCGCGGCTCGGCCGTGCGTCAACGCCGGCCGCGCTTCGGCCCGCGCGCGCTGCCGCCGCCGGCACTGGCGCTGGCAGCTCCGCGGGCGGGGGTGCGGGCGCGAGAGCCGCCGCCGCCACCGCCGCCGCGCCCGCCGCCGTCGTCGCCACCGCCGTCGCCGCCGCCGCCTCCCCCGCCGTCATCGTCGTCGTCGCCGCCGCCGCCTCCGTCGCCGTCGCCGTCGCCGTCGCCCTCGCCGCCGCCGCCGTCGCCGCTGCCATCGTCGTCGTCGTCGTCGTCGCCCTCGTCGTCGCCCTCGTCGTCGCCGTCGCACTCGTCGTCGCAGTCGTCGCCCTCGCCGTGCACCATGCGCTCCTCACGCTCCCACACCTCGCCGCGCGCCCACCAGGCGAGCACGAGGGCAAAGCGCTCAGGCGTCGACGTGGTGTCGCGCCCGGCCGCGTGCGCCGCCATGTCGTGCACGTCGTAGAAGATGTTGCGCGCGGCGTTGTAGTCGCGGTGCACGGGCTTCTTGCCGCCGTTGCACGCCGGGCAGATGACGAGCGCGTGCACCGTGCGCGTGCCGCCCTTTGCCACGGGCAGGCGCGGGTTCTGCGCGAGCTCCGCGCCGCAGCGCTGCAGCCTGCCGCCCTTGGCGAGCCGCGGCATCGAGCAGTGCATCGACGTGTACGGCTCGGGCACGAAGACGGCCGCGACGCCGCGCCGCCGCAGCTCGCGCAGCAGCCCCACCTGGAAGGCGGGCGGCGCGCCCTTGGGCTGCGCGCCCTTGTGGTCGCGCAGCCACTTGCCCACGCACACGAGCAGCCGGTCGCGCGTCACGCCGTCGACACAGTGCGCCGCGATGAGCGCCTCGGCGACGCGCGCCGCGTTGGACCGCCCGCCGCTGTCGCGCCGCCAGCGCTCCTTCCGGCGCGCCGGCGCGTCGTACACGTGCTCGGCGGCGCGCTCGCGCACCCGCGCGCTCTCGCGGTGGAAGGCGATGTATTTGCCCGCGTCGAGCACCTTGGCGCTGTGCGCCTCGCCAAGCCGCGCCTCGTCCGCCTCCACGCTGAACTCCTCGCCGCGCCCGTCGGTGCGCACGCGCCGCCGCGCCGCGTTGGTCTTGGCCGTCTCGCGCGCAAAGCCCGCGGCGCGCGCGCGCGCGCGCTGCGTGAACTGCCGCCAGACGGCCGCCCGCCCGACGTGCGCAGAGTAGGTGGTGATGTTGCCCATGTTCGGGTCGGCCGCGACGACGACCGCCGCCTCGACGTCGATCGCCCGCCGCAGCTCGGAGCCGAGCGCGACGGCGATGCGCCCGTCCGGCCGGCGCCAGCGGTGCAGGACGCCCGAGCCGCCGGCCGGCGCCTGCGCCTTCGGCACGAGGACGGTCCCGACGGCGTGCACGGCGACGCCATCTGTCACCACCGACTTGACGGGCTGCCGGCCCGGGAGCGGCACGCGCGGCAGCGGCGCGAGGCCAACCCACGAGCGCCGCGCGTGCCACGGCAGATCGGCCGGCGGCCGCTCGCGCCCGGCGTAGTCGAAGACGCGGTTGGAGATGTCGAAGCGCGTCGCAAAGACCGCGTACCTGACGCGCACGTCCGACATCGGCGGGGTGTTGCCGTTTGTGCCTGTCCACTTGATCGGCTCGCCATCGTGGTCGCGCAGGTCCAGCGCCTTGAGCCGCGCGCGCAGCTCCTTGCGCTCGTCATCCGAAAGCGTCACCCAGATGGCGCTCGCGGCGAGGCGCACGTTGCGCGGCACCTGCGCGCAGCGCGCGGCGCGCGAGCGCGCGGGCGCGTGACCAACCTGGCCGCGGGGCGGCGCGCACGGCGGCGGCGCGCGCGCTTGGGCGCTCGGCGGCGGCAGCGGCAGCCACGCCTCGCGCGCACATTGTGCGTGCGCAGCGGCGCCACATTGTACCGCGGCGGCCGTCCGGTCAGCTGCGTGTGGATGTGCGCGAGCCGGCAGAGCAGCGCCTGCCCCTCGGCCACGTGCTGCAGGGTGCGGATCTGCACGAGGAAGTAGCGCGTCGTGTGCCGGTCGTAGTTCCGCCTTTTCGTGGGCGTGCACTTGTAGTCGATCTTGTGGAGGACCATGTCGGGCAGGTGGCGGTCGAGCGCGGCGGGGCAGCCGACGCGCGCGCCCTCCACGTCGCCGCGCAGCAGCCGCTCGCACAGCTCGCGCACGCGCGCGTTTCGCTGCATCTCGGGCAGCGCGACGAGCGCCTCGTCGCGCTCGACTGCCGCGCGGACGACGTCGCGGAGCAGCCCGTTCACGACGCGCGATGGGTGCATCAGGCACGCGGTGGACACCTGCGTCGCCTCCGCCTCGAGGATCTCCGTGAGGCCCACCGCGCAGACGGGCTGGACGCCCTCGGCCATCTCGCCGACGGCGCGCGCCGTCGCCGCCTTGGTCTGCGCGGCGGCTTGCTCGGCGGGCTTGCCTCGGGGCGCTGCACCGTACGTGCTCTCGTCCTTGTGCCAGCCGATGGCCGAGAAGATCGCACGGACGGATCCCTTGTCCATCGTGGTCGACGTGTGCACGCTGGTCGACGGGCCGCCCGACGCCGCGCCGACGGCCTGCGCGCTCGCCACCGCAGCCTCGTCGCGCACCACCTTGTTGATGACGCGGTACGCCTGTGTCGTGAGCCTGTGCACGGCCGCCGCGATGCGCCGCAGCTCCTTCCGCGCACCGGGCTGCGCCGTCACCGCCTGCGGCCCCGCGTTGAGCGTCGAGCGCTTGACCACGAAGCCCGGGAGCACGCTGCCGCGCGTGCGCGCCGTCGCGCCGCCGGCGGCGCGCGCGCTCGGCGCAGCGGGCTCGTCCACGCGCGCGCGCTCGACGCCGCGCGCGCGGGGAACGCTCGGCGCGCGCGCGCCCGCGGCGTCGCGCGCGCTCGCGGCGGCACCCGCCGCGGCGCGCTTGCCCGCGGCGCCCGACTCGCCGTGCGCGCGAAGCGGCGCCGACGCCAATGCCGACGCCGCGCCCGCGCCGCCGCTGCCGCTGCCCGATCCGCCCGCGCGCCGCTTCTGCTCGTCGCGCGTCTTGCGGAACTGGGCGACGAGGTCGCTGCTCACGTTGGCCTCAGGCTCCCACGTGTCGGCGCTCTCGTCGTAGCCCCGCCACCTGATCCGGAACTGGAACGTCACCTTCTTGCCCGCCTTGCGGCGCTCGTCGACGACCGCCTCGACCTCGTACGTGCGCGCCTCCTCGTCGACGCTCGCGCCCGCCGCGCTCGCGCCCGTGTCCGGCCACCCAGCGACCGTGCCGCCCAGCCTCTCGGCGGCCGCGCGCAGCTGCCGCTCGCGCTGGGCGGCCGCGGCGCCTCGCGCGACCAGCGCGGGCAGCATGCCCGCGCCGCCCGCGAGGCCGTGCGCGCCGACGCTGGCGGTCATCAGCGCGTCGAGGCACGCGAACGTTGCGAGCGCACACGCGCCATCGTCGCCGCCGCGCGGCTGCGAGCGCACGACGGGCGATGGCCGCGGCTCCCCCTCGGCCGCGAGCAGCGGCCAGATCGCACTGGCCAGCGCGACGGCATGCGCGCCGACCGCGACGGCCACGTCCGCGTCGAGCGGCGCAAAGTCGTAGCGCACGAGCGCGGCCGGGCGCGAGTCGTCCGTCGGCCGGTCGGCGACGAGCAGCCCGACCGGGCGCGGCGGCTCGCCGGACGGCGCGGCGACGGGCACGCAGAGGAGCACGACGAGCAGGCGCGGCGTGCCGCCGAGCAGCGCGCGCGCGGCATCCGCCCCGTCGGCTCCGCCGCGCGCGGCCGCGGCGAGCAGCTCGGCCGCGCGCGTCGGGCCCAGCGCCGTGCGCGCGTCCTTGCGCGCGCGTGCGCGGGCCGTGTACGCGGCGCAGGCGTCGTCGAGCACCGCCGCGCTGGGCGCGGTGCCAGTCGTCGCCCACGCGCGCAGCGCGTCGCGCACCCGCGTGACGATCGCCTGGTCGACCGCCGCCTCGCCGGCAGCGTGCGCCGGCGCGCACGCCGGCGGTGCGGCGGCAGGCGCGAGCGCGGGCGCGCCGTCGGCGCCGTCAACGCCGACGGCGCCGTCGGCGCGCCGCCACGCGAGCTTCGCCTCGATCTGCTGCCGGACGGCGTGGCAGTGCCGGTCGATGCCGCGCGCGTCGTCGAGCGCGGCCAGCGCGTCCTCAGCGGCGGGACGGCCGCTCGCGTCCGCGACGGCCTGCAGGCAGAGCAGCGCGGCCGCACGCGCGTTGCACGCGCTCTGCGGCTCGGGCGCGAGCGCGAGCTCGAGCTCGAGCGGCGACGCGCCTCGCGCCGCGGCGATCGCGTCCATCAGCACGTCCAACCGCTGCACCAGCGCCCTGTGCGCGTCGCGCGGCGCGCCCGTCGACGGCGCGCGCGAGCGCGTCGCCAGGAGCCCGAGCGCGCGCGCCGGCGCGCCCGCCGGCGTGTGCAGCACGAGCAGCGCCGCGCCCGCCAAGCTCGCGTTGCGCGTGACGAGCGCGAAGATGCGCGTCGCCTCGTGCGCGCCCACCGACGCCCAGATCGCAGCGCGATCGGCGTCCGTCTGCGCGTCGCACAGGTCGCGCACGTCGTCCGGCGCGAGCAGCGCGCCGCCGCCGGCGGAGCGCGCGACGATCGCCCGCGCCTCCGCCACGAAGACGGCCTGCGGCAGGTCGGCGTGGCGCGCGTCGACGATGGCGCGCGTCGCGTGCACGCCGAGCTCCACGCCGCGGTAGAAGGCGCGCGCGTTGGCCGCGCGCGCGTGCGCCGGCCGTCCGTCCGCGTTGCGCCTCGCGCGCGCCTGCTTGCTCGTGCGCGCGAGGCCGTCGCGTGGCGGTGGCGGCAGCGTGGCGAGGAAGCGCGCGGCGGGCGGCGGCGCGCGCACGCCGCGCTGCCGCCGTGCGATGGCCGCGAGCCGCCGGCCCGCCGCGCTGCCGCCCGCGCCGACGTGCTGCCAGCGGTTGAGCGCCGCCGGTGGCGGCGGCGGCGGCGGCGCGGCGGCGGGCGGCGGCGCGACGGCGGGCGGCGGCGCGGCGGCGGGCGGCGGCGCGGCGGTGGGCGGCGGCGCGGCGGCGGGCGGCAGCGGCGGCGGCGCGGCGGCGACGGCAGCACCAGTCGGCTTGTCCGCCCACGCACCCGAGACGCTGTCCCAGGCCTTGCCCGGTGGCGCGCGCCCACGCGGCCGCGGGTGGCGGGCTCGAGCGGCGGGGGGCGGGCGGCCGGCGCGCCAGTCGAAGACAGGTGCAACCGTGGCGGCAGGCGCCGAGTGCAGCGCGTCGGTCACAGAGCGCGTGGTGCGCGCGGCGACCGTGGCGCGCATGGCGGGCGGGCGGTGAGCAGCGCCCGCCGGCGCGCCGGCGGGCGCGGCAGCCGGCGCGCCGGCGGGCGCGGCCGCCTCGAGCCCGGCGGAGGCGCCGCGCTTGCGCTTGCGCGTGCCGCCGCGCGTGCGCCTGCGCGCGCGCCCGCCGCGCGCCCGTGCGGCCTGCGCGTCGCCAGCCGCGTCGCCGGCCGCGTCGCCGCGCCGCACGTAGACGATCGCGAACGCCTCCTCGCCGGTCCCGTCGACGCCGCCGCGCGCGCGGCGTAGGACCGACCGCCACTGCAGCCGCCGCGCGCGGCCGGGCTCGCACGCAAACCAGCGCCCACCGCGCCTGACGACGGCCACAAAGTCGTCGTCGCGCCGCCCGCGCCGGCGCGTGCGCAGCAGCACGCACTGCACGTCGAGCCAGCCCTCGTGCCAGTCGGCCGTGCTGGGGGCGACGCGAATCGACTGCGGGAGCTCGACGCCAAAGCCGGCGAGGCGCACGATGTGCGCGACGATGACGCTCGAAATGGCGGGGGCGCTCGACGGGTCGTCCGCTGCAGCGAGCACCGCCTCGCCCCAGTGCTCACGCGTGACGCAATCCGCGTCCTCGACGTGCACGTGCGCCACGCTCGCGCCGAGCTGGTGCAGCAACGCGCAGATGTCGGCGTCGACCGTCCTCTCCTCCTCGGCCGCCTCGGCCGTGCCGCGGGCGGCGGCGTCGCCCGCCGGCTGCCCGAGGTACGCGATCGCCCGCTCGACGGCCGCGCGCTCCGCACGCGCTGCGCTGGCGATCGCCGCATTGCCGACGGGCGCGCGCAGCGCCGCGATCGCGTCTTGCAACGCCGTCGCGTCGCCCGTCGCCGCCGCCGCCGTCACCGCCGCCGCGCTCGCGGTGCCGTGCGCGACGGCGTGCAGCGCGGCGGCGCGCGCGGCGGGGATGCGCCCGTCCAGCGCGAGCACGAGCGGCGGCCCGGCCGGCGTCTGCTGCCGCCGGTGCCGCCGGCTCGCAGCCGGGTGGTCGGTGCGCGCGCGCTCGAGCCGCGCGCGCCGCTCGACGACGCGCGCCCAGAAGGCCTGCACCCTCGGCTGCGCGAATGCAAGCCAGCCGGCGCCGCGCGTCACGACGTGCACGACGATCCGGTCCTCGTGCCTGAGGTACTGCACGTAGAGCGCTTTGCTCACGCCGAGGACGTGCATGCCGAGCTGCAGCTGATCGCGGTGCGGCTGCGGCGGCCCGTCCTCGTGCGCCGTGGCGCCCGCCTTGGTGAGCGTCTTCACCTCGACGAGGACCTGCTCGTTGTTTTCGGGGAGGATGGCGAGCCCGTCCGGCGAGAAGGCGAACGGCGCGCTCTTGTCGTGCGGGTCCGCACGCACCATCGGCAGGTTGCACACGACGGTGATGCCGTACGCGGCCGCCAGCTTGCGCAGCGCGACGGCCTCGCCGAGGATGCCCGCGGTCGTCGCCTTGGTCCGCACCTCGCGCCGCCGCCGGTGCACGTACTCGTCGGTGAGCGTCTCGTGCGCGACGCCGGCGTTGTCGTTCACGACGTCGCCAACCTTGCTGCCCGTGACCTCCTCCCATCGCTCGTCGTGCCAGCGCGGGCTGCGCTGCGCGGGCGCGCCCGCGCCGACGGCGTCGAGCACGCGGCGCAGCGCTGTGCCGTCGGGCGCAGCAGGCACGCGCGCGCGGTCCTGGGCCTCGCGAGCGTCGAGGACGCGGCCCGTAGTGGAATCTTGGGGTAGGTCGAGCTTGCTCGCCTCGCCGTAGCGGCTCTCCAGCTGGCGCGGTGCGTCGGCAGGGCCGCCGTCCGTGCGCGCACCCGACGCGCCCGCCAGTGCACGCGGCGCAGCGTCCGAGGCGCCCGCCGCGCCCGCGCCGCCGCCAATCGCGCCAGCGCACGCGCGCGCCGCGACCTGCGGACGGCCAGCCGCAGGGACCTCGTCCGCTCGGCCGGCCGCTGCGTCGGCCGTCCGCTTGGCCACCTCGCGCACGTCTCCGAGCGCGAGCGTGGCTGGCGCCGTCGAGCTCCCGTGGTCTTTGTCCCAACATTTGAGCAGCCCGCCAAGGAAGGGCGTGCCCGTCGGGCGGTCCTCGGGCACCTCCGCCAGGATCGCGTCGACGCGCAGCGCGGCCGCCACATCGCAAAACGCGCGCGCGGCGCGCGCCATCCGCTCGGCGCGCGCGCCGCCGTCGTCCGCCGCGCGGCGGATGGCGTGGCTCACGTGCGCGACGCGGAGCGAGACGACGGCGTGCGCCGGCGCGTCGGCGCCCGTGCCGAGCGTGTGCCGCCGGATGGCCAGCTGCCCATCGCCCATGCGCGGCGGCAGCGACGCGCACGCCGCGACGGTCGTCGTGCCGGCCGCGCTGTCGCACAGCCAGCTCGCCTCGCCGCCGCCCGCAAACTCAAAGGTCGCGAAGCCCTCGCGGCCGAAAAGCGCGACGAAGTGGTCGAGCACCGCCTTGTTGATCGCGCGCGCCGCCGGCCGCGTCGATGCGCCGCGGGCAGCGCCACCCGCCGCGCCGCGCGCATCGCTGCACGTCGCAGGGCAGGTGCAGCCGGACGCGCGCACGCCGTCCGACCGCGTCCGCGGCAGCTCGAGCTCGCGCACCTTGGGGCAGAACCAGAGCGGGTTGGACGCCTCGAGGCACAGCACGACGAGCCGCCCGTCCGTGCCGGCCAGCGCGCGCGCGTCGCGCAGCAGCTCGACGGCGAGCTCGGACGTCGCCGCGTGCACCGCCGGCTCGCCCGTCGCGCGGTCGGGCGGGAAGAGGCCACCGCCGACGAGCGGGCTGGGGCAGCGGCCGAGCATCACGAGCAGCGGCGGCGGCGGCGTCTGCGGCGCCTGCTGCCCGACCGCAGCCGCCGTCAGCCCGGCCAGGTCGGAGCTCGTGCGGAGGGCCTTGAGCGCGACGCGCGAGCCGGTGCCCGCCTGCTCGGAAAACGTGGCGAGCATGGCGCACGTGCTCGCCCTCGCGCCGCACTGCCAGCTGACGCGCGCGAGGAGGCCTTCCAGCGTGTCGTTTTCGCGCGGCCGCGTGACCGCGTCGAGCGCCGCCGGGCCGAGCTGGAGGCTGCCGGGCGTGACGCACAGCACCGCCTCGTGGTAGGCGCGCAGCAGCTCCCTCGGCAGCTGCTCGGCGGGCGTCGCCGCCTGCCCGCCCACCCACCGTGCACCGTGGCCGCCGTCGCCCGCGCCCGCGAGCCGCACCGCCGGCCCGCCCGTGATCGCCGAGGTCGGCGGCGTGCCGAGCGCGTCGACGAGCGCGCGCACGGGCGCGACACGCCTGCGCGCAGCGTCCGCGCCGACGGCGAGCGCGGCGATCTGAGCGCCCTCCCATGCGCGCTCCCTCGCGTCGTCCCGCGCGGCCGCCGGCGCGGCGCCCGGCCGCGCGCCGGGCGGCACCGCGCACGCCGCCGCGACGACCTCCGCGCGCGCGCCGGCGGCGTCGGGCGCGTGCAGCTGCGCGATCGCGCCAAAGAGCGCGGCGGCCGAGCGGTAGCGGCCGTGCGCCGCGACGAGCGCGTAGAGCACGCGCAGCGCGGCCACGCCCGCCTGGTCGGGCGCGTCGTCAGCGATTTGCTCGACCTCCCACGTGCGCGTGGGCGGCGGGCTGCCGTCGGCCGGGTCCGGACGCAGCGCCCACGCGCGCTCGACGATCGCGTTGAACACGTCGCGCGCGGCGCCCTCGTCAAACTCGGCGGCGCCCGCCGCGTGCGCGCACCACCCGTGCACGCGCGACGTGGGCGCGTCCACGGCGCGCTGCACGACGAGCACCGCCGGCCGGTCGACGCAGCCGAGGCTCACCGCCGCGTGCTTGCCCTCGAGCAGCGCCGCCGCCGCAGCCTCGACCAAGGCGTCACCAGGCGCGTCGCCGACGACGACGGCACAGCCGTCGCCGTACTCGGCCTGCATCGCGGCGACGCACGACGCGACAAAGTCGCCGCCCGCGGCCGCCGCGTGTCGCGCCGCCAGCATCCGGCGCGCGATGGCAAGCCAGACGTACTCGGCCGGCGCGCGCGCGGCGCGCGCGCGAGGCGCGCCGGCCGCGCCGCGTGCGCCCGCGCGTGCGCCTCCAGCGGCCGCAACGGCCGAGGCGGCTGGAGCGGCGGTGAGCGTGCGCCGCGCGCGCTTCGCCGGCCGCGCGATGGGCGATGCACCCGCCATCGCACCGCCCGCAGCAGCCGGTGCGGCCGCCACAGCGCCCGCCGCAACGCCACTCGTCACGACGCCCGTGGCGGGCGGCGCGGCGTCGGACGCGGCCGCCTCGACGGGCGTCGCGCAACTACCGCCAGCGGTCGCGGACGCGCCCGGCGACGCGTCGGCGAGGAGGTGGCGCAGCACGCCGCGCGCGAGCGCGACTCGCACGGCGAGCGTCAGCGCGCGCAGGCGGTCGGAAGGCGAGGCGTCGCGCTCGGCGTCGGCGGACGTGGCGGCAGCAGGCGGGGCGGCGGGCGGCACGGCGGCGGACTGGGCGGCCGCCGGCGCAACCTCGTCGGCCTTGGCCAGCCAGACGAGCCCGGCGACTGCGAGCACGACGCTGTACGCGCCGACATCGTCACCCGCAACGCGCGCCAGCCGGGCGTGGGCGTCGGCCTCGGACACGGCGACGTGGAAGAGCACGTCGTCGCGGGCAGCTTGCTCGGCAAACTGACGCAGCTGCTTGGCCATCGTCACGCCGGCGACGCACGCCTCGCCCGCCTCTGCCTCGACCTGCTCGTCCTGGCCGATGGCGGACGCGCCGGCCTCGGCGCCAGCGTCGAGTGTCCGGCGGCGCTCGAGGGCAAAGCCACGCACACAGACGCTCTGGAGGCCGCCGAGCGCGCCCGCCTTCTCGTGCAGCGCGCACGACAGCTCGACCACCGAGTCCACGCGCCTCGCGGCGGCGCCCCCCCGCTCGCCGCGCGTGGCCGCGCGCACGACGAATACCGTGAATTGCGCGCGCTTCGCCGCGCGCGCCGACGCGCACGCGTGCTTCAGGAGCCGGCAAAGCGCGGGCCTTTGCGCCGCTGCGCCCCGCGTGCACAGCAGCAGTTGGCCGCGCTCGTCGCCCAGCTCCTGCTCGACGGCGGCCTCGAGCGCGTCGTCCGTCAAATCGCCGTGCTCCGTCGAGGCGAGCGCGCGCGCAGCCGCGAGCGCCAGCTCGCCTGCGCCCGCGCGCCGCCGGCGGCGCGCACCGGCGGGCGCGTGCGGCGCCGACGCGTGTGACGACGCCGCCGCGTCCGCGCGCGCACACGCGGCGCGCAACGCCTCACGCGCCGAGGCGGCCGCGCGCGCCCTGGGCGCGAGCTTCAAGAACGTGCGCGCGGCGGCGGCGGCGGCGGCGGCGGCGGCGGCGGCGGCGGCGGCGGCGGCGGCGGCGGCGGCGGCGGCGCCGGCGGCGCCGGCCGGCGGCGGCGGTGGCGGCGGTGGCGGCGCGGCCACGGCGGCGGCAGCAGCGGCGGCGGCGGCGGTGGCGGCGGCGGCGGCGCCCAGCGCGGGCGGCGGCGGCGTGGCGGCGGCGGTGGCGGCGGCGGTGACGCCAGCGGCGGCCTTGGCGCCGCGCGTCTGCGGCGGCGTTTCGGCGCCATCGGGGCTGCCCCCGCCGCGCACCGCGCTCGTGACCGCGCAGACGCCGCCCGGCGCACGATCGCTGGCCGCGCCGGTCAGCGCGACGCGGAGGCGCTCGCCGACAGCGTACATGTCCGCCACGCTGAACGTGCGCGGCGCGGACGAGCAGCCCGCCGCGGCGAGCGCGTCGTTGAGCGCGCCCACTATCGCGAGGCCGCACGTCGCGCCACGCTGCGCCGCCTCGTTGAGCAGCAGCGCGCGGCGCACGCGCGAAATGTCGAGACCCGCCGCGTGCAGCGTGGCAGTTATCGCCTTGGCGAGCATGAGCGCCTGCCTGCAGGGCGACGCGAGCGTGTCGACGAGCACCGCGTCGTAGCGATGCTCGCCCGCGCGCGCGACGCGCACAAGGCGCAACGCGGTGAAATGGCCGGAGGCGAGCTGCGCGCCGTCGTCACCGCCCGCGCCGCCGCGCTCGTCCGACGGGCTCCACACGCCGATGACAGCCTGCGTTGTCGCCTCGCTGCGCAGGCGGTGCAGCAGCGCGGCGCGCTCGGCGTCGTCCTGAAACACCGCGGGTTGCGCGGCGAGCGGCACGTGGCAGACATGCCCGCCGCCGGCCTGCCCGTGCACGCGCAGCACGACCTCGCAGCACGCGTCGACGGTTGAGGCGAGCATGTCGCCGCTGGCGATGCGCTCCACCTCTGCCTGCGGGAGGCCGGCGCTCGCGGCGGCGGCGGCCAGCCGGCGCGCAGCCGCGTCGCCCGCCCACGCAAGCAGCGCCGAGTTGGCGGGTTGGAGGGGAAGCTCAAGGGCGGCTGGTTCGGTGGCGGTAGCCTCGTTGGCAACGGGCACGTTGGCGGTGCGCGCGTTGGCGGCGGGCGCGGCGGCGATGGCTGGTGGGGCGGAAGACGCGCCCGCGGCGGCGGGCGCGGACGCGGCAGCGGCAGCGGCTAGTGGGGCGGGGAAAACGCCGTCGGTGGCAGGCGCGGAGGCGAATGCAGGAGCAACTAGTGGGGCGGGAAAATCGGCGGCAGGCGCGAAGGCGGATGCAGCAGCGGCTAGTGCGGCGGGGAAAACACCGTCGGCGGCAGGCGCGAAGGCGGATGCAGGAGCGCCCAGCGGGGCGCAGAAAACACCGTCGGCGGCAGGCGCGAAGGCGACAGCAGCAGCGGCCAGTGGAGCGGAGGCGCAGGGCCACGCGCGCGCCAGCCGTGCAAGCCCAAGCCGCGCGCGAGCGACGCACGCGCCGATGGCCGAGGCGGCGGCGCAGGCCACGACGTGGCCTGGCACCGGTGTGGCCAGCCGCTCGCGGGTGTGCACGTCGAGCCGCGCCCCACGCCAAGAGCGGCGGCGCGCTGAACGGAGGCGCGCGACCCCGATCGATCCGCCCGCGCACGCGCGCGCCGGCTCAGTGTGGCCAACGCGCGCCGCTATGCAAGGCGCGCGCGCGATAACGGCGGCTGTCGGCCGTGGCGTGCGCGTGGCGGCGCCGCGGCGACGGGCGCGGCACACGAGCCGCTCGGGCGCGCCGCCGCCGCGCGGCACGATGTCGAGCAGCACGGTCACGCCGCGCGCGCGCGCGACCGCCGTGCACGCGAGCCGCACGGGCAGCGGCGGCCCGGCCGGGCGCGCGAGCGCCGCCACCTCGGCGTCGGTGAGGCTGTGCAGCTCGCGGCGCGCGCGCGCGAACGCGGCGATGTCCGCGCGCAGCTCCGCGTCCGTGCCGAGCGCGGCACGCGCGTGCACGGGGAGCGACGCGCGCAGCGCGTGGAGCACGCCGCCGCGCGCGCCGCGCGGCGCCGGCGCGCGCTCGCGCTCAGCGCGCGCGGCGCGCGTGAGCTCGCGCACCGCGCGCGCGAGATTGCGCCGCGCGGCCGCGACGGGAGGGCTAGGTGCGCGCGCGCGCCGGTTGTAGCGCGGCCGCGCCGAGTCGAGGGGCGGCGGACGCGGTGCGTACGCCGCGGCGCGGCCCGCGCGCCAAAAGGCCGGCGGCGGGCGCAGCTCCGTCGCGTCGACCGCGGCCGCGAGCGCGCCGAGCGCGGCGTCGCTGTCGCCCGCCGCGTCGGCCGCGTCGACGAGCACGAAGAGCGCGCCGAGCGCGCGCGACGCGGCCGCCTGCGCGGCGGTGGGGCGGGCGCAGGCAGCGACGCATGCGGCCGCCATGCCGCGCGCCGCGGCGAACGCCGGTGACGTGACGGCCGCGCCGATGGCAACGGCGGCGGCGGCGACGGTGGAGGCGGCAGCGCCGGCGATGGAGGTGGCAGCGGCGGCGGCGCTTGCCATCGCGCGGCGCGCGAGACGCGAGGCGCCACCGACCGCCGCCGCCGCAGCGCGCGCTGCGCGCGCGCCGGTGGCGCGCATCGTCGCCGCGCCAGGCGCCGCCGCGCCGACGCCGCCGGCGCCCGCGCCGTCGCCGCTCTCGGCCGTGCAGGGCTCCGATGGCGAACCCGGCGTGCGCTGGCGCGTGATGCGCGCGCCGAGGCGCGCGCTCCGCGCCGCGCGGCCGGCGACATCGAGGAAGCGCCGTGCGCGCGCCGCGCGCAGGCCACGCGCGCGCGGCGGCGCACCGACAGGCGCCGAGCGCCGCGGCGCGCACGCCGGCGCGTCGCTGTCGGGTTGCGCAGCGCGCGCGCGGGAACTCGGCGCGGCGTGTGCGGGCGGCGGGCGCGCGCCCGCGCGGCGCAGAGGCGCGAGGCGCCGGCCGCAGACGAGGCGTGTGCGCAACCAGGACGGCGAGGGCCGCAGGGCGCCGTCGACGTCGCGCATCGGCGGGCCGCGAGCCCGCCGCGCAGCCGTGCGGCGCGCGCGAGGCGCTCGGCGGCGCGCGCGCCGCACGGCGCGCGCGGCGGCGCGCACGCCAGCGACGGCTGCGGCCACGCCGCGCGCCAACACGGCCGCGGCGTGCGCCATCGCACCGAGCACGGCGCGTGGCGCGCCGAGCAAGCGCAGCAAGCGCGACGCCGTCGCGCGCGCCGGCGCACCGTGTGCAGGGGCCTCGCCAGCGCCAGCACCGACGCCGCCATCGCCGCAGCCGCAGGTGGCGTCGCCGCCGCCGCAGGCGTCGCGACGGACGCCGCCGCCGCCGAAACAACCGCCGCACACGTCGCCGCCGACGTTGCCACCCCAGCCGCCGTTGCGTGCGCAGGTGGCTGCGGCGCGTGCGTGCGGGAGGCGTGCCGTGCGGCGCGCATCACACGGGCTGCGCGACGCGAGCGACGCCGCCGGGGGCCCCGCTGCGCCAGGCGCGCCGTGCGCGCCAGCCTCGCCGGCCTCGCCGGCGCGCGGTCGCGCGCTCGCCTCGACGTGGCCGCCTCCGCCGCCATCGCCGCCGTCGAACCGGGCGGCGGAGGGCTGCCGCTCGAACCGCTCGTCGGCGTCGGCCGCCACCGCCGCCTCGCGCTCCGCCGCCGCGGCGGCCGCACGGCGCGCGTGGCGGAGCGCGCGGCCGCCGTCCGCTGCGCGGCGTGGCGGCGCGGGCGCGGGCTTCGGCGCGCGCGGCCCCTCGGCGCGCTCGCGGAGCACGGCGAGCGGCGTGCCCGTGGCGACGCTCGTGCAGACGCGCCGCAAGGCGGCGCTTACGCACGCGTGGACGACGCGCGCCGTCCGCTTGTCGGCGGCGCGCGCGGCGCGGCGCGCGGCCTTGGCGGCGGCCTTTTTGGCGCGCCTCTGCTCCGCCTGCTCCGACAGCGCGCGCGCCTGGCGCTCGGCTGCGAGCGCGTCCTCGGGCGAAACGGTCGGCCTCGGCGGCCGCGCGCGCGCGCTGCGACGCTGCGCGCTGCGGCGGTCGGACGGCGGCTGCCGCGGCGGCGAGGACGGCGAGCGCGAGCTCGGCGTGGGCGACCAATCGCCGCTGACGGTTGCGAGCGGCGCAAACGGGTTGTCGTCCCCGCGACCCGCGGCGTGCGACAGTGCACGCGGCGTCGGGCGCCGGCCGACCGCTGGCGGGCCCCACTCGGACGGCGGCTCCGAGGGCGAGCGCGCCGTCGGCGCCGCGCGTTGCGCGGCCGGCGGCGCCTCCCGGTCCAGCGCCGCCTGCTCTCTCGCCGCGGCCTGCTCGTCACCCTCCGGCACGCCACGCGGCGCGAGCACCGCGGTGGCGCAGCGCGTCGCGTTGAGCAACGCCGCCTCCATCTGCCGCACGCTGGCCTTGGCGCACGCCACACCCTGTCTCGCCCGGCGCAGCGCCTCGTGCGCGCGGCGCACATCCGCGTCGGCATCTTCGCGCATGCCAAAGTGCGCCTGTTGCAGCCGCAGGTCCGCAGGGCGCCCCTGCGCGCGAGGGGCACGGGCGCGGCGGCGCGCAGGTGACGGAGCTGGCGCGCCGTTCTGCGCTGCGCGCACGCCAATCGACGGGCGCGCGCGCGGCGGGGCGCGCGCGCGCGCGCGCGCGCGCGCTGCCTACCCAGCCGCCGGCCGGCTCGCGCGAGCGCGCCAGCTGCTCCGCCGCCTCGGCGTCGAGCACGCGCTGCTGCGCCTCCTCCTCGCCCAGTGCAGCGAGGTGCAGCCGGCGGGCTGCCTTGCGGCAGTTGCCCTCCGCCTTGCCCACGGCCTTGCGCGCCGCGTCGACGGGGTCGTCGTTGGCTCTGGCGCGCCTGCGCTTGCCCTTGTCGGCGGGCGGCGGCTCGGCGCGCTGCAGCGTGCCGAGCGCGTCGTCGGCTCCGCGCGCGGCCGCCCGCGGGCGGCGGGCCCCAAAAAGCGCACCGGTCGCCGTGCGCGCCGCGCAAGCAACGACCAGCGCTGACATGCCGGCGAAGACCGCACCGCCCAGCGCCACGGTTGCCACGATGCGCAGCGTCCCGTGCGCAAGCTGCGCTGCCTCCGCCGCTTTGGCGGCCTCGCGCGCGCGCGCATCGGCGGCTCTCATCTCGTGCAGCAGCCCGGCCGCGCCGCTCGCGCCGTCGCGGCCGCGCGCGAGCTCGCACAGCACCGCCGCCGCGCGCCGCGTGGGCTCGCGCGCGAGCAGCTGCGCGCCGCCGTCGGGGCGCAGCTTCTCAACGAACTCGACAAACGTCGCGTCGCGCCAGAGGGACATGCGGAAGGCCCTGTGCACCGCCCCCTCGTGCTCGCGCATCCGCCGTGCCGCCCGCCTGCCGTCGCGCGCGTGCGCGTGCGCGGCCGCGTCGACTCCCGCGACGCCGCGCTGCGCGTCGCGCGCGGCCGACGACGGCGCCGCCGCGCTGCCCGCCAAGGGCGCCGCAGCGGCGACGCGCGCGTGCGGAGCGACGGGATCGCCGGCGGCCGGCGGCTCGGCGCGCTGCGGCGTGCCGTTTGCTCCGCGCGCGGCCGTCCCGGGGGAGATGGCCGCGATGGCGCCGCCAGCCGCGCCGCGCGCCAGCCACGCGCATAGGCTGCCGACGAGCTCGCCGAGACCCCCGACGGTCGCCGCGGCGGCGAGTGCGCCGGGCTTGCCGGCCGACAGCGGCTCGCGAGCGTCGTCGTCGCAGCCGCCGGCACCCGTCTTGGCGAGTGCGTCGCGCTCGCCCTCGACGCCCGCCACGACCGCCGCCCCTCCGTCGTCCGCCGCGCCGGCCGCGCGCGCGGCCGGGCGCAGAGGAGGCGTGCCGGTGCAGCCGTCGCCGCTCGTCTTCGCCGTTTCCTCCACTTTGGTCACTTCGTCGCCACCTGCGCCATCTCCGACGCCGGGGCCCTTGGTCACGCTTGCCGCCATGCGCGCCGTGCCCGCCGGCCAGCCCGCCGACTGCTCGAGCGCGGCGGCGAGCGGCGCGACGCGCGTCGACTCGGGCGCGCTCTCGTCATCGGGCTCGAGCGCGTTGTGCAGGCGCGCGAGCGCGCGCTCGACGGCCGCGGCGCCACTGCCGGGGGCGCGGCTCGCCGCGCGCACCGCGCGCCGCCAGGCCGGCGCGAACATGAGCGCCGGCTCGAGCGCCGCGAGCGCGCGCGCCTCGCGCGCGTCGCTCGCGCCGAGGCGCGGCGGCACGCGCGCGGCTCCGCGCGGCGCGGTGCCTCGGAAGCGTGGGCTCAGCGTGTAGGCGAGGTGCTGCGGCACGCCGCGCGCCTCCGCGCGCGCGCGTCCGTCCTCGACCTCGCGCCGCGCCTTCGCGATCGCCGGCGTGGCGCGCGCGAGCCAGTCGGGGTCGGCGGGCAGGTGGATCACGACGAGAATCGGCGCCCAGTCCAGCCGCGGGTTCTTGTGACGGTCGGGCACGACCCACACGAGCAGCACCGTGCCCTCCGCGCCGCACGCCGCCTCGTAGATCCTGGGCTGCGAGCGCCAATCGGGCCTGACGCGCAGCGCCCGCGCGTGGTCGATGGCGGCGGCGCGGTCGCCATTGAAGTGAACCGTCGTCACCTCGCCGATGACGGACCGGCCGGACCGCCAGCAGAACACCGCGTCCGCCGACCCGCCGGCGATGGCCGCGAGCGATTCGGGCGCGGCGAGCCGCGGCAAGCCCTCGAAGGCGGCAAAGTCCTCGTGCGCATTGTACACGCCGCCCCAGCCGTCGTGCGCGTACGCGCGCGCGGCCGCTCGTACCGCGCGCGGCTGGTTCTCCACGCCCGACGTCATGTGCCATGTCGTCCCCGCGAAGCCGGGCTCGCCCAGCTCGGCCCGCACGACGGTACCGTACCCCGCGCCCTGCGTCGGGGCGGCGAGGTGGTGCATGCCCGCGCCGGTCACGCCCTCCGTGCGCTGCCGCGTGACGATCGTGCCCGTCGCGTGCGCGAAAAGCGTGTCGACCACGGCGGGCGCGCGCCCGCTGTTCGCCCGTAGCCGCGCCCTGCCCGCTTTTAGCTGCTCGGGGTCCTTGGCGTCGTACACGCGCGCGTCCGCGTCGCCCTCATCAGGCGCAGTGTAGACGCAGCGGCGTTCGAGCGGCGCCGAGCCACCGCCGTCCGCCGCCGCCGGCGAGGTTGGCGCCGCGCCCGCCGCCACCGCGCTCGTCGCCGCCGTGCCCGTCGCCACCGCCGCAGCCGCCGCGCCCGCGGGGTCGTCGTCCCCGTCCTCCGCGCCCTCCCCGTCGTCAGCGGTGGTGGCGTCGCCATCGTCCCCGTCGCCCTCGCCCCCGCCGAGGCTGCTGAATGGTCGGGGCCCCCACGCCGAGGCGGCGCGCCGCTGCGGCGCACGCGGCGGTGGCGCTCGCGACGGCGGCCTTGGCGCCGCCGCGCCGCGCGGCCTGGCCGCCGTCGACAGCGCGCGGCCTGCAGCGCCCGTGAGCGCGTCGAGCGCGGCCGTGCGTGCGATGCGGTCGTCGGGCGCGCGCAGCGCCGCCTCGACGGCCTGCAGCAGCCCGTCGGGCGCGGATCCGCCGACACTGGCATCGCACGCCTCGGCGAGCCGCGCGGCCTCGGCGAGCCGCGCGGCCTCGCGGGTGAACGGGCCGAAGCGCCTGGCGCGGTCGCCGAGCAGAGCGCCGATGGCGGCGCGGAGCGTGCGCGCGCGGGTCTCCTCGTACGCGGCCGTCGTGAGGCGCGCGAGGCGCGCGTCCAAAGCCTTCTTGATGTCGACAAGGACACTCGCGCGGCGGCCGTAGAGCGTCGATGCGCTCGCCACGACCTCGGCCGCGACTGTTGCCGCGGCGAAGCAACACGCGGCCCCACTCTGCGGGGGCGCCTTGAAGGCATCGATGGGCGGCGCTGTTCTGCCGATGCGCTGCGCAAGCTTCTTGATGAGCACGCCGGCCGCCGTGGCGTACGCCGATTCGCCGTTGCCCAAGGTGCGCGAATCGGCGAGCAGGGCGAGCGCGGCGCCGGGCGGCGCGCCGCGCTGCGCGGGCGGCGCGAGGAGCAGGTACGCCGCCGTCCAGTGCACGAGGCCGCTGGACGCGCGGAGGCAGAGCGGTAGCACGACCACGAGCACCTGCCCAAACCGGTCCGCATCCGCGCATGCTTTGCGCAGGTTGCGCAGCGCCACCTTGAGCGCATGCTGCGAGCACCCCGTGTCGCCCACCCTAACCCTGCTCGTGCCGAAATCCGCGTAACGCAGCAGGGCGATGAGGCAAGTGGATGGGACCACGTGGGGGTGGGTATCTCCCGGCGACAGAATGGTGCTGAGGGCCAGCGAGAAACTGTCCGAGCCGCCCCGCCCGCCGGGCAAAGCGTCCTTCACGGAGTCCTCCATCTGCAGACTGTGGGCACGTCAGTGTCCGGATGGCGGCCCGGATGATACTTGGGAGAATTTACATGATGCCCTAGAGAATGCCCCGCTCTCCCACAACCAGGACCCGCCAGCGCGCCGAGCCTACTCGTTTGCCCGCGCCGCCTCTCTTTGCGCGCCCGAGCGCGGCCTCCGAGCGCGGCCAACGTCCTCCGGGGGCGTGCATCGTGGCTGCTCGGAGGGGCTGCGACGCGGCGAAAGCTCGCTGCGCGGCCGCAACGTGAGCGCGCGCGCGCGGCCGCGCGCCGGCCTGCGCTGCTCTGCACGGCCGCGCGCCGGCCTGCGCAGCCTCGTCGCGCAGCGTGAGCGCGAGCGCGCGCGAGGCGAGCTCGGCGGATGGGTGCGCGGCGGCGTTGGCGGCGGGTGCGGCGGCAGGCTGGGCGGCGGGTTTGGACGGAGAGTGTCGGGGAAGAACGGGGCGCATCCTGGCTGGGAGTTGGACGGCGCCCACCACGCGCTGGCGGATCCTGGTTGCCACCACCACCCCCCCCCCCCCCCCCCGGAGACGAGGACCAGGGGCATGGCCGACTCGCTGCGCCGCACAGCGCGCGGCGCGCGGCATGCTGCGCGACCTCAAGCACATCCAGCCGCGCTCCGCCCACGCAACGCGCGCAATGCCGCGTTGCACTGCAGGTGTGCACGTGCGGCTCTCACGCGCACTGTGTTGCACGAACGGCATCACGCCACCGAGCTGCGTCCGGACCACGCGCCGCGCGCAGGCGACCACACAGGGGCGCGCCGCGCCGCGCGTGCGCGCCCTCGCAACCGTTGCAGCACGCTCTGCCTTGCACTGCGCCGAGCCGCCGCGCGCTGTGCGCGTGCATGCAGGGCGCACGCGTGCGACGAAGCGCGCGCGCGGCGAGGCGCGCGGGCGGCTCGCTGCGCGGGCGGCAACGCGCCCAGCTGCGCCCAGGCCAGGCGCGCGCCCGCGAGTGCCACCGGGACGCACTGCCCCCGCCGGGGTCGCCGCGCGCTCTGTGTGTGCGCTCGCGCGCTGCGAGCGCGGCGGAACGTTCGTGCATGGCGCGAAGAGCGCGGCACCCGAAGACGGCTGCCCCGAGCCCGCGCCGGGTGGCAGCGAGCGGCGGCACCTCCTCGGCGAGCCCGCCCCGCGCCTTCCCCTCCACGTGGCGTTTTGAGGCAGACGGACACGCGCCCACACTGCGACTGGGCACGCTGCTCGAGGCAGACACGCACCCAACGCGCGCGCACCACGCGCCCGCGTCGGCGGGCCGGTGTGAACGAGCGAGAGCTCGGTGTCGCCAACGGGGGCACGGGCGCGACTTCGGTCCGCCTCTCGACGGACGCAGGCGACGCTGCCGGGAACTTCCCCGACGCCTGCACATCCAGGGCTTCGAGGTACAGAGCTGGGCAACAGTGCCGCTCGTCACCGATGAGGCGGCCAAGCTCGCTATCCTTGCTGCCCTCGGCTCCACCAAACAGCCGGGCGACCCAACGGTTCGTGATCGCCTGGCCGCCAGGTGCGAACCGCGCCCGTGCAAGCGCTTCACCCGCATTCTCCGCCCCGCTGCGGACGTCCGCCTGCCGGCCGCGAACACGGCCGGTGCGCGTTGCCGCCTGGCCCAACACGAAAACCCGCCCGCCCCCGAGGCCGCAGGTCCTACCTGCCCAAGCGCAGCCCAACGGCACGCAGACAGCCCGCCTTGGCAACCGACTCGTGCGCGAGCGCTCCGCCCTCCACAAGAGCCTGCCCCACGCCACCGCCGACGCGGAGCCAGCGCAGCCGACGCCCCTCCGCGACGCTCGCGCCGCAAGGCGCAAGGGCCCCGGCGAGACGGCGTCAACCAAGCCCGCCGCTGGCACAGCGCCGGCACCCGGAGCCCACCCCAAGCCCCCGCGCACGCCTCGCCCCCCCCCCCCCCCCCCCCCCCCCCCCCCCCCCGATCGGCGGACCGATTGCGTTTTGGTGCGCCAGGCTCAATGCGCCATCGCAGTGGCGGGCCCGCAGACGCAGACGCTGACATGCCCAACGCTGGGCACTGAGGCCGCAGGCCGGCCCTCCTGGACCTGGCGGGCGAGCTGCCCGCGCAGCGGCCACGCGAGCCTCGCACTGACCGTGGCGGTCGCTGCCACCGTGATAGCTGCGGGTGCGGCGGCCTTGGCCCCAACCCCATCATCCGTCTTCATCCCCGCCCTGCTCGCGCTCGCGGCCTACGTCGGCAATCCCTGCACCGGGATCCGCCCCGCGAAGTCCACACAAGACTTATCCGTGCTGCACGCCAGCCGCGCGCGCCGACGCGCGCCGCTCCCACACGCTCACCTCCGTTTCCGCGGGCGGCCCAACGCCCCCCCCCCCCCCCCCCCCCCCCCCCCCCCCCCCCCCCCGGCAGGCGGCCATCGAGCCGCATTAGCACACCCGCCCGGGGCCTCCCGCCGCACCCGCAGCGGCTCGGCGCCTTGAATCCTCCCGTCCCCCGGGGTGAGGCCTTCAACCCGGGCCCAGCGCGCTCCGACTGCCTCACGCGCGCCAGCGCCAACCTCGGCGGCATGGTAGACCCCGAGCGAAAAGCCGCACTTCTCGCCGTCCTCGTCAGGCGCAAGTACGTTATCCTGCTCCTACTGCCGACGCGGCTCCCGCGCGCGCGGACTACTACGCCGGGCAGATCGCCGCAGACGCACGTGAGTGCACACGTGCGGACAAGGCGCACACGCTCGACGTCCAGTTAGCGCACGTGCACGTGCGCGCCACTGGTCACATTTGAGCGTCCGTGCTCGCCCACAGCGTCGCCATCCACAAGATGCGCGCTGGAGCCATCCAAGCAGGGCTCTGCCTGCTCGGCTTCCGCAAGGCAATTTGGGCCGCGGACAGCGGACAGCGGACGGCGTGCGCGTGCGAGGTGCGAAAGGAGGAAGAAGGTAGGGAGAGTTGTGTGTGTGTGTGTGTGTGTGGGGGGGGGGGGGGGGGGGGGGGGGCACAGCGGCCGCCGGAGACGAGGACGCACTCACCGCTGTTGGCAATGCGCGCGTCACGGAGACAACTTGGCGGGCCTCGCACGCAGCTGGGCCGATCGCCGCCGTAGAGATGTCTGCAGCCGTCTCCGCGATGCCGATCGTCGCATCTGTTGGCACCGCTGCCATCTGCCGCACCCGCGGCCAGGCTGCCGGCAAGGTCGGCGCGTCGGGCTCCGAGCTCGGCCACGCAGGCGATGCGGCCGACGGCGGTGACGCTGAGCCCAGCGCCGGGTCCAACGGCTCCACGTCGAGCCGGCTGTGAACGAGCATGCTCGCACCACTTGCCCACGCCAGCGCGTCGGACTCAGGCACGTTGTAGATCTGCGCGGGCAACGCGCGTGCGTGCGGCAGGCGCGCGCGCGAGCTTTCAGGCCACGCGCGCGTGCCGCGCGGGAGGACGGGGCGGTCGCGGCTGCGCTCGACCGCCGGTCGCGGCACCGAGCGACCGTGCGCGCCGCCGCACGTTGTAGTCGTCGCACGGAAACCAAGCCTCGTTGCGGAGCACGATGGCGACAAGGTGCCCGCTCATCGGCCCCTCGCCCACGTGCACCACGCCGGCGACGGGGAGGTGGTCGCGCCCGCCGAGCAGCAGCCGCGGCGCGCACACGAGCGCGCGGTTGTTCTTGCACTGCGAGCCATTGCCGCGCGTCGTGCGCGGCGCCTCGACAGCAATGCTGGCTGGCGTGAGCACGCCCGAGTGGCCCGCGTTCGTGTGGCGATCCCGCGGCGGCCCAGCGGCGCCCCCCAGAGCGTGTGCAAGCGCGCGCGCCGCATCGCCGCCGACGCTGACGAGTACGGCGATGCCCTCGCCGGCCTCTGAAGGCACGGCGATCTGCTCGAGCACTGGCCCGACGCGTGTGTCGGCTTCAAAGGCCGCAGCGAGCCCGGGCACTCGGCCGAGCAGCAACCGGAAGAACTCAGCGGCATCCTGCGGCGTCCTTCGCGCGCCACGGCCCGAGATGACGTCGATGACGGACACAAGACACAGCCGTGTCGGCGCCCTGGTGTCCTCGATCAGCGTGCCAAAGTCCCGAAAACGCGCCCTCTCGACGCTGTTGGCACGGCGCGAAGCGGAGCGAAGCATCGCACGGAGCATGTTCAGGGCGAAGAGCGATTGCATAAGGACGGTCGTGTAGCACGCGCTGCCCTCGTTTTTCGCGCCTGCGCCGCGCCGCGCAGCGCCGGGTGTGCGGGGTGCGCACGCACGGTTTGCGGCGGGATGGAGGGAGGCTGGCTGGGCGCGCGCCGAGCCCGGCAAGCCGTGCAGGCGCTCACCACGCGGCACGCCGGGCACTCTCACCGGCCACATCGGGCCGTCAAACGCGTCTTCCACAGGCTGCCGACCGACGACGTAAAACTTGCTCAAGGCGCCGCGCCGTGCACGCGCCATGCGCGCGCTGTTGCGGGCTGCGCAGCAGGGACGACGGGGGAATTGGCGAGCGAGGGTTGGGCGCAGATCAGCGTGGTGGCGCGGCAAGACGAGCGCGCGCCGGGCGCCTGGCGCGGAGGCGCCCCGCGCGAGGACGCGAGCCGCTTCTCGCACCGGACGGGCGCCCACGCGCAAGCCGGCTTTCGAGGGCTGGTGGATGGTGGCAGATGCCGAAACGGACACATGGAATGATGCGTCGGCGGCGCGAGCGCGGGACGATCTTGCCCGGGCAATTTTGCGCACGCTGCCAGCGCGCGTATGCGTGCGCATGCAGCGGGCGGCGCGCACGTTGCGCGTGACGGGGCGCCGAGCGGCACACCGGCGGGGACGCGCTCGCCGCTGCCGTGGCATCGTACGCTGCCTGCGTGCTGGCCCGCACGCACGTTGCCGGCGCGAGGGGACGGCGAGTGCGCCTCGGCCGAACAGGCGCGAACGTTACGCCCGAGCGCGTGGCCGGGCCCCGCCGACTGCACGCAGCGCCGGCCCAGGCGCGCATCCGCCCGACGCGGATTTGGACGACGCATCGACCGGCACGCCGAGCGTCTGCGCCCGCCTCGCGGCCGGTCGCGCCGGCCCCTCTTCGGCCCGAGGCCGCACGTCCGCCGCGCGCCGCTTTGGCGCGCGGCGCGGCGCTCCCGGAACGCGCATGGCACACGCGCGGTGCGCGGGCACGCCCGCAACGCGCCATTCCAGCGCGAGCAGTTCGGCAAGCTTGCAGCGCGCGAGCAGCCGGGCATGTGCCGCGGAAACACAGTTCGCTGTGTGCGCCGGCCGCGACGACACGGCGTAGCGGCGCGAGGCTGGCCGCCGGGGCCACGGGCGTACTGCCGTGGCGCGACGCCATGGTATGAGCATTAAATTCATCGGGGGGTGGGGTGGGGGGGGGGGGGGGGGGGCGCGTTGTGCGCACTTGGCGCGCGAGTAGTGCGAGTGGCGGGCGAGCCTCGTCGCCCACGGAGCCCGCCCCCGGCTCGGCGGCGCGCCGCCTGCTCGCCGGGTCGCGCACCGCCGTCGCCGCCGCTGCGCACTTGCCCAGCTTGCCGGCAGGCGGCAGGCGGCGGCGACGGCGGCGGCGGCGGCTGCGGCTGCGGCGCGAGCGCGACGCCGGGCGGCGGCAGCGCCGACGGCACGCGCGCAGCGGCGACCCACGCGGCGGCGGGCAGCGCGCCAGCGTGAGGCCCCTGCGCGCCGGCCGCATTGGCGCCGCCCTGCGCGCCCTAGAAGGGCGCGCAGGTACGCGGGCCGGTCGCGCGGCGCGCGGTGCTGGCGAGCACCCGACGGCTGCGCGTCGGCGCGAGCGGCGCGGCGGGCGTCGCGCCGGCGGGTGCTGGCCAGCACCGCGCGCCGGCGGCGCGCCCGCCGCCAGCGCGCCGCCCGCCGCCGGCACCGCGCGCGCCGTCCGCGCCCGCCGCCACCGCGCGCCGCCGCCGCGCATTCGCGCGCGGCGGCGACGGCGGCCGCGGCGAGCGCCGCCGCCGCCGCCTCGCCACCGCTGACCGCGCGGAGCACCTCTTTGAAGACGACGCTGCGCGTCACGAGGTCCGGGCCGAGCGCAAAGCGGACGCGCGACGTGTGCCCGACGCGCGAAGCGGCCACGTGGAGCTGGCCGTGCGTGAAGCACGGCTCGGCGAGCCACACGCCCGCGCACCCGAGCGCTTGCCCCTGCGCCTCGTTACGCCGGCCGCACCGGGGAACTGGCGGCGCATCCGCACAAGCGCGAACGTGCCGTCGTCGGGCGAGTGGTGGTCGACACGCGCGACGAGCACGGTGCTGTCGCGCCCGGCGGCCGCGCCGGGGCGTGCGCACTCGAGCAGCCGGCCGCCGGCGCGCACGCCGCGCACGATCAGCCGCGTGCCGCCGCACAGCCCCTCGCCGGGCGAGAGGTTGCGCGGCAGCATCACCACCATCCCGGGCTTCAAGTCGAGGACGCGGTGCGGCATCTGCGCGTGCTCGAGCGAGTCGAGGAATTCGACCGACGCCCGCGCAATCTGCTTGCCCGCCCCGTCGTCGCGCCAGCTCGTCCGCCGACGCGCACCTCGCCGCCGCGCCCGGGAAGCGGCCGATCACCAGCCAGTTGATCCGCGCCACGTCCGTCTGCTTGGCGCAGAGCACCGCGCGGTCGCACAGCGAGCCGTCGTCGGTCCAACACGTCGCGCCGTGGACAAAGTCGTCACGAGCTCCGTCGGGTAGGCCGAGCCCACGCGGATGGGGACGCCGCCGACGGCCTCGGGCAGCTGCACGGGATCGAGCGGGAATGCGCCGGGCATGGCCCCGGCCGCCGGCACCGCCGCGGGAACGGCGCCGTCGCCGGGGCTGCGCAGCAGCTCCGCCCACTCGCCCGCGCCGAGCGCGTCGCCCGTGTCGCGCGCCGCGCTCGAGGCGCGAACGTTCTCGACCAAGGCGTGCTGCCGATCGTGCTGCCACGGCGCCGAGTACTTGAGGCAGGAGCGCACGATCTGCGCGCGCGAGCCGCGCCGCACCACCGGCAAGCACTGGCGAAAGTCGCCGGCGAGCAGCAGCGTCTCGCCGCCGAAGCGCTCGTCGACGCCCGTCACGTCGCGCAAACACCGATCAGGCGAGTCGAGGTGGCACCGCGTCTGCATCGGCGCCTCGTCCCACACGACCAGCCGCCGCGGCGGCCAGGGAGCGCCCGCGCTCGGAGCGCGGCACGCCATTGAACGGCTTGCCCGTCGGAGTCGGCACCGCCGGGCACCTTGAAGGTCAAGTGGAAGGTGCGGCCGTCGGGCAGCAGCGTGGCGGCGACGCCCGAGGACGCGCCCACGACGACCGCGTGCCCATCCGCGCGCACGGCGGCGATAATGGCGCGCTCGACGAACGTCTTGCCCGTTCCGCCCGGCGCGTCGCAAAGATGCAGCCGGTTGCCCACGCCGCGCAGCGCCGATTTGACGACCGCGCCGTGGAGCGCGCACTGCTGGCCGCCCTCGGCCATCGCCGCGCGCGCCGCCGCCGCGCTCGCAGCCCGCTCGGCGCGATGGTAGCCCTGCGCGCGCGCGAGCTCGCGCCCGCCCGGCCCGGCCGGCGCGCGCGCCGTGCGCAGACCGGCCACCGCCGCGAGCGCCGCCGCGCGCTCGCGCTCGTCGGGCACGTACAGCCCCGTGGAGTCGAACGTGTCGGCCCAGGCGGGCACGCCGTACGAGGCGAAGGCGTCCGAGCCGGGCTGCGGCCGCTGCTCGGCGCGCTTCAGGAGCATGACCCCGCACACGTTCCACTTGGTGCCAAACATCGAGCCCGTGAGCCCCGTGTAGACGCGGTCGAGCTGCGTGGCGATGGCGCAGACGTCCTCGTGCCGGATCTCGTCGACCGGTTCGCGCCGCGCGTCGACGAGCGGCACGACGCGCTCGGAGCCCGCCCACGTGAACGTGCGCGTCGACATGTTCAGCCGCGTGTGCGCGAGCGTGTCGTCCTCGTACTTGGGCTTGACGGCGGGCGAGAGCTTGCCGCGCACCTCCTCCTTCGAGAGGCCGCGCGTGTTGAGCAGCTCCTTCTGGCGCGCGTGCACCGTCTCGACGCGCTGATCGTCGATGGCGCGCAGGGCGCCAAAGTAGGCGTCCATCTGCGCGAGCGGCGCGCCTTCAATCGGCAGCTCCTTGTCGGTCACGCCGGCCGTGTACGCCGCCTTGTCGACGTCCGTCGGCCCGTACATGGTGCCAAAGTTGCCGTCGCCCGTGAGCTCGGGCCAGTCGACGACGCAGGGCGGCGAGACGAAGGCGAGCGCGCGGCGCGACGGCCCGTAGCTCAGCTTGTCGACCGTGCGCGCCTGCTCGCTCGGCTTGACCGGCCGCGTGCTCACGATCTCGCAGTTGACGAGCGCCGCGTCGAAGGCGCGCAGGTCGATGGCGGCCATGGTCGTTGTGCGCGGGAGATCACGCTGCAGGCGGCTCCACAGTAGGTTCGAGAAAAAAAAAAGCTGGGCCAACGGTCAGTCGAGCGCCACAAGCAATCCTCGGGAGCCGGTGGCCCAACCCAACCCAACGATCTTCGTCGCCACCCTTCGCGCGTTTTCCGTTCGCGCCCAAGCAGACAATGAGACCACAATCTCGGTGCTGCTCGGCGCGATGATGGGCCTCAGCGGCTCGGTGGCGATCGTGCTCTACGTGCGCGCGCGACGTCGCGAGGTGCAGCACGGGCGCGTGGCGACGCCGCGCATCATCCAGCGCCAGCTCGAGCTGCAGCTGCCGTGGGGCCGGCCGGACGAGGCATCCGTCGCCTCGCGTGCCGAAACGCCGGGCGTCGAGGCCGCGTCGCGCTCGGTGCGCGACGCGGCGCCCGAGCCGGACCCGGACGAGGGCTACGTGCGCGTGGCGAGCGCGGCGTTCTGAGGCGCGCACGACGTCGCCCAGCCAGAGCAGCCCGGGGCGGGGCGAGTCCGGCTGCGCGGAGGTCCGGCTCGAGCGGGCGGGCGCCATGCTCTGAGGCGCCGCCGCTTTCTAAAAGGGTGTAGGGTGTAGGGTGTAGGATGCAAAACAAGCCCTCCCCACATTTGGGCCCGACGTCATTCCTTCTTCGAAGCCGTGACGTTACTCACATACGAGTACTTTTACTTAGTGTAGGATGTATCTATTCTCTAAGTATTTGCATAGTGTAGGGTGTAGGATAAGTACGGTTACGAAAGTCCTACAGGGAGTGAAGGAATGACGCTGTGACGAAAGAAGGAATGACGTCGGGCCCAGATGTGGGGAGGGCTTGTTTTGCATCCTACACCCTACACCCTACACCCTTTTGAAAAGCGGCGGCGCCTCAGAGCATGGCGGCTCGACAGCATGGCGCCTATACAGCATGGCGTCGTCCAGCGTCACGCCGCGTCGTGGTCCTGCCGCTCCTCCGTGGCGCACGGATGGCGCTCCTCCGTGACGCAGCCGAACGACGTCGCGGCGTCACGGCCCGGGCGCAGTCGCCATCCTGGACGCCACGCTGGACGACGCCATGCTGTCGAGGCGCCATGCTGTCGAGCCGCCATGCTCTGAGGCGCCGCCGCTTTTCAAAAGGGTGTAGGGTGTAGGGTGTAGGATGCAAAACAAGCCCTCCCCACATCTGGGCCCGACGTCATTCCTTCTTTCGTCACAGCGTCATTCCTTCACTCCCTGTAGGACTTTCGTAACCGTACTTATCCTACACCCTACACTATGCAAATACCTAGAGAATAGATACATCCTACACTAAGTAAAGGTACTCGTATGTGAGTAACGTCACGGCTTCGAAGAAGGAATGACGTCGGGCCCAAATGTGGGGAGGGCTTGTTTTGCATCCTACACCCTACACCCTACACCCTTTTAGAAAGCGGCGCCGAAGGTGGGAGGATGCCACCCGTATGCGCGCGTTTGAACGTGCGCGGACGGCCGTTGGCTTCGCGCCCTTTCGCCCACGGTTTGCGCGCCAACGGACCAGTCCTCCGCGGGCGCCGCGCATCGTCTCAGGGGCGGTCGGTGTGGTACGCCGCGCGCATCGTCAGCGCCGCGGCGTCGAGCTCGGCGAGCGAGGGCGCGTACGTGACGCCGCTCAGCACCTCGTCCGCGCCCGCCCTCGTCGCGCTCGCCGCCTCCGCAGTGCGCGCAGGCGGCTTCGTGACGGCACGCGAGGCCACGCCGCGCGCTGCAGGTGCCTTCGCGCGCTGCATCGTCTGTCTGCCGGTCCGACGCGCTCTGCTCTGAACGAACGGACGGCACGCCCGACGAGATCTCGTCGCGTGCACGCTCGCACAGCATGTACCCCCAGAACGTCTCCGAGCTGCTGCCCGACGAGATCTTCGGCGACGAGCTGCTCGTCGACCGGCACTACCGCGTGCGCATCCTTCAGCGCGTCGCCCGCCGCCGCGATGCGGCCGAGGCCAACTTTTGGCTCGACGGCGGGCCCGCCGACTCGGTCGTCGGCGCGTGCATGTGCGGCCGAATCTACGCGCTCAAGTGCATGGGCCGGCTCGTCCGCGGCGCCCGGATCCTCGCGCTGCTGCGCAAAAATGTGGCGCTCGCCACGTGCCGCGCACACCTCATGGGCCACATGCTCCAGCGCATCGTCGGCGACAGCGGCGTCGCGCGGCTGCTGCAGCTGGTTGCAGCTCGTTCGCGAGGATCACGACACGCTCAACGCCGAGCACCAGGCCTTGGAAGCACAGCATGACACCGGCCAAGTCATGCGACGGCATGTGCGCGCGCGCCGACGCGCTCTCCAAGGACCTCGCACGGGCGCACGAGCACGCTCACAAGCTCGATGGCTATCTGGTGTGGTGCAGCGAGCGCCTCGGTGAGAGTGACTCTTTCAACGGAGCGCTCGAGAACCTGAACACGCGGTGCAGCATGAGATGTGCTGGCTCCACGCCGAGATGTCGTCGCTCGTTGCGAGTTCGCCCGAGGCTTACGCGAACGACAGCGAGGCCACCGACTTCAAGGACCACGGCGTGTGCGTCGAGTTCGATGTCTTCAACCGCGACGGGGTCGAGGGCGCGCCCGTGCCCGCGACCGCGCCCACGAAGGCAGAGCCGGGCATCGAGTCCGAGTGCATCGCGCCCGCACAGGCAGAGCCGGGCAGCGAGTCCGAAGCGTCGCGCCCGCGCCCGCGCCCGCGCCCGCGCCGGCAGAGCCGCGCACCGAGCCCAAGTGAGCCAACGTGCCGCCGAACTCGCCCAAGCTCTCGTCGGTCGACAGTCAGGCCACCGAGTACAAGACCTCCTACGCGAACTCACGTGCTCGCCACCTGCAACGCCTCGAGTTTACGCACGCGTTCGAGTCTGTGCAGGCCGAGGTCGCTTAGCCAAAGCGCGCCAAGGTTCCGGCCACCGGCGCATCCAGCCGCTGGCTGCGCAACACGGCGGTGCGCAACACCCGCAGCTCGGCCAACGGCAAGTAGCGCGCCGGCGCAGCGCACGGTATGCCGCGGCGAGCTCAGTCGCGAAGAGTGTCCGACTGGCCGCGCCCTCCACGGGGTGCACGCGCACTCGGCGCGGTCCGGTCAGTCAGGGGGCCTCAGCTTGCGCGATGCCAGTTGCGAGCCCCCCCGGAATCCGCCATTCTATTCTACTAGGCGTAAATCACCCAAGCCCTTCCGGTCGCCCGCATTCCGGGGTCGGACCCTCCGTCGGCCCGGCTCGGGCCCTCCGTCCGCCGCGCCCGCTCGACCCCGAATTCTACTCCAAATCGGCCGGTCAGGAGGGTGTCTCGGTCCTAGGCTCGTCATAAGCCTCGCCCCGACCCCTCGAGCGCTCATTGGCTGGCTTTTAACCCTTGATTGTACGACCCGGGTCGTACTCTCAGCCTTACACTGGCCGGACCAGCCCGGACCGCGCCGTATATAGTGTGTGTCCCGGCCGTTCCCGCTGCCGGCGTGCACAGGGTCGACGCCCTGATTTCGGCCTGATGTTGCGTGCGCCCTTTCGCTCGCTCCGTTTGTCCAGCCTCGGCCCCGTGCGCGCCCCTCCTGCTGACCCGCCTGTAAGCGTCGTTATTGGATATTGTGTGTACTAAAACTGAAAAAACAGCGCGTCCCATGGCGGACCGCACGGCGCTGCCGCTGCCGTGGGGCCGACCTGTGGGCACCGTCGCCCCGCTGCAGCGGCGCGACTCGCGCGTGCCAAAGCTGGTCGACCTATGTCTCGACCGGATGGCGAGCCGCCTTGAGAGCGTCGTCGATTTGCGGCCCGTCAAGGAGCAGTCCCTGTGCATGGCGCTCCTGCACCGGATCATCTCGAACGGGAAGCTCGACTTCCGCCTCGCTCGTGTCTTTCAGCAGTGCGGCCACGAGGAGATCGAGCAGGCGCTTATGACCGCCGATCTACTTGACGCGCTGCCGGGACCCATGGACGTCCGGGCGTCGCGCCACGGCTGCGCCCCCAGATAGTCAACTTGAATATGGCTAGGTTCCCCCCTCCCCTCCTCCCGCCCCGAGCCTCGGCCGCGGCCAGCGTCAGAGCATGATGCCGGCGATCGGCACGCCGCTCGGCGTCCGCCTCGGCCTCGGCCCGTGCCGCAAGCGTCGGCCGTGGCCAGCGTCAGAGCACGATGCCCGCGATCGGCATGTCGGACTGCTGCTGCATCTGGATGGACTCTTGGTACGCCGCGAGGATTTCCTCGCGGTTGAGCACGAGCCCGCTTGCCTCATCGACACGCATCGTCGTGCTGGTCGAGAACGCGAGCTGAGGAAGAAGCGAGTCCAGGATCGCCTCCGCGTCGTAGAGCGTCGACTGGTCGACGGAGAGCGAGCGCGAGCGCGCGTCGGCGTGCGCGCGCTCGACGCGTGGCCGCGACGTGCGCCGCGTGAGCAGCGCCGCCGCCGCGGTGCGCGCCGGGCTGAGCGAGCCGGACTCGTCGCCCGGCGGGCCGGCAAGGACGACCTGCCCAAATTCCGAATTTCGGCGCGAGGGCGTGAGCGGCGCCTCGAGCGGCTCGTCGGGTGGCACCACCTCGACCTCGGGCGCGACCCACATCGCCGACGCGCCATGGATCAGCCCGCCGATCAGGATGACCGTGACAAAGCCTTGCTGTTTGAAATTGGGGCCCGGGTCGAAGCTCACGTTTGCGCCCGGCGGCGTCGCGCTTGCGCCGCCCGCGTTGCCGTCTGAGCCGCTCGGGTCGAGCCCGTCCGCAGGCGCCGCGCCGAGCACTGCGCCGAGCGCGCGGCGCGCAACGCCGAGCACAACCCCGCCGCCGCCGCCGCCGTCGTCGCCGCCGCCGCCGCTGTCCGCGCCCGCGCCGCACGTCTGCGGCGGCACGTACAAGCCGATGTACAGGTTCGCCACGCAGATGGCGACGGGAATAATGACGGTCGCGAGGGCGGAGCGCACGCCCGTGCCGATCCGGAACTTGCCGCCCGCGTCCGGGTACGCCGCGCGCAAATAGACGAAGGCGTAAAAGAAGAGCAGTTGCGAAACGCAATAGAGGAGGACTTCAAACTCGACGAGCACGCCGTACGGGAGCCAGCAGAGGCCGCACGAGACGAGCGCGGTGAGGAGCACGTAAACGCGCGGCACGCCGGCCATCGGCACGTCGAGCAGCCACGGCACGAGCCGCGCGGCGAGTGTGCCCTCCGTGCGCGTCGCGGCGGCGAGCCAGTCGAGGCGGAGCTGTTTATATTCGGCGCGGCTTTCAACAAAGAAGAATGCCGTGCACTGCGCGGTGATTGACTGCGAGTTGAAGAGGCCGACGAGCGCGACGTTCGAGCCGATCACAAAGCCGAGCCGCAGCCACGGACCCACCTGCTCGCCCGCGAGCTGCGCAAAGTAGCCAGCCTCATAGTGCGACACGTCCGGGTCGAGGGAGAGCGCGACGGCGAACGGCAGCGTGTTGAGCGCGATGACGAGCGGGAAGAGGATGGCGATGGTGCGCGCATACGTGACGTGCGGCTTGTCGCATTCGCCCGCGATCGTGCCGAGCGACGAGAACCCCGAGTAGAGCCAGATCACCCACGAAAGGAGTAGCGGCACGTCAACGGGCGCGTTGTCCGTGCGCGTGAACGCCGCAAAGTCGAGCGAGGGCAGGCCCGTGCCGATGAAGGCGAGGCACGGCAGGAGCGTGAAGACGAAGATCGCACCCTGGAATCGCGTCAGCGCCTCGAGGCCTGCGTGCATGTGCGCGCGCGGCGCGCGTAAGCCGGACGCGCGGCGGCGCGGCGTGGCACTGCCGCTGCGCGCCGCGCGCCGCGCGCACCGCCGAGGTTGATGACGGTGACGATGCAGATGAGGAGCATGACGAAGAGGCGCGACTCGAGATAGGTCAGCTCCACGTGGTACCCCAGGTACTGCGCCGCGAGCAGCGGGTAGATGGTCGCGTCGACGATGTTGACGACGAAGACGTAGAAGCAATTGTGCCCGCCGACGGCGTCGCCGCACGCGCGCTGGACGTACACGCACTGGCCACCGTCGACGGGGAATGCAGAGGCGAGCTCGGCTGTGATCAGCGCGATCGGCAGACTGAAGACGAGCGGCATCACCACCACGAGCAGCAGCACGTAGAGGCCAGGCGCGGCGCCGATCAGCTCCTCGTTGCCATAGATCCCGCCCGAGACCCAGAAGAAGGCGATGCAGACCATGCCGAGCACGCCCACCTTCTTGTGCTGAAGCACTGCCCCCTCGATCGGGTTCACCGCCTGCCACGGCAGCACGCTCGACGACGTCTCCGCGTCGGGCCGCATGAGCGTCCATTCCGAGCTGTCCGAAATCTCCACCATCGTCCCCCTTCGTTCCCGCTCCAACGAGTTTCGGCCATATTGCCGACAGTTCAAACTCTCGGGAGGAGCGGGGCGGTTGCGTTCGCGCCATTGGAGAGAGGGGGCGTGCGCGCGCGACCAGCATGAGTTCCGTGCGCACGCAGCGGCTGCACGAGCTGGTGGACAAGGCGCTCGACAACACGGTCAGCAGCCTGGGTGGCCCGCTCGCCTTCGCGCGGTGCTTCGCCATCAGCGGCGACGCACGCGAGCGGCTCTCGGCGCGGTACGTCGACGCGATTGCTAGCTTCCGAGCAAATGTCAAGGTGCGCGCGGCACGCGCGCGACACGTGCGCGAGCGCCGGCGCGCGCTGGCTCGCGCAAGCTCCTGTGCGTAGTCCCTGGCCCATCCGGCCTGCTCGCGCCGCTTCCCACGCGCGTCGCGCGCTCGCCGCGCACGCAGGCTGAGGTCCGCAAGACGCTCGACGAGACGCGCGCTGCGGACGACCTGGGCCGACTCGACGCGATTATCGCGCAGCAACCGCAGCTCGAGAGCGGCAAGCGATGGTGCGTTAGCGTCGCGCGTGCGCGCGGCGTGCCCGCCGCGTTCTTCGGCCGATGCGCGCACGCGCGCGCGCGAGCGCACGCAGTCTGCCGCCCGTGCGGCAGGCTCCGAGCGAGGCCGTCGCGCTCGCCGCAGCCGAGGAGCGCGGCGCGTACAAGCGCAAGCTACAGGCGCTCCTCGACGATCTCGATGCCGAGAATGACGCGATCCGCGGCACCATCGAGGTGACGCGTGCGGGGCTCGCATCGACATCGAGTCGGATTTGCACGCTGTACGGCGGTGCGGGCCAGCTCGCGCGCGTTGCGTGAACGCGGACGCTGGTGGCCTGGGGATGGGCGACGCTCAAGGGACTCACGGCAGCCCGGCCCTCTGACAACGTGACAACTTGCTGTCAGTCCACGTCCTCGATGTACTCGAGCTCATGTGCAGTGAGCACGCTGCCGCCGTGCGCGCCACCACCCGTTTTGTAGGCTTCGGCGACGTCCGCCCACACACCAGCCACGCCATCCGCCGCACCTGCGTCCGGAGACATGGCATGCGTCGTGGCGAAGTGCACTGGCAGCGGCAGCGTTGCAACTCCGACAGCGCCGCCAGACGAGCGATCGGCGCCGCTCCAGGCCGCTCGCAACGCTGCCGCGCCGCCAGGCCCTGCCAAGGCATCCTGCCGCTGCTGCTGGTGCTGGTGGTGCTGGTGGTGCTGGTGGTGCTGGTGGTGCTGCGTCAAAAGCGCCGTTGCGTGCGCCCTATGCCTGCGCTTGTTTTGGTTGCGCCGAGCGCGCTGCTGCACGAGCATCTCGCGCACCATGCCCTCCTCGCAGAGCTGCGGGCGCAGCACGGCTTCGTCCGCGCGCCAACGCGCGCCCCCCACGGCGCACGAAGCCTTGACGGCCGCCGCGAACCGCGTATGCTCGTCCGCCTCGCCATGTGCCACGCGCGTCGCGTCGCGCGAAACAATGGGCAATGGCACCGCACGGACGACGACGCTGCACTGCGCGAGCTCAGGCGCGAAGTGCTCGACCGCTGTCGACGCGCTCGCCTGCCGCATGAGCTCGTTGCAGCGCGCGCGCAAGTGCGCGAGCGGGCCGCTGCAGCCGTTGCCGCCACCTGCGCCACCGCCACCGCCGGTGCCAGTACTGTACGCACTGGCCGAAGTAGCCGCGCGCTGCAGCTGCTCGCCGAGCTCGCGCGCGTGCGCACGCCACTCGTCGAGCCGCGCCTCGAGCTCATCGACGCGCGCGCGCATCGCATCCGCACTCGCGGCCTCCCCAAGCACCGCCGCCGCGCTCATTGCGTCGGTCGCCTGCTCGCAAGTGCCACTGCGCTGTGCGGCGTGTGAGGCTGCTACGCACGGCTGCACATGCCGAGGCGACCTCGGCGCAGCGTCAGCGCCGCGCAGCAGCGGCTGCGCCGCAAGCGCGAGCGGGCTGACGCCAGGCTGGCTAGACCGCTCGCGCGCGAGCACCTCAACGTCAGCCATCGCCTTGTCGGCAGCGTCCGCACAGCTTGCTCTCGGGGCAGAGCCGGGCGCGCAGCGCGGCGGCGTAGTGCCCCCCACAGTGGCCGCCGCTGCGGCCGCCGGCGTTGGCACAATCAGAATGCCGAGACCCGCGCGTCCGCCATCGCGCATCGCCGTGGCCGCACACGAAGTATTCTCGCCGCCGGCCGCGCCTGCGACGACCGTTGCTTTCCCAAAGGCGTGCGCGCGACGTGCATGGCCGGCAGAGTTGTGCGGCTTCGGCGGAGCCCCCGCCGGAACCCGTGGCGGCTGCAGCTGCGCCCGCTCAAACAGCTGCGGTTCGGTGTCGCACATCGTACCAGCGCCCAAATTATCTCGCGCAGCCGCACCGCACGCGCACGCGCGCGCGCTGGCGTGGATGCTGGCGTTGGCGTTGGCGTCGGTGTTGGCGGTGACGTCAGCGTTCACGTCCGCGCTGGCATTGGCGTTGGCGTCGGTGTTGGCGTTGACGTCAGCGTTCACGTCCGCGCTGGCATTGGCGTTGGCGTCGGTGTTGGCGTTGACGTCAGCGTTCACGTCCGCGCTGGCGTTGGCGTTGGCGTCGGTGTTGGCGTTGACGTCAGCGTTCACGTCCGCGCTGGCGTTGGCGTTGGCGTCGGTGTTGGCGGTGATGTCAGCGTTCACGTCCGCGCTGGCATTGGCGTTGGCGTCGGTGTTGGCGTTGACGTCAGCGTTCACGTCCGCGCTGGCATTGGCGTTGGCGTCGGTGTTGGCGGTGATGTCAGCGTTCACGTCCGCGTTGGCATTGGCGTTGGCGGTGGCGAGGACGCTTGCGCTGGCTTTAGCGTTCATGTTGGCGATGGTGTTGTTCTGCTCATCGTCGGCGCTGTCCATGTCCTCAATCTCTTCAGCCTGCGGCGCCTCTGCATGCGCATGCTCGTTGGTAATTGCGTCGTTCTGCTCATCGTCGGAGCTGTCCATGTCCTCAATCTTTTCAGCCTGCGGCGCCTCTGCATGCGCATGCTCGTTGGTAATGGCGTCGTTCTGCTCATCGTCGGAGCTGTCCATGTCCTCAATCTCGTCAACCTGCAGCGCCTCTGCATGCGCATGCTCGTGCATGCTCTCCGCGTGAACAGCCGCAGCGACGCCATGCTGCAGCGCATCGGCGCACTGCCTGTCGTCGCGAGCAAGCGCGCTTTGCAAGCGAACATCCGCGGACGCATGCGCGGCACGCTGTGCGCTAGCCGAGCAGCCACCGGGCGCGCACGCGCCGGCCGTGGGCTTGCACGAGTGCTTGGCTGCAGACGGCACACGTGCGCTCGACGGCGGTTGAACGTTGGCACAGCCAGCGCCCGGCGCTGCACCCGCTGCTGCGGACGGATTGAGCGAGCTCGGACCGGGAGCTGGGTACGGACCGGCGCTGGGCAGCCCGCTGCTCACGATCACGGCATGCGGCAGCTGCCACTGGCCTTGCATCAGCTGCTGCGGCGGCTGCGGTGGCTGCTGCGGCTGCATCAGCTGCTGTGGCGGCGGCGGCTGCGGCGGGGGCGGCGGCTGCGGCGGGGGCGGCGGCTGTGGCGCCGGCGGCGGAGGCGGCGGCGGCGGAGGTGGCGGCGGCGGGGGCGGGGGCGCCGGCAGCAGCGGCTGCGCCCACTGCGGCGGCTGCTGCTGCGCCCACTGCTGCGCCTGCTGCTGCTGCTGCTGCTGCGGCGGCGGCGGCGGCTGCGCCCACTGCGGCTGCTGATGCTGCGTCCACTGCTGTGTCCACTGCTGCGGCTGCGGCGGAGGTGGCTGATGCGCCCACTGCGACGCCCACTGCTGCAGTTGCTCGTAGGCGGAGGGCATCTGTGCTGACTGCTGCGCTTGCACAATGCCGCCGCACGCCCCGCCGCAGTACGCGTTGAAATACGCGGGTGCGTACTCGTAGGCAAATCCAGCAGATGCGCAAGCCACCGGCTGGAACCCAACCGCGGTCCCGCACCCAGCCACATACTCGTGTGCATACCTGCAGGGCGCGGCAGCGCCATCGCCGCCGCTTCCCAACCAACCCGGCGCACACGCGCCTCCGCCGCCGCACGCAACACAGCCGTAGCAGCCCGCCGCGGGCGGTGCGAGCGGAGCACACATGCGCGCACAGCCTGCGGGCGTGCATGTCGTGCCGTGAGGTACGCAGCGTGCCAGGTGCGCCGCGCCGCCAGGCGCGCTGCGGTCAGGTGCACACGGCAACCGCGCCGTTGCGCGCGCCGCCGCTGCTGCGAAAAGAAGCGGCTGCTGCGGCTGTTGCTGCTGCTGCTGCTGCTGCTTCAACTGCTGCTGCTGCGGCTGCTGCAACTGCTGCAACTGCTGCGGCGGCTGCTGCTGCTGCTGCAACTGCTGCAACTGCTGCTGCTGCTGCTGCTGCTGCTGCTGCTGCAACTGCTGCTGCACCTGCTTCAACTGCTGCTGCTGCTGCAATTGCTGCAACTGCTGCGGGTGCTGCTGCTGCTGCTGCGGAGGAGGAGGCGGCGCCGGTTTTAAACGCACGCGGCGCTCGTCACGCTCGACGCCCTGCTGCGACGACACGGCCTCCGCCTGCGTGTCGCTCGCACCGCGCGCGCTCCGCTTGGCTGAGCTCGCGAGCGCCGACGCCGTAACGGCCGTCTCTGAGCACCCGAGCGCCGACGCCGTAACGGCCGTCTCCTCGCGCCCGCGCGTGAGGTCGGCGAACTCCTCCCCCGCCAGCCGGCGCGCGCGCTCGGTGTCGCTCAGCACGCCGGCCGTGCCCAGGGCCCGCTGGCGTGCGGCGGGCAGCGTGCAGCTTACGACCGATATTCGCGCGCGCTCCAAGGCCGGCGCATGGTGAATTGGCGCAGCCGGCGCGCCGGCGACAGGCGCCGCGTGGTCGCCGTTCAACGCACCAACGCGCGCCGGCACGCACGTCGCCGCCGCCTGCGCCGCCACCGCGTGCGTCGCCGTCGGCGCAGGCATGCCGCCGTCCACGCCCGCCCACACATCGACGCTCTTAGATGCGCCCGCCCGCACGTCGACGCTCGTAGGTGCGCCCGCCCGCACGTCGACGCTCGTAGGTGCGCCCGCCCGCACGTCGACGCTCGTAAGTGCGAACGCCGACGGCACGTCCGGCGACGTGCGGCCGGCGGGGCAGCCCTCGTGGCAACCCGCATCGCCGAGCGCCGTCGGGAAGGCCCCGGTTGCTCCCAGAGACAAGCGCGGCGGCGCGCAGCACGATGGCTGCCAGCGCGGTGGCGCGCAGCACGATGGCTGCCAGCGCGGTGGCGCGCAGCACGATGGCTGCCACGATGCCTGCCGCGCGTGCGCCGCGCCGTGGCGGAGCTGGCGGGGGGTGGGGCAGGGGGCGGAGGCGGGGGCTCATTTTAAAAAGGGGCGCCTCGCAGGCTCCTGAGCGCCTCGCTCTCCGCAAAGGCCACGCGCGCTGCGCGGCCGCGCGCCGCCGCCGCCCGCCGCACGGGTGCTGACCACGGCACTTGGCGCATGGCGCTGGGCGCTTTGCGGTGCTGCGCACCTCATGCGTGTCGTCGCCGGCTCGCGGCTGCGCAAGCGCAGTCTCCAGAGGCACGTGCGGGCTCGAGCGGTCGCCAGTTCGCGGCTGCGCAAGCGCAGTCTCCAGAGGCACGTGCGGGCTCGAGCGGTCGCCAGTTCGCGGCTGCGCAAGCGCAGTCTGCAGAGGCACGTGCGGGCTCGAGCGGTCGCCAGTTCGCGGCTGCGCAAGCGCAGTCTGCAGAGGCACGTGCGGGCTCGAGCGGGCGGCTGGGAGCGCGGCAGTTGTCGCCTTGTCGGCGGCGGGCACGTGCACGGCACGGTGCGTCGCAGTATGCGTGCTCCCGTCGGCTGCCAACCTCCGCCGCTCGCCGCCGCCGCTGCCAAACGCGCCGTTGAAATTGGGCGCGCAGGTCGTAGACGCCATCGTGCGTGCCGTACTCGTTGCGACCGCCTGCGCACTCAGGCGGCGATTTCTCGACGTGGCGTCCGCCACCCCCAGGTGCGCGGGCGGCGCGCTCGCCGCCACAATTGCGGGCGGACGCACGCCATCGTGGCCCCCCGGACTCGTGTCCGGCTGCTCGCCCGCAGGTTGACACTGCGGGACAATGCGCACCGCGTCACGCACCAGCGGGAGCCGCGTCGCACCGCTCCGCGCGCTCGCGCCGGGCTGCTGCGTGCCCGAAGGCTCAGGCGCGTTAATGCGCACCGCGTCACGCACGAGCGGAAGCCGCGTCTCACCGCCCCGCGCGCTCGCGCCGGGCTGCTGCGTACCCGAAGGCTCAGGCGCGTTAATGCGCACCGCGTCACGCACGAGCGCGAGCTGCGCCGTCACGACGACGCCAGGCGCGGCGAGCGCGGCGGTTGGGCAGCCCATAACCGGCACCGAGTTGGCGCCATGCGCAAGCGGCGGGTGGCCACCACCACCGTCGCCGCGCCCACCTCCAACGCAAGCAATAATGCGCGCGGTGGTCACGCACGGGATCGCCGTCAACGCCGCGCGCTGCTGCCGCACGCGCGCGCTGGCATCCTGCGCCGAAAGCGCATGCGTCCGTGCGCCGACCGCACCCGCCCTCACCTCGCGTGCCGGCGCGAGCTGGTCAGGCTCACGAGCGCTGCCCCTCAATGCAGCAGCCGGCGCACCCGTGCGCTGCCGCTTGGGCAGCAGCTCGTCCTCGCCGCCTGCGCAGTCGGCCTCGGGCGCAGCCTTCCGGCTGTTTCCCGCGTCGGAGCCGCAGCTGCCGAGCGCGAGCTCAGGGCCCGCGCACGCTGCGACGCCTTCTGCCCAATCATCGCCGTGAAGGGTTGTGTTGTAGGGCAAGGCATGGTGCGCGCGCGAAGAGCGAGGCTGGCGCGGCGTGGCGGCAGGCGAAGACGGAGAAGAGGGGCCGTGCAGCGTTACGGCCGGCGGGTGGTGCGGCGCGCCCGCATGGCACGGCGATACCGTACGATCAGCGGGCGCGTGCGTCGGGAAGATATAATGCTGGAGTGCGCCGAGCGTGCGCGTGCCCTGCGCGCCACTTATGGCGTCGCGCGCGCTCTGCACGAAGCGGCGCGCGGCGTGTGCGTCGGGCTCGGCGTCGTACGCCGCCGCTCGCGCGCACTCGTCCGCCGGATGGCTGCGGCCGATCGCGAGCACGAGCTTTGCTTGCGCCCTGGTGTCGCCCCCTCGATACGTGTCGTGGTACGTCGTGCCGAAAAAGGTGACGAGTTGCGCGAGCGCGCGCTCGTCCATTTCTCCGTTGCAGCTTCTATGCCGCGCGGGTGCCGGCCATCGCCATTCCACCGGTACAGTACCCAGATGAATTGAAGTCCGAACTCCGGAACTTCGCTGCATCCCGAAATTCGGATCGCAAGACTGCGCAGTACTTGCGGTCCGAATTTCGGATCGCACACGCGCGGCGAGTCCTAGATTCCGGAGAGCAGAAGCGTCGCCGTGATCCTCGCGAGTGAGCGCAATGGCGCGCGTGCCGCGCCCGCTACGCATGCCCTGAACACCCTCACACCCGCCCACGCCCGCGCGACGCACGCCGAACGCACGCGCAGGCCCTGCCCGCGCCGACGACCACGCGCGCGCGGCGACCGCTCGCGTTCCCGGCCGCGCAGCCGGCGGCGACGCTGATGATGACGCACACGACACGGACGGCGCAGACGAAGCTGACCTGCCGGCCGGGGATTTTGATGGCATTGATCTCGCCGAGCGCCTGGCGACGAGCCTCCAAGGTGAGGACGACGGCGCGTACGTACGCTTTGAACCGGGCACCATCCGCTTGGCCGACCTGAACCTCTTGCCAGACAAACCGCTCGTCTGCCGGCAAACGACGCTCGTGAGCTGCTCATGCCAATACCCCATCTCGCACGGGTGAGCAGCCGTGCGCAGCCGCGCGCAAGTACGCAGGCGCAGCGCTGCAGAGCTCGCACTTCTGATCCACCGCCTGCCCGGCATCCGCGCGCGCCCGGCCGCTTCATGCGCAGGGCTCCGTGCAGGCACATGCTCGCCGTGCGCTTCAAGTACCAGCTCGACAACCGCATCGTCGACCCGTTCACGGCAGAGGACTTCGCTCTTGGCTGGCGTGTGCGCGAGCAGGGCTGGATCAACGGGCGCGTCGCCGATCTGCGCTTCCGGCCTCGCCAGCAGGCGCCTGGCAGCGGCAGTTCGATCCCGCTCACCGCGGCTGAGCGCGAGCAGGCGATCATGAGCCAGCTGCGCCCATTGGCGCGGCTGTGCGCGAAGTCAGAGAAGCACACGACTGGCCTCATCACCGTCAGCCGCACCACGTCGACACGTCGAGCCTGCGACCGGCATCACTACGCTGAACCCGCGCAAGCGGCCGGCCTCTGCAGCTGTGGAGGGCATCCCTCACATCGACGAGCTCGCTAAGCGCACCACTGGGGCCCAGCAGAAGAAGCGCAAGCCAAACGTTGGCGCGCCGCGCAAGGCCAAGGAGAGAGCGAGCGCGGACGCAGGTCGAACGCCGGCGCGGGCGCTGGATTGAGCGCGGGGGCGGAGTCGAGCGCGGGCGCGGTTTCGAGCGCGGGCGCGGATACAACGCGGGCGCGGGGTCGCGGCGCGGGCGCGAGCGTGGGGGCGGGCGCGGATGCGGGCGCGGACGCGGAGGCAGAGGCGCGACGACAGGCACGGCGTAAACACTAATGCAGGCTCTTATATGAACGTTCAATCATGCATGCATCGCGGAAGTGGAGGGCATCTGAACTTCCCCACCAACAAGCAGCACGCGGTGTGTGCGTGTCGCCTCTTGCTTCTTCGCCGGCTCGTGCCAATGTACCGCCGAGGCGCGCAGGCTTCGTTGCGCACAGATGTCGGACAGCACGGCACGCAACAAATGCTAGCCAGGGCAATGTCCATGCCCGAATAGGTCGCCGCCCGTGATCCCATGGCCGTGTACGCGGCGAACGTGCGCCGCGCGCGCGTGGTCGTCGGCGCGGCCAGGGCCTGCGCGTGCGTTCGGCGTGCGTCGCGCGGGCGTGGGCGGGTGTGAGGGTGTTCAGGGCATGCGTAGCGGGCGCGGCACGCGCGCCATTGCGCTCACTCGCGAGGATCACGGCGACGCTTCTGCTCTCCGGAATCTAGGACTCGCCGCGCGTGTGCGATCCGAAATTCGGACCGCAAGTACTGCGCAGTCTTGCGATCCGAATTTCGGGAGGTCAATTCATCTGTATACCCATATGGTAAAGACGTACCAACTCAAAAAAACGGAAAAAGATATTAGTGAGTCATGCTCTCTCAATGATGGACGATGCTCCAGCTGTCCTGCCAACCTCCCATCCGCTTCCCCATGTCAGCCTCTGAAGATGAAATCATCGTCGTGGCTGGCCGCTGGCGCGCTCGCGGCCTCCCGCCCAACGGCGCTGAGCGTCACACCGCGCCGACCCGCTGGCACGCCGCACGCCTACGCCTCGGGCTGCGCGTCAGCAGCCGCCTCGCCCTCGCCGTCCGCGCCGCGCTTGCTGAGCGCCGCGTTCACGAGCTGCGCGATCTCCGTGTCGGCCGCCTCGCCGTTGGCCGCCTTCTCGGCCGCGCGCTGCTGCAAGTAAGCCTGCGCCTTCTGCACGTACTGCGCGAGATCGAGACCACCCAGGCCGAGCGCATCGCTCGAGGCCTCCTCGCGCTCTGCGGGCGCGCGCGCGCGCGGCGTGACGCGGCCCAGTGTGCTCGGCGTGCTTGGCGGGGTCGGCCGCGCGTGCGGAGGGCGCGGGGGCGCGACGCGCGCGCGGAGGCGGTCGCGCCGCACGTGGTTGCGGGCAGAAGGCCGCGTCGAGCGTGCAGAGCTGCGCGCGGAAGCGCTTGCGGAGTCCGATCTCCGATACGCCGAGCTCGGATTTGAGCTCGTCCTCGGAAATGTCCGGGAGCGTCATACCGTCGACCTCGTGACTCGCAAACTTGCGCACGTATTTGCCAAGCCCAATCTGCGTGAGGCGCGGGAAGCGCAAGGCGCGGTGCGTGCGAGCCGATCGCGCTGAGCTGCCGCACAGCCGTCCGCGTGCGCCGGCGGCCGTAGGGCGGCTGTAGGCTTTTTGCCCTCCGCTGAGGCTTTTTGCCCTCCCATTCGGGCTTTTGGCCCTCCAGCAGCGCTGCGCGGCAACGTGCCAGCCGGCTGGCGGCCGCAACGGCAGCGAGCCCGGCGCGCGTGACGTGTGCGCGGCCGCGCGCACCTCCTTGAGCCATTCGTTCACGTCGCCCACGCTCCACGAGGCGACGACGTCCGCGCGGCGCGGGTTTCGGCATCCGGGCATCACGGTGCACAGCGTGCGCGCGAAGCGGCGCCGCTGGCCGAGCTTGGCCACGCCGAGGTCGACCTTGAGCTCGTCCTGCGCCGCGCGGCGGCGCGTGCGGTGGGTGCGTCGAGCGAGGCGCCGCAAGGTGGCGCGCCCGCACGCCCATGCTCGAGTCGAGCGCGCAAGCCGGTGCCGCGCTGCGCCGCGCGCCGCGTACCTCGTTCAAATCAAGCAGCGCCTGCCCGTCGACGCCCTGCGTGGCAAACGCCTTTTTCGCATCGGCAAAGCCCTCGTGACCCAACCATTCGCCCACCTCGCTGACCGACATGGCGCTGACGTTGAGCTCGCCCTCCGGCGCGGTGAGATTGGGCCGTTCGCAGTCCGGCAGTGCCTCGCACAGCATCCGACCGAAGAGCTTGCGCGCGCTGCGGGGCGCCGCATGCGCGTCGTGGTGGCGGGCGAGCGAGCGGCGCGCAGATCGTCAGCTCCATGTGGCGTCTCGCGAGGCGCGCTGTGCGCACCTAGCACGGTGTGGCGCACGATACACCGGCGCAATAATCAAGTGTGCGCCGCACCCAATCTTCTTCACACCGAGCTCCTTGAGCTCCTCCTCGGTGATCTCGCGCAACGCCGGCCCGTCGATGACGTTGGAGGCAAACTTTTTTTTCAAGTCAGCAAAGCCGATGTCGTCGAGCCATGCGCTCACGTCCTCCACGGATCCAGCGCCCACGTCCGTCCGCGTGTCCGCTTGCCCGCCGAGCGCGTCCACCGCCACCTCCTCACCGCCCACTCGCGCCGCCGCGAGCGCCACCACTGCGAGCGCGAGAGGCCGCATTCTGGCCGCAATCTGCGTCACGTGTTTTTACGAACCGCACGATGCCGTCCGGCCGGGGGATGGCCGGGGAAGTACGTATAGATGGTCAAGCCAAATCCGATCAGGGGCACGATCGAGCGCCCCGAGTGCAGCGCGGGCCATTCGGAAGGACGTCCTTGTGAGGGAGCTCTTCGCGTTTGGCGAGCGGGGGAGCACGACGCGCAGCGTTGCTGCGGCGGCGTGCGGGCGGCGAGCAGCGGTCGGGCTGCTCGCGACGAGGCCGGAGCAGACGGCGCCGTGGCCGCCGGCGCAGGTGACGCGCGCCGACGAGCCGTAGCGAGCGTCCGTGATCCGCACGGCGGTTGGAGCGGGCCGGCTGGTGCGGCGCGCTCGGCCACGGGTGGCGGCGTGCACGGGCGTGCCGAATGCGGTACGCGTCGCCAGCCGCGCGCGACCTGGGCAGAGCCCGCAAAGCGTCGACCGCTGCGCGGCTCGGCCGTGCGTCAACGCCGGCCGCGCTTCGGCCCGCGCGCGCTGCCGCCGCCGGCACTGGCGCTGGCAGCTCCGCGGGCGGGGGTGCGGGCGCGAGAGCCGCCGCCGCCACCGCCGCCGCGCCCGCCGCCGTCGTCGCCACCGCCGTCGCCGCCGCCGCCTCCCCCGCCGTCATCGTCGTCGTCGCCGCCGCCGCCTCCGTCGCCGTCGCCGTCGCCGTCGCCGTCGCCGCCGCCGCCGTCGCCGCTGCCGTCGTCGTCGTCGTCGTCGTCGCCCTCGTCGTCGCCCTCGTCGTCGCCGTCGCACTCGTCGTCGCAGTCGTCGCCCTCGCCGTGCACCATGCGCTCCTCACGCTCCCACACCTCGCCGCGCGCCCACCAGGCGAGCACGAGGGCAAAGCGCTCAGGCGTCGACGTGGTGTCGCGCCCGGCCGCGTGCGCCGCCATGTCGTGCACGTCGTAGAAGATGTTGCGCGCGGCGTTGTAGTCGCGGTGCACGGGCTTCTTGCCGCCGTTGCACGCCGGGCAGATGACGAGCGCGTGCACCGTGCGCGTGCCGCCCTTTGCCACGGGCAGGCGCGGGTTCTGCGCGAGCTCCGCGCCGCAGCGCTGCAGCCTGCCGCCCTTGGCGAGCCGCGGCATCGAGCAATGCATCGACGTGTACGGCTCGGGCACGAAGACGGCCGCGACGCCGCGCCGCCGCAGCTCGCGCAGCAGCCCCACCTGGAAGGCGGGCGGCGCGCCCTTGGGCTGCGCGCCCTTGTGGTCGCGCAGCCACTTGCCCACGCACACGAGCAGCCGGTCGCGCGTCACGCCGTCGACGCAGTGCGCCGCGATGAGCGCCTCGGCGACGCACGCCGCGTTGGACCGCCCGCCGCTGTCGCGCCGCCAGCGCTCCTTGCGGCGCGCCGGCGCGTCGTACACGTGCTCGGCGGCGCGCTCGCGCACCCGCGCGCTCTCGCGGTGGAAGGCGATGTATTTGCCCGCGTCGAGCACCTTGGCGCTGTGCGCCTCGCCAAGCCGCGCCTCGTCCGCCTCCACGCTGAACTCCTCGCCGCGCCCGTCCTTGCGCACGCGCCGCCGCGCCGCGTTGGTCTTGGCCGTCTCGCGCGCAAAGCCCGCGGCGCGCGCGCGCGCGCGCTGCGTGAACTGCCGCCAGACGGCCGCCCGCCCGACGTGCGCAGAGTAGGTGGTGATGTTGCCCATGTTCGGGTCGGCCGCGACGACGACCGCCGCCTCGACGTCGATCGCCCGCCGCAGCTCGGAGCCGAGCGCGACGGCGATGCGCCCGTCCGGCCGGCGCCAGCGGTGCAGGACGCCCGAGCCGCCGGCCGGCGCCTGCGCTTTCGGCACGAGGACGGTCCCGACGGCGTGCACGGCGACGCCGTCCGTCACCACCGACGTGACGGGCTGCCGGCCCGGGAGCGGCACGCGCGGCAGCGGCGCGAGGCCAACCCACGAGCGCCGCGCGTGCCACGGCAGATCGGCCGGCGGCCGCTCGCGCCCGGCGTAGTCGAAGACGCGGTTGGAGATGTCGAAGCGCGTCGCAAAGACCGCGTACCTGACGCGCACGTCCGACATCGGCGGGGTGTTGCCGTTTGTGCCTGTCCACCTGATCGGCTCACCATCGTGGTCGCGCAGGTCCAGCGCCTTGAGCCGCACGCGCAGCTCCTTGCGCTCGTCGTCCGGGAGCGTCTCCCAGATGGCGTTCGCGGTGAGGCGCACGTTGCGCGGCACCTGCGCGCAGCGCGCGGCATGCGAGCGCGCGGGCGCGTGACCAACCTGGCCGCGGGGCGGCGCGCACGGCGGCGGCGCGCGCGCTTGGGCGCTCGGCGGCGGCAGCGGCAGCCGCGCCTCGCGCGCACATTGTGCGTGCGCAGTGGCGCCACATTGTACCGCGGCGGCCGTCCGGTCAGCTGCGTGTGGATGTGCGCGAGCCGGCAGAGCAGCGCCTGCCCCTCGGCCACGTGCTGCAGGTTGCGGATCTGCACGAGGAAGTAGCGCGTCGTGTGCCGGTCGTAGTTCCACCTTTTCGTGGGCGTGCACTTGTAGTCGATCTTGTGGAGGACCATGTCGGGCAGGTGGCGGTCGAGCGCGGCGGGGCAGCCGACGCGCGCGCCCTCCACGTCGCCGCGCAGCAGCCGCTCGCACAGCTCGCGCACGCGCACGTTTCGCTGCATCTCGGGCAGCGCGACGAGCGCCTCGTCGCGCTCGACTGCCGCGCGGACGACGTCGCGGAGCAGCCCGTTCACGACGCGCGATGGGTGCATCAGGCACGCGGTGGACACCTGCGTCGCCTCCTCCCTGAGGATCTCCGTGAGGCCCACCGCGCAGACGGGCTGGACGCCCTCGGCCATCTCGCCGACGGCGCGCGCCGTCGCCGCCTTGGTCTGCGCGGCGGCTTGCTCGGTGGGCCTGCCCGTGGGCGTTGCACCGTACCTGCTTTCGTCTTTGTGCCAGCCGATGGCCGAGAAGATCGCACGGACGGTTCCCTTGTCCATCGTGGTCGACGTGTGCACGCTGGTCGACGGGCCGCCCGACGCCGCGCCGACGGCCTGCGCGCTCGCCACCGCAGCCTCGTCGCGCACCACCTTGTTGATGACGCGGTACGCCTGTGTCGTGAGCCTGTGCACGGCCGCCGCGATGCGCCGCAGCTCCGTCCGCGCACCGGGCTGCGCCGTCACCGCCTGCGGCCCCGCGTTGAGCGTCGAGCGCTTGACCACGAAGCCCGGGAGCACGCTGCCGCGCGTGCGCGCCGTCGCGCCGCCGGCGGCGCGCGCGCTCGGCGCAGCGGGCTCGTCCACGCGCGCGCGCTCGACGCCGCGCGCGCGGGGAACGCTCGGCGCGCGCGCGCCCGCGGCGTCGCGCGCGCTCGCGGCGGCACCCGCCGCGGCGCGCTCGCCCGCGGCGCCCGACACGCCGTGCGCGCGAAGCGGCGCCGACGCCAATGCCGACGCCGCGCCCGCGCCGCCGCTGCCGCTGCCCGATCCGCCCGCGCGCCGCTTCTGCTCGTCGCGCGTCTTGCGGAACTGGGCGACGAGGTCGCTGCTCACGTTGGCCTCAGGCTCCCACGTGTCGGCGCTCTCGTCGTAGCCCCGCCACCTGATCCGGAACTGGAACGTCACCCTCTTGCCCGCCTTGCGGCGCTCGTCGACGACCGCCTCGACCTCGTACGTGCGCGCCTCCTCGTCGACGCTCGCGCCCGCCGCGCTCGCGCCCGTGTCCGGCCACCCAGCGACCGTGCCGCCCAGCCTCTCGGCGGCCGCGCGCAGCTGCCGCTCGCGCTGGGCGGCCGCGGCGCCTCGCGCGACCAGCGCGGGCAGCATGCCCGCGCCGCCCGCGAGGCCGTGCGCGCCGACGCTGGCGGTCATCAGCGCGTCGAGGCACGCGAACGTTGCGAGCGCACGCGCGCCATCGTCGCCGCCGCGCGGCTGCGAGCGCACGACGGGCGATGGCCGCGGCTCCCCCTCGGCCGCGAGCAGCGCCCAGATCGCACTGGCCAGCGCGACGGCATGCGCGCCGACCGCGACGGCCACGTCCGCGTCGAGCGGCGCAAAGTCGTAGCGCACGAGCGCGGCCGGGCGCGAGTCGTCCATCGGCCGGTCGGCGACGAGCAGCCCGACCGGGCGCGGCGGCTCGCCGGACGGCGCGGCGACGGGCACGCAGAGGAGCACGACGAGCAGGCGCGGCGTGCCGCCGAGCAGCGCGCGCGCGGCATCCGCCCCGTCGGCTCCGCCGCGCGCGGCCGCGGCGAGCAGCTCGGCCGCGCGCGTCGGGCCCAGCGCCGTGCGCGCGTCCTTGCGCGCGCGTGCGCGCGCCGTGTACGCGGCGCAGGCGTCGTCGAGCACCGCCGCGCTGGGCGCGGTGCCAGTCGTCGCCCACGCGCGCAGCGCGTCGCGCACCCGCGTGACGATCGCCTGGTCGACCGCCGCCTCGCCGGCAGCGTGCGCCGGCGCGCACGCCGGCGGTGCGGCGGCAGGCGCGAGCGCGGGCGCGCCGTCGGCGCCGTCAACGCCGACGTCGCCGTCGGCGCGCCGCCACGCGAGCTTCGCCTCGATCTGCTGCCGGACGGCGTGGCAGTGCCGGTCGATGCCGCGCGCGTCGTCGAGCGCGGCCAGCGCGTCCTCAGCGGCGGGACGGCCGCTCGCGTCCGCGACGGCCTGCAGGCAGAGCAGCGCGGCCGCACGCGCGTTGCACGCGCTCTGCGGCTCGGGCGCGAGCGCGAGCTCGAGCTCGAGCGGCGACGCGCCTCGCGCCGCGGCGATCGCGTCCATCAGCACGTCCAACCGCTGCACCAGCGCCCTGTGCGCGTCGCGCGGCGCGCCCGTCGACGGCGCGCGCGAGCGCGTCGCCACGAGCCCGAGCGCGCGCGCCGGCGCGCCCGCCGGCGTGTGCAGCACGAGCAGCGCCGCGCCCGCCAAGCTCGCGTTGCGCGTGACGAGCGCGAAGATGCGCGTCGCCTCGTGCGCGCCCACCGACGCCCAGATCGCAGCGCGATCGGCGTCCGTCTGCGCGTCGCACAGGTCGCGCACGTCGTCCGGCGCGAGCAGCGCGCCGCCGCCGGCGGAGCGCGCGACGATCGCCCGCGCCTCCGCCACGAAGACGGCCTGCGGCAGGTCGGCGTGGCGCGCGTCGACGATGGCGCGCGTCGCGTGCACGCCGAGCTCCACGCCGCGGTAGAAGGCGCGCGCGTTGGCCGCGCGCGCGTGCGCCGGCCGTCCGTCCGCGTTGCGCCTCGCGCGCGCCTGCTTGCTCGTGCGCGCGAGGCCGTCGCGTGGCGGTGGCGGCAGCGTAGCGAGGCAGCGCGCGGTGGGCGGCGGCGCGCGCACGCCGCGCTGCCGCCGTGCGATGGCCGCGAGCCGCCGGCCCGCCGCGCTGCCGCCCGCGCCGACGTGCTGCCAGCGGTTGAGCGCCGCCGGTGGCGGCGGCGGCGGCGGCGCGGCGGCGGGCGGCGGCGCGACGGCGGGCGGCGGCGCGGCGGCGGGCGGCGGCGCGGCGGTGGGCGGCGGCGCGGCGGCGAGCGGCAGCGGCGGCGGCGCGCCGGCGACGGCAGCACCAGTCGGCTTGTCCGCCCACGCACCCGAGACGCTGTCCCAGGCCTTGCCCGGTGGCGCGCGCCCACGCGGCCGCGGGTGGCGGGCTCGAGCGGCGGGGGGCGGGCGGCCGGCGCGCCAGTCGAAGACAGGTGCAACCGTGGCGGCAGGCGCCGAGTGCCGCGCGTCGGTCACAGAGCGCGTGGTGCGCGCGGCGACCGTCGCGCGCATGGCGGGCGGGCGGTGAGCAGCGCCCGCCGGCGCGCCGGCGGGCGCGGCAGCCGGCGCGCCGGCGGGCGCGGCCGCCTCGAGCCCGGCGGAGGCGCCGCGCTTGCGCTTGCGCGTGCCGCCGCGCGTGCGCCTGCGCGCGCGCCCGCCGCGCGCCCGTTCGGCCTGCGCGTCGCCAGCCGCGTCGCCGGCCGCGTCGCCGCGCCGCACGTAGACGACCGCGAACGCCTCCTCGCCGGTCCCGTCGACGCCGCCGCGCGCGCGGCGCAGGACCGACCGCCACTGCAGCCGCCGCGCGCGGCCGGGCTCGCACGCAAACCAGCGCCCACCGCGCCTGACGACGGCCACAAAGTCGTCGTCGCGCCGCCCGCGCCGGCGCGTGCGCAGCAGCACGCACTGCACGTCGAGCCAGCCCTCGTGCCAGTCGGCCGTGCTGGGGGCGACGCGAATCGACTGCGGGAGCTCGACGCCAAAGCCGGCGAGCCGCACGATGTGCGCGACGATGACGCTCGAAATGGCGGGGGCGCTCGACGGGTCGCCCGCTGCAGCGAGCACCGCCTCGCCCCAGTGCTCACGCGTGACGCAATCCGCGTCCTCGACGTGCACGTGCGCCACGCTCGCGCCGAGCTGGTGCAGCAACGCGCAGATGTCGGCGTCGACCGTCCTCTCCTCCTCGGCCGCCTCGGCCGTGCCGCGGGCGGCGGCGTCGCCTGCCGGCTGCCCGAGGTACGCGATCGCCCGCTCGACGGCCGCGCGCTCCGCACGCGCTGCGCTGTCGATCGCCGCATTGCCGACGGGCGCGCGCAGCGCCGCGATCGCGTCTTGCAACGCCGTCGCGTCGCCCGTCGCCGCCGTCGCCGCCACCGCCGCCGCGCTCGCGGTGCCGTGCGCGACGGCGTGCAGCGCGGCGGCGCGCGCGGCGGGGATGCGCCCGTCCAGCGCGAGCACGAGCGGCGGCCCGGCCGGCGTCCGCTGCCGCCGGTGCCGCCGGCTCGCAGCCGGGTGGTCGGCGCGCGCGCGCTCGAGCCGCGCGCGCCGCTCGACGACGCGCGCCCAGAAGGCCTGCACCCTCGGCTGCGCGAATGCAAGCCAGCCGACGCCGCGCGTCACGACGTGCACGACGATCCGGTCCTCGTGCCTGAGGTACTGCACGTAGAGCGCTTTGCGCACGCCGAGGACGTGCATGCCGAGCTGCAGCTGATCGCGGTGCGGCTGCGGCGGCCCGTCCTCGTGCGCCTTGGCGTCCGCCTTGGTGAGCGTCTTCACCTCGACGAGGACCTGCTCGTTGTCTTCGGGGAGGATGGCGAGCCCGTCCGGCGAGAAGGCGAACGGCGCGCTCTTGTCGTGCGGGTCCGCACGCACCATCGGCAGGTTGCACACGACGGTGATGCCGTACGCGGCCGCCAGCTTGCGCAGCGCGACGGCCTCGCCGAGGATGCCCGCGGTCGTCGCCTTGGTCCGCACCTCGCGCCGCCGCCGGTGCACGTACTCGTCGGTGAGCGTCTCGTGCGCGACGCCGGCGTTGTCGTTCACGACGTCGCCAACCTTGCTGCCCGTGACCTCCTCCCATCGCTCGTCGTGCCAGCGCGGGCTGCGCTGCGCGGGCGCGCCCGCGCCGACGGCGTCGAGCACGCGGCGCAGCGCTGTGCCGTCGGGCGCAGCAGGCACGCGCGCGCGGTCCTGGGCCTCGCGAGCGTCGAGGACGCAGCCCGTAGTGGAATCTTGGGGTAGGTCGAGCTTGCTCGCCTCGCCGTAGCGGCTCTCCAGCTGGCGCGGTGCGTCGGCAGGGCCGCCGTCCGTGCGCGCACCCGACGCGCCCGCCAGTGCACGGGGCGCAGCGTCCGAGGCGCCCGCCGCGCCCGCGCCGCCGCCAATCGCGCCAGCGCACGCGCGCGCCGCGACCTGCGGACGGCCAGCCGCAGGGACCTCGTCCGCTCGGCCGGCCGCTGCGTCGGCCGTCCGCTTGGCCACCTCGCGCACGTCTCCGAGCGCGAGCGTGGCTGGCGCCGTCGAGCTCCCGTGGCGTTTGTTCCAAAACTCGAGCAGCCCGCCAAGGAAGGGCGTGCCCGTCGGGCGGTCCTCGGGCACCTCCGCCAGGATCGCGTCGACGCGCAGCGCGGCCGCCACATCGCAAAACGCGCGCGCGGCGCGCGCCATCCGCTCGGCGCGCGCGCCGCCGTCGTCCGCCGCGCGGCGGATGGCGTGGCTCACGTGCGCGACGCGGAGCGAGACGACGGCGTGCGCCGGCGCGTCGGCGCCCGTGCCGAGCGTGTGCCGCCGGATGGCCAGCTGCCCATCGCCCATGCGCGGCGGGAGCGACGCGCACGCCGCGACGGTCGTCTTGCCGGCCGCGCTGTCGCACAGCCAGCTCGCCTCGCCGCCGCCCGCAAACTCAAAGGTCGCGAAGCCCTCGCGGCCGAAAAGCGCGACGAAGTGGTCGAGCACCGCCTTGTTGATCGCGCGCGCCGCCGGCCGCGTCGATGCGCCGCGGGCAGCGCCACCCGCCGCGCCGCGCGCATCGCTGCACGTCGCAGGGCAGGTGCAGCCGGACGCGCGCACGCCGTCCGACCGCGTCCGCGGCAGCTCGAGCTCGCGCACCTTGGGGCATAACCAGAGCGGGTTGGACGCCTCGAGGCACAGCACGACGAGCCGCCCGTCCGTGCCGGCCAGCGCGCGCGCGTCGCGCAGCAGCTCGACGGCGAGCTCGGACGTCGCCGCGTGCACCGCCGGCTCGCCCGTCGCGCGGTCGGGCGGGAAGAGGCCGCCGCCGACGAGCGGGCTGGGGCAGCGGCCGAGCATCACGAGCAGCGGCGGCGGCGGCGTCTGCGGCGCCTGCTGCCCGACCGCAGCCGCCGTCAGCCCGGCCAGGTCGGAGCTCGTGCGGAGGGCCTTGAGCGCGACGCGCGAGCCGGTGCCCGCCTGCTCGGAAAACGTGGCGAGCATGGCGCACGTGCTCGCCCTCGCGCCGCACTGCCAGCTGACGCGCGCGAGGAGGCCTTCCAGCGTGTCGTCTTCGCGCGGCCGCGTGACCGCGTCGAGCGCCGCCGAGTCGAGCTGGAGGCTGCCGGGCGTGACGCACAGCACCGCCTCGTGGTAGGCGCGCAGCAGCTCCCTCGGCAGCTGCTCGGCGGGCGTCGCCGCCTGCCCGCCCACCCACCGTGCACCGTGGCCGCCGTCGCCCGCGCCCGCGAGCCGCACCGCCGGCCCGCCCGTGATCGCCGAGGTCGGTGGCGTGCCGAGCGCGTCGACGAGCGCGCGCACGGGCGCGACACGCCTGCGCGCAGCGTCCGCGCCGACGGCGAGCGCGGCGATCCGAGCGCCCTCCCATGCGCGCTCCCTCGCGTCGTCCCGCGCGGCCGCCGGCGCGGCGCCCGGCCGCGCGCCGGGCGGCACCGCGCACGCCGCCGCGACGACCTCCGCGCGCGCGCCGGCGGCGTCGGGCGCGTGCAGCTGCGCGAGCGCGCCAGAGAGCGCGGCGGCCGAGCGGTAGCGGCCGTGCGCCGCGACGAGCGCGTAGAGCACGCGCAGCGCGGCCACGCCCGCCTGGTCGGGCGCGTCGTCAGCGATGCGCTCGACCTCCCACGTGCGCGTGGGCGGCGGGCTGCCGTCGGCCGGGTCCGGACGCAGCGCCCACGCGCGCTCGACGATCGCGTTGAACACGCCGTGCGCGGCGCCCTCGTCAAACTCGGCGGCGCCCGCCGCGTGCGCGCACCACCCGTGCACGCGCGACGTGGGCGCGTCCACGGCGCGCTGCACGACGAGCACCGCCGGCCGGTCGACGCAGCCGAGGCTCACCGCCGCGTGCTTGCCCTCGAGCAGCGCCGCCGCCGCAGCCTCGACCAAGGCGTCACCAGGCGCGTCGCCGACGACGACGGCACAGCCGTCGCCGTACTCGGCCTGCATCGCGGCGACGCACGACGCGACAAAGTCGCCGCCCGCGGCCGCCGCGTGTCGCGCCGCCAGCATCCGGCGCGCGATGGCAAGCCAGACGTACTCGGCCGGCGCGCGCGCGGCGCGCGCGCGAGGCGCGCCGGCCGCGCCGCGTGCGCCAGCGCGTGCGCCTCCAGCGGCCGCAACGGCCGAGGTGGCTGGAGCGGCGGTGAGCGTGCGCCGCGCGCGCTTCGCCGGCCGCGTAATGGGCGATGCACCCGCCGTCGCCCCGCCCGCAGCAGCCGGTGCGGCCGCCACAGCGCCCGCCGCAACGCCACTCGTTACGACGCCCGTGGCGGGCGGCGCGGCGGCGGACGCGGCCGCCTCGACGGGCGTCGCGCAACTACCGCCAGCGGTCGCGGACGCGCCCGGCGACGCGTCGGCGAGGAGGTGGCGCAGCACGCCGCGCGCGAGCGCGACTCGCACGGCGAGCGTCAGCGCGCGCAGGCGGTCGGAAGGCGAGGCGTCGCGCTCGGCGTCGGCGGACGTGGCGGCAGCAGGCGAGGCGGCGGGCGGCGCGGCGGCGGGCTGGGCGGCCGCCGGCGCAACCTCGTCGGCCTTGGCCAGCCAGACGAGCCCGGCGACTGCGAGCACGACGCTGTACGCGCCGACATCGTCACCCGCAACGCGCGCCAGCCGGGCGTGGGCGTCGGCCTCGGACACGGCGACGTGGAAGAGCACGTCGTCGCGGGCAGCTTGCTCGGCAAACTGACGCAGCTGCTTGGCCATCGTCACGCCGGCGACGCACGCCTCGCCCGCCTCTGCCTCGACCTGCTCGTCCTGGCCGATGGCGGACGCGCCGGCCTCGGCGCCAGCGTCGAGTGTCCGGCGGCGCTCGAGGGCGAAGCCACGCACACAGACGCTCTGGAGGCCGCCGAGCGCGCCCGCCTTCTCGTGCAGCGCGCACGACAGCTCGACCACCGAGTCCACGCGCCTCGCGGCGGCGCCCCCCCGCTCGCCGCGCGTGGCCGCGCGCACGACGAACACCGTGAATTGCGCGCGCTTTGCCGCGCGCGCCGACGCGCACGCGTGCTTCAGGAGCCGGCAAAGCGCGGGCCTTTGCGCCGCTGCGCCCCGCGTGCACAGCAGCAGTTGGCCGCGCTCGTCGCCCAGCTCCTGCTCGATGGCGGCCTCGAGCGCGTCGTCCGTCAAATCGCCGTGCTCCGTCGAGGCGAGCGCGCGCGCAGCCGCGAGCGCCAGCTCGCCTGCGCCCGCGCGCCGCCGGCGGCGCGCACCGGCGGGCGCGTGCGGCGCCGACGCGTGTGACGACGCCGCCGCGTCCGCGCGCGCACACGCGGCGCGCAACGCCTCACGCGCCGAGGCGGCCGCGCGCGCCCTGGGCGCGAGCTTCAAGAACGTGCGCGCGGCGGCGGCGGCGGCGGCGGCGGCGGCGGCGGCGGCGGCGGCGGCGGCGTCGTCCTCGTCGCCGGCCGGCGGCGGCGGTGGCGGCGGTGGCGGCGCGGCCACGGCGGCGGCAGCAGCGGCGGCGGCGGCGGTGGCGGCGGCGGTGACGCCAGCGGCGGCCTTGGCGCCGCGCGTCTGCGGCGGCGTTTCGGCGCGATCGGGGCTGCCCCCGCCACGCACCGCGCTCGTGACCGCGCAGACGCCGCCCGGCGCACGATCGCTGGCCGCGCCGGTCAGCGCGACGCGGAGGCGCTCGCCGACAGCGTACATGTCCGCCACGCTGAACGTGCGCGGCGCGGACGAGCAGCCCGCCGCGGCGAGCGCGTCGTTGAGCGCGCCCACTATCGCGAGGCCGCACGTCGCGCCACGCTGCGCCGCCTCGTTGAGCAGCAGCGCGCGGCGCACGCGCGAAATGTCGAGACCCGCCGCGTGCAGCGTGGCAGTTATCGCCTTGGCGAGCATGAGCGCCTGCCTGCAGGGCGACGCGAGCGTGTCGACGAGCACCGCGTCGTAGCGATGCTCGCCCGCGCGCGCGACGCGCACAAGGCGCAACGCGGTGAAATGGCCGGAGGCGAGCTGCGCGCCGTCGTCACCGCCCGCGCCGCCGCGCTCGTCCGACGGGCTCCACACGCCGATGACAGCCTGCGTTGTCGCCTCGCTGCGCAGGCGGTGCAGCAGCGCGGCGCGCTCGGCGCCGTCCTGGAACACCGCGGGTTGCGCGGCGAGCGGCACGTGGCAGACATGCCCGCCGCCGGCCTGCCCGTGCACGCGCAGCACGACCTCGCAGCACGCGTCGACGGTTGAGGCGAGCATGTCGCCGCTGGCGATGCGCTCCACCTCTGCCTGCGGGAGGCCGGCGCTCGCGGCGGCGGAGGCCAGCCGGCGCGCAGCCGCGTCGCCCGCCCACGCAAGCAGCGCCGAGTTGGCGGGTTGGAGGGGAAGCTCAAGGGCGGCTGGTTCGGTGGCGGTAGCCTCGTTGGCAACGGGCACGTTGGCGGTGCGCACGTTGGCGGCGGGCGCGGCGGCGATGGCTGGTGGGGCGGAAGACACGCCCGCGGCGGCAGGCGCGGACGCGACAGCGGCAGCGACTAGTGGGGCGGGGAAAATGCCGTCGGTGGCTGGCGCGGAGGCGAGTGCAGGAGCAACTAGTGGGGCGGGAAAATCGGCGGCAGGCGCGAAGGCGGATGCAGCAGCGGCTAGTACGGCGGGGAAAACACCGTCGGCGGCAGGCGCGAAGGCGGATGCAGGAGCGCCCAGCGGGGCGCAGAAAACACCGTCGGCGGCAGGCGCGAAGGCGACAGCAGCAGTGGCCAGTGGAGCGGAGGCGCAGGGCCACGCGCGCGCCAGCCGTGCAAGCCCAAGCCGCGCGCGAGCGACGCACGCGCCGATGGCCGAGGCGGCGGCGCAGGCCACGACGTGGCCTGGCACCGGTGTGGCCAGCCGCTCGCGGGTGTGCACGTCGAGCCGCGCCCCACGCCAAGAGCGGCGGCGCGCTGAACGGAGGCGCGCGACCCCGATCGATCCGCCCGCGCACGCGCGCGCCGGCTCAGTGTGGCCAACGCGCGCCGCTATGCAAGGCGCGCGCGCGATAACGGCGGCTGTCGGCCGTGGCGTGCGCGTGGCGGCGCCGCGGCGACGGGCGCGGCACACGAGCCGCTCGGGCGCGCCGCCGCCGCGCGGCACGATGTCGAGCAGCACGGTCACGCCGCGCGCGCGCGCGACCGCCGTGCACGCGAGCCGCACGGGCAGCGGCGGCCCGTCCGGGCGCGCGAGCGCCGCCACCTCGGCGTCGGTGAGGCTGTGCAGCTCGCGGCGCGCGCGCGCGAACGCGGCGATGTCCGCGCGCAGCTCCGCGTCCGTGCCGAGCGCGGCACGCGCGTGCACGGGGAGCGACGCGCGCAGCGCGTGGAGCACGCCGCCGCGCGCGCCGCGCGGCGCCGGCGCGCGATCGCGCTCAGCGCGCGCGGCGCGCGTGAGCTCGCGCACCGCGCGCGCGAGATTGCGCCGCGCGGCCGCGACGGGAGGGCTAGGTGCGCGCGCGCGCCGGTTGTAGCGCGGCCGCGCCGAGTCGAGGGGCGGCGGACGCGGTGCGTACGCCGCGGCGCGGCCCGCGCGCCAAAAGGCCGGCGGCGGGCGCAGCTCCGTCGCGTCGACCGCGGCCGCGAGCGCGCCGAGCGCGGCGTCGCTGTCGCCCGCCGCGTCGGCCGCGTCGACGAGCACGAAGAGCGCGCCGAGCGCGCGCGACGCGGCCGCCTGCGCGGCGGTGGGGCGGGCGCAGGCAGCGACGCATGCGGCCGCCATGCCGCGCGCCGCGGCGAACGCCGGTGACGTGACGGCCGCGCCGATGGCAACGGCGGCGGCGGCGACGGTCGAGGCGGCAGCGCCGGCGATGGAGGTGGCAGCGGCGGCGGCGCTTGCCATCGCGCGGCGCGCGAGACGCGAGGCGCCACCGACCGCCGCCGCCGCAGCGCGCGCTGCGCGCGCGCCGGTGGCGCGCATCGTCGCCGCGCCAGGCGCCGCCGCGCCGACGCCGCCGGCGCCCGCGCCGTCGCCGCTCTCGGCCGTGCAGGGCTCCGATGGCGAACCCGGCGTGCGCTGGCGCGTGATGCGCGCGCCGAGGCGCGCGCTCCGCGCCGCGCGGCCGGCGACGTCGAGGAAGCGCCGTGCGCGCGCCGCGCGTAGGCCACGCGCGCGCGGCGGCGCACCGACAGGCGCCGAGCGCCGCGGCGCGCACGCCGGCGCGTCGCTGTCGGGTTGCGCAGCGCGCGCGCGGGAACTCGGCGCGGCGTGTGCGGGCGGCGGGCGCGCGCCCGCGCGGCGCAGAGGCGCGAGGCGCCGGCCGCAGACGAGGCGTGTGCGCAACCAGGACGGCGAGGGCCGCAGGGCGCCGTCGACGTCGCGCATCGGCGGGCCGCGAGCCCGCCGCGCAGCCGTGCGGCGCGCGCGAGGCGCTCGGCGGCGCGCGCGCCGCACGGCGCGCGCGGCGGCGCGCACGCCAGCGACGGCTGCGGCCACGCCGCGCGCCAACACGACCGCGGCGTGCGCCATCGCACCGAGCACGGCGCGTGGCGCGCCGAGCAAGCGCAGCAAGCGCGACGCCGTCGCGCGCGCCGGCGCACCGTGTGCAGGGGCCTCGCCAGCGCCAGCACCGACGCCGCCATCGCCGCAGCCGCAGGTGGCGTCGCCGCCGCCGCAGGCGTCGCGACGGACGCCGCCGCCGCCGAAACAATCGCCGCACACGTCGCCGCCGACGTTGCCACCCCAGCCGCCGTTGCGTGCGCAGGTGGCTGCGGCGCGTGCGTGCGGGAGGCGTGCCGTGCGGCGCGCATCACACGGGCTGCGCGACGCGAGCGACGCCGCCGGGGTCCCCGCTGCGCCAGGCGCGCCGTGCGCGCCAGCCTCGCCGGCCTCGCCGGCGCGCGGTCGCGCGCTCGCCTCGACGTGGCCGCCTCCGCCGCCATCGCCGCCGTCGAACCGGGCGGCGGAGGGCTGCCGCTCGAACCGCTCGTCGGCGTCGGCCGCCACCGCCGCCTCGCGCTCCGCCGCCGCGGCGGCCGCCGTACGCGCGTGGCGGAGCGCGCGGCCGCCGTCCGCTGCGCGGCGTGGCGGCGCGGGCGCGGGCTTCGGCGCGCGCGGCCCCTCGGCGCGCTCGCGGAGCACGGCGAGCGGCGTGCCCGTGGCGACGCTCGTGCAGACGCGCCGCAAGGCGGCGCTTACGCACGCGTGGACGACGCGCGCCGTCCGCTTGTCGGCGGCGCGCGCGGCGCGGCGCGCGGCCTTGGCGGCGGCCTTTTTGGCGCGCCTCTGCTCCGCCTGCTCCGACAGCGCGCGCGCCTGGCGCTCGGCTGCGAGCGCGTCCTCGGGCGAAACGGTCGGCCTCGGCGGCCGCGCGCGCGCGCTGCGACGCTGCGCGCTGCGGCGGTCGGACGGCGGCTGCCGCGGCGGCGAGGACGGCGAGCGCGAGCTCGGCGTGGGCGACCAATCGCCGCTGACGGTTGCGAGCGGCGCAAACGGGTTGTCGTCCCCGCGCCCCGCGGCGTGCGACAGTGCACGCGGCGTCGGGCGCCGGCCGACCGCTGGCGGGCCCCACTCGGACGGCGGCTCCGAGGGCGAGCGCGCCGTCGGCGCCACGCGTTGCGCGGCCGGCGGCGCCTCCCGGTCCAGCGCCGCCTGCTCTCTCGCCGCGGCCTGCTCGTCACCCTCCGGCACGCCACGCGGCGCGAGCACCGCGGTGGCGCAGCGCGTCGCGTTGAGCAACGCCGCCTCCATCTGCCGCACGCTGGCCTTGGCGCACGCCACACCCTGTCTCGCCCGGCGCAGCGCCTCGTGCGCGCGGCGCACATCCGCGTCGGCATCTTCGCGCATGCCAAAGTGCGCCTGTTGCAGCCGCAGGTCCGCAGGGCGCCCCTGCGCGCGAGGGGCACGGGCGCGGCGGCGCGCGGGTGACGGAGCTGGCGCGCCGTTCTGCGCTGCGCGCACGCCAATCGACGGGCGCGCGCGCGGCGGGGCGCGCGCGCGCGCGCGCGCGCGCGCTGCCTACCCAGCCGCCGGCCGGCTCGCGCGAGCGCGCCAGCTGCTCCGCCGCCTCGGCGTCGAGCACGCGCTGCTGCGCCTCCTCCTCGCCCAGTGCAGCGAGGTGCAGCCGGCGGGCTGCCTTGCGGCAGTTGCCCTCCGCCTTGCCCACGGCCTTGCGCGCCGCGTCGACGGGGTCGTCGTTGGCTCTGGCGCGCCTGCGCTTGCCCTTGTCGGCGGGCGGCGGCTCGGCGCGCTGCGGCGCGCCGAGCGCGTCGTCGGCTCCGCGCGCGGCCGCCCGCGGGCGGCGGGCCCCAAAGAGCGCACCGGTCGCCGTGCGCGCCGCGCAAGCAACGACCAGCGCTGACACGCCGGCGAAGACCGCACCGCCCAGCGCCACGGTTGCCACGATGCGCAGCGTCCCGTGCGCAGGCCGCGCTGCCTCCGCCGCCGCTTTGGCGGCCTCGCGCGCGCGCGCATCGGCGGCTCTCATCTCGTGCAGCAGCCCGGCCGCGCCGCTCGCGCCGTCGCGGCCGCGCGCGAGCTCGCACAGCACCGCCGCCGCGCGCCGCGTGGGCTCGCGCGCGAGCAGCTGCGCGCCGCCGTCGGGGCGCAGCTTCTCAACGAACTCGGCAAACGTCGCGTCGCGCCAGAGGGACATGCGGAAGGCCCTGTGCACCGCCCCCTCTTGCTCGCGCATCCGCCGTGCCGCCCGCCTGCCGTCGCGCGCGTGCGCGTGCGCGGCCGCGTCGAATCCCGCGACGCCGCGCTGCGCGTCGCGCGCGTCCGACGACGGCGCCGCCGCGCTGCCCGCCAAGGGCGCCGCAGCGGCGACGCGCGCGTGCGGAGCGACGGGATCGCCGGCGGCCGGCGGCTCGGCGCGCTGCGGCGTGCCGTTTGCTCCGCGCGCGGCCGTCCCGGGGGAGATGGCCGCGATGGCGCCGCCAGCCGCGCCGTGCGCCAGCCACGCGCATAGGCTGCCGACGAGCTCGCCGAAACCCCCGACGGTCGCCGCGGCGGCGAGTGCGCCGGGCTTGCCGGCCGACAGCGGCTCGCGAGCGTCGTCGTCGCAGCCGCCGGCACCCGTCTTGGCGAGTGCGTCGCGCTCGCCCTCGACGCCCGCCACGACCGCCGCCCCTCCGTCGTCCGCCGCGCCGGCCGCGCGCGCGGCCGGGCGCAGAGGAGGCGTGCCGGTGCAGCCGTCGCCGCTCGTCTTCGCCGTTTCCTCCACCTTGATCGCTTCGTCGCCACCTGCGCCATCTCCGACGCCGGGGCCCTTGGTCACGCTTGCCGCCATGCGCGCCGTGCCCGCCGGCCAGCCCGCCGACTGCTCGAGCGCGGCGGCGAGCGGCGCGACGCGCGCCGACTCGGGCGCGCTCTCGTCATCGGGCTCGGGCGCGTTGTGCAGGCGCGCGAGCGCGCGCTCGACGGCCGCGGCGCCACTGCCGGGGGCGCGGCTCGCCGCGCGCACCGCGCGCCGCCAGGCCGGCGCGAACATGAGCGCCGACTCGAGCGCCGCGAGCGCGCGCGCCTCGCGCGCGTCGCTCGCGCCGAGGCGCGGCGGCACGCGCGCGGCGCCGCGCGGCGCGGTGCCTCGGAAGCGTGGGCTCAGCGTGTAGGCGAGGTGCTGCGGCACGCCGCGCGCCTCCGCGCGCGCGCGTCCGTCCTCGACCTCGCGCCGCGCCTTCGCGATCGCCGGCGTGGCGCGCGCGAGCCAGTCGGGGTCGGCGGGCAGGTGGATCACGACGAGAATCGGCGCCCAGTCCAGCCGCGGGTTCTTGTGACGGTCGGGCACGACCCACACGAGCAGCACCGTGCCCTCCGCGCCGCACGCCGCCTCGTAGATCCTGGGCTGCGAGCGCCAATCGGGCCTGACGCGCAGCGCCCGCGCGTGGTCGATGGCGGCGGCGCGGTCGCCATTGAAGTGAACCGTCGTCACCTCGCCGTTGACGGACCGGCCGGACCGCCAGCAGAACACCGCGTCCGCCGACCCGCCGGCGATGGCCGCGAGCGATTCGGGCGCGGCGAGCCGCGGCAAGCCCTCGAAGGCGGCAAAGTCCTCGTGCGCATTGTACACGCCGCCCCAGCCGTCGTGCGCGTACGCGCGCGCGGCCGCTCGTACCGCGCGCGGCTGGTTCTCCACGCCCGACGTCATGTGCCGTGTCGTCCCCGCGAAGCCGGGCTCGCCCAGCTCGGCCCGCACGACGGTACCGTACCCCGCGCCCTGCGTCGGGGCGGCGAGGTGGTGCATGCCCGCGCCGGTCACGCCCTCCGTGCGCTGCCGCGTGACGATCGTGCCCGTCGCGTGCGCGAAAAGCGTGTCGACCACGGCGGGCGCGCGCCTGCTGTTCGCCCGCAGCCGCGCCCTACCCGCTTTTAGCTGCTCGGGGTCCTTGGCGTCGTACACGCGCGCGTCCGCGTCGCCCTCATCAGGCGCAGTGTAGACGCAGCGGCGTTCGAGCGGCGCCGAGCCACCGCCGTCCGCCGCCGCCGGCGAGGTTGGCGCCGCGCCCGCCGCCACCGCGCTCGTCGCCGCCGTGCCCGTCGCCACCGCCGCAGCCGCCGCGCCCGCGAGGTCGTCGTCCCCGTCCTCCGCGCCCTCCCCGTCGTCAGCGGTGGTGGCGTCGCCATCGTCCCCGTCGCCCTCGCCCCCGCCGAGGAGGCTGAATGGTCGGGGCCCCCACGCCGAGGCGGCGCGCCGCTGCGGCGCACGCGGCGGTGGCGCTCGCGACGGCGGCCTTGGCGCCGCCGCGCCGCGCGGCCTGGCCGCCGTCGACAGCGCGCGGCCTGCAGCGCCCGTGAGCGCGTCGAGCGCGGCCGTGCGTGCGATGCGGTCGTCGGGCGCGCGCAGCGCCGCCTCGACGGCCTGCAGCAGCCCGTCGGGCGCGGATCCGCCGACACTGGCATCGCACGCCTCGGCGAGCCGCGCGGCCTCGGCGAGCCGCGCGGCCTCGCGGGTGAACGGGCCGAAGCGCCTGGCGCGGTCGCCGAGCAGAGCGCCGATGGCGGCGCGGAGCGTGCGCGCGCGGGTCTCCTCGTACGCGGCCGTCGTGAGGCGCGCGAGGCGCGCGTCCAAAGCCTTCTTGATCTCGACAAGGACATTCGCGCGGCGGCCGTAGAGCGTCGATGCGCTCGCCGCGACCTCGGCCGCGACTGTTGCCGCGGCGAAGCAACACGCGGCCCCACTCTGCGGGGGCGCCTTGAAGGCATCGATGGGCGGCGCTGTTCTGCCGATGCGCTGCGCAAGCTTCTTGATGAGCACGCCGGCCGCCGTGGCGTACGCCGATTCGCCGTTGCCCAAGGTGCGCGAATCGGCGAGCAGGGCGAGCGCGGCGCCGGGCGGCGCGCCGCGCTGCGCGGGCGGCGCGAGGAGCAGGTACGCCGCCGTCCAGTGCGCGAGGCCGCTGGACGCGCGGAGGCAGAACGGTAGCACGACCACGAGCACCTGCCCAAACCGGTCCGCAGCCGCGCATGCTTTGCCCAGGTTGCGCAGCGCCACCTTGAGCGCATGCTGCGAGCACCCCGTGTCGCCCACCCTAACCCTGCTCGTGCCGAAATCCGCGTAACGCAGCAGGGCGATGAGGCAAGTGGATGGGACCACGTGGGGGTGGGTATCTCCCGGCGACAGAATGGTGCTGAGGGCCAGCGAGAAACTGTCCGAGCCGCCCCGCCCGCCGGGCAAAGCGTCCTTCACGGAGTCCTCCATCTGCAGACTGTGGGCACGTCAGTGTCCGGATGGCGGCCCGGATGATACTTGGGAGAATTTACATGATGCCCTGGAGAATGCCCCGCTCTCCCACAACCAGGACCCGCCAGCGCGCCGAGCCTACTCGTTTGCCCGCGCCGCCTCTCTTTGCGCGCCCGAGCGCGGCCTCCGAGCGCGGCCAACGTCCTCCGGGGGCGTGCATCGTGGCTGCTCGGAGGGGCTGCGACGCGGCGAAAGCTCGCTGCGCGGCCGCAACGTGAGCGCGCGCGCGCGGCCGCGCGCCGGCCTGCGCTGCTCTGCACGGCCGCGCGCCGGCCTGCGCAGCCTCGTCGCGCAGCGTGAGCGCGAGCGCGCGCGCGGTGAGCTCGGCGGATGGGTGCGCGGCGGCGTTGGCGGCGGGTGCGGCGGCAGGCTGGGCGGCGGGTTTGGACGGAGAGTGTCGGGGAAGAACGGGGCGCATCCTGGTTGGGAGTTGGACGGCGCCCACCACGCGCTGGCGGATCCTGGTTGCCACCACCACCAAACCCCCCCCCCCCCCCCCCCCCCCGGAGACGAGGACCAGGGGCATGGCCGACTCGCTGCGCCGCACAGCGCGCGGCGCGCGGCATGCTGCGCGACCTCAGGCACATCCAGCCGCGCTCCGCGCACGCAACGCGCGCAATGCCGCGTTGCACTGCAGATGTGCACGTGCGGCTCTCACGCGCACTGTGTTGCACGAACGGCATCACGCCACCGAGCTGCGTCCGGACCACGCGCCGCGCGCAGGCGACCACACAGGGGCGCGCCGCGCCGCGCGTGCGCGCCCTCGCAACCGTTGCAGCACGCTCTGCCTTGCACTGCGCCGAGCCGCCGCGCGCTGTGCGCGTGCATGCAGGGCGCACGCGTGCGACGAAGCGCGCGCGCGGCGAGGCGCGCGGGCGGCTCGCTGCGCGGGCGGCAACGCGCCAAGCTGCGCCCAGACCAGGCGCGCGCCCGCGAGTGCCACCGGGACGCACTGCCCCCGCCGGGGTCGCCGCGCGCTCTGTGTGTGCGCTCGCGCGCTGCGAGCGCGGCGGAACGTTCGTGCATGGCGCGAAGAGCGCGGCACCCGAAGACGGCTGCCCCGAGCCCGCGCCGGGTGGCAGCGAGCGGCGGCACCTCCTCGGCGAGCCCGCCCCGCGCCTTCCCCTCCACGTGGCGTTTTGAGGCAGACGGACACGCGCCCACACTGCGACTGGGCACGCTGCTCGAGGCAGACACGCACCCAACGCGCGCGCACCACGCGCCCGCGTCGGCGGGCCGGTGTGAACGAGCGAGAGCTCGGTGTCGCCAACGGGGGCACGGGCGCGAGTTCGGTCCGCCTCTCGACGGACGCAGGCGACGCTGCCGGGAACTTCCCCGACGCCTGCACATCCAGGGCTTCGAGGTACAGAGCTGGGCAACAGTGCCGCTCGTCACCGATGAGGCGGCCAAGCTTGCTATCCTTGCTGCCCTCGGCTCCACCAAACAGCCGGGCGACCCAACGGTTCGTGATCGCCTGGCCGCCAGGTGCGAACCGCGTTCATGCAGGCGCTTCGCCCGCATTCTCCGCCCCGCTGCGGACGTCCGCCTGCCGGCCGCGAACACGGCCGGTGCGCGCTGCCGCCTGGCCCAACACGAAAACGCGCCCGCCCCCGAGGCCGCAGGTCCTACCTGCCCAAGCGCAGCCCAACGGCACGCAGACAGCCCGCCTTGGCAACCGACTCGTGCGCGAGCGCTCCGCCCTCCACAAGAGCCTGCCCCACGCCACCGCCGACGCGGAGCCAGCGCAGCCGACGCCCCTCCGCGACGCTCGCGCCGCAAGGCGCAAGGGCCCCGGCGAGACGGCGTCAACCAAGCCCGCCGCTGGCACAGCGCCGGCACCCGGAGCCCACCCCAAGCCCGCACGCCTCGCCCCCCCCCCCCCCCCCCCCCCCCCCCCCGATCGGCGGACCGATTGCGTTTTGGTGCGCCAGGCTCAAAGCGCCATCGCAGTGGCGGGCCCGCAGACGCAGACGCTGACATGCCCAACGCTGGGCACTGAGGCCGCAGGCCGGCCCTGCTGCTCTCTATGCCCGTGCCGACGGTCGCACCCCGGCTCCCGCGCGCCTCCTGCTCGGAGCTTCCGAGTGTCTTCGCTTCATTCCGCGCTCTGCTCGGTCTTCGTAAGGGGCTTTCTGCCTCTCCGTCGGTTTGTCGAGGTGTTACGGCCTGATCTTGGGTCACTCGGCGGTCGCGCGTCGAATCGCCCTCACACGGGCTCGTAAGGGCGGAAAGTGCCTGGAACGGTCGAAGCGCCGGGGGGAGGGAGGGAGGTGGGGGCACTCGGGGCGGTCGCGCGTCGAAGCGCCGCGCGCCCGGGCCGGTCGCGCGTCGAAGCGCCCGCACTCGAGCGCGTAAGGGCGAAAAGTGCCTGGAACGGTCTAAGCGCGCGTGGGGGGGGGGGGGAGTCGGTCGGCCGAGGCGTCGAAGCGCCCGCACTCGGGCTCGTAAGGGCGAAAAGTGCCTGGAACGGTCTAAGCGCCGGGCCGTCGCCCGCCCGCCGGCGCCGCCCGCCGCCCGCCGCGGTGAGCTCGAGGGGCGTTAGGACCGCCGGACCGGCCGTGTGCTAGGACCGCCCGGCCGGTCGCGAGCGCGTAGAGAGAGCGGCGAGAATAACCGCCGGCACGCCACGCCAGCGTCACTCAGCGTCACAGGTACCTGTCACATATGCAAAGTACCAGGTACCTGGTACCGGATGCCGCAGACCCCCCGAAAACTTTATACCCTATAGAGAGTATAAAATACATTCTCACTTTTAGAAAAAAATTTAAAAGTGAGAATGTATTTTATACTCTCTATAGGGTATAAAGTTTTCGGGGGGTCTGCGGCATCCGGTACCAGGTACCTGGTACCTCTATATCTAAAATACTTATAAAGGGTACCAGCATGCCCGCCCCCCCCCCCACCCCCCCTTACAGACAGCCACTACGTCGTCGGGGGAGAGGTGGCACCCAGTCGAGGCCCGCACCGCCAACGCCGACGCCGCTACGACCGTCGACGAGCGCCCGCAGCTCGAATCCCCCTACCTCGACCACGCTGCACAACGCGCGGCCGCACGGCGTGCACGAGGACCGCCCCCCCCCCCCCCCCCCGCCGCGCGGGCGATCGCGCACTAGGACCGTCCTGGCAGGTACGCACGATCGCGCACTAGGACCGCCCGGCCGGTCGCGCGACGAAGCGGGGGAGGGGGGGGGTTACGCGCGTAAGGGCGAAAAGTGCCTGGAACGGTCGAAGCGCCGGCCGCCGCGCCGCCGCCCGCCGCCCGACCGCCGCCCACCCGCACGTGCGATCACCGACCGGAGCGGCACCCCCTCGGCGCGCCCAAGTGCGAACCGGCGGCCGTCCCCCCCGCGTCAGGTGGCGCGCGCACGTGCGTTCATTCGGGCCCAAAAAGTTCCGACGCCTGGATGTACCCCGACCATCAGACGTCATGTCCAACGCCAATGAGAACACGCCCTCGAGCTTCCCCCTCGTTCGCTACAGCGCCCGGCTTCTACCGGCCGCCCGCCAGGCTGCTCTCGATGCCCGTGCCGACATGCCCATGCGTTCCCTCTTCGGTAGCGGCGTAGGCGCCCGACCCGCGCGTTGGGCGCCTGCCCCGATCAGCCAGCCCCACCCCGCACCTCGCCTCGCCCCGTCCATGCTCGCCGTCTTCGGGGGCGGCTCGCGATCCTCCTCGTCGACCCCCGCCCGCGCCGCCCCCGCCCGCGCCCCCGCCCGCGCCGCCCCCGCCGCGGGCTCGGCGTCGGTCTTGCCGTACGTTGGACCCGAAGTCGCGGCCGCTCAACGGGTGCTGCGCCACTTCGCGCTGGGCGGATTCGGGGCTGGACTCATTGCCGCGCTGAGGACCCAGAGCATGCCGCCGGTGGTCTTGCCGCAGACCGCTCCCATCCGCTTCCTGGGTCGTTCGGACCGCTTCATGGTCATAGCCCCCCAGGCCCGACCACCCCGGTCGCAGTGGACTTGGGTGCACCGCCGCGCACGCGACTACCCGGCCGACTACAACTGGCAGGGACCGTGGGCGCTCCGGAAGGTCGTCAGGACCTATATGAACAGCCTGCCCATCGCCGAGCGCATCCCGATGGATGGGGCCGACGTCGAGGTGACGATCAAGACCATCGGCTACCCGGATGGGCGGCGGTTCGTGAAATTTGGTGGGAGCACCTCCATCGTGGGAATTGAGCGCTGGAGTCCGGTGTACTACACCACCATGCAAGGCGAGCGAGTGCTTCAGGGGTACGAAACCTACGGATCCGGAGAGATCATCGAGCGCCATTCTATCGAGTTTAAGAGTTACAAGCATCTCGAGAAATGGCCGGGAGTTACTGAGGATCATACGGGTGGCGTGTATCGCTGGCTGGCCGGGAAGTTCCCCGAGGAGTACCCATACCCACGCCCCCCCGGGGAGCCGATATACCTGCCGTACCTGGCGATGGACTGCCAGATCACGCTGAAGGTTGTCTTGTCGGTCCAGGCAGCACCCACGATCGCGCCGCTCCGGGCGAGCATCAAGAACTGTGTGCTCACCCCGCTCATCAGATACGAGCGCGAGCGCGCCCGCCGGTTCGAGCGCGAGGCCGAGATGGTGGCAGAGATCCCGTACGACCCCGCGGCCAACGTGACCCGCGAGCAGCTCCGGAAGGCCCGCCATCTCGCGAAGCTCGTCGCGAAGAACGTGTCGGCGGTGGTGCGCGACCTCGAGTCGCTGCGCGACGAGATCGGCCAGGAAGGAGTGGGCATCCGCGACGAGGCGCTCCTCACGCGCATCGTCGTCGCCGCCCGGCGCACCGAGCTGCACATCTCGCTGCCGAACAACATCGCGAGGCCCGTCCTGCGCATCGTGAACCCCAAGCCGCCCCCACCCAACACGCGAGGCGCGGAGCGGACTCCCGCGCGCTTCTGCATCGTGTCGAGCGGGCACGTCGAGCCGTGCGCGGTCGTTCCGAACGTGCCCTTCCTGCGGCTCCGCGCGGCGTTCATGATCGTGCATACTGCCATATTGTACAAGGTGGGATGGGACCGGGCGCGGATGATCACCCGCGCGAAGGAGGCGATCGCGCGAGCGACCTCTGGCGCCAAGCACGAGGCAGCTTCGATGACGATCTTCTCGGCCGCGGCTTTCCAGCCGCCGGTCGTGCTCCCCACCGAGGAGATGGTCGGCCAGATGGAGCGGCTGCGGGCGGAGGGTGCCCGTTTCGCGTATCGGCTGTACCCCGGCGAGGGCGTCCCATATGCCATCCAGACGATCGACGGGCGCAGCTGGGTCGACACGAACCCCTATAAGGAGTGGAAAACCGAGTGGATGAAGACGGTCCAGGGGGCGCTGTGCCCGTACAGCGCGCTGACCCCCGAGACAAAGTCACTGCTCTACTCCGCGTGCAAGGTGTCCGGGCGGTGCAAGTGGCCGGCATACGCGGCGGCCGGGCTCGACACAGAGGGCGGCGACCGCTTCGCTCGGGAGATCGACCAGAGCAAGGCGTACACGAGGGCGCTGCAAGGGCACGGTCGCCTCCTCGTGCGCGAAGACCACGCACCTGGAAAGTTCCAGCACTTTTTCAGGGTCGAGACGCGCGCCCAGCACGATGCGATCTTGGACGGGGCGGTCGAGGGCATCGTGATTACCACGCCGTGGGACCTCGGGGCCGCTGGGTTGACGGAGGCGCTGCGCACCCACCTGCGCGCGCTCGGGGTGACGGATGGTCACATGCCGAGCAACGAGGACGTACGTACCACGATCGAGGGAATCTTCGACATGCGCTCCACCCAGCAAGAAGAGTGGTGTGCCCCGGGGTCCGTCACGCTGCTCGAGGCTCGCTTCTTGCGCATGTGCGGCGTGGGGTTCGAGATCACCACGGCGCTCACGACGACCGACCTCGCGCCCGTTCTGTTCGACGAGACCTCGCACGAGAAGCAGGGGCGTGGAATCGCCTTCTATGCTAAGGTGGTCGGCACGCTCATGCACATCCCGTCGGACGGTGCCCGGGTCCGCATCGACGGTGCGCAGGAGGACGCCGAGCAATTCGCCGCGATTCTCGATATGAGTGGGGGGTATCATCGGTTCATGGGGACGGGGGGGGTGTACATGGTCGGCGAGGATACGATCGAATTCCGCGAAGAGTCGTCCGAGTCCCGCGGGTTCACCGGCGCCCACATCGCGGCATACATTTGCGCCGGCTCCCGGGTGTGGGTGAGCTTGCAGACCATGGTCATCCCGCTTCGATACCGCTTCGAGACGGTGATGGATGGCATTTATTTGGATGCAGCGCACGAGGACCCGGTGATCCTCCCGACGTTCCGGTTCAAGGGTGCCTCCGGGCTTAAGCAGGTGCCCATCACGCAGTTCGCACCATCGCTCAACGCGCTCCGCTACACGGGCCTCGACCACGCCACGGTTGAGTCACTCGCCGAGCCGTTCAAGGAGGATCTGTGGGGGGCGCTCGGATTCTTGGACGATACGCCGAGTCTTATCACCGGTCAAGCCGGCGCCGGCAAGACGACGCGGGTGGCGATGGGGGGGCTCGTGGACGTCGTGATCGCTTCGCCCAGCCACCTGCTCAGGCAGGACCTAAAGGGTCGATTTAGCGAGACCACCACGCACGCGCGGCTCTTCGGCGATTGTCCGGCTCAGACCTCAGACTCGGTGCGGTGCCTCGAGAAGCACCCCCCGGCGGTGCTCGCGATCGACGAGGCCACTATGCTCACCCAGAAAATGAAGGAAGCGATCATTGAGCGGTGTGCCAAGTGGGGTACACGGCTGGTGTTCTTGGGCGACTTCGACCCGGTGAGCTTCGTGCCTATGCAGGCGACACCTATGACCACGGTTTCGATGAACCCAGAGGGCCTGCGCCACTCGCACGTCCCGGGGCAGCGGCGATGCGCGACGCAGTGGCTCGTCGAACTCCACGACCAGATGCGGGCTTCGCTCATCCGGTGCGACCCGCCAGAGGCCACGTGGAACCTCGTGCGTAACGCGTTCCGCGCGAACGCGCCGGAGCAGATCGTGACGAGGCCTCAGGTTGCGAAGATGTTTGATGGGGCGCGGGGCGACGTCATCCTCACCTCCACCCGCAGATGCCAGACATGCGGGGCCACCACCTCAGAGGCGTGCTCGTGTAAGGGCGATACGATCCGTTCGGGGGTCATCGATTGGTGCCGGGAGGTCAAGGATAGTGGCGTCTGGGCTGCGAGCTCGGGCGACGCCACGGTCGCGAAGGGTACACGGATGTTCTCCAAGGTTCGCCCGGAGGGGCACGGTTGGACGGAGGGGCCTGCCACCACGTTCTCGCAGTGCCAGGGTCTGACAGTCGATGCGCCCGCCCGAGTGTTTCTGGACATCCGATTCCTGTTCAAGTCGGAGCTCGCGTACGTCGGCGCCAGCCGCGTGCGCGATGCGTCGCAGCTGTGGCTCGTGGACGATCCGTTCGTGCAGAGTAAGCGGATCGGCGAGTCGATCGGGCACCTGGTCACTAAGGGGAGGGTAGCTCACGAGCTCAACGCGGGCATCATGAAGTGCCCGGTGCCGTTCGTCAGGGCACGCACTGAGTATCCGTTTACGGGCAGCCATCTCGTCGCAGATGTGGCGTGTCTTGGTGAGGACGGGACGCCTGTATACGTGGTCGAGATCGTGAATACCTCGCCGCCCTCGGATGACAAGCTTGAGTTTTATGAGAGCATCGGCGTGGAGTGCCTCGTGGTGCGCGCCGACAGGTCGCCGGACACGGACCTCACCGAGTACATTGAAAAGTTCCCGAAGCCCGGTGACTACACATACGAGCGCAAGAAGGCGGCTGATGGGAGCGAGTACGGGCGGGCATACGTCAAGGGGTGCGGCGGCGGGGTGATCGACGGGAGCTGGCGGGCGAGCAACCTGCAGGGGTGCCCCCGGGACATCCGGAAGCGGATCGCCGAGCGCGAGTACGTGGACGTCGACATGGTCGGGGCGGCGCCGTGCATCATCGCCGAGGTGGCTCGACAGCTCGGGGTCCAAACGCCCACGCTGCGACTGCTGGTCGACGACGTCAAGGCCGCGAGGGCCCGCCTGGCAGACGAGCGCGGGTGCTCCATCGACGAGGCGAAGCTCATCTTCAACAAGACGCTCCATGGTGGCGGGGCGCCCGGGGTGGCGCACGGGTCGATGCTCGATCTTCTCGCGGGTGAGATGCGGAGTCTCGCGGCGGTGCTGCGGAGCGAGGCGTGCTTCGAGGGCCTCGCGCAGAAGGCTCGCAACGACGCGAGTCTATTATCGCTCGTGTGGCAGACGCTCGAGCACGAGTGCCTGATGCGCGCCCGAGCCGAGTTCGCTGACGACCCGCGCATCGTGCTCGTGTTCGACGGCATGCTCGTGCCGCGGGACATCCTGGGGCGCGATGGCGGCGCGGCCATTCTCGAGCGGGTCAACGAGTCGATTCGCGGGCTGATCCCAGACCTCCGGATGGTGGTCAAGCCGTGGTGAGGGGAGGGGGGGGGGGGGGGGGTGCGTCCATTCGGCGACGAAAGAAAGCGCAGACCATGGTCAGCCACGATGCCTCGCATCCTTATCGCCGATGACAACGAGATCTGCACGTGCCACACGTGCAAGCGCGAGGTGCCCGCGCAGGAGATGGCCTACCGCCGGCACTGGAGTGACAAGCATGTGTTCCGCACCCGCAACTGCGTGGTGTGCACTCGTCTAGGCGTTCGAGCCCGGCAGGAGACGATGCGCCTCCGACGGGAGGGCAAGGAGCTGATCAGCCATCGGGCCGGGCGTGCCAGCGTGGCTTAGGCCGCCGGATAGATACGTGCGAGCCAGCCGAGCAAGGCTCCGATCAGTGCGACGCTAGAAGCAACGAACGCGAGCTCGATCATCGTTGGGGTTTGATACACGGCTTTTTAATCCGCGCCGCGTCCGTGATCACCTGCCGCGAGTGGTCACACGGACACCATCTGATTATCAAAATCGATTTTGAACCTCTGCGCGAGCATCACACGACCCGTCACACTGTCGGTAACCGTTAGGTGCAGCGTGTAGGTACGACTTTCGGTCGTCATCGACATGACCTGGAAGGTGCTGGGCATGACCAATGCGAATGTAGCGCTCGTTGTGTCGTGCCGCAACAGCCGCATCTCGCGATCACGAAGGAGCCCCGAAAACCACGGCGCGGTTGTGTACGAAAATACTGGCCGTGAAGCAGTGGGGAACGCGGGTGAGAACGTGAGAACCAGAATATGCTTCAGGGTAGTGTTATCGACTTGCCCGCTCGTGAATGCGAATGAAGCAAATGAGTGAATAGGCCGGGCGGTCACTGTCGCTGAGAGACCTTCGAGCGCGGCCTGAACCGTTTGCAAACGCTCATACACCCAATTCGACAACTCATCGTAGTACACGCTTCGTATCTTGCTTGCAAGCGGCCCGTCGTGGTCTACCTGAACTCGAGAGTGATCTGTCCGCACGACGACGCGCTCCACCACACCTGTGACACCCGGCACACCGCCGAGCACGAGCGACGCAGTGTCGGGAAGCGCGTCAACATCTTCGTCAACCCACCCGCTCTCCGTGAAACGTACGCCATCCACGAAGATCTGCAAAAAGGAGCGACCATCGACGTGGAAGATGTCCAACGTCACCCGCTTCATCGTGCCGAGGTCGACGGGGCTCGTGGTTGTGGTGGTCACCGCCGGACCGACGACGAGCTTGAGATGGCCATCCTCGAGCCGCTCTAACCGCCATACCGCATCGGTCGAGTATGGAGAAGCCCGCACGCCCATGATCACGCCGGTACCCGAGGCTTGGACATGCGCGTCGATGAGCAGCCCGGTCTTACCCACTGCTGCCGAACCGATGGGGTACCTTACCGACTGTGTAGGCGACATCACGGGTGCTACAGCTAGTTTGGTGAAGAACTTGAGCTCGCCGATTTGGGCCAGCTGATTACCCGAGGTCTGCAGGTGGCGGAATCGGAACGACCGAGCCACCCGTTGGTTGGCCTGCGCCGACGTCGAGAACGAGTAGTATGTGTCTTGGCTTGCGGATGCCGTGAGAAATTCATCGGATATAGAGAGCTCTTTAGGTGGTTCGAATTCGAGTACGGAAATACTCTGGCTCTGGGTTTGGGAAAGGGAGAACTCTTCAAGCAGCAACCATTGACGATCTGCTGCTGGTGTGGCCAGGTCGTTGGAGTACTCGATCACGAAGCGGCTGACGGTACGTTGCGCAACGTTATGATCCCCGCCAATACGGCCCGGCGTGAAGGAGATAGACTGCAACGCCACGGGCACGCCATAGTCGATACCCATCCAACCTCCCGGGTGGGTTCGGACCATGTCGATGGTGGTATCCGTTGACTTGTTGAAGGCCGCGTCAAAACCGCCCGAGGGAATTTCTGTTTCGACAACACGACCAATGGCCATCATAGCCGATTCCACACCAGGGTCGGTGAAAGTGCTCATCGGCCATCCCGGGTACTCGCTGAAATCGACCGTGGAAGCGGAGGTGAATTTCGGGTTCTCCAAGACGTTGTCTGACAGCACGGAGAACTGCTCATACACCTCTATTCCAGAGGCAGTTGGTGGTACACCAGTCAGCACGGGTTTGAGAGGAAGAGGAGTGAGCACTTTGAGGATCCACTCGCCGATTACTACATGGGCGCTGTCGGCAATTGTATCGGTTTGCCTAGAAGACTCTATATAGAGCATGAATTGACGATATGCCACTGATTTGGTGATACCTGCATCAAACGTTTTGCTCGTGTTGTGAGCCCACGTGGTCTCTAGACGAGGTTCTTCCAGATCGGTCCATGTCGTACCGTCCAACGAGCCGCGCACGTGCCACTTTGTCGGGAACCATACAAATCCCTTATCATTCCTGGACGTAATCGTATACGAGTCCAACACGACCGCATGTGGAAATTGAATCTTCAGCCATTTGACTGGGGCGGTTATGCTATGCCAGCAGTCATCATTATCAGTATTTGTTTTGTTGAAAGCCCTTGCCGCCCGAGCCGCGCCTAAGGATGCGCTCGCTGTGACCGCCCAACCCTCGTTGGTGTCCCAGCCGTACACGCTCGAGTAGTCGTCCGCGAGCGTAGTGTCTGACGTGAAGCGCGGCGATTCGAGCAGGTTCCCGAACCCTGCGACCACGTCACCCGTAAGTGGTTCAATCATCTTTGACATTTCTTTGTCCATATCCAAAGGGATGCGCGCACCGGCCAACACCTGGCTCGCGGAACCCCCCCTTGTTGGCTCGGTATACAACTCATCGTAGTACACGCTTCGTATCTTGCTTGCAAGCGGCCCGTCATGGTCCGCCCTCACTCGCGAGTGGTCTGTCCGCACGGCGACGCGCTCGACCACACCTGTGATGCCCGGCGTGCCGCCGAACACGAGCGACGCAGTGTCGGGAAGCACTTCAACATCCCCGTCAACCCACGCGCTCTCCGTGAAACGTACGCCATCCACGAAGATCTGCAAAAAGGAGCGACCTACTGTGTGAGAGATGTCCAACGTCAACCGCTTCATCGTGCCGAGGTCGATGGGGCTCGTGGTTGTGGTAGCCGCCGGACCGACAACGAGCTTGAGATGGCCGTCCTCGAGCCGCTCCAACCTCCATATCGCATCGGTCGAGTATGGGGAAGCCCGCACGCCCATCACCACGCCGGTGCCCGAGGCTTGGACATGCGCGTCTATGAGCAGCCCGGTCTTACCCACTACTGCTGGACCGATGGGGTACCTCACCGACTGCGTAGGCGACATCACGGTGTCGGTCAGCTCGGCGCCAGTGGGAGAGGAACGCTCGTAGAAGGGTTTTTTAGGAAAAATAGTGAAAAACCGTGTCTCGATCATCTGCGTCTTATTGATGGAGCCCACATTGTCGAGAATGTTGATGCGCCAGTAGAGGTATGCGGTGCCTTGATTTGCTACCGTATAGTCATAATCTGCGTCGAACCCCTGCGCAAAAGGGTTTGTGTATGACTGAATGGTGGTGTAATTCACACCGTCATCTGATCCCTGGATAGTCCACTTGTTCACCAGTCGGTTATTATCTATATTTGTCCGGTACTGCATTCGAAACGATGTGAGAATCACGCGCGTAGGATACCGAATTTCCCACCAACGGTCGTCACCTTCGAGAGTGTCAAACAAGTAACGATTAGCCAAGGCTATTTTATCAGCATTTTTATAGGGCTCGAAGATGGAATCCAAGCCTGGATGCGATGCACGCACCGCCCACTCGAACGGACCGACATCATTGACGGCCCACCCCTCGTACCCCGTCATATCGACGGTGTTTGCAGACGTGAATTTGGGATTCTCGAGAGCATCCAGCGTATTCAGATTACCAAACACCTCTCGGACATACAGCCGAGCCACATCAGCGCCACCCGATCCATAGCGCACGCCCGCTCCGATCTCGAAGACAATGTTTGCGGTAATTTTGAAATCTGTCTGCACCGTACCGCTTGCATACGACTGCGCCCGGATAATCACAATCCGCCGAGCGCTATCTAGCTGCCACTGTATGAAATACCATCCATCTGTGAGCACAATGCTTGTGGGCACCATGCTCGAATCGTTCATTTTCACGCTCACAACACCCTGCCTATCGACTGAGATAGCAAAGCCCCGTGCATAGTGCCCACCGGCGAGTTGTGCCCCACCCTTTATTGTCTCGAAGAGGTAGTCCATTCCGGCCTCCGTCGTCGGGACGTAATACTTGGGCGTGGTGAAGAAGGAGCGATCACCAAGGCGAGCGCCGACATGCCCCAGGGGTGTGATCAAGTCCTGCTTCACACCGACGAGACCAAAGGCGGACGATGGTGTGAGTGGAGCGCCGTACCATGGGGTGTCAAAGAAGGTGCCGTCCACTGGCTTAGCATACCGCTCGGGTTCGATAAAATTTGTGTATACTTTGAGGATCCACTCGCCGATTACTACATGGGCGCTGTCGGCAATTGTATCGGTTTGCCTAGAAGACTCTATATAGAGCATGAATTGACGATATGCCACTGATTTGGTGATACCTGCATCAAACGTTTTGCTCGTGTTGTGAGCCCACGTGGTCTCTAGACGAGGTTCTTCCAGATCGGTCCATGTCGTACCGTCCAACGAGCCGCGCACGTGCCACTTTGTCGGGAACCATACAAATCCCTTATCATTCCTGGACGTAATCGTATACGAGTCCAACACGACCGCATGTGGAAATTGAATCTTCAGCCATTTGACTGGGGCGGTTATGCTATGCCAGCAGTCATCATTATCAGTATTTGTTTTGTTGAAAGCCCTTGCCGCCCGAGCCGCGCCTAAGGATGCGCTCGCTGTGACCGCCCAACCCTCGTTGGTGTCCCAGCCGTACACGCTCGAGTAGTCGTCCGCGAGCGTAGTGTCTGACGTGAAGCGCGGCGATTCGAGCAGTTTCCTGGAACCTGCGACCAAGTCACCCGTTAGTGGCTCGAGCATTTCCTCCTCAACCGTCGGCTCGTCGACCAGCTTGATCGTGCCTAGGACAGACGCCATTTCTTCGGTGCTACTCCATACCGACATAAGAAATGCGTCGCGGTGGACGCGGGCCCCGGGGACGCAGCAGCCGCGTGTGCACCCCGTTCTGCGTCGATGGGTCGGCCGCCGTCCCGTCGGGTCGAACCGAGCCCAACCGGCGGCGATCGGCCTGCGAGCGAAGGGTGACAGCCGGGCCGAGCGACATGGCGTTCGACTGCTGCACATGAGACTCGCGGCCGTCCCGCTTCTCGACCTCGCCGGTGCGATCGTCGAAGAGGTACATAATACCGTCGACGGGCTTGCGAATGGAGGCGAACAGCGCTCGGATCGAATGGGCCAGGTTGCCCCCGACGTAGCGTCTCCATTCGCTGTCGCCCTCGTGCGCCTTTTTGAAATCGAACCCGTCGAGCGTGGCATCTTTGAGCGCCGCTTCGCGCTCGACCAGCAGGTTCTCGGAGACGACGAGAAACGCGATGAGCTGCACGGACCCGGCGGCGTGGGGCATCGCCTGGGAGTAGTAGCCCTGCCGACGCCCGATCACCGCCGTTCGCCCCACCTTGAACAGGTTTTGCTCTGTATTCCAGCCCGGGCGAACGATGTAGAGGCCAGACGTACGAGGCGGCTTATCTATGCGAGCCGCTTTCAGAGCCAGACCGAACTGCTGGCTCGAGGTTACGGTGGCCATGGTTAGCATCACGCGCACGTTTCATTCCACCCGCATGTGCCGCGCTACCACCACCTGGATGCCAAACTTCGCGTGGATCTCCCGGGCGGCGGCGCGCATCGTCGGCCGCTCCCATAGCAGCCAGCGCGCCCAGAAGCCGGCCGTGCGCGGATCTCGCCAGTGCTCCCTGCTCGCATGCCGGGCGATGTACGCTTTGCGGCGGGCCGGGTCTCCGTGCTGCGTGAAGTCCTGGTACCCCGCCGCGCCGAAATCGACCGTATGGCCGTCACTGAACTCGACACGCCATTTTTTCCCGGTTATTGGAGAGCGGTGGATCGCAGCGGTCATTGTCATGATGTAGGGCTCAGTCAGAGGATTTTAAAGGACGCATATTTTTTAACGGCTCAGTCCGAGTAGCTCAGCAGCCCACTGTGCACGGTGAGCAACTTGTCGAAGAGGATGTACGCCGTCATCGTGAGCGCCGGGTTGTTGTTCGCCATGCGCAAGTCGAGCGTGAGGTACTCGTGGCGCAGGCTGCGGCCGTCGGCGAGCGCGTCGCCCGCCGCGAACGCCTGGAGGTCGAGCCCGATGGCAAAGCCGCCCTGGGCGTAGTCGCCCGCGGCGTCCGAGATGTACTGCGATGTCGGCACGCACGAGCGCGCGGCCGAGTCCGAGATGCTGCCCATCGCGCGGATGAACTCGGCGCGCGCCTCGGCCGCCGAGCCGGTGCACGGCACCTCGCTCGCGGGGATGTTCTGGGCGCCGAGGCGGAAGCGGTAGCTCGAGATGGTCCCGCGCGTGCGGCCGATCGCCCAATACGCCCGGCTCGTCGAGGCGGATGCGCGCGGGCGGAACACGACGAACACCTTGTTGGCGCTCGACACCCGCAGCGGAAACTGGTACGTGGCCGCGCCCGAGCTGGCCTCGATGGTATGGCTAAACGAGCGGACGTCGGTGACCGGAATCTCGTACTGACCGCCGAGGCTGGACATCATGGCGCGCTCCACCGCACCGTCGAGAATCACGTGCGAGAGGTACAACCGAACGTCGCTCACGAGTCCGGACTGATCGGCATCATTCCAGCCGCCCCAGAGCACCGCCGGATTGAGCTTGATCTCCAGCCGAAGCGAGTCGCTGATGGCGCTCAGCGGCAGGACGCGGTGTGCCATGGTGCCGATGATGCACATCAGCGGAATCGCCACCTCAAGAGAGCCGCCGCCGTTGATCGTCGCGCCGGCCCGCGAGTAGTACGCCGCCACGAGGCCCGCCAAATCGTTGGCAGTCGGCGCGTACTCGGCGACGCCGCGGACGGTCCCCGAGCTGCGCAGCGAGTCGAGGTCGGTCGTCGCGTCCTCGAACAGCTTCACCAACGATTCGTAGTCGCTGATGTGCGAGATCTGGGTCGAGCCGTGGTACAGCAGGATCTCACCGATCACCGACGCCGCCGAACCGTCGAGACGAAGCGTGTCGGTGTTCACGTTGTTCGTGTTGCGCACGGTGAACGCGAGGACCGTCTGGCTCGGGTCGAGGAACTGGCCGGGCGAGCCGCACGGAATGTCAAACTCGATCTTGGCGCCCGGGAGGAAGGTGGACGCGCCGCGCGGCGTGATGTACGAGCGGGTGGACTGGGCGGGCGGGGCGATCGAATGCTTCTTCAGGTGGTAGCCCTCAGGGAGCGAGTTGGACACCTCGTGATGGCCATCATCGATCGGGCTCATGGGCATCATGATTCGACGCGTGGGGGGTGGCATGGATCACCCATTTTTATTGGCGGCCGGCTGCCGCGCGTGGGACGCGCGCGACGCGCGGGACGCGCGGGACGCGCGGGGACGCTACCGCCGCGGACCGGGCCCCGGGCCTGCCGGTCGGCGCTCGAAGCCGGTCACGAGCCCATCGAGGCCGGAGCCCACGTCATCCGCGATGCGCGCGCCGAGCCGCGCCTCGCCCAGGATCGCGCGGCCCGAGTCGAGCACCGGTCGAATCGCATCGCCGCCCAGGTGGTGGTCCGTCGCGTACTGGATGGCGCGGTCGCCGAAATCGGTGATCTGCCGCGCGATGCGCGCGCCGGTGTGCAGGCCTTGGGCGAGCTGGCGGCCGAAAAGCTGGGCTTTGGGAAGAGCTGTGCGCCCCCACTGCCGGACGCGTGCGCCGAATCGACCGAAGAGCATGGCGATTCTGGGGGTTCTGTGGGTGGTCATTCCTCGCGGAAAATAGAGCGGCGCGTGGGGACGCGGCTAGCCGATGACCTCGAAATGGACGACCGCGCTCCACTCGCTGCCGTTCGTGTTGTACTCGACGCCATCCTGGTCGAGCAGCTGCAGATCGATCGAGCTAATGGTCGCACGCCCCGTGGGGAACGACAGGCCCGTCGTCGCGGTGTACTGCTGGAGCCCGCCGTACGGAACGCCGATGGGCACCGCGGCCAGGATGTTCGATGTGTGCGAGCGCGGGCGGAGCAGCGAGCCCGAGTCCGACGAGCCCAACTCGAGGCCTTCCGCCACGACGAGCACCATACGCGCGCCACCCATCACGTCGGGCACCGCAGGCAGCTGGACCGTGGCTCCGATCGGCACGACGACGCCCTGCCGGCCGAGACCTATGAGCCCTGCGCTCGTGCAGCCGTCCGCCGCGCCGAGCAGAGTGACGATCGACGTGGTCGTGTTGGTCACCGAGAGCCGCGACACATCGCTCGAGAAGCTCCATACCAAGCCGCGGCCGGCAAAGTACTCGCTGAGGTAGGCCGCGAGCTCCGCCGACGTACCGATCACCCGAGGCGAGTCGAGCTCGTACGAAATGGGCGTCGCGCCGAAGCGCAGGCGCAGCACGCGGTTGCCGCGGTGGATCGAAGGGCGGGTGATCGGGATGGACGCGCTCTCGAGACGGCACACGATGCGCTGCCCGCTGTTGGCGTGAATGGGGCTGACGTCGAAGATGCAACGGTCGTTGCGCTCGGGGCCGAGTGGCAGAACGTCGGCTTGGGCCGAAGTGAGGAACAGGCGGGTGCGGCCGGATGGTGCCATGGACCCGTTGCGACCGAAAATAAAAATCGCGCGGGAGGTGCATAACGCGATGGACCCCGGCCCCGACCCCGACCCCATCACCGAACCAACCGAGCAACCCGAGTTCACCGCTCCTAGCGACCCATCGCCACCGATCGTCGACTCGGCGGTAAAGGCAAAGGCCGAAGCGCGCCGGGCCAGGCTACTGAGGAACTTGCAGTCGGGCAACGACAAGCGACGCGCGCTCATCGAAGCCGGGCGGGCGGCCACGCGCCCTATCGCGCTCCCTGAACCGCCCGTCCAGAGCGCAGAACGGCTGGCCGGCGAAGATTTCGTGTGGGTCATGCTGCCGAGGCGCGTGGCGGGCGAGGTCGCCGGTGTGTACGCCTCGGCTCCCGCGCCCACGCCGCCGGCACCCCAGACCTACTACGCGCCCGCGCCCGCGCCCGCGCCCCCGCCCCCGACCTCGGTTCCGCCAGCACCCCAGCGGTACTACATGCCGCCACCGGTCGTCCGCCATGTGCCCAACATTCGGTTCGTGTGAATTTAAAATCGGGGCATCCCCTCAATCGATGCACGTGACCGACGACGGCCACACGATCGACCTAACGATCCCCAAGTTCAGTGTGGACAACAGTCTGGGCGAGCACATACCCGAACCCCTGCCCCGCCAAGCACACTTCGTCGCCTTTCTCGGCCCGCCACGCAGCGGTAAGACGAGTCTGTCGACCGCGCTGCTCTGCCAGGCAAGCCCGCGGGTGTACCGGGGCGTCTTCGAGCACGTGCACCTCGTGATCCCCCAGGCGTCGTTTCTCTCGATGACGAACAGCCCGTTTGCCCACCACGACCCGCGCAAGGTGCACCACACGTTCGACGCCCCGCTGCTCGCAGCACTCACGCCGATCCTCGAACAGCGCGCTCGAGCCCGCCGCCCGGAGAACACGCTGCTCATCATCGACGATTTCGCGGCCAATCTGAAAGATGCCGAGCTGCGGAAGCACCTCGAGCGGTTCGCGAACAATCGGCGCCACCTTCGACTGTCGGTCTGGCTGATCGCACAGACATACCGGGCGTTGCCCCTCAGCACGCGCAAGTTGCTGACGCACGCCTTTCTGTTCCGCCCGAGCAACACGAGTGAGCTCGAGAGCATCCGCAGCGAGCTCGTACCGATCGATAAGCGCATGTTCGAAGCGGTCTTCCAGCACGTCTTCCCGCCCGGCGCAGACCCCCACCAGTTCATGACGCTCGATATGTCGAGCGGCCACATCTACAACCGGTTCGCGCGCATCCGGTTCGACGCGCCGCCCGAGGACCAACCGGGGGGCGAGCGCGACGACAATTAATTTCCGCGCGCATACGGCACCGATGACGACCTTCGTCGATGCTCTGGAGCGCGAGAAGCTCGGCGACCGAAACCAGTACGACGCGCGCCCCGACATGGCGTACTTTACGCTGCGCGGTGAGCCGTACGTCGGCCCGTACCACTCGCACTTCACGAGCGGGGGGCGACGGTGGTACACAGGCATCCGCCACTCGACGTACTCGGAGAAGCTGCGCCGGCATGACGTGCCGATGGAGTATTCCGAGGACGAGCGCGAGCACGTCGACAATCTGCCTCGGTTGCCGCGCGACCCTAGGACCGTCGATTCGGTCTTCGCACCGGCACCGTCGATCGAGGACATCCAGCTCGACCCGGCATACCCCCCGGAGCTTCGGCAGATCACGCTGCCCGGGCGCCGACCGCCGTTCAGCGCGGTGCGCGAGCCGCTCTCATCTATGATCATGCCGACCCGCGACTTCCAGGCACCCCGCCCGATGTCGCAGGCGATGGCCGCCACCATGGCTGCTCCACCAACGGCCGCCACCATGCCGGTCGGAGCGCTCGCCCAGCCACTCCAGCCTGTCGCTTCATCGACCACAGCGCCCTTGGCACCCCAGGCTGCCGGAGGTCCAGCACCCCTCCAACCTTCGTCACTCATTCAACCTATGCGCATGGTTGCGGCCTCGCCCACACGCTCGCGCACCCCGTCTACGCCTGTACAGCCACCTCAGCCGATCACGCCAAGCACGCCGTGGATCGGACTAACGCCCGGGGCCTCAGGGAGCGGAGGCATCTCAAAATCTCCGCTGGATGAAAAGGTCGGTACGCTCACGGGCCAGGCGGCATTAGCGATGCTCGCTGAAAACCGCGAAGCTGTCATGAACGCTTTTGACAACCGTACTACATCTGTCAAACAGGCTCATAAGCAAATCGCAGAGACCTACGGCGTCTCAGCGGCAGCGGTCAAGACCTTCATCCGGGACCCTCTAAGCACCGTGCTTAGATGAACGAGTCGCACGGGTATCTTTGGACCTTCGGCTCGGGAGATTCGCCAACGAGTGGGCACCCGCTATACCTCCTCGTCCAACGGGCGCCACCGTGCGGCGTTCGATCCGTCGGTCCGTACGGTTGGACAGCGCACTCACCACATCCCCCGGCACACGCATATCGAGCTGCCGGGCACCGTTCGCCGGGGCGATCGCTAGGTCCATCGGCCCGGCGGCTTTGTTGAACGTGATGACACGACCGCCCGCGCCGCTCTGTTCGGCGAGGCGCCCTCCCAACGAGTGGCCCAACGCGTCGGCCGCGCGGCCGTATTTGCGCTGGACCTGCTCGGTCAGCCGCCGCGCCTCTCGCTGCCGCGGGTCGTGGTGGGCCTTGCCCGCTCCGATCGCGACGTCGGAGAGCAGCCAATCCTTCGCAGATGCCGACCCGCGATGTACGATCACAGGCTTGCCCAGTGGGTCGCGCAGCACGGCGGTCTCAGGAGTCGTAAGATCCTGATCGACCGAGTAGCCTAGGTCGGCCGCGGCGGAGAACTGGGGGCCGCGTGGCAGGTATGATAGGCGCATCAGGTCGCCCGCGTCGAGCTCGGTGTCTGGGAACTCGACGCGACGGGTGCGCGGGCTGGTGGCGAGCTCGCGACTGATGCGCCGAAAGCGGGTGTCCCGGTCACCTCGCATTCGCGCGGATGAGCCTCGCCGGCGGTTATTCTCGCCGCTCTCTCTACGCGCTCGCGACCGGCCGGGCGGTCCTAGCACACGGCCGGTCCGGCGGTCCTAACGCCCCTCGAGCTCACCGCGGCGGGCGGCGGGCGGCGCCGGCGGGCGGGCGACGGCCCGGCGCTTAGACCGTTCCAGGCACTTTTCGCCCTTACGAGCCCGAGTGCGGGCGCTTCGACGCCTCGGCCGACCGACTCCCCCCCCCCCCCACGCGCGCTTAGACCGTTCCAGGCACTTTTCGCCCTTACGCGCTCGAGTGCGGGCGCTTCGACGCGCGACCGGCCCGGGCGCGCGGCGCTTCGACGCGCGACCGCCCCGAGTGCCCCCACCTCCCTCCCTCCCCCCGGCGCTTCGACCGTTCCAGGCACTTTCCGCCCTTACGAGCCCGTGTGAGGGCGATTCGACGCGCGACCGCCGAGTGACCCAAGATCAGGCCGTAACACCTCGACAAACCGACGGAGAGGCAGAAAGCCCTTACGAAGACCGAGCAGAGCGCGGAATGAAGCGAAGACACTCGGAAGCTCCGAGCAGGAGGCGCGCGGGAGCCGGGGTGCGACCGTCGGCACGGGCATAGAGAGCAGCGCTGCTCTCTATGCCCGTGCCGACGGTCGCGCCCCGGCTCCCGCACGCCTCCTGCTCGGAGCTTCCGAGTGTCTTCGCTTCATTCCGCGCTCTGCTCGGTCTTCGTAAGGGGCTTTCTGCCTCTCCGTCGGTTTGTCGAGGTGTTACGGCCTGATCTTGGGTCACTCGGCGGTCGCGCGTCGAATCGCCCTCACACGGGCTCGTAAGGGCGGAAAGTGCCTGGAACGGTCGAAGCGCCGGGGGGAGGGAGGGAGGTGGGGGCACTCGGGGCGGTCGCGCGTCGAAGCGCCGCGCGCCCGGGCCGGTCGCGCGTCGAAGCGCCCGCACTCGAGCGCGTAAGGGCGAAAAGTGCCTGGAACGGTCTAAGCGCGCGTGGGGGGGGGGGGGAGTCGGTCGGCCGAGGCGTCGAAGCGCCCGCACTCGGGCTCGTAAGGGCGAAAAGTGCCTGGAACGGTCTAAGCGCCGGGCCGTCGCCCGCCCGCCGGCGCCGCCCGCCGCCCGCCGCGGTGAGCTCGAGGGGGCGTTAGGACCGCCGGACCGGCCGTGTGCTAGGACCGCCCGGCCGGTCGCGAGCGCGTAGAGAGAGCGGCGAGAATAACCGCCGGCACGCCACGCCAGCGTCACTCAGCGTCACAGGTACCTGTCACATATGCAAAGTACCAGGTACCTGGTACCGGATGCCGCAGACCCCCCGAAAACTTTATACCCTATAGAGAGTATAAAATACATTCTCACTTTTAGAAAAAAATTTAAAAGTGAGAATGTATTTTATACTCTCTATAGGGTATAAAGTTTTCGGGGGGTCTGCGGCATCCGGTACCAGGTACCTGGTACCTCTATATCTAAAATACTTATAAAGGGTACCAGCATGCCCGCCCCCCCCCCCCCACCCCCCCTTACAGACAGCCACTACGTCGTCGGGGGAGAGGTGGCACCCAGTCGAGGCCCGCACCGCCAACGCCGACGCCGCTACGACCGTCGACGAGCGCCCGCAGCTCGAATCCCCCTACCTCGACCACGCTGCACAACGCGCGGCCGCACGGCGTGCACGAGGACCGCCCCCCCCCCCCCCCCCGCCGCGCGGGCGATCGCGCACTAGGACCGTCCTGGCAGGTACGCACGATCGCGCACTAGGACCGCCCGGCCGGTCGCGCGACGAAGCGGGGGAGGGGGGGGGGGGGTTACGCGCGTAAGGGCGAAAAGTGCCTGGAACGGTCGAAGCGCCGGCCGCCGCCCGCCGCCCGCCGCCCGACCGCCGCCCACCCGCACGTGCGATCACCGACCGGAGCGGCACCCCCTCGGCGCGCCCAAGTGCGAACCGGCGGCCGTCCCCCCCGCGTCAGGTGGCGCGCGCACGTGCGTTCATTCGGGCCCAAAAAGTTCCGACGCCTGGATGTACCCCGACCATCAGACGTCATGTCCAACGCCAATGAGAACACGCCCTCGAGCTTCCCCCTCGTTCGCTACAGCGCCCGGCTTCTACCGGCCGCCCGCCAGGCTGCTCTCGATGCCCGTGCCGACATGCCCATGCGTTCCCTCTTCGGTAGCGGCGTAGGCGCCCGACCCGCGCGTTGGGCGCCTGCCCCGATCAGCCAGCCCCACCCCGCACCTCGCCTCGCCCCGTCCATGCTCGCCGTCTTCGGGGGCGGCTCGCGATCCTCCTCGTCGACCCCCGCCCGCGCCCCCGCCCGCGCCGCCCCCGCCGCGGGCTCGGCGTCGGTCTTGCCGTACGTTGGACCCGAAGTCGCGGCCGCTCAACGGGTGCTGCGCCACTTCGCGCTGGGCGGATTCGGGGCTGGACTCATTGCCGCGCTGAGGACCCAGAGCATGCCGCCGGTGGTCTTGCCGCAGACCGCTCCCATCCGCTTCCTGGGTCGTTCGGACCGCTTCATGGTCATAGCCCCCCAGGCCCGACCACCCCGGTCGCAGTGGACTTGGGTGCACCGCCGCGCACGCGACTACCCGGCCGACTACAACTGGCAGGGACCGTGGGCGCTCCGGAAGGTCGTCAGGACCTATATGAACAGCCTGCCCATCGCCGAGCGCATCCCGATGGATGGGGCCGACGTCGAGGTGACGATCAAGACCATCGGCTACCCGGATGGGCGGCGGTTCGTGAAATTTGGTGGGAGCACCTCCATCGTGGGAATTGAGCGCTGGAGTCCGGTGTACTACACCACCATGCAAGGCGAGCGAGTGCTTCAGGGGTACGAAACCTACGGATCCGGAGAGATCATCGAGCGCCATTCTATCGAGTTTAAGAGTTACAAGCATCTCGAGAAATGGCCGGTGGCGTGTATCGCTGGCTGGCCGGGAAGTTCCCCGAGGAGTACCCATACCCACGCCCCCCCGGGGAGCCGATATACCTGCCGTACCTGGCGATGGACTGCCAGATCACGCTGAAGGTTGTCTTGTCGGTCCAGGCAGCACCCACGATCGCGCCGCTCCGGGCGAGCATCAAGAACTGTGTGCTCACCCCGCTCATCAGATACGAGCGCGAGCGCGCCCGCCGGTTCGAGCGCGAGGCCGAGATGGTGGCAGAGATCCCGTACGACCCCGCGGCCAACGTGACCCGCGAGCAGCTCCGGAAGGCCCGCCATCTCGCGAAGCTCGTCGCGAAGAACGTGTCGGCGGTGGTGCGCGACCTCGAGTCGCTGCGCGACGAGATCGGCCAGGAAGGAGTGGGCATCCGCGACGAGGCGCTCCTCACGCGCATCGTCGTCGCCGCCCGGCGCACCGAGCTGCACATCTCGCTGCCGAACAACATCGCGAGGCCCGTCCTGCGCATCGTGAACCCCAAGCCGCCCCCACCCAACACGCGAGGCGCGGAGCGGACTCCCGCGCGCTTCTGCATCGTGTCGAGCGGGCACGTCGAGCCGTGCGCGGTCGTTCCGAACGTGCCCTTCCTGCGGCTCCGCGCGGCGTTCATGATCGTGCATACTGCCATATTGTACAAGGTGGGATGGGACCGGGCGCGGATGATCACCCGCGCGAAGGAGGCGATCGCGCGAGCGACCTCTGGCGCCAAGCACGAGGCAGCTTCGATGACGATCTTCTCGGCCGCGGCTTTCCAGCCGCCGGTCGTGCTCCCCACCGAGGAGATGGTCGGCCAGATGGAGCGGCTGCGGGCGGAGGGTGCCCGTTTCGCGTATCGGCTGTACCCCGGCGAGGGCGTCCCATATGCCATCCAGACGATCGACGGGCGCAGCTGGGTCGACACGAACCCCTATAAGGAGTGGAAAACCGAGTGGATGAAGACGGTCCAGGGGGCGCTGTGCCCGTACAGCGCGCTGACCCCCGAGACAAAGTCACTGCTCTACTCCGCGTGCAAGGTGTCCGGGCGGTGCAAGTGGCCGGCATACGCGGCGGCCGGGCTCGACACAGAGGGCGGCGACCGCTTCGCTCGGGAGATCGACCAGAGCAAGGCGTACACGAGGGCGCTGCAAGGGCACGGTCGCCTCCTCGTGCGCGAAGACCACGCACCTGGAAAGTTCCAGCACTTTTTCAGGGTCGAGACGCGCGCCCAGCACGATGCGATCTTGGACGGGGCGGTCGAGGGCATCGTGATTACCACGCCGTGGGACCTCGGGGCCGCTGGGTTGACGGAGGCGCTGCGCACCCACCTGCGCGCGCTCGGGGTGACGGATGGTCACATGCCGAGCAACGAGGACGTACGTACCACGATCGAGGGAATCTTCGACATGCGCTCCACCCAGCAAGAAGAGTGGTGTGCCCCGGGGTCCGTCACGCTGCTCGAGGCTCGCTTCTTGCGCATGTGCGGCGTGGGGTTCGAGATCACCACGGCGCTCACGACGACCGACCTCGCGCCCGTTCTGTTCGACGAGACCTCGCACGAGAAGCAGGGGCGTGGAATCGCCTTCTATGCTAAGGTGGTCGGCACGCTCATGCACATCCCGTCGGACGGTGCCCGGGTCCGCATCGACGGTGCGCAGGAGGACGCCGAGCAATTCGCCGCGATTCTCGATATGAGTGGGGGGTATCATCGGTTCATGGGGACGGGGGGGGTGTACATGGTCGGCGAGGATACGATCGAATTCCGCGAAGAGTCGTCCGAGTCCCGCGGGTTCACCGGCGCCCACATCGCGGCATACATTTGCGCCGGCTCCCGGGTGTGGGTGAGCTTGCAGACCATGGTCATCCCGCTTCGATACCGCTTCGAGACGGTGATGGATGGCATTTATTTGGATGCAGCGCACGAGGACCCGGTGATCCTCCCGACGTTCCGGTTCAAGGGTGCCTCCGGGCTTAAGCAGGTGCCCATCACGCAGTTCGCACCATCGCTCAACGCGCTCCGCTACACGGGCCTCGACCACGCCACGGTTGAGTCACTCGCCGAGCCGTTCAAGGAGGATCTGTGGGGGGCGCTCGGATTCTTGGACGATACGCCGAGTCTTATCACCGGTCAAGCCGGCGCCGGCAAGACGACGCGGGTGGCGATGGGGGGGCTCGTGGACGTCGTGATCGCTTCGCCCAGCCACCTGCTCAGGCAGGACCTAAAGGGTCGATTTAGCGAGACCACCACGCACGCGCGGCTCTTCGGCGATTGTCCGGCTCAGACCTCAGACTCGGTGCGGTGCCTCGAGAAGCACCCCCCGGCGGTGCTCGCGATCGACGAGGCCACTATGCTCACCCAGAAAATGAAGGAAGCGATCATTGAGCGGTGTGCCAAGTGGGGTACACGGCTGGTGTTCTTGGGCGACTTCGACCCGGTGAGCTTCGTGCCTATGCAGGCGACACCTATGACCACGGTTTCGATGAACCCAGAGGGCCTGCGCCACTCGCACGTCCCGGGGCAGCGGCGATGCGCGACGCAGTGGCTCGTCGAACTCCACGACCAGATGCGGGCTTCGCTCATCCGGTGCGACCCGCCAGAGGCCACGTGGAACCTCGTGCGTAACGCGTTCCGCGCGAACGCGCCGGAGCAGATCGTGACGAGGCCTCAGGTTGCGAAGATGTTTGATGGGGCGCGGGGCGACGTCATCCTCACCTCCACCCGCAGATGCCAGACATGCGGGGCCACCACCTCAGAGGCGTGCTCGTGTAAGGGCGATACGATCCGTTCGGGGGTCATCGATTGGTGCCGGGAGGTCAAGGATAGTGGCGTCTGGGCTGCGAGCTCGGGCGACGCCACGGTCGCGAAGGGTACACGGATGTTCTCCAAGGTTCGCCCGGAGGGGCACGGTTGGACGGAGGGGCCTGCCACCACGTTCTCGCAGTGCCAGGGTCTGACAGTCGATGCGCCCGCCCGAGTGTTTCTGGACATCCGATTCCTGTTCAAGTCGGAGCTCGCGTACGTCGGCGCCAGCCGCGTGCGCGATGCGTCGCAGCTGTGGCTCGTGGACGATCCGTTCGTGCAGAGTAAGCGGATCGGCGAGTCGATCGGGCACCTGGTCACTAAGGGGAGGGTAGCTCACGAGCTCAACGCGGGCATCATGAAGTGCCCGGTGCCGTTCGTCAGGGCACGCACTGAGTATCCGTTTACGGGCAGCCATCTCGTCGCAGATGTGGCGTGTCTTGGTGAGGACGGGACGCCTGTATACGTGGTCGAGATCGTGAATACCTCGCCGCCCTCGGATGACAAGCTTGAGTTTTATGAGAGCATCGGCGTGGAGTGCCTCGTGGTGCGCGCCGACAGGTCGCCGGACACGGACCTCACCGAGTACATTGAAAAGTTCCCGAAGCCCGGTGACTACACATACGAGCGCAAGAAGGCGGCTGATGGGAGCGAGTACGGGCGGGCATACGTCAAGGGGTGCGGCGGCGGGGTGATCGACGGGAGCTGGCGGGCGAGCAACCTGCAGGGGTGCCCCCGGGACATCCGGAAGCGGATCGCCGAGCGCGAGTACGTGGACGTCGACATGGTCGGGGCGGCGCCGTGCATCATCGCCGAGGTGGCTCGACAGCTCGGGGTCCAAACGCCCACGCTGCGACTGCTGGTCGACGACGTCAAGGCCGCGAGGGCCCGCCTGGCAGACGAGCGCGGGTGCTCCATCGACGAGGCGAAGCTCATCTTCAACAAGACGCTCCATGGTGGCGGGGCGCCCGGGGTGGCGCACGGGTCGATGCTCGATCTTCTCGCGGGTGAGATGCGGAGTCTCGCGGCGGTGCTGCGGAGCGAGGCGTGCTTCGAGGGCCTCGCGCAGAAGGCTCGCAACGACGCGAGTCTATTATCGCTCGTGTGGCAGACGCTCGAGCACGAGTGCCTGATGCGCGCCCGAGCCGAGTTCGCTGACGACCCGCGCATCGTGCTCGTGTTCGACGGCATGCTCGTGCCGCGGGACATCCTGGGGCGCGATGGCGGCGCGGCCATTCTCGAGCGGGTCAACGAGTCGATTCGCGGGCTGATCCCAGACCTCCGGATGGTGGTCAAGCCGTGGTGAGGGGAGGGGGGGGGGGGGGGGTGCGTCCATTCGGCGACGAAAGAAAGCGCAGACCATGGTCAGCCACGATGCCTCGCATCCTTATCGCCGATGACAACGAGATCTGCACGTGCCACACGTGCAAGCGCGAGGTGCCCGCGCAGGAGATGGCCTACCGCCGGCACTGGAGTGACAAGCATGTGTTCCGCACCCGCAACTGCGTGGTGTGCACTCGTCTAGGCGTTCGAGCCCGGCAGGAGACGATGCGCCTCCGACGGGAGGGCAAGGAGCTGATCAGCCATCGGGCCGGGCGTGCCAGCGTGGCTTAGGCCGCCGGATAGATACGTGCGAGCCAGCCGAGCAAGGCTCCGATCAGTGCGACGCTAGAAGCAACGAACGCGAGCTCGATCATCGTTGGGGTTTGATACACGGCTTTTTAATCCGCGCCGCGTCCGTGATCACCTGCCGCGAGTGGTCACACGGACACCATCTGATTATCAAAATCGATTTTGAACCTCTGCGCGAGCATCACACGACCCGTCACACTGTCGGTAACCGTTAGGTGCAGCGTGTAGGTACGACTTTCGGTCGTCATCGACATGACCTGGAAGGTGCTGGGCATGACCAATGCGAATGTAGCGCTCGTTGTGTCGTGCCGCAACAGCCGCATCTCGCGATCACGAAGGAGCCCCGAAAACCACGGCGCGGTTGTGTACGAAAATACTGGCCGTGAAGCAGTGGGGAACGCGGGTGAGAACGTGAGAACCAGAATATGCTTCAGGGTAGTGTTATCGACTTGCCCGCTCGTGAATGCGAATGAAGCAAATGAGTGAATAGGCCGGGCGGTCACTGTCGCTGAGAGACCTTCGAGCGCGGCCTGAACCGTTTGCAAACGCTCATACACCCAATTCGACAACTCATCGTAGTACACGCTTCGTATCTTGCTTGCAAGCGGCCCGTCGTGGTCTACCTGAACTCGAGAGTGATCTGTCCGCACGACGACGCGCTCCACCACACCTGTGACACCCGGCACACCGCCGAGCACGAGCGACGCAGTGTCGGGAAGCGCGTCAACATCTTCGTCAACCCACCCGCTCTCCGTGAAACGTACGCCATCCACGAAGATCTGCAAAAAGGAGCGACCATCGACGTGGAAGATGTCCAACGTCACCCGCTTCATCGTGCCGAGGTCGACGGGGCTCGTGGTTGTGGTGGTCACCGCCGGACCGACGACGAGCTTGAGATGGCCATCCTCGAGCCGCTCTAACCGCCATACCGCATCGGTCGAGTATGGAGAAGCCCGCACGCCCATGATCACGCCGGTACCCGAGGCTTGGACATGCGCGTCGATGAGCAGCCCGGTCTTACCCACTGCTGCCGAACCGATGGGGTACCTTACCGACTGTGTAGGCGACATCACGGGTGCTACAGCTAGTTTGGTGAAGAACTTGAGCTCGCCGATTTGGGCCAGCTGATTACCCGAGGTCTGCAGGTGGCGGAATCGGAACGACCGAGCCACCCGTTGGTTGGCCTGCGCCGACGTCGAGAACGAGTAGTATGTGTCTTGGCTTGCGGATGCCGTGAGAAATTCATCGGATATAGAGAGCTCTTTAGGTGGTTCGAATTCGAGTACGGAAATACTCTGGCTCTGGGTTTGGGAAAGGGAGAACTCTTCAAGCAGCAACCATTGACGATCTGCTGCTGGTGTGGCCAGGTCGTTGGAGTACTCGATCACGAAGCGGCTGACGGTACGTTGCGCAACGTTATGATCCCCGCCAATACGGCCCGGCGTGAAGGAGATAGACTGCAACGCCACGGGCACGCCATAGTCGATACCCATCCAACCTCCCGGGTGGGTTCGGACCATGTCGATGGTGGTATCCGTTGACTTGTTGAAGGCCGCGTCAAAACCGCCCGAGGGAATTTCTGTTTCGACAACACGACCAATGGCCATCATAGCCGATTCCACACCAGGGTCGGTGAAAGTGCTCATCGGCCATCCCGGGTACTCGCTGAAATCGACCGTGGAAGCGGAGGTGAATTTCGGGTTCTCCAAGACGTTGTCTGACAGCACGGAGAACTGCTCATACACCTCTATTCCAGAGGCAGTTGGTGGTACACCAGTCAGCACGGGTTTGAGAGGAAGAGGAGTGAGCACTTTGAGGATCCACTCGCCGATTACTACATGGGCGCTGTCGGCAATTGTATCGGTTTGCCTAGAAGACTCTATATAGAGCATGAATTGACGATATGCCACTGATTTGGTGATACCTGCATCAAACGTTTTGCTCGTGTTGTGAGCCCACGTGGTCTCTAGACGAGGTTCTTCCAGATCGGTCCATGTCGTACCGTCCAACGAGCCGCGCACGTGCCACTTTGTCGGGAACCATACAAATCCCTTATCATTCCTGGACGTAATCGTATACGAGTCCAACACGACCGCATGTGGAAATTGAATCTTCAGCCATTTGACTGGGGCGGTTATGCTATGCCAGCAGTCATCATTATCAGTATTTGTTTTGTTGAAAGCCCTTGCCGCCCGAGCCGCGCCTAAGGATGCGCTCGCTGTGACCGCCCAACCCTCGTTGGTGTCCCAGCCGTACACGCTCGAGTAGTCGTCCGCGAGCGTAGTGTCTGACGTGAAGCGCGGCGATTCGAGCAGGTTCCCGAACCCTGCGACCACGTCACCCGTAAGTGGTTCAATCATCTTTGACATTTCTTTGTCCATATCCAAAGGGATGCGCGCACCGGCCAACACCTGGCTCGCGGAACCCCCCCTTGTTGGCTCGGTATACAACTCATCGTAGTACACGCTTCGTATCTTGCTTGCAAGCGGCCCGTCATGGTCCGCCCTCACTCGCGAGTGGTCTGTCCGCACGGCGACGCGCTCGACCACACCTGTGATGCCCGGCGTGCCGCCGAACACGAGCGACGCAGTGTCGGGAAGCACTTCAACATCCCCGTCAACCCACGCGCTCTCCGTGAAACGTACGCCATCCACGAAGATCTGCAAAAAGGAGCGACCTACTGTGTGAGAGATGTCCAACGTCAACCGCTTCATCGTGCCGAGGTCGATGGGGCTCGTGGTTGTGGTAGCCGCCGGACCGACAACGAGCTTGAGATGGCCGTCCTCGAGCCGCTCCAACCTCCATATCGCATCGGTCGAGTATGGGGAAGCCCGCACGCCCATCACCACGCCGGTGCCCGAGGCTTGGACATGCGCGTCTATGAGCAGCCCGGTCTTACCCACTACTGCTGGACCGATGGGGTACCTCACCGACTGCGTAGGCGACATCACGGTGTCGGTCAGCTCGGCGCCAGTGGGAGAGGAACGCTCGTAGAAGGGTTTTTTAGGAAAAATAGTGAAAAACCGTGTCTCGATCATCTGCGTCTTATTGATGGAGCCCACATTGTCGAGAATGTTGATGCGCCAGTAGAGGTATGCGGTGCCTTGATTTGCTACCGTATAGTCATAATCTGCGTCGAACCCCTGCGCAAAAGGGTTTGTGTATGACTGAATGGTGGTGTAATTCACACCGTCATCTGATCCCTGGATAGTCCACTTGTTCACCAGTCGGTTATTATCTATATTTGTCCGGTACTGCATTCGAAACGATGTGAGAATCACGCGCGTAGGATACCGAATTTCCCACCAACGGTCGTCACCTTCGAGAGTGTCAAACAAGTAACGATTAGCCAAGGCTATTTTATCAGCATTTTTATAGGGCTCGAAGATGGAATCCAAGCCTGGATGCGATGCACGCACCGCCCACTCGAACGGACCGACATCATTGACGGCCCACCCCTCGTACCCCGTCATATCGACGGTGTTTGCAGACGTGAATTTGGGATTCTCGAGAGCATCCAGCGTATTCAGATTACCAAACACCTCTCGGACATACAGCCGAGCCACATCAGCGCCACCCGATCCATAGCGCACGCCCGCTCCGATCTCGAAGACAATGTTTGCGGTAATTTTGAAATCTGTCTGCACCGTACCGCTTGCATACGACTGCGCCCGGATAATCACAATCCGCCGAGCGCTATCTAGCTGCCACTGTATGAAATACCATCCATCTGTGAGCACAATGCTTGTGGGCACCATGCTCGAATCGTTCATTTTCACGCTCACAACACCCTGCCTATCGACTGAGATAGCAAAGCCCCGTGCATAGTGCCCACCGGCGAGTTGTGCCCCACCCTTTATTGTCTCGAAGAGGTAGTCCATTCCGGCCTCCGTCGTCGGGACGTAATACTTGGGCGTGGTGAAGAAGGAGCGATCACCAAGGCGAGCGCCGACATGCCCCAGGGGTGTGATCAAGTCCTGCTTCACACCGACGAGACCAAAGGCGGACGATGGTGTGAGTGGAGCGCCGTACCATGGGGTGTCAAAGAAGGTGCCGTCCACTGGCTTAGCATACCGCTCGGGTTCGATAAAATTTGTGTATACTTTGAGGATCCACTCGCCGATTACTACATGGGCGCTGTCGGCAATTGTATCGGTTTGCCTAGAAGACTCTATATAGAGCATGAATTGACGATATGCCACTGATTTGGTGATACCTGCATCAAACGTTTTGCTCGTGTTGTGAGCCCACGTGGTCTCTAGACGAGGTTCTTCCAGATCGGTCCATGTCGTACCGTCCAACGAGCCGCGCACGTGCCACTTTGTCGGGAACCATACAAATCCCTTATCATTCCTGGACGTAATCGTATACGAGTCCAACACGACCGCATGTGGAAATTGAATCTTCAGCCATTTGACTGGGGCGGTTATGCTATGCCAGCAGTCATCATTATCAGTATTTGTTTTGTTGAAAGCCCTTGCCGCCCGAGCCGCGCCTAAGGATGCGCTCGCTGTGACCGCCCAACCCTCGTTGGTGTCCCAGCCGTACACGCTCGAGTAGTCGTCCGCGAGCGTAGTGTCTGACGTGAAGCGCGGCGATTCGAGCAGTTTCCTGGAACCTGCGACCAAGTCACCCGTTAGTGGCTCGAGCATTTCCTCCTCAACCGTCGGCTCGTCGACCAGCTTGATCGTGCCTAGGACAGACGCCATTTCTTCGGTGCTACTCCATACCGACATAAGAAATGCGTCGCGGTGGACGCGGGCCCGGGGACGCAGCAGCCGCGTGTGCACCCCGTTCTGCGTCGATGGGTCGGCCGCCGTCCCGTCGGGTCGAACCGAGCCCAACCGGCGGCGATCGGCCTGCGAGCGAAGGGTGACAGCCGGGCCGAGCGACATGGCGTTCGACTGCTGCACATGAGACTCGCGGCCGTCCCGCTTCTCGACCTCGCCGGTGCGATCGTCGAAGAGGTACATAATACCGTCGACGGGCTTGCGAATGGAGGCGAACAGCGCTCGGATCGAATGGGCCAGGTTGCCCCCGACGTAGCGTCTCCATTCGCTGTCGCCCTCGTGCGCCTTTTTGAAATCGAACCCGTCGAGCGTGGCATCTTTGAGCGCCGCTTCGCGCTCGACCAGCAGGTTCTCGGAGACGACGAGAAACGCGATGAGCTGCACGGACCCGGCGGCGTGGGGCATCGCCTGGGAGTAGTAGCCCTGCCGACGCCCGATCACCGCCGTTCGCCCCACCTTGAACAGGTTTTGCTCTGTATTCCAGCCCGGGCGAACGATGTAGAGGCCAGACGTACGAGGCGGCTTATCTATGCGAGCCGCTTTCAGAGCCAGACCGAACTGCTGGCTCGAGGTTACGGTGGCCATGGTTAGCATCACGCGCACGTTTCATTCCACCCGCATGTGCCGCGCTACCACCACCTGGATGCCAAACTTCGCGTGGATCTCCCGGGCGGCGGCGCGCATCGTCGGCCGCTCCCATAGCAGCCAGCGCGCCCAGAAGCCGGCCGTGCGCGGATCTCGCCAGTGCTCCCTGCTCGCATGCCGGGCGATGTACGCTTTGCGGCGGGCCGGGTCTCCGTGCTGCGTGAAGTCCTGGTACCCCGCCGCGCCGAAATCGACCGTATGGCCGTCACTGAACTCGACACGCCATTTTTTCCCGGTTATTGGAGAGCGGTGGATCGCAGCGGTCATTGTCATGATGTAGGGCTCAGTCAGAGGATTTTAAAGGACGCATATTTTTTAACGGCTCAGTCCGAGTAGCTCAGCAGCCCACTGTGCACGGTGAGCAACTTGTCGAAGAGGATGTACGCCGTCATCGTGAGCGCCGGGTTGTTGTTCGCCATGCGCAAGTCGAGCGTGAGGTACTCGTGGCGCAGGCTGCGGCCGTCGGCGAGCGCGTCGCCCGCCGCGAACGCCTGGAGGTCGAGCCCGATGGCAAAGCCGCCCTGGGCGTAGTCGCCCGCGGCGTCCGATATGTACTGCGATGTCGGCACGCACGAGCGCGCGGCCGAGTCCGAGATGCTGCCCATCGCGCGGATGAACTCGGCGCGCGCCTCGGCCGCCGAGCCGGTGCACGGCACCTCGCTCGCGGGGATGTTCTGGGCGCCGAGGCGGAAGCGGTAGCTCGAGATGGTCCCGCGCGTGCGGCCGATCGCCCAATACGCCCGGCTCGTCGAGGCGGATGCGCGCGGGCGGAACACGACGAACACCTTGTTGGCGCTCGACACCCGCAGCGGAAACTGGTACGTGGCCGCGCCCGAGCTGGCCTCGATGGTATGGCTAAACGAGCGGACGTCGGTGACCGGAATCTCGTACTGACCGCCGAGGCTGGACATCATGGCGCGCTCCACCGCACCGTCGAGAATCACGTGCGAGAGGTACAACCGAACGTCGCTCACGAGTCCGGACTGATCGGCATCATTCCAGCCGCCCCAGAGCACCGCCGGATTGAGCTTGATCTCCAGCCGAAGCGAGTCGCTGATGGCGCTCAGCGGCAGGACGCGGTGTGCCATGGTGCCGATGATGCACATCAGCGGAATCGCCACCTCAAGAGAGCCGCCGCCGTTGATCGTCGCGCCGGCCCGCGAGTAGTACGCCGCCACGAGGCCCGCCAAATCGTTGGCAGTCGGCGCGTACTCGGCGACGCCGCGGACGGTCCCCGAGCTGCGCAGCGAGTCGAGGTCGGTCGTCGCGTCCTCGAACAGCTTCACCAACGATTCGTAGTCGCTGATGTGCGAGATCTGGGTCGAGCCGTGGTACAGCAGGATCTCACCGATCACCGACGCCGCCGAACCGTCGAGACGAAGCGTGTCGGTGTTCACGTTGTTCGTGTTGCGCACGGTGAACGCGAGGACCGTCTGGCTCGGGTCGAGGAACTGGCCGGGCGAGCCGCACGGAATGTCAAACTCGATCTTGGCGCCCGGGAGGAAGGTGGACGCGCCGCGCGGCGTGATGTACGAGCGGGTGGACTGGGCGGGCGGGGCGATCGAATGCTTCTTCAGGTGGTAGCCCTCAGGGAGCGAGTTGGACACCTCGTGATGGCCATCATCGATCGGGCTCATGGGCATCATGATTCGACGCGTGGGGGGTGGCATGGATCACCCATTTTTATTGGCGGCCGGCTGCCGCGCGTGGGACGCGCGCGACGCGCGGGACGCGCGGGACGCGCGGGGACGCTACCGCCGCGGACCGGGCCCCGGGCCTGCCGGTCGGCGCTCGAAGCCGGTCACGAGCCCATCGAGGCCGGAGCCCACGTCATCCGCGATGCGCGCGCCGAGCCGCGCCTCGCCCAGGATCGCGCGGCCCGAGTCGAGCACCGGTCGAATCGCATCGCCGCCCAGGTGGTGGTCCGTCGCGTACTGGATGGCGCGGTCGCCGAAATCGGTGATCTGCCGCGCGATGCGCGCGCCGGTGTGCAGGCCTTGGGCGAGCTGGCGGCCGAAAAGCTGGGCTTTGGGAAGAGCTGTGCGCCCCCACTGCCGGACGCGTGCGCCGAATCGACCGAAGAGCATGGCGATTCTGGGGGTTCTGTGGGTGGTCATTCCTCGCGGAAAATAGAGCGGCGCGTGGGGACGCGGCTAGCCGATGACCTCGAAATGGACGACCGCGCTCCACTCGCTGCCGTTCGTGTTGTACTCGACGCCATCCTGGTCGAGCAGCTGCAGATCGATCGAGCTAATGGTCGCACGCCCCGTGGGGAACGACAGGCCCGTCGTCGCGGTGTACTGCTGGAGCCCGCCGTACGGAACGCCGATGGGCACCGCGGCCAGGATGTTCGATGTGTGCGAGCGCGGGCGGAGCAGCGAGCCCGAGTCCGACGAGCCCAACTCGAGGCCTTCCGCCACGACGAGCACCATACGCGCGCCACCCATCACGTCGGGCACCGCAGGCAGCTGGACCGTGGCTCCGATCGGCACGACGACGCCCTGCCGGCCGAGACCTATGAGCCCTGCGCTCGTGCAGCCGTCCGCCGCGCCGAGCAGAGTGACGATCGACGTGGTCGTGTTGGTCACCGAGAGCCGCGACACATCGCTCGAGAAGCTCCATACCAAGCCGCGGCCGGCAAAGTACTCGCTGAGGTAGGCCGCGAGCTCCGCCGACGTACCGATCACCCGAGGCGAGTCGAGCTCGTACGAAATGGGCGTCGCGCCGAAGCGCAGGCGCAGCACGCGGTTGCCGCGGTGGATCGAAGGGCGGGTGATCGGGATGGACGCGCTCTCGAGACGGCACACGATGCGCTGCCCGCTGTTGGCGTGAATGGGGCTGACGTCGAAGATGCAACGGTCGTTGCGCTCGGGGCCGAGTGGCAGAACGTCGGCTTGGGCCGAAGTGAGGAACAGGCGGGTGCGGCCGGATGGTGCCATGGACCCGTTGCGACCGAAAATAAAAATCGCGCGGGAGGTGCATAACGCGATGGACCCCGGCCCCGACCCCGACCCCATCACCGAACCAACCGAGCAACCCGAGTTCACCGCTCCTAGCGACCCATCGCCACCGATCGTCGACTCGGCGGTAAAGGCAAAGGCCGAAGCGCGCCGGGCCAGGCTACTGAGGAACTTGCAGTCGGGCAACGACAAGCGACGCGCGCTCATCGAAGCCGGGCGGGCGGCCACGCGCCCTATCGCGCTCCCTGAACCGCCCGTCCAGAGCGCAGAACGGCTGGCCGGCGAAGATTTCGTGTGGGTCATGCTGCCGAGGCGCGTGGCGGGCGAGGTCGCCGGTGTGTACGCCTCGGCTCCCGCGCCCACGCCGCCGGCACCCCAGACCTACTACGCGCCCGCGCCCGCGCCCGCGCCCCCGCCCCCGACCTCGGTTCCGCCAGCACCCCAGCGGTACTACATGCCGCCACCGGTCGTCCGCCATGTGCCCAACATTCGGTTCGTGTGAATTTAAAATCGGGGCATCCCCTCAATCGATGCACGTGACCGACGACGGCCACACGATCGACCTAACGATCCCCAAGTTCAGTGTGGACAACAGTCTGGGCGAGCACATACCCGAACCCCTGCCCCGCCAAGCACACTTCGTCGCCTTTCTCGGCCCGCCACGCAGCGGTAAGACGAGTCTGTCGACCGCGCTGCTCTGCCAGGCAAGCCCGCGGGTGTACCGGGGCGTCTTCGAGCACGTGCACCTCGTGATCCCCCAGGCGTCGTTTCTCTCGATGACGAACAGCCCGTTTGCCCACCACGACCCGCGCAAGGTGCACCACACGTTCGACGCCCCGCTGCTCGCAGCACTCACGCCGATCCTCGAACAGCGCGCTCGAGCCCGCCGCCCGGAGAACACGCTGCTCATCATCGACGATTTCGCGGCCAATCTGAAAGATGCCGAGCTGCGGAAGCACCTCGAGCGGTTCGCGAACAATCGGCGCCACCTTCGACTGTCGGTCTGGCTGATCGCACAGACATACCGGGCGTTGCCCCTCAGCACGCGCAAGTTGCTGACGCACGCCTTTCTGTTCCGCCCGAGCAACACGAGTGAGCTCGAGAGCATCCGCAGCGAGCTCGTACCGATCGATAAGCGCATGTTCGAAGCGGTCTTCCAGCACGTCTTCCCGCCCGGCGCAGACCCCCACCAGTTCATGACGCTCGATATGTCGAGCGGCCACATCTACAACCGGTTCGCGCGCATCCGGTTCGACGCGCCGCCCGAGGACCAACCGGGGGGCGAGCGCGACGACAATTAATTTCCGCGCGCATACGGCACCGATGACGACCTTCGTCGATGCTCTGGAGCGCGAGAAGCTCGGCGACCGAAACCAGTACGACGCGCGCCCCGACATGGCGTACTTTACGCTGCGCGGTGAGCCGTACGTCGGCCCGTACCACTCGCACTTCACGAGCGGGGGGCGACGGTGGTACACAGGCATCCGCCACTCGACGTACTCGGAGAAGCTGCGCCGGCATGACGTGCCGATGGAGTATTCCGAGGACGAGCGCGAGCACGTCGACAATCTGCCTCGGTTGCCGCGCGACCCTAGGACCGTCGATTCGGTCTTCGCACCGGCACCGTCGATCGAGGACATCCAGCTCGACCCGGCATACCCCCCGGAGCTTCGGCAGATCACGCTGCCCGGGCGCCGACCGCCGTTCAGCGCGGTGCGCGAGCCGCTCTCATCTATGATCATGCCGACCCGCGACTTCCAGGCACCCCGCCCGATGTCGCAGGCGATGGCCGCCACCATGGCTGCTCCACCAACGGCCGCCACCATGCCGGTCGGAGCGCTCGCCCAGCCACTCCAGCCTGTCGCTTCATCGACCACAGCGCCCTTGGCACCCCAGGCTGCCGGAGGTCCAGCACCCCTCCAACCTTCGTCACTCATTCAACCTATGCGCATGGTTGCGGCCTCGCCCACACGCTCGCGCACCCCGTCTACGCCTGTACAGCCACCTCAGCCGATCACGCCAAGCACGCCGTGGATCGGACTCACGCCCGGGGCCTCAGGGAGCGGAGGCATCTCAAAATCTCCGCTGGATGAAAAGGTCGGTACGCTCACGGGCCAGGCGGCATTAGCGATGCTCGCTGAAAACCGCGAAGCTGTCATGAACGCTTTTGACAACCGTACTACATCTGTCAAACAGGCTCATAAGCAAATCGCAGAGACCTACGGCGTCTCAGCGGCAGCGGTCAAGACCTTCATCCGGGACCCTCTAAGCACCGTGCTTAGATGAACGAGTCGCACGGGTATCTTTGGACCTTCGGCTCGGGAGATTCGCCAACGAGTGGGCACCCGCTATACCTCCTCGTCCAACGGGCGCCACCGTGCGGCGTTCGATCCGTCGGTCCGTACGGTTGGACAGCGCACTCACCACATCCCCCGGCACACGCATATCGAGCTGCCGGGCACCGTTCGCCGGGGCGATCGCTAGGTCCATCGGCCCGGCGGCTTTGTTGAACGTGATGACACGACCGCCCGCGCCGCTCTGTTCGGCGAGGCGCCCTCCCAACGAGTGGCCCAACGCGTCGGCCGCGCGGCCGTATTTGCGCTGGACCTGCTCGGTCAGCCGCCGCGCCTCTCGCTGCCGCGGGTCGTGGTGGGCCTTGCCCGCTCCGATCGCGACGTCGGAGAGCAGCCAATCCTTCGCAGATGCCGACCCGCGATGTACGATCACAGGCTTACCCAGTGGGTCGCGCAGCACGGCGGTCTCAGGAGTCGTAAGATCCTGATCGACCGAGTAGCCTAGGTCGGCCGCGGCGGAGAACTGGGGGCCGCGTGGCAGGTATGATAGGCGCATCAGGTCGCCCGCGTCGAGCTCGGTGTCTGGGAACTCGACGCGACGGGTGCGCGGGCTGGTGGCGAGCTCGCGACTGATGCGCCGAAAGCGGGTGTCCCGGTCACCTCGCATTCGCGCGGATGAGCCTCGCCGGCGGTTATTCTCGCCGCTCTCTCTACGCGCTCGCGACCGGCCGGACGGTCCTAGCACACGGCCGGTCCGGCGGTCCTAACGCCCCTCGAGCTCACCGCGGCGGGCGGCGGGCGGCGCCGGCGGGCGGGCGACGGCCCGGCGCTTAGACCGTTCCAGGCACTTTTCGCCCTTACGAGCCCGAGTGCGGGCGCTTCGACGCCTCGGCCGACCGACTCCCCCCCCCCACGCGCGCTTAGACCGTTCCAGGCACTTTTCGCCCTTACGCGCTCGAGTGCGGGCGCTTCGACGCGCGACCGGCCCGGGCGCGCGGCGCTTCGACGCGCGACCGCCCCGAGTGCCCCCACCTCCCTCCCTCCCCCCGGCGCTTCGACCGTTCCAGGCACTTTCCGCCCTTACGAGCCCGTGTGAGGGCGATTCGACGCGCGACCGCCGAGTGACCCAAGATCAGGCCGTAACACCTCGACAAACCGACGGAGAGGCAGAAAGCCCCTTACGAAGACCGAGCAGAGCGCGGAATGAAGCGAAGACACTCGGAAGCTCCGAGCAGGAGGCGCGCGGGAGCCGGGGCGCGACCGTCGGCACGGGCATAGAGAGCAGCTGGACCTGGCGGGCGAGCTGCCCGCGCAGCGGCCACGCGAGCCTCGCACTGACCGTGGCGGTCGCTGCCACCGTGATAGCTGCGGGTGCGGCGGCCTTGGCCCCAACCCCATCATCCGTCTTCATCCCCGCCCTGCTCGCGCTCGCGGCCTACGTCGGCAATCCCTGCACCGGGATCCGCCCCGCGAAGTCCACACAAGACTTATCCGTGCTGCACGCCAGCCGCGCGCGCCGACGCGCGCCGCTCCCACACGCTCACCTCCGTTTCCGCGGGCGGCCCAACGCGCCCCCCCCCCCCCCCCCCCCCCCCCCACCCCCCACCCCCCCCCCCCCCCCCCCCCCCCCCGGCAGGCGGCCATCGAGCCGCATTAGCACACCCGCCCGGGGCCTCCCGCCGCACCCGCAGCGGCTCGGCGCCTTGAATCCTCCCGTCCCCTGGGGTGAGGCCTTCAACCCGGGCCCAGCGCGCTCCGACTGCCTCACGCGCGCCAGCGCCAACCTCTGCGGCATGGTAGGCCCCGAGCGAAAAGCCGCACTTCTCGCCGTCCTCGTCAGGCGCAAGTACGTTATCCTGCTCCTACTGCCGACGCGGTTCCCGCGCGCGCGGACTACTACGCCGGGCAGATCGCCGCAGACGCACGTAAGTGCACACGTGCGGACAAGGCGCACACGCTCGACGTCCAGTTAGCGCGCCACTGGTCACATTTAAGCGTCCGTGCTCGCCCACAGCGTCGCCATCCACAAGATGCGCGCTGGAGCCATCCAAGCAGGGCTCTGCCTGCTCGGCTTCCGCAAGGCAATTTGGGCCGCGGACAGCGGGCAGCGGACGGCGTGCGCGTGCGAGGTGCGAAAGGAGGAAGAAGGTAGGGAGAGTGGTGTGTGTGTGTGTGGGGGGGGGGGGGGGGGGGGGGGGGGGGCACAGCGGCCGCCGGAGACGAGGACGCACTCACCGCTGTTGGCAATGCGCGCGTCACGGAGACAACTTGGCGGGCCTCGCGCGCAGCTGGGCCGATCGCCGCCGTAGAGATGTCTGCAGCCGTCTCCGCGATGCCGATCGTCGCATCTGTTGGCACCGCTGCCATCTGCCGCACCCGCGGCCAGGCTGCCGGCAAGGTCGGCGCGTCGGGCTCCGAGCTCGGCCACGCAGGCGATGCGGCCGACGGCGGTGACGCTGAGCCCGGCGCCGGGTCCAACGGCTCCACGTCGAGCCGGCTGTGAACGAGCATGCTCGCACCACTTGCCCACGCCAGCGCGTCGGACTCAGGCACGTTGTAGATCTGCGCGGGCAACGCGCGTGCGTGCGGCAGGCGCGCGCGCGAGCTTTCAGGCCACGCGCGCGTGCCGCGCGGGAGGACGGGGCGGTTGCGGCTGCGCTCGACCGCCGGTCGCGGCACCGAGCGACCGTGCGCGCCGCCGCACGTTGTAGTCGTCGCACGGAAGCCAAGCCTCGTTGCGGAGCACGATGGCGACAAGGTGCCCGCTCATCGGCCCCTCGCCCACGTGCACCACGCCGGCGACGAGGAGGTGGTCGCGCCCGCCGAGTAGCAGCCGCGGCGCGCACACGAGCGCGCGGTTGTTCTTGCACTGCGGGCCATTGCCGCGCGTCGTGCGCGGCGCCTCGACAGCGATGCTGGCTGGCGTGAGCACGCCCGAGTGGCCCGCGTTCGTGTGGCGATCCCGCGGCGGCCCAGCGGCGCACCCCAGAGCGTGTGCAAGCGCGCGCGCCGCATCGCCGCCGACGCTGACGAGTACGGCGATGCCCTCGCCGGACTCTGAAGGCACGGCGATCTGCTCGAGCACTGGCCCGACGCGTGTGTCGGCTCCGAAGGCCGCAGCGAGCCCGGGCACTCGGCCGAGTAGCAACCGGAAGAACTCAGCGGCATCCTGCGGCGTCCTTCGCGCGCCACGGCCCGAGATGACGTCGATGACGGACACAAGACACAGCCGTGTCGGCGCCTTGGTGTCCTCGATCAGCGTGCCAAAGTCCCGAAAACGCGCCCTCTCGACGCTGTTGGCACGGCGCGAAGCGGAGCGAAGCATCGCACGGAGCACGTTCAGGGCGAAGAGCGATTGCATAAGGACGTCGTGTAGCACGCGTTGCCCTCGTTCTTCGCGCCTGCGCCGCGCCGCGCAGCGCCGGGTGTGCGGGGTGCGCACGCACGGTTTGCGGCGGGGTGGAGGGAGGCTGGCTGGGCGCGCGCCGAGCCCGGCAAGCCGTGCAGGCGCTCACCACGCGGCACGCCGGGCACTCTCACCGGCCACATCGGGCCGTCAAACGCGTCTTCCACAGGCTGCCGACCGACGACGTAAAACTTGCTCAAGGGCGCTGCGCCGTGCGCGCGCCATGCGCGCGCTGTTGCGGGCTGCGCAGCAGGGACGACGGGGGAATTGGCGAGCGAGGGTTGGGCGCAGATCAGCGTGGTGGCGCGGCAAGACGAGCGCGCGCCGGGCGCCTGGCGCGGAGGCGCCCCGCGCGAGGACGCGAGCCGCTTCTCGCACCGGACGGGCGCCCACGCGCAAGCCGGCTTTCGAGGGCTGGTGGATGGTGGCAGATGCCGAAACGGACACATGGAATGATGCGTCGGCGGCGCGAGCGCGGGACGATCTTGCCCGGGCAATTGTGCGCACGCTGCCAGCGCGCGTATGCGTGCGCATGCAGCGGGCGGCGCGCACGTTGCGCGTGACGGGGCGCCGAGCGGCACACCGGCGGGGACGCGCTCGCCGCTGCCGTGGCATCGTACGCTGCCTGCGTGCTGGCCCGCACGCACGTTGCCGGCGCGAGGGGACGGCGAGTGCGCCTCGGCCGAACAGGCGCGAACGTTACGCCCGAGCGCGTGGCCGGGCCCCGCCGACTGCACGCAGCGCCGGCCCAGGCGCGCACCCGCCCGACGCGGATTTGGACGACGCATCGACCGGCACGCCGAGCGTCTGCGCCCGCCTCGCGGCCGGTCGCGCCGGCCCCTCTTCGGCCCGAGGCCGCACGTGCGCCGCGCGCCGCTTCGGCGCGCGGCGCGGCGCTCCCGGAACGCGCATGGCACACGCGCGGTGCGCGGGCACGCCCGCAGCGCGCCATTCCAGCGCGAGCAGTTCGGCAAGCTTGCAGCGCGCGAGCAGCCGGGCATGTGCCGCGGACACACAGTTCGCTGTGTGCGCCGGCCGCGACGACACGGCGTAGCGGCGCGAGGCTGGCCGCCGGGGCCACGGGCGTCATCGTGGCGCGACGCCATGGCATGAGTAACAAATCCATGCCGAACGCGCTGTACGGCCACGGCGTGTCGGATCCGCCCCGCAGCCAGGACCGCATTTTCGCCCGGCCGCGCAGCGGACCACGGCGCGTTGTGCGCGCCCGGCGCGAGTGGTGCGAGTGGCGAGCCAAGCCGCGTCGCCCACGGAGCCCGCCCCCGGCTCGGCGGCACCGCTACCGCTTGCTCGCCGGGCCGCGCACCGCCGTCGCCGCCGCTGCGCGCTTGCCCAGCTTGCCGGCAGGCGGCGGCGGCGGCGGCGGCTGCGGTTGCGGCAGCGGCGCGAGCGCGACGCCGGACGGCGGCAGCGCCGACGGCACGCGCGCGGCGGCGACCCACGCGGCGGCGGGCAGCGCGCCGGCTTGAGGCCCCTGCGCGCCCTAGAAGGGCGCGCAGGTACGCGGGCCAGTCGCGCGGCGCGCGGTGTTGGCGAGCACCCGCCGGCTGCGCGTCGGCCGCGAGCGGCGCGACGGGCGTCGCGCCGGCGGGTGCTGGGCAGCACCGCGCGCCGGCGTCGCGCCCGCCGCCAGCGCGCCGCCCGCCGCCGGCGCCGCGCGCGCCGTCCGAGCCGCGCCCGCCGCGCCCGCCGCCACCGCGCGCCGCCGCCGCGCATTCGCGCGCGGCGGCGACGGCGGCCGCGGCGAATGCCGCAGCCGCCGCCGCCGCCTCGCCACCGCTGACCGCGCGGAGCACCTCTTTGAAGACGACGGTGCGCGTCACATGGTCCGGGCCAAGCGCAAAGCGGATGCGCGACGCGTGCCCGACGCGCGAAGCGGCCACGTAGAGCTGGCCGTGCGTGAAGCACGGCTCGGCGAGCCACACGCCCGCGCACCCGAGCGCTTGACCCTGCGCCTTGTTACGCCGGCCGCACCGGGAACTGGCGGTGCAGCCATGCAAACGCGAACGTGCCCTCGTCGGGCGAGTGGTGGTCGATGCGCGCGATGAGCACGGTGCTGTCGCGCCCGGCGGCCGCGCCGGGTCGCGCGCACTCGAGCAGCCGGCCGCCGGCGCGCACGCCGCGCACGACCAGCCGCGTGCCGCTGCACAGCCCCTCGCCGAGCGAGAGGAGGCGAGTGGCTACGAGCTCCGCCGGGTAGGCCGAGACGCCTCGGGCAGCTGCACGGGATCGAGCGGGAATGCGCCGGGCATGGCCCCCGCAGGCGGCACCGCCGCGGGAAAGGCGCCGTCGCCGAGGCTGCGCGGCAGCTTCGCCCACTCGCCCGCGCCGAGCGCGTCGCCCGTGTCGCGCGCCGCGTTCGAGGCGCGAGAGTTCTCGACCAAGGCGTACGGCCGATCGTGCTGCCACGATGCCGAGTACTCGAGGCAGGAGCGCACGATCTGCGCGCGCGAGCCGCGCCGCACCACCGGCAAGCACTGGCAAAAGTCGCCGGCGAGCAGCAACGTCTTGCCGCCGAAGCGCTCGTCGACGCCCGTCACGTCGCGCAAACACCGATCGAGCGAGTCGAGGCGGCCCCGCTTCTGCATCGGCGCCTCGTCCCCCACGATCATTCGCCGCGGCGGCCACGGAGCGCCCGCGCTCGGAGCGCGGCACGCCATTGAACCGCTTGCCCGTCCGAGTCGGCGCCGACGGGCACCTTGAAGGTCGAGTGGAAGGTGCGGCCGTCGGGCAGCAGCGTGGCGGCGACGCCCGAGGACGTGCACACGACGACCGCGTGCCCATCCGCGCGCACGGCGGCGATGATGGCGCGCTCGACGAACGTCTTGCCCGTGCCGCCCGGCGCGTCGCAAAAGTGCAGCCGGTCGCCCACGCCGCGCAGCGCCGAGTCGACGACCGCGCCGTGGAGCGCGCGCTGCTGGCCGGCCTCGGCCATCGCCGCGCGCGCCGCCGCCGCGCTCGCAGCCTGCTCGGCGCGATCGTAGCCCTGCGCGCGCGCGAGCTCGCGCCCGCCCGGCCCGGCCGGCGCGCGCGCCGTGCGCAGACCGGCCACCGCCGCGAGCGCCGCCGCGCGCTCGCGCTCGTCGGGCACGTACAGCCCCGTGGAGTCGAACGTGTCGGCCCAGGCGGCCACGCTGTACGAGGCGAAGGCGTCCGAGCCGGGCTGCGGCCGCTGCTCGGCGCGCTTCGGGAGCATGACCCCGCACACGTTCCACTTGGTGCCAAACATCGAGCCCGTGAGCCCCGTGTAGACGCAGTCGAGCTGCGTGGCGATGGCGCAGACGTCCTCGTGCCGGATCTCGTCGACCGGTTCGCTATCCGTGGCGTCCAGGATGGCGACTGCGCCCGGGCCGTGACGCCGCGGCGTCGTTCGGCTGCGTCACGGAGGAGCGCCATCCGTGCGCCACGGAGGAGCGGCAGGACCACGACGCGGCGTGACGCTGGACGACGCCATGCTGTCGAGGCGCCATGCTGTCGAGCCGCCATGCTCCGAGGCGCCGCCGCTTTCTAAAAGGGTGTAGGGTGTAGGGTGTAGGATGCAAAACAAGCCCTCCCCACATTTGGGCCCGACGTCACTCCTTCTTCCGTCACAGCGTCATTCCTTCTCCCCCTATGGGACTTTCATAACCGTACTTATCCTACACCCTACACTATGTAAATACTTAGAGAATAGATCCATCCTACACTAAGTAAAAGTACTCGTATGTGAGTAACGTCACGGCTTCGAAGAAGGAATGACGTCGGGCCCAAATGTGGGGAGGGCTTGTTTTGCATCCGACACCCTACACCCTACACCCTTTTGAAAAGCGGCGCCGAAGGTGGGAGGAAGCCACCCGTATGCGCGCGTTTGAACGTGCGCGGACGGCCGTTGGCTTCGCGCCCTTTCGCCCACGGTTTGCGCGCCAACGGACCAGTCCTCCGCAGGCGCCGCGCATCGTCTCAGAGGCGGTCGGTGTGGTATGCCGCGCGCATCGTCAGCGCCGCGGCGTCGAGCTCGGCGGGCGAGGGCGCGTACGTGACGCCGCTCAGCACCTCGTCCGCGCCCGCCCTCGTCGCGCTCGCCGCCTCCGCAGTGCGCGCAGGCGGCTTCGTGACGGCACGCGAGGCCACGCCGCGCGCTGCAGGTGCCTTCGCGCGCTGCATCGTCTGTCTGCCGGTCCGACGCGCTCTGCTCTGAACGAACGGACGGCACGCCCGACGAGATCTCGTCGCGTGCTCGCTCGCACAACATGTACCCCCAGAACGTCTCCGAGCTGCTGCCCGACGAGATCTTCGGCGACGAGCTGCTCGTCGACCGGCACTACCGCGTGCGCATCCTTCAGCGCGTCGCCCGCCGCCGCGATGCGGCCGAGGCCAACTTTTGGCTCGACGGCGGGCCCGCCGACTCGGTCGTCGGCGCGTGCATGTGCGGCCGAATCTACGCGCTCAAGTGCATGGGCCGGCTCGTCCGCGGCGCCCGGATCCTCGCGCTGCTGCGCAAGAACGTCGCGCTCGCCACGTGCCGCGCGCACCTCATGGGCCACATGCTCCAGCGCATCGTCGGCGACAGCGGCGTCGCGCGGCTGCTGCAGCTGGTTGCAGCTCGTTCGCGTGGATCACGACACGCTCAACGCCGAGCACCAGGCCGTGGAAGCACAGCATGACACCGGCCAAGTCATGCGACGGCATGTGCGCGCGCGCCGACGCGCTCTCCAAGGACCTCGCACGGGCGCACGAGCACGCTCACAAGCTCGATGGCTATCTGGTGTGGTGCAGCGAGCGCCTCGGTGAGAGTGACTCTTTCAACGGAGCGCTCGAGAACCTGAACACGCGGTGCAGCATGAGATGTGCTGGCTCCACGCCGAGATGTCGTCGCTCGTTGCGAGTTCGCCCGAGGCTTACGCGAACGACAGCGAGGCCACCGACTTCAAGGACCACGGCGTGTGCGTCGAGTTCGATGTCTTCAACCGCGACGGGGTCGAGGGCGCGCCCGTGCCCGCGACCGCGCCCACGAAGGCAGAGCCGGGCATCGAGTCCGAGTGCATCGCGCCCGCACAGGCAGAGCCGGGCAGCGAGTCCGAAGCGTCGCGCCCGCGCCCGCGCACGCGCCCGCGCCGGCAGAGCCGCGCACCGCGCACCGAGCCCAAGTGAGCCAACATGCTGTCGAGGCGCTGGTTCCGGCCACCGGCGCATCGAGGCGCTGGCTGCGCAGCACGGCCGTGCGCGACACCCGCAGCTCGGCCAACGGCAAGTAGCGCGCCGGCGCAGCGCACGGTATGCCGCGGCGAGCTCAGTCGCGAAGAGTGTCCGACTGGCCGCGCCCTCCACGGGGTGCACGCGCACTCGGCGCGGTCCGGTCAGTCAGAGGGCCTCAGCTTGCGCGATGCCAGTTGCGATCCCCCCCGGAATCCGCCATTCTATTCTACTCTGCGTCAATCACCCAAGCCCTTCCGGTCGCCCGCATTCCGGGGTCGGTACCTCCGTCGGCCCGGCTCGGGCCCTCCGTCCGCCGCGCCCGCTCGACCCCGAATTCTACTCAAAATCGGCCGGTCAGGAGGGGGGTCTCGGTCCTAGGCTCGTCCTAAGCATCGCTCCGACCCCTCGAGCGCTCATTGCCTGGCTTTTAACCCTTGATTGTACGACCCGGGTCGTACTCTCAGCCTTACACTGGCCGGACCAGCCCGGACCGCGCCCTATATACGCAACACGAGAGAAGAGGTCGAGATCTTCATCGCGAGCCGCGCCACCGCAGGCGCGCGCCGAGGCTTCCCTGCCCACCGCCCGTGCCGCCGAGGCCGCCGCTGCCCCTCGCACTGCCGCCGAGCGTGCGCGCGCGCTCCGCCACGGCCGCCGGCTCGGAGCCCGCGCCGAGGCTCGGCTGCCGGTCGACGGCTGCGCGCTCCGGCGCGAGCGCGAGGCCGCGCTCGCCGTCACTCCGGCGCGCACGCGCGCCGAACGAGCTGCCACGACCCGCCACGCCAACTCCCGCCTGCTGCACGTCGCCGCGCGCCAGCTCCGAGCTCAGCGCGAGCACCTGCCGTTGCAGGTCGCGGACGACCTCGGAGAACGCGGCCGCGATGCTCTCCTCGCCCGCCGCGCGCTCGGCGTTCGTCGCGGCGAGCTGCGCCTCGACCGACGTGAGCTGCTCGGCGAGCGCCTGCCGCTGCCGGCGCGAACGCCGCGCCGCGTCGCGCAGGGCCGCGAGCTCTGCGCGCGCCGCGTCGCGCTCCAGCTCTGTCTGCGCGAGCCCGGCGCGCAAATCGCGCATCGCGCGCGGCACGGCGGCGGGCGAGAGCGGCGTTTCGGAGTGCGCGCTCAGGCCGCTGAGCGACCTGCGCCGAGCGCAACACGCGCGCGCGTTCCAGGTTAGGCGCCGGCGCAGCACACACCCACCGTGCGTGGGCGCCCGCTCACTGCGAGCCGTTTCGCGTTTGCCGTTTCGCGCGCGGCGGCCGCCCGGCCGGGCTGCAGCGCCTGCGTACCGGGCGGTGGGCAGGCCTTCGAGCGCGCGTACGCCGCCGAGCTGCTCCAGCCGCGCGCGCGCCGCGCTCGCCTCCGCCTCCGCGCGCCGCGCGCGCGCGGTCGCCGCGTCTGCGCCAACGGAGAGCGCGACGAGGCGCGAAATCGCCTCGTCGGCCTCCGCCTCCGCGCGCGCAGCGCGCGCGTCGGCCGCGCGCGCGCGGTCGTCCGCGCGCCGCGCCTCCGCGCGCGCGAGGCCGAGCGCGTGCGTGCCCGCGCTGCCCAACCCGATGGCAGTAACGCCGCCGTCGCCGTCGCGCGTGCCGTCGAGGTCGGTCGGCTCGGCCGCGCGACGCGCCACGCCCCGCTCCGCCGCCGACGCGAGCGCGTCGGCGCGCGCGCGCTCGACGGCGAGCTCCTCGAGCGCCTCGGCGAGCGCGTCGTCCAGCTCGACGAGCTCAGCCGCCGCCGCGTGCTCGCGCGCGCGACTCGCGCCAAGCAGCGCGTCAGCGCGTGCGAGGAGCTGTGCGCAGCTCGCGGCGCGGCCCGCGTCCGCTTCGGCGCGGCGTGCGGCGGCGTGCGCGCGCGCGTCGGCAATGCCGGCGCGCTCGCGCAGCGCAGCGCCCTCCGCCGCGGCCGCCGCGAGCACGCCGCTCGCAGCCTCGCGCGATGCCGCCAGCTCGGCGAAGGCCGCGTCCTCGCCGGTTGGCGCGTTGTCCGCCCACCCCGCCGCGTTGTCGCCACGCTGCGCGCGCGCGAGCTCGGCGCGCAGGCGGGCGAGCTGCGCGCCGTGCGCGGCCTCTCGCTCGCGCGCGCGCGCGTACGCCTCGAAGAGCGCACCGTTCAGCCCGGCCTGTACCGTGAGCACGTGCAACAGCTCGTCGTCGAGCTGGCGGCACCGCTTTTCAAAGAGCGCGCGCTCGCGCAGCGCGCGCTCGAGCTCGGCGGCGCCGAGCGCGCGCGCGGCGTCACACGTGGCGACGAGGCGCTCTGCGCGTGCGCGCAGCGCCGCGTGCACGCGCGCCGCGCGCCCGTCCGACGTGTGCGCCGCGTCGCGCGCGCGCGTCACGGCCTCGCCGAGCCTGTCCGCCCGCGCGCGCTCGGCCGCGAGCTCGTGCTCCGCGCGGCGCAGCTGGAGGGGCAGCGGCTCGTTCGCGGGCGCGGCGGCGCACGCGCGCTCTCGCGCCAACGCCGCGTCCGCCTCGGCCCGCGCGCGCGCGCTCTCGGCGCGCGCGACGACCGCCGAGCGCTCGGTCGCCGCCGCGCGCTCCTCTGCCGCGCGCCAGCAACTTTCAACTTCGGCGCCGCGCGCGCTGAGCGCTTCCGAGCGCGCGCGCGCGTCGAGCAGGCTGGCGCCCGTGCGTGCGAGCTCGCCCTCCGCCTCGCGCAGCTCCGCGCACAGCTCCTCAACTGACAGCTCGAGACGCGCGAGCGTCGCGCCAGGCGAGCGCGGGCTGCTCCCGCCGTTTTCGCGCCGTGCGCCCACATCCGCGTTGCCCGCCGAGCCGTCAGGCGCACGCGAGCGTCGGACGTCGCGCTCGGACGCAGCGTCAAAGCCCGCCCAGCCACGCTCGCGCGGCACGCCGCGCGAATCCGCGCCGTCCTCGTCGCCGTCGTGTGGCACGCCGCAGTCCGCGCCGTCCTCGTCGCCGCCGCTGCTTTGGCCGGCGGCGAGCGAGCGCGGGAGTGACGGAACTGGAGGAAGCGGGAGGCCGCGCGGCACGTACGTCTCGCCGCCGCCGGCTGGCGGTGTCGACGCGGTGGGCGGCGAGATGAAGGGTGTGCCGCTACCCGGCGTGCCGCCTGCCGAGCCGATACGAGCCCCGCCGCTCGCCAGCCGGTACGCGGCCATTGCACCGCTGATCACGGTTCGCGCCGCATCGCGCGTACGCGAGCTCGCGCGCCCATGCCCGCCCTGTGAGCTGCCGCTAGCAGCGGTGCCGCCATCGTCGTCGGTTGCGCACGCGCTCCGCGCGTCGATGGACGCGGATGGTGGCGTCCCTGAGCTCTCGTCGTCGGACGCGTCCGAGCCGCTCGCGCGCGCGCCCAGCGCGTCGTGCTCCGCGCCCTGCGGCGACTGCTGAGGTTCGGCTGCCGCGAGGGCGCGCGCGCGCGCCGAGACGTCGAGGCGGAGCGCGACGCAGGCGACGGTGAGGTGAAGCGTGCCAACGCTCGCGCCACGCTTCGCCAGCAGTGCCAGCTCGACGCGCAGCGCCGCGCCGTCGGCCGCGTCGGCCGCGCAGCGCGCGAGGTCAAGCGCGCCGCTCGCCAGAGGCTCGAGCGACGCCGATGGATCGTCCACGAAGAGGGCAAACGTGGCGAGCTTCTCGGCGTAGCGCGCATCGCGCGGCGACTCTCGCGACGCGCGCGCAAGCACCGTCAGCGTCGTCGTCAGGCTCAGCGTCTCCTCAAACTCGAGAACGTGGGGTGCGCCCTCGCCGCACGCGCGCGGCCGGCGCGCGCCCGTGCGCGCAACGCGGCCGCCGCGGCGCGACGCGACGAAGTACTCGCCGACGGGGTTGCCCGGCACGAGCTCGACGCTGTGCACCGTTACGGAGAAGTGGTATCGAGGCGCCGCGTCACCGCGAGGATGCGCTCCGAGGCGCACGAGCCGCATCCTCGTCGATCCGGCTCCACTACTGTCGCACCGCCGCCATGCCCGCGAATCTGCCGGTGCCAGTGTGCAACAATACGACGCTTACAGGCGGGTCAGCAGGAGGGGCGCGCACGGGGCCGAGGCGTGTCGGAGGGAGCGAGCGAAAGGGCGCACGCAACATCAGGCCGAAATCAGGGCGTCGACCCTGTGCACGCCGGCAGCGGGAACGGCCGGGACGGCAAGGACGCGGCAGGACGCGGTATGGGCGGACACCCCTCGCCGCGCGTGTCGCGACAACAAGCAGGGCTGATCAGACAAAGATGGGTGTGTGATGGCAGACGAGAGAATGAGAAGTCAAGCTGCCGCTTATACATTACAGCCATCGCCCGAGCGTAGCATTTTGCGAACGCGTCGGCGACGGCTCGAGGGCGGATACTCTCGCAGTGAAGATGCGGCGCACGGGCACGGGCGCTGGGCTAGACGTGCCGCTGTGCGAGCCGCCACTGAGCTCGAGCTCGTCGAGCAGCATCGCATCGTGCGACTTTGCGCGCTCCGCATGCGGGCGGTCGAGCCGGCCTTTTACCCACGAGCTCACCTTGTCTAGATCGGCGAGCTCGAGCCCGTACTTGCCCGTGACGTGCAAGATCGCCGCGCCCGGGATGTGCTTCTCCACCTCGCGGCAGTTCTCCATGCTGTCGTCCACGAAGAGGACGTCCTCCGCGCGCATCGTGTGCTGCTCGATGAGCACCCGGCGGATCAGCACGCTCTTGCGCCCGTGCCACGCCGAGTACGACTCGACGTCTTCGCGGCCATAGACGTGCTTGCCAAAGAGCTCAGACCATCCCGCCACAGCCAAGCATTGCGCGAGGACACCGCGCACGTTGCGCGAGACGAGCGCCAGCGTCACATCGCCCGCGCGCATCGCGCGCAGCCACGCGTCAATCGCCGCGACTCGCTCGGCGGGTCCGAAAGGGCTCGCCATGTCCCACGGCATCACGTCGTGAGTCGCCAGCGTGCTGTCGAAGTCGAGCGCCACCACCAGGTGCGCGATCTCCGGCAAGGCGCTCATCGCGCCGCGCGAGCGCGGGCGGAACATCGGGCAGGCCCTTCCTTTGGCCGAGGCTCGGCCAAAAGGTTTAATAGCATTCATCAATGGTAGAGCTACCCGCGGCCAAAAGGCTTATAAAGGAGAGCGGCGACAAGCGAGTAAATAGAAAGCCGGCACTCGGGGGACAAACTACTCGCCGATGGCGACCGCGCACGGGGGAGGCTGCTGTCCGGTGGGCGTCGAGACGACAGCGAGCCGTGGACGGTCTCACGAGCGGAGCAAGGCGCGGCATGCGGCATGCGCTAGTCGCTCGTTGCGGGCTGGCTGAGAGTTTGTCCCGTGAAAAAGGGATGGCCTGGCCGCCTGGGCATGCGCCGGTCCCAGTACCGTCCATGGGCCCGCAGTAGCATTTTCCGAAATGGGCGGAAGGACGCGTGGTTTTGGCGCCAGGTTTTTCCACGCCGTGTTTGCACGGATGGACCACCACGCGCTGCCGGCAGAGCTCGAGCTCGCACGGGACGCGGCTGTTCACCACGCGGAGAGCCAACTGACAATGATCGCCGACGTGCACACCTCGCCCACGTCGGCCCCGCGCGCGCCGACCGCGCGCAAGGACGGCGAGCCGTTGCCAGCGTGGTCGCAGATGTCGCGCGCCGACCGGCTCGCGTACGTCAAGACCGAGGTGCTCCTCGGCGTCGTCATCTCGTTCGCGCAGGTGCCCGAGTCGGTGTCCTTCGCCTTCCTCGCGCACGTGCGCCCCGCCGTCGCGCTGCACAGCGCGTGGATCGTCGGGCTCGTGTGCGCGCTTTTCGGCGGCCGGCCCGGCATGATCCACGGCGCGTCGGGCGCGTTCGCCGCGGTCATCGCCACCTTTCTGTCCAAGCCAAATGCTCTGGGCGAGAGCGGTGACGGGGTGGAGCTCCTCTTCCCGTCGGTTATGCTTGCCGGCGTGCTGATGGGCCTCGTCTGGCTGGGCGGCGGCGCGCGGTTCGTCACGATGATTGGCGAACCGGTCATGGTCGGCTTCTGCAACGGCCTCGCCATCGTGATCTTCCTCGCGCAACTCCACCCGTTCAGAGCGCACGACGAGGCCGGGCGCGCGACGTGGAAGGGCGGCGTTGAGCTCGGCCTCATGCTCGCGATCATGACGGTCAGCATGCTCACCATGGAGTTCGTGCCAAAGATCCCGCGTGCGTGGGCCAAGATGTTGCCCTCGTCGCTCCTCGCCATCGTCATCGCGTCGGCCCTCGAGCTCCTCATCCGCGCGCACGGCCTGCGCACCGACACGATCGGCGACGTCGCGCGCCTCTCGGACGAATCGCGCTTCCCCATCCCCTTCTTCCTCGACGCGAGGTACGACCTCGCCGTGCTCCGCCGGCCGGGCGCCGCGCTGCAGATCGTCAAGCAGGCGTGCATCCTCTGCCTCGTCGGCGTCGTCGAGTCGCTGATGACGACCGAGGTCGTGACGGAGCTCGTCAAGACGCCCGCCAACCAGCACGCGGTCATCTCAGCGATGGGCGCGGCCAACTGCATCGCCGGCTTCCTCGGCGGGATGGGCGGCAACGCGATGATCGCACTCTCTCAGATCAACGGCCTGTCCGGCGGCAAGGGCCGGCTCGCGCCCGCGACGACCGCGCTGTGCGTGATGGGCTGCGTGATGGGTGCGTACCCGCTGCTCAACCACGTCCCCATCTCCGCCCTCACCGGCGTGATGCTCGTCGTCGTTGTGCACACGTTCCGCTGGAGCTCGCTTGGCTACTTTGTGGCCGCGCTTGTTCCGACCGCCGAGCAGCGCGCGCGCTGCCGCCTCGGCCGGCTGCGCCTGCCCGTCGCGTGCGACCGGTGGGATGCCCTTGTCGCGGCGCTCGTCACGGCGGTGACGGTCGCGTGCAACCTCATGTACGCCGTCGTGCTCGGCGTTGTCCTCACCGCCGTGCGCTTCGCGTGGGACGCGTCGCACCGGCTGCACGTGTCGCGCGAGCCGTCGGCCGACGGGCGCTCCGTCACGTATACTGCGCGCGACGGCCACCTCTTCTTCGGCAACGCGCTGCGCTTTGGCCGGTGGTTCGACTTTGACGCGGACCCGCAACGCGTCGAGCTGCGCATCGAGCACGACGCGAGCGACCTCTCCGCGCAGACGGCGCTCAAGAAGCTGCGCGGCGAGTACGAGGCGCGCGGCAAGACGCTGCACGTCGTCGTGCGCCGCGCGCTCAAGCCGGCGACATCGCCGTCGTGCGCGTCGCCGTCGAGCTCGCGCGGCGGCAGCGGTAGCTCGTTTGGCACCGCGCGCAGCGCGTCCGCCGCGCCCGTCGTGAGCGCGCCGCCGGCGCCGGCGGACGCGACGGTCGAGCCCGAGCCGGGCACGCCGGCGCGTGACTCGGCTGTGTAGATTTCACTGTGTCGTATACAAGGTCACTCGGGCAGAGATGCAAAAAGGAATCGAATGGGGCAAGCCCGCGCCGCCGTGCGGCCCGCGCTTCCCCGCTTTCTTGACGCGGCAGCGCGCGCGGGAAGGCAAACGGCACGACGCGCTAGCCGGCAGGGAAGAGAGGGGGGGGGGGGGGGGGGGGGGGGGGGGGGTGAGGGGGAAAAGCACGCACTGCCGCCCTCTCCTCACGCCGTACACCGGCCGCAGGGGCCTCGCCTCATCCGAGGCCGGCGTGCCGGATGAGGTGCGGCGAGGTCGAGCGGCCCGACCAAATGTCAGCGGCCGGCACGGTCGCCGCCGCGGCCGAGCCGGCCGCCACGACCGGCGGCGACGCGTTCGCCGCCGCGACGAGGGTCGCCACGTCGGTCAGCTCCGTCGACGAGTGCAGGTTGCTCTTGCGCAGCCCAATGCCCGGCGGCTCGAGCGTTGTCGCGCTCGGCGGGCTGCCCAATTGGTCATATGAGTCGCCCTGGTACAACTCCGACGAGGACTCGACGCGCATGCCGAGCGGCTGCTCGGCGTGCGCGGCCGTGACGAGCTCGGTGCGCGTCTCGACCCACGGCCCGCCAATCGTCGGCTGCAGCTCGATGACCGTGTGCAGCGGCACCTCGATGTGCGGCGCCTCGCGCACGGGGATGTTGCGGAAGTAGCAGAGGAGCACCTGGTGGGGGCACCGCGAAGGGGTGGGGGCGATCGGAGGGTCAGTTTTGAAAAAGGGGGCGCGCGACGGAGGCGAGGCGCGAGGGGCGGCGGCGGTGCGGTGCGATGAGGTGCGCGCGTGCCCGGGAAGCGAGGGGGGTGGGGGAGGGGTTGAACGCACGCAAGTGCGAGCGCGCGCGCGACTTGCCTGCAGCACTGACACGTGCGAGACGACGAGGACTGGCATCGTCTGCTGCTCGATCTCGATCAGCACCTGCTCGAGTCTGTTCATCAGATCATGGTAGCATTCGCCGCCTGCAGGTGACAGTGACGGGTGACAGTGACGGGTGACGGGTGACGGTGACGGCTCAGGGCGTCAGCTCGACAGCGGAGCCCGTCAGGTGCGCGCTGCCGTAAAAGAGGGGAGGGTGGCAGGGAGCCAAGGGGGCACGGGGTGGGAGAGGGGGGGGGGGGGGGGGGGGGGGAGACAGGGGGAAGGGGGATGAAGGTAGGGCACAGGTGGGCAGGCAGGGGGAGGGGAATCGGGGCAGGCACGCAGCCCCGCGGCGCACCTGGGAAGCGCGTGTTCAGGTAGTCCGCGCGGAAGCGCTCCATCCATTTCGGGTCCGTCGCGCCGATTTCGTCAAGCGAGAGTCCCATGTGCGAGCCCTTGTCGAGGGGCGTGAGCATGAAGTACTCCTGGCGTGACGCAGGCGTGACGCGGGCGTGACGCGGGCGTGGTGAGGAAGGGGAGGGGACGAATGGGAGGAAAGGCAGCGGTGAGGAAGGGGAGGGGAAGAATGGGAGGAAAGGCAGCGGTGAGGAAGGGGAGGGGAAGAATGGGAGGAAAGGCAGCGGTGAGGAAGGGGAGGGGAAGAATGGGAGGAAAGGCAGCGGTGAGGAAGGGGAGTGGAAGAATGGGAGGAAAGGCAGCAGTGAGGAAGGGGAGGGGAAAAACGGGAGGAAAGGCAGCGGTGAGGAAGGGGAGGGGAAGAATGGGAGGAAAGGCAGCGGTGAGGAAGGGGAGGGGACGAATGGGAGGAAAGGCAGCGGTGAGGGCGCGTCAGGCGGCGAAGGACGCGGCGGCGGAGTGCGCCACCCCCTCAAGCGCCGCTCAAACAAAGACACTCGCACGCCACGCCACGCCACGCCACGCCACGCCACGCCACGCCACGGCGCGGCTCGCCACGGCGCGGCGCGGCGTGGTGCGGCATGACGCGCACCTCGCGCGAGCACGGTGTGCGCATCTTCTCGACGGTCGCGATCGCGCGCGGCAGCGTCGATGTGAGCACCTTGAGCTGCGCGCGCGTGTCGACAACGCCGTTCGCCGCGCGAACGACCGAGTCCTGCCATTTTTTGGTCACGCGGCGAGTGCTGCCCGCGCGGCGCGTCACGAGCGCACGGGCGCGAGTGGCGGGGTGTGGCGAAGAGGGGGCACACACAGCGACAGCGCACGACGCGCGCGACGCGCGTGAGACCACGCGCACGCGCACGCGCCGCAGCGCGCAGCGCGCAGCGCGCAGCGCGCGCGCTGCGCCGCTGTGCCGCGCGCGCGCGTGCGCGCAGCGGAGGCCACGGCGGGGCCTCTCACCGGCGCAACTTCGTGTCGTCTCCGCGGTCGACGTGACTGTCGCGCGCCGTGTCGCGCGACGACGCCGGCGACGCGCCGAATAGGACCGCGTGCCCGTCCGTCGGCTCGAGGCGCGGCGAGCTGTCGCATGCCGCCGAGTCCCGTCGCGACACCGAGCGTTGTGCCGTCGGCGACTCGGTTGCATGGCTTTCCACGCCCCCGTCGCTTGGCGGTGTTGAGCGGCGGCACGATGTGGTCGCGAGCGCGCCGCCGAGCACGGCGCGCGGCAGCGCGTGCAGCTCGGCGCCGGCCTCGTGATCGCCGCTGCCGCCAGCGAGCGCCCCGCCGTCCGCGTCGTGCGCCGTGTCGCCGACTGACGCGTGTCGCGACTCGGCGACGGCCTGGCGCACGGTCGCGACGAGCTGGTCGCTCAGCTGGCGCGAATACCGGCGGGAGACCGTTGACGCGTCCTCGTCCAGCTCCTGGAAGCTTCGGATCTGCGCCCGGCGCCGTGCCGAAGCGGCGCGCGGCGCTCTTGCACGCGTCATGTTCGCTCACGACATGCCGCGCGCGCGAGCGCGCAGCGCGGCGCGGCGAGCGGCGGGCGGCAAGCGGCGAGCGGCAGGCGGTGCGCGCACACCTGATCGCGCACGTAGTCCGCGAGCACCTCGGCGAACGCCTTGCCCGACTCAGTGAGCTGCGCGAGCGGCGAGCCGATGGATGAGTGCGTCTTCGACGTGCGGAGGCCGACACCCTCACCAGCACGAACAAGCCAGACGGGACGCGGTCCGATGTGGATTGCCATGAGGTAGGGCAGGACGGACTGCGCCACCTGCCCGTACACGCCGCTCACGAGCACGCGCGACGACATGTTGTAGAGCTTGATATACGAGTAATCGACGGTTTCGCCGATCGTTTCGTAAACCGCCTCATATTTGGCGATGCGCGCGCGCAGGTCAGCGAGCGCCTCCTCCTCACTCATCGAGGCAAAGTCGGGCGAGCCCGCTACCTTGCACCGCATGTTCTCCTCGAGCACCTGCGCCGAGCGAGCCGGGCGGGGCCAACGCGGGGCGAGAAAGGGCGGGAATAGCACGGTGAGCGCGTCGTGTCACAGGCCAGCCAGCCCGCCGCCGTTGTGTGGTTGGTGAGGGGGATGGGGTCAGGCATGGAGAGCATGTCGCGCGCAGCGTGGCGTGGATGACGCCAACCGTGCGATGCACGCCTCGCCCCGCCCCGCCCCGCCAACCCGACCTCCGCGCGCCAGCGGGCGCTCGGCCATGGCCGCAGCGGCGCGGCGGCTCACGTCGCGGTTCGTGCAGAGCGTCTCGATAAAGACGATGCCGAGCTCGCGGCCGGACTGGCGGCACGTGCGGATGATGAGCTGGCGGCGCTCTTCGGTGGAATTAGTCGCGTCAAAGATCCCGATCTCGCCCTCGCGCGAGAGCCAGTCGAGCATGTCCTCGAGCGCTGCGAGCGCGACGGCCTCGCGCTGCATCTTGGCCTGCATGTTGTGCGGGTCGAAAAAGTCCGACTTGCCCGACTCGGCGGCCTGAACGGCCTCGCGACGGTACTTGCCCACGTTGAATACCTTGGTCGTGTGCCCCTTCCACGAGAGGAACGACTCGAGCCGGCGCGAGATGAAGGACTTGCCGCGCGCGGGTAGGCCGACCATCACGAACACCATCTGCATCCGCGCCTTGGTCAGCTTGTGCCGGACATTCATCTCTTTTTGGAAGGCGCGACCGGTCGAGCGCGGGCGCGCGAGCGCCGACTTGCCCTCATAGTAGTCCGACTCTCGAGCGGGCGTCTCCGAGGCCGAGCGGTTCATCTCCCCCTTCGGCGGGGCTGGGCGGTCGTCAAGCACGATGGGGTCGGTCACTTTTTGCCGTTTGATCCGACGGCGATGAATTGTGTTGTCTGGTGTGCGTGACGTCACAGAATGAGTCGACACACGAGTCACGACACTCATGAAATCGACCACCGGGACGAGCCTCGCGCTGCCACCCAGCGCAGACGGCGCGAAGGCCAAGCGTCCAGCTCGCACGCCTCGGCAAAACGTGACCTCGCGACCTCGCACGCCTCGCGGGACGACTGCAGGGCGGCGACTGAGCACGAGTGCGTGCGCCGCTGCGTTGTCGGGTACCCCCACAGGCCACAGCCCACAGGCTCACAGGCTCACAATTGTTGTTTGCGCGCAACGCGCACGGCTGCGCCAGGCGCGTGCCGCCGCGCCCACCCAAACGACGCAGCACGGCCTCCACACAGTCAAAGTCGAGCGCTGTCGGCGCGCGGGGCAACTGAACGCGCGCGCAGCACTACATCGTCCCGCCGCGCGAGCTGCGCACTCGCCTCGTCCGGCGCACGTCCGAGGAGGGCCCCAATAATAATTTTCATATTCCAAAGCAGAGAACTTTTGAAAATTAAAAAAGAAAGCGAGAAGCAAGGGAGCTCTTCAAGCTCTCTCTTTTGGGAAGGGAGCGGGAATATAAGCTCGCCGGAACAAGCTCGCGGGCGACACCATGTCCTTCACGGACAGCCTGGTGCGGCGCGCGGCGCCACCGCGGGCGGCTCAGTGCGCGCGCTGCGCCGCACTCATCGCGCGCGCGCGCCCGATCTGCGCCACGCCCACCAGCTGAGCTGGTTTAAATCGACGTTCAGCCGCAGCTCGGGCAGCCAGGCGACTGCGACCGGCGGCTCGGCCTCGACCGAGGAGACGTTTCACTCAATCTTCAGCTCGCTGCTCGGCGCGGAGGGCGAGATGCCTCCCACGAACGGCGTCTTCCATTCGATCCAGACTGGCGAGAGCGGCTCCTACTGCGTGGAGACAAAGATCTTGCCCGCGCGGATGCTTGGCGCGCTCGACCTCTCGTCGGCTGCGCCGGGCCTCTGCTCGGAGGACACGTCGCTCAAGGGCGTGTGGATGAAGGTGGGGAATGACGTCAACTTCACCGTCGAGAACGCGTTTTTCGAGCTGGGCCCGTCCACCTCGCCGGGCCGGAATCGCCGCACCCCCCGCCACCCCTGATTCTGAACTGGGCGCATGTGGCTTTCCTCTCCGCGCCACCGGTCGCGCCCTCGGGTCACCCGCACATGCGCAGCAGCCCAACCGAGCGCAGTCGGCTCTCGTACTCGTCGCGCCCCACGTAACAGCCGACCATCTCGCGCACGCCGCCGTCAAACGGCGTGCGGCCATGCAGCACGCGCTGGTTGTCGACGACGAGGCACTGGCCCGGCTCGAGGCGGACGTGCTCGACGTGCGCGGGCGCATTCACCTGCTCGACCAGCGCGCGCCAGTGCGGCAGAAAAGTCGAGTCGTACCACTCGCCCGGAGCGAGGTCGCCACGGTCGTACTCGTTGTAACGAAACTGGTCGAGATCGCCCGACGCGTCGAAGCGGAGGACGGGCTCGTGCGTGCTCAGCCGGATGGGCAGGCCCGAGCGCACGTCCTCGTCGTACGAGAACCACGGCAGCGGCGTGCGCGCCAAAAAGTCGAGCGTCGCGGGTGCGGCCGCGCGCAGCGACTCGACGACCGAGAGCGCGTCGACGACGAGCGACTCGCCGCCGCGCTCGGCCTGCGAGACGCAGTTGAGGATCTGCAGGCCGGGCGGGTCGCGGAAGTAGGTACCGTCCGTGTGCGGCCTGATGCCCACGCTCGTGTACGCCGTGTCGTTGATGCCCTTCCTCTCGCCTGGCGCCGCGCGCGTAGACCACATCTCCGCAGAATAATACGTCGATCGCGGCGCGCCGATCCGGAGCACGAGCGCGCGCGTCGCGTCCCGCGTGGCGGGCATGCCGTCGATACGGAGCACGCCAAACGCGCGCAGGTGCGAGAGCGCGTGCACGAGCCCGTCGTCAGTGCGCAGCGCGTGCGCGTCGACGACGGGCGCGTGCGGGCGCGAGAACAAGCCGGCGGTCCACCGCTCGCGTCGCACCGCGTCGTGCGGCGCGCGCAACAGGAGGGCGAGCTCGGCGAGGTCATAGGTGGTGGTGCCTGCGGGCACGGCGCGCGCCGCGTCCGCCGCCCATGTCACGCGCAGCTCGCCGTCGCGCACGTGCGCGTCGAGTACCGACGGCTCGGCCGTTGCCGCGCCCTCCGACACGAGCAGCCCGCGCTGCGCCGTGCTCTGCCTCGACTCGCGCGCGTGGTCGAGGAGCCAGCTCGCAGAGAGCTGCCGCACCGGCTCGCCCTCGCCCACGTGCAGCGTCACCGCCGCGCGGCTCACCCCCGTCACGAGCAGCTGGCGCAGCATATTCCTCTTCACCGGCGTCCGCCGCGCCTGCCTCCCGCGCTCCGCGCGCCCTCGTCCAGCGCGGACGATGGCCGCCGCGCGGTGGCCCGACGTTGATCGGCACGCGCTCGCGATCGCGCGGCGTATCGCTGCGGATGGCGCGTACGTGACGCACGCGGCCGTCGTGCACGAGCTGGCGCACCAGTACGTGCCATATGGCGTGCCCGTCGCGAGCCTGTGCACCGTGCCGTCGCTCGCGCTCCTCGCGCGGCTGCAGGAGACAGTCGACGGCTTCATCGCTGCGTTTGTCGACTCGCGCGCGATCGCGACGGTGCGCGACTTGGAAGCAGAGCTGCCCGTCGTGCTGCGCTCGTTTGGGCTCTCACCCCTCCACCCGCCCGCTCCCTCCACCGCGCCCGATCCGGAGGAGATCGACCTGGACGCCGAGCTCGCGCCGCACGTCGGCCCGCACGCGACGCGCGGTCTCGACGGCGCGAATGACGCGCGCGACGCGCCTGCTCGGGCGGTGGCGGTGGCCGACGAGGGCCTCGAGCGAGCCGAGGCGCGCGGGGTATCTACGCCGCTGCCCACCTTTGGCGAGTATGGCCTTGGCTCGCTGCTCGCGCACCCGGCCGTGCGGTTGCACTGGCGCGTCGCGCATGTGCCGCCAGCGCTCGCATTGAGCCTCTCCGCCGCGGACGTCCTGCGCGTGATGCGCGACGGAGCGCTGAGCGGCAAGCTGCCTGCGGACATGTCGTCAGATACGTTGGGTGCGCACCTCTGCGAACTGCACGGCGCGCGCGACACGCGCGAGCTCGGCGTGCGCCTCGGCGACGTAACGCCGTTGCTTCTGCTCGCGCGGCACGCATGGCGACGCGAGCAGGAGCAGCTCGCGCGGGCGTTCAACACGGGCCATCGCGCGTGTGCCGGCCACTGCATGCCGACCGCAGCGCGCCCGGCGAGGCGGCGGCGTGCGCGGCTCAGGCCCGCGCTACAGCCTACTGTCGATCGGTTCGTGCGCGAGTGCTCGCGCGCGCTCGGCGATGGCGTGCGCGCGCCCACCCTCGCGCAGGTGCGCGGTGCGGTCGGGCTCGCGCTCGATGCGGCGGCGCCGCCGGCGGTAGCCGCGTGCGGCGGCGAGCGTGGCACCGGCGCCGATGCAGGCTGCGAGGGCGAGGAGGGTGCACTTGCGTCCGCCAACGCACGCCGCGACGCGCCGGGCGACGCGGGGAACGGCGCGCTGCGCGGCGCGCAGCTCGAGCTCGCGACCTCGGTGCTGGTCGAGTACGCGATGCTCCACCTCGGCGGCCGCGCGCACCGCGCCAAGCGCTTCCAGCTCGACGACGACGACGACGGCGGCGACGACGCTGGCGCCAAGCGCGAGCTCGTGGACGACGCGCGTGAATGTGGGGGTTCGCGTGCTGACGGCATTCCGGACGGTGAGCTCGCGTGCGCGCCAGCGTGCGCACGCGTTGAGCACGGCAAATCGCGCTCGGGCGCGGGCGACGAACCAGGCGCGGATGCGGATGGGTGGGCCAAGACGACACACTGCGTGCACGACGGCCCGGAGGCGCGCAAGCGGCCGCGCGCCGCCGAGGACGGGCGCGCGACGCCCGAGGCGCCGAACGCCCGGCGCGCTTCCGGACCGAACGAGGGCGAGCTCGGCATCAGCGGCGATGATGGCGCGCGCGCGCGTCTTGGCCTCGCCGACGGCTTTTGCATGGTTGTAGAGAAGCAGTATGGCGGCGGGCCCCGGCGCATTGCCAACGAGCGGCTCCGCGCGTGCCTGCCTTTTTGCACGTCCGAGCGCGGCGCCACCGACGCCGGCGCGACGCGCAACGACGCCCGCATGCGTGAGGCGGGGCGTTGGGGCGAGCAGCTTGTCTACCAGCTGCTGCTGCTCACGCACGCGGGCGCTGGCGTGCGCTGGCTCAACGAGGCGTCGGAGTCCGGCCTTGGCTACGACCTCGAGCTGATGCTCGGCGGCCGACGCATCTTCGTCGAGGTCAAGAGCACGAGGCACGCGCGCAAGAACGTCTTCCAGATCTCGAGCCGCGAGTGGGAGCTCGCGCGCAAGATGGGCGACGGGTACCACCTCTACCGCGTGTACGCCGCTATGGACCCGGCGCTCGTCGCGGTCGATCACGTCGTCGATCCGGTGCGCATGCTTGAGAGCGGGCAGATCGCGCTCTGCCTCGCGGTGTGAACGTGCGAGTGACCGGTCGATCTGGCTCGCGGATGTGGCACTGTCGACGCGGCCGGGCGCAAGGGCGATTGCTCGGATGTGGCACTGTCGACGCGGCCGGGCGCAAGGGCGATTGCTTTTGAAACCTCACGACCACGGGCTCGCCTCGCTCGCTCGCGGATACGCTGGGACGGACCCGCGGCTGCCGCAGACGCTGTGCGGGCTCAAATCGATCTGGTACTGCCCCACGCGCTGCGGCCACCAGGCCGCTGAGCGGCGGGCGGCGGCCGTCGGCGGCGAACGGCGGCGCGCGTGCGCCCAGCTCGACGAGGAGCTCTTCGGCATGCAGCCGGGCCAGGTGGGCCCGATGCAGGCGCACCTCGACTCGGGGCATCGGCTCGTTTGGCGAGTGGTCACCCGTGCGGCGCTCGAGCGGCACATGCGCCTCCAGCTCGCCGCGTGCGTCGTGCGGGGGCACGCGCAGCTGCTGCTCGCGCGTGCGCAGATGGCGTGCGGGCAGGCGCCGCCGCACCGCCGCGACGCTCACGGCGTCCAGGCTGATTTGGACGCCTGCGGCGGTGTGGACGGCGTCTGCTTCCGGCGCGGCGACGGCGGCGGCGACCGACGGGGGCCGGCGAGGGGTGGCTAGGCGTGTGGTGTGTGGGTGTCCGCCCATGCCGCGTCCTGCCGCGTCCTTGCCATCCCAACCATCCCCGCTGCCGGCGTGCACAGGGTCGACGACCTGACTTCCGACCGACGCTGCTTGCACACTTTCGCTCGCTCCGTTCTTCACGCCTCGGCCCCGTGCATGCCCCCCCCCCCCCCCCCCCCCCCCCCCCCCCCCCCCTGCCCCCTGCCCCCTGTAAGCGTCGTTTTTAGAACCGCGCACAGCGTGCGGGCGACGCGCGCTGCATCCGGGTCGCGGTCACGGTGGGCGCGGCGATCAGCCAGAACGCGGCCATCCAGACGCCGTAGGCGCACATGAGTTGGCCGAAGGGCACGGATTTGCGCTTGAACATGTATCGGCCGGCTTGCGCGAGCGTGTGGCCCTCCCGCATGGCCGCGACGATTCCGACCACGATCAGGCTGTAGTTGAGACCGATCACAACGCATGCGACGAGCTCGCAGATCCCGAGCGCGCGCGTGAGGCATCCAGTCGCGGCGTGCCAGGCACCGGTGCAAATCGCGATGAAGAAGGATGCGACGCCCAAGTCGATCGTCGCCTTGCCCGTCGCGATGTTGCGCACGGCCCAGATCCAAAAAAACGAGCCGACGACCAACATCCACACGCTTGGCACCACGGCGATGATCGCCACCGTGGCAAGCGAGCTTGTAACAATAAGGAACGCCGGCACACGCTCTTCCACCCATAAGCCCGGCAGCTCATCTGCCGGAGCCACACCGGCCCCGGGCGCGCGCTCGATGTCGCCGAGCGCCATCCCACTAGGATGCTGGCTTGTATTTGAGTTTTAAGATATGGGTACTAAAGAAGGGTCATGAAAAATCCCGCAGCGAACTATGCAGCTCGTGCCGCTCACGCTCGGCGCGGCGTGGGTATCGCAGTTCGCCGACGAAAGCTCCTTGATGGACGCGTTTGGCAGAGGCAAGCGCACGGACGAGCTGGACGTTGCGGAGACGGTGGCTCTCGAGAAGCTCACTCAACGGTGGGAGCTGCCCGAGGAAATCAACTCGAGCAGCGGGCTCGGCGGCGGCATCGCATACGCGGTCGACGCGCGTTTTTGCGAGCACATGCTCGCGCGCTTCGACGAGCGCAAGCTCTTTGCCGCGATGCCGCCGCTTTTGAGCAGATGGGCCGCGCCCGACTGTGCACTGGTCCACGCCGCCGTCGAGCGCGCGCTGGGGACGTGGGCGGGCTTCAGCCCGCACCTCCACTTTGTCAACGTGACCGCGCGCTGCGCCGTGCCGGGCGCGACGCGCGCGCTGAGCAAGGAGCAGGGACCGAGGCGGTGCGATGCGGCCGAGCTCTTCATCGATGCAGGCAACATGTCCGCCGCGCTGGGCGCGACGACGGGCGTGCTGGCTCGTAACTTGGGATCGGTGCGCGCGACGGACGGGTCCTTCAGACCGGGCGGCTCAATCGTGGCGGCGCGGATCACGTTCAACGCGCGCAGCTGCTGGTACATGGACACGTCGTCGTGCGAGCTCTTCCGCTTCCTCGAGCCTGCCAACCCGTCCGACCCTAACGGACCGGCCAACTACGCGCGCCTCCGCCTCTCTTTGCTCGTGCTGTGGTGTGCGGGCGTGCTCGCGCTCGCGCGCCGCTTCGCGCTCGTCGCGATGCGCGTCGCGCACGATGTGCGGCGCGCGCGCGAGCTGCGGCGAATGGACGAGCCGATGCTTGGCGGGCCCAACGACGGCGCCGAGCGCCGCGCGCTCCGCCGCGACAAGTTGACAGGCAGCCGCTCGTGCGCTGCGACGCCGAGGCTCTCGCGCGGCTCGACCGCACGCCTGGCCTCGCGCGCGCCCACGGTAAAGGCCGAGCTCGTCGCTAGCCAGCTCGCGGCACCGCCAGTCTCGCCAATGGACGGCGTTGCGGCCCAGCGCGCAGCCGCCAGTGAGCCGGGCGCGCCGGAACCCAACGACGTCGCGCGCACGTGCGGGCGGCCATGCGCCTTAGCGTTCCTCGCGTGGCGCGACGCGCACGCGGCCGGCGCGCGCGCGCTTTGTGCGGACAAGCCTCGGACGGCGGAGCAGCAGCGCGCGCGCGCGAGGCGTCGCGCGCTCGCCGAGCGCTGCGCCGCGCTGCTGCGGTGGCTCCGCCCGCTCGGCACGCCGCTCGTTGTCTTGCTCGTCGTTTTCCCGCCATTCGCCCATTGGGCCGTGCTCGAGCCGTGCCTCGTGTGCTACGACTTCAATTCGGTCGGCGCGCATGAAGCCGGGCACGCGATCGGCTTCGGGCACCCGGACGAATACGAGGGGTCGCTACGCATGGCGACCATATTCGCGCCCGGGCACCCGGACGAATACGAGGGGTCGCTACGCATGGCGACCATATTCGCGCCCGGGCACCCGGACGAATACGAGGGGTCGCTACGCATGGCGACCATATTCGCGCCCGGGCACCCGGACGAATACGAGGGGTCGCTACGCATGGCGACCATATTCGCGCCCGCGCCCGACGCGCCTACGGACAACGATGGCGGCGGATCGGATGGCGCTCCGTTCTGCGGCCGCGCTACGCTGCGCGTCCCGCTCGGAGGCTCATCGCTCGACGTGCTCATGGCGTCCACGCCCTTCTCCGTGCCGGCGCCGAGCGCCGACGGCGACGACCGCGATGGCGACGAGGGCGACGAGGGCGACGAGGGCGGCGACGTGACGACCACCTCCGCGCCTTTCAACTTCGCAGACTTCACTCGCGACAGCAGAGCGCCGTCAGCGCCGCCGACGCCCAACGGTCGCGAGACGCGCGTGCGCTCCGTGATGCATTCCACCGCCGCGCGGCACGCGCAGTCGCACTGCACGTCGCCCGACGACGTGAACGGGGTCTTTTTTCTTTATCCGCCCGTCTGCGGCGCATGCGCCGATGCTGCCCAGTCGCAGACCGCCGGCGCGCCGCCCGAGGGCGTGCCCAACTCGACCGTGCGCGACAGCCCGGCCGCGGCGGCCGAGGCTGCGGACGCGAGCGCGTTGGCCCTCGCCGAGCGGCGCGAGGCGAAGAGCGCGTGCCGCGCGCGCTCGACGCCGCGCTGCGCCGAGCCGCCGCCCGCGCACGGCCTTCTCGCGCTCATCGTTACGCTGGCGGTTACGCTGGCTCTTGCGCTGGCTGTTACGCTTTTGCACGCGCTCGGTGCATCGGCGCGCGCGGGCGCGCTCCGCGCGCGGCTGGCGCGCGCGCTCGGCGTGATCGATGCGCTGTACGAGCTCGCGCGGCTTGCGCCGCCCTACGAGCGCGAGTCGACGCGTCGCCGGCGGCGCGAGCGGCGCGAGCGGCGCGGCGTCGCCGCGCAGCGGCCGCCGCGCGTACTCGGCGCGGATGCTCCGTCCGTGCCGCGCGCCGCGCCGGAGGCCGCGGCGGGCTCGGCGCCCGCTGAGCCCGAGCCGCTGTTGCAGTACGGCGAAGGCGTGACCACCACGCAAATCGAGACGCTCTTCGTCGAGCAGCGGCTTGGCGGGCTCGGTCTTCCGCCCACGTTCTGCTTGGGACGTCCGGACTCGTCCGAGACGCGCGCTGCGGGCGGGGGCCGTCCGGCGGGCGGCGCAGGCGCGGCGCGCGACACGGACGGTGCGAGCGCGCCGTGCGGCGCGAAGCAGCGGCCCGGAGGCGACGAGGGCCACGGCGGCACGCGCACGACCACGCGGCCGACGAGGGGTGACGCAGCGTCGCCACTCGCTGCGCCCGCGCCCGCAACGAGCGGCATCGCTGGACCTTTCGCCTCCGCCGCCGCCGCCATGCGTGACGCGCGCCGCACGCGCGCGCTGCGCGCTGCGTACGCGAGCCCAGCGTGCGGCACTGGCGCGGCAGGCAACTACGGCCGTCCAACGAGCGGCAGGCCGCTGCTGCCCGTCCGACTTTCGTGCGAGCCCGCTGCGCCCACGATCGGCAGCGCGCGCGACGCGGTCGCGCGCGCCGACGGCACGCTCGCGCAGCTCGTCGGTGCGCGCTCGCATGCTGTGCGCTCCGTGTGGCGCGCGCACGACAAACGTGCGGCGCTCGAGCGTGCGCTCGCGATTGACGCCGAGGGCGAGCGCGGCGCGTCGGGCGGGCTACTCGGCTGGCTCGCGCGGGGGCTGGGGTGTCGCTCGGGCGTCGGCACAGCCAGCGGCGACACGGTGCAGCCCGCCTGGATTCCGCCCCCTTCTGCGCGCTCGTCGGCGCGCGCCGGCGCGGCAGCCACGGGCGAGGGGGGCGGGCGCGCGGTGGCGCTTGAGCCTTGAAGACGTGCTCGTGCTGCCGTCGTTGCGGCGGAGCGTCCGCGCGACGCCGGCCGTGGGCGTGGGTGTGCGCAGGTCGGCGTGCGCATGACGTGCGTGGCCTCGTCAATAGGTTGGGGGTCCAGCAGTCAGCGCGACCGCCGACCCGAGCCGCGAGCGACTGTCTGTGAGCGATGCTTTCTTTCAAACGGGCGCGTTCTACAGGGCGCTAGACTCTGTAAGGTCCCAAGGCGGAGCCTCGGCGCGCGCGCGCGCCAAGGCGCGCTCCGCATGCCGATGTGCTGCCACGTGAACGAGTCACAGGCGCCGTTCGGGAAACACGACGTTGAGGAGGTAGACGAGCGCGCCGCCGGCGAGAGTACCGAAGACCGCGAGAACCATGGCGAGCGTCTGCATTGGGTCGCTGCTCTGCCCGTCGCCGCCGGCGAGCAGCTCCATGCTCCGCACGCCTGCAGCAACGAGCTGGCCGTCGTCCGCGAGGCCGAGCATCGCGCTCGCACGCGGTGCCGCGAGCGGGGCGCGCGCAAGCTCAAGCCCCGCAATGCGCAGCGCGCGCGGCCGCGCGCCGACGGCTGGGCGGGGCGCCGTCCACGCAAAGACCGCCGGCAACACAGCGAGGAGGCAGCACGCGACACGCACACCCATTGTCGGGGCGGAGCACTTGCGACACCTCCTCGGCGGTCTTTCGTGTTTTGAACCCGCTCGCAGCCAGGATGGCAGCGATCGCGGGGACGAGCACCCCGGGCAGCTCGCACCCGAGGCAGCCGGCGGCTTTGCTGACGAGCTGGCTCAACGGCGTCGGCGTGCCATTGCTAATGAGATGCACGTCATTCCCCGTCGACGAGGCCCAGCTCCACCTCGTCTTTCAAGATGGGCAGACGCTCATCGAGCTGCTCAAGCGGCTCGCGCCCGAGAACGAGGCCGAGCTCGCGGCAGGCGCGCACAAGCGCTGCCCGACGGGCGCAACGGCAGTGCAAAACCTGGAGCACGCGCTGCGCTTTGTCTGGCGCGCCAACCCGAGCGCGCGCAACATGCCCACCGCGCTCGAGCTGCACATCGCGAGCTCGCGCGAGGCGGTTCTCCGGTTTGTCGACGAGCTCTTCGCAATCTACGCCGAGCGGCCGGCCCGCCGGCAGCACGGCGCGGTGCTTGGCTGGGCCGACGCAACTCTGCGCTTCTACGGGCGCGGCCTCTCCCGCCCGTCATTCTCGCCGCCCTTTCGCACGCTCGGTGCCGACTTCCACTCCGGGGTGTCCATCGCGTGCCTCCTGCACCACGTGGGCCAGGCGGACGGCGCGCGCTTCGCCGCGGCCAGTGCGCGCTCGACGGGCGAGACGGTTGAGCGGCGCGCGCACGCGCCGTCGCTTGACCTCGCGCGCATCGTCTGGGAGCCAGAAACCGTTGCCGAGCTCGACGACAACTGGACGGTGATCGCGCCGCTCCTCGCGCTCCGCGCGCCCACGCGCCCACGCGCGCCCACCGCCACCATCGCCGCCGCTACCTCCGCTGCCGACGGCGCGCTGGCGCTGCTGCTCGTGCAGCTTCGCGCGCTCTGGCGCGCGTGCGACGGCGTCCTTCCCGCCGCGCGCTGGGCCGCGCTCGTTCGGTTCCGCGACCACGAGCGGCAGCTCGATCGGCGCGCGCAAGGGCTCGGACCGGCGTCAAGCAACGGCGCGCCGGACGAGTCCGGTGCGCACCCCACGCATGGCGACGAGGCCAATGCGCCTGGGAGCGCGCTTGACCCTGCGCTGCGCACAGGGCGCGTCGATTTGTTGCACACGCCCGTCGCGTGGGATGCACGCGAGGTCCGTGTGGGCGCGTTCCGACCGACAAGCCCGACAAGCCCGGGCTTGGTCACGAGGCTGCGCAGCCCGACGACAGCTGGCTCGCCTCGCCTCGCGCGAGAGCGTGGCGAAGCTGGCGTGCGCTCGCCCTCCGCCTGCACGGCAGTGATGACGCGCGGGCTCAGCCTTGCGGCGGCGCGCGGTGCGGCCGCACGCGGCGGCGCGGCTGCTCGTCGGCCACGTGGACCAAGCCCGCGCGGCGGCGCGCCTGATCACGACGTCTTCGGCGCCTCCTCCGAGCGCGCGGCGGACGAATGGGCGTGGCCTGACGAGGCTGAGAGCACCGAGGGTGCGAGCCACGCCGAGGCGCCGAGCGCGCACGGCGCACGGAGCGCGGCTGCAGCCATCGTGCGCGCGCGCGCGCGCGCTGCAGCGCCGCGCGCGCATGCCAATGCGGACGGGCGTGCGCAGCCTGTGCTGCTGTACCCCACAGCAATGGCGCCCAGCGCATGGGCGAGCAGTTTGCGCGGGATCCCGGCGCGCGAGCGCGTGCAGTGGGTCGAGTACGCCGCGCGCCACGTTTCGCCTGCAAATTGTGCGGCCACATCCGCGCGGTCGAGCCCTGAGCGCGCAGCCGCGATCGTGGCCGGCGGTCGCGCAGCCTCTACGGGCTCATCGCCGCCCGCGCCTATGCACGCCGCGTCGCCGGTGAGCCCGCCCGACAGCCCGTCCGACAGCCCGTCCGACAGCCCGTCCGATCATCATCGCGCCGCAGCGCGCCGCGCGCGCGCCGCGCCCGCCAGGGCGGCCAGCGGCGCGCGCGGCCCGGAGGTCCTTCTACTCGAGGCGGTCAAGCTGCTCGTGCGCGAGCGCGAGGTGCGCGTGCGCTCGCACGGGAAGACGACGCGCGCGACGCTCGCGCTGGGCAACGAATGGGCCACGTCGTCGTCGGCGAGCCTCGGATGCGCCCAGCCGGTGCGGCGCGCCTATGCGGCCGCGCGCGCGGCCGACGCGCGGCTATTGGGCGGCTGCCGGTTGCACGGCGCGGCTTGCCGCCGCTGCTCGGCGCGAGGCGCGAGTGCACGCGCATGCAGGGGAAGAAGGGGGGGGGGGGGGGGGAGGGGAAGGGGGGGGACCCGCGCATAACGATCTCGGTAGCCCCTTCACTCACGCCGCTCGTCGCGCGCGAACGCTCCGCCGCTGCGCTCACGCCTGCCGCCGCGCTTCTGACTTTGTGTGAACAGGCGATCAAATGGAAACAGCAGGGGCGGCTCGTGGCAAGCATCCTCCTTTACACGCTTCAGGAGGTGCGGCGGGCCTCGGCCGACGACGAATGCCTTGAGCTGCTTTCCGGCGGGGAGGCGCTGCGCGTGCACGTCGGGAGCGCGCACGACGCCTGTGAGCTCCTGCGCGCCTTTCACGTCGTGCTCGGGTGCGACGCGCGAAACCACGGTCTGCTCGCTGATTTGATCGATTTGAGCAGCGAAGCGCCGTCACATCAGCGGGAGCAGCCTCGCGTCTCCGCGGTGAGCGGCGTGCGCCGCGCGTGCACGGGCGCGGCGCTTGCTCACGCATCGGCATCAGCGGCCGTCAACTGAAACCTGAAGCCAATGAGAGCTCCGCAAGCGAGCATCAGCGCGGCGGCCATCGAGCTGGCGCGCGTGCTGCTCGAGCGCTGAGCTGGCGGCGCTGCGCGCGATTGTGGACTTTGCAGTCTGGCCGACCTGATCCACGCGCCGCGCATGTGGCGCGCGCACGCAGCCGCACGGCCAACACGCGTGCCGCGGGCGCGACGCCGCTCGGCTAGGTCTGCGTTGGCGCTCGCATCGAGCGGCACGTGTTGCTCGCAAGCGCTCGGCTGCACTGCTGGAACGATGTGCCTGCCATCGTGCGCGCAAGCATCGCCGCACAGCAGCCGAAGGAGAACGAGATGCTCCCGCGCTCGTTGCGGCGCATGCTCCGCGCGGGTGTTGCGGCCAGACGAAGCAGGCGCGCGGACGGTCTTTGGTTGGCGGTTGGCACGAGCTTGCAACTGGCTTGGCCCGACCTGCGCGACCTGACGCAAAAGTCGCGCGCTGCGCTCGCGCGCGACGGCGCGTGCGCGCTGCTGCCGGAGCTGAGCTGGCTGCGCGCGACGTGGCGCACGTGCGAACACACGCGCGCGGACGCACGTACGCGGCGCGACGGTGCCGTCGCGGTTGGCGCGTGTGCACAGTGGAACCTACGAGTGGCCAATTGCGCCAGGCGCCACGTGCACTACCGCACTGCACTGACTTTGGGGCGAGCCACGTGCGGCAGCCCCTGCGTCCTCTGGCTGATCGCACACCAGCAAGCCCGCATCTTTGACGATGTGCGAGATGCAAACGTTCCTTTCGCGGCCGACATCTGGCACCGAGCCGCCGCCGCCGAGCCTCGCACTGCCTCCGCTCTGCCGAGCCTTGCGTCTCGTCGCGCTCGACTTCGCCGCGTGCGCGCAATCTGGCTTCTGCGCGAGCAGACGGGCAAACGCTCATCCGCTGCCGAACGCGCTAGTGGTTTGCCGCCGCTCTCTCTCGCGCTTCGACGGGCTCTGCCGCGCCGTGCGGCTTGTCCGCGCCGGTGCGGCTTGTCCGCGCCGACGATGCGCGACGCACCCACTCCCCTCTGTCCACCGCCGGTGCCGCGCGCGCGCCGGTTCGCTTTGGACTGCCGTTTGTCGCCTCCTCCCGCCGGCCGCCGCGCGTGGCTCTGCGCGTGGCCGTCGTTTAAAGTCGCTTTGGGCGCGGCATCGTCCGACGCGCCGCACTCGGGCGCGCACAATTCCGAGCGCATTGCTCCGCCTTCCGCGCGTTTCTCCATCGGAAGGGCGTCGTTCTCACTCGTTGACCGCCTTAAGCCGCGTGTCTGTTTTCGTAACACTCTCCAAAATTTGGCCCGTCCGCCTCTTGGTCGTCCTCGTGCCCGCTCGGCTTGCTCGAGATGCCCATCCCGCTCGCCCTCGTCGTCGTCGTCGCCGTGCCGACGCTCGTCACCTTCGTTGCCTCGGTGCCGGCCCTCCTCACGCGCGCCTCGCCCGCCACGCCCAAGCCGACCGTTCCGTCCTCGTCGCAATCGCGCCGCAACACCGAATCGCCGGCCGCAGCAACGCCCAAGATCGTCGTCGCGTCCTCACGCTCGAGCTCGACGCGCTCACCGGCGGGTCCATCGTCGCGCGAGGCCGTGGCTCCGTTGACGACCAGCACCGGCGCCCACGCGCCGCCCAAGCCCAACCTCGAGCTCGCCGCTCCTGCCGAGTTGACGCAACGCGACGAGGGCGGCGAGAGCGGCGCGCATGACAGTCACGACGCACCGGACGCGCACTCCGGCACGCGCGAGCCGCCATCCGTCCTTGGCCAGTCGAGCGGCGTCGACGCGATCGGCGCCGACGAAATCGCCGACGTTGCTGGCGCGCGCACTGACTCCGCGCTTGCACCGCTCGTCTCTGAGCGCATGCGCGCGCTTGACGCCTCGCACCTTGGCGCGAGCGCGCGGCGCGATGCGGCGGAGGTGGTGTGCGGCTTCGACTCGATGCTCGACGCGATCGACGCGCCCGCCTTCTTCGATCACAACGGCATCGGCGCGCAAGACGGCGACTATTTCGCCCGCCGGCTGGCAGAGCTCATCGACGATGCCGAATCGGACGCGTCCACGGAAGCCGCACCGCTCGACAGCGGCAGCGACGAGCTGCGCAATGTCGCCGACGGCGTGCCTGTCGAGCTTGGCTCCGTGCGCAAGCTCATCGACTCGTTCGAGCTGCTCGCGCGCGGCACAAGGCGCGAGAGCCGGTCGTCGTCGACACGAGCGTAGTTGCCGCCATGCGCTCGGGGAGCGAGGCGAGCGTCGTCGACGCGCTCGTTCGCGACACGCGCCTCAATGGGGCTGTCGCTGAGGCCGGCGCGCTTGCTGCGCGCGGCTCGAGCGTGCGCGAGGCGATGCTGGCTTCGCCGCCGCGCCGTGCGCTTATGGTCGAGGCTGCACCGCCGCCGCTGCCGCAGCCACGGGCGGGCGCCAACGCGCTGGAGGTGGTGATCACCGTGTGCGCGACCGAGGCGCTTGTCGACGGCACTGCGCTCAAGGTGGTCGAATGCGCAGCCGAGCAGCTCGTCGACGATGCGCACGCCGTCGTGTGCAGCTCCGCTGGGGCGCTCGGCTTGGCTGGCGCGCTGCGCGCCGAGCTGCGCGCGCGCAGCTGCCGGATGGCGCAGCCGCTTGGCAAGAAGCGGAAGCTGTGCGTGGCGTGCCTGCGACCGATTGTACGCGCGTCTGCGAGCTCGACGTCGCCGCGCCACTCGCACGACGCGTGCGCGCTCAAGTGCGGGCTCGTGTGGCACCCGCGCTGCGCGCCGATTGGCAGCATAGCGCTGCGGCGCGTGTTCGCGTGCGTTGAGTGCACGCGCTGAACGCAGCGGCACCCTACGCGTAAGCCGGCCGAGCTTGCGGAGGACCGCGGGTCAGGCGCGCATTGCTGCACGGACGAGCTGCGCGACTTTGGTGGCTGGTCGCTTTGGTGCATCAACATGACTGCGCGCGGAACGCAGCGCGACGTCAGTCTGCGCTTGCACCGCTGTCTCTGAACTAGGGTAGGAGTCAATTCGCGTTGCGAGCATATACGCGTCCCGCGGCCGTCGCTCGTCTCCTCACGGTGACCGCGAGTGCGTGATGAGTTGTGCGCCCTGAGAGCGCGGTCATGGCGCCCGCTTAGGGCAAGCGGCATGCACAGCGAGCATCAGCGCGGCGGCCATCGAGCTGGTGCGCGTGCTGCTCGAGCGCTGAGTTGGCGGCGCTGCGCGCGATTGTGGACTTTGCAGTCCGGCCGACCTAATCTATGCGCCGCGCATATGGCGCGCGCACGCAGCCGCACGGCCAACACGCGTGCCGCGGGTGCGACGCCGCCCGGCTAGGTCTGCGTTGGCGCTCGCATCGAGCGGCACGTGTTGCTCGCAAGCGCTCGGCTGCACTGCTGAAACGACGTGCTTGCCATCGTGCGCGCAAGCATCGCCGCGCAGCAGCCGAAGGAGAACGAGATGCTCCCGCGCTCGTTGCGGCGCATGCTCCGCGCGGGTGTTGCGGCCAGACGAAGCAGGCGCGCGGACGGTCTTTGGTTGGCGGTTGGCACGAGCTTGCAACTGGCTTGGCCCGACCTGCGCGACCTGACGCAAAAGTCGCGCGCTGCGCTCGCACGCGACGGCGCGTGCGCGCTGCTGCCGGATCTGGCCGACCTGATCTACGCGCCGTGCATATGGCGCGCGCACGCAGCCGCACGGCCAACACGCGTGCCGCGGGCGCGACGCCGCTCGGCTAGGTCTGCGTTGGCGCTCGCATCGAGCGGCACGTGGCTCGGCTGCTCTGCTGAAACGACGTGCTTGCCATCGTGCGCGCAAGCATCGCCGCGCAGCAGCCGAAGGAGAACGAGATGCTCCCGCGCTCGTTGTGGCGCATGCTCCGCGCGGGTGTTGCGGCCAGACGAAGCAGGCGCGCGGACGGTCTTTGGTTGGCGGTTGGCACGAGCTTGCAGCTGGCTTGGCCAAACGTGCGCGACCTGACGCAAAAGCCGCGCGCTGTGCTCGCGCGCGACGGCGCGTGCGCGCTGCTGCCGGAGCTGAGCTGGCTGCGCGCGACGTGGCGCACGTGCGAACACACGCGCGCGGACGCACGTACGCGGCGCGACGGTGCCGTCGCGGTTGGCGCGTGTGCACAGTGGAACCTACGAGTGGCCAATTGCGCCAGGCGCCACGTGCACTACCGCACTGCACTGACTTTGGGGCGAGCCACGTGCGGCAGCCCCTGCGTCCTCTGGCTGATCGCACACCAGCAAGCCCGCATCTTTGACGATGTGCGAGATGCAAACGTTCCTTTCGCGGCCGACATCTGGCACCGAGCCGCCGCCGCCGAGCCTCGCACTGCCTCCGCTCTGCCGAGCCTTGCGTCTCGTCGCGCTCGACTTCGCCGCGTGCGCGCAATCTGGCTTCTGCGCGAGCAGACGGGCAAACGCTCATCCGCTGCCGAACGCGCTAGTGGTTTGCCGCCGCTCTCTCTCGCGCTTCGACGGGCTCTGCCGCGCCGTGCGGCTTGTCCGCGCCGGTGCGGCTTGTTCGCGCCGACGATGCGCGACGCACCCACTCCCATCTGTCCACCGCCGGTGCCGCGCGCGCGCCGGTTCGCTTTGGACTGCCGTTTGTCGCCTCCTCCCGCCGGCCGCCGCGCGTGGCTCTGCGCGTGGCCGTCGTTTAAAGTCGCTTTGGGCGCGGCATCGTCCGACGCGCCGCACTCGGGCGCGCACAATTCCGAGCGCATTGCTCCGCCTTCCGCGCGTTTCTCCATCGGAAGGGCGTCGTTCTCACTCGTTGACCGCCTTAAGCCGCGTGTCTGTTTTCGTAACACTCTCCAAAATTTGGCCCGTCCGCCTCTTGGTCGTCCTCGTGCCCGCTCGGCTTGCTCGAGATGCCCATCCCGCTCGCCCTCGTCGTCGTCGTCGCCGTGCCGACGCTCGTCACCTTCGTTGCCTCGGTGCCGGCCCTCCTCACGCGCGCCTCGCCCGCCACGCCCAAGCCGACCGTTCCGTCCTCGTCGCAATCGCGCCGCAACATCGAATCGCCGGCCGCAGCAACGCCCAAGATCGTCGTCGCGTCCTCACGCTCGAGCTCGACGCGCTCGTCGGCGGGTCCATCGTCGCGCGAGGCCGTGGCTTCGTTGACGACCAGCACCGGCGCCACCGCGCCGCCCAAGCCCAACCTCGAGCTCGCCGCTCCTGCCGAGTTGACGCAACGCGACGAGGGCGGCGAGAGCGGCGCGCATGACAGTCACGACGCACCGGACGCGCACTCCGGCAAGCGCGAGCCGCCGTCCTTGGCCAGTCGAGCGGCGTCGACGCGGCCGGCGCCGACGAAATCGCCAATTGTCCTGGCGCGCGCACTGACTCCGCGCTTGCACCGCTCGTCTCTGAGCGCATGCGCGCGCTTGACGCCTCGCACCTTGGCGCGAGCGCGCGGCGCGATGCGGCAGAGGTGGTGTGCGGCTTCGATTCGATGCTCGACGCGATCGACGCGCCCGCCTTCTTCGATCACAACGGCGTCGGCGCGCAAGACGGCGACTATTACGCCCGCCGGCTGGCAGAGCTCATCGACGATGCCGAATCGGACGCGTCCACGGAAGCCGCACCGCTCGACAGCGGCAGCGACGAGCTGCGCATCGTCGGCGACGGCGTGCCTGTTGAGCTTGGCTCCGTGCGCAAGCTCATCGACTCGTTCGAGCTGCTCGCGCGCGGCACAAGGCGCGAGAGCCGGTCGTCGTCGACACGAGCGTAGCTGCCGCCATGCGCTCGGGGAGCGAGGCGAGCGTCGTCGACGCGCTCGTTCGCGACACGCGCCTCAATGGGGCTGTTGCTGAGGCCAGCGCGCTTGCTGCGCGCGGCTCGAGCGTGCGCGAGGCGATGCTGGCTTCGCCGCCGCGCCGTGCGGTTCTGGTCGAGGCTGCACCGCCGCCGCCGCCGCAGCCACGGGCGGGCGCCAACGCGCTGGAGGTGGTGGTGTGCGCGACCGAGGCTCTTGTCGACGGCACTGCGCTCAAGGTGGTCGAATGCGCAGCCGAGCAGCTCGTCGACGATGCGCACGCCGTCGTGTGCAGCTCCGCTGGGGCGCTCGGCTTGGCTGGCGCGCTGCGCGCCGAGCTGCGCGCGCGCAGCTGCCGGATGGCCCAGCCGCTTGGCAAGAAGCGGAAGCTGTGCGTGGCGTGCCTGCGACCGATTGTACGCGCGATCTGCGAGCTCGACGTCGCCGCGCCACTCGCACGACGCGTGCGCGCTCAAGTGCGGGCTCGTGTGGCACCCGCTCGCGCGCCGATTGGCAGCATAGCGCTGCGGCGCGTGTTTGCGTGCGCCGAGGGCACGCGTTGAGTACAGCGGAGTTCGCGTGCTGAAGCCCCTTCCCTCCGCCCGAGGTGTCTGTCGTTGCCCCACCCGGCTAATTTCTCAAGTCATGCATTGTGCGAGGCGCTCGGCGCGGCGTTCGCGTCGGCCTCGCGCGAGCGCTGTGATTGAGCACTGCGTTTGGGCCTGCGCTTGCCGACGGGCGCGCCGGCCTCGCGCGGATTGGTGAGCCACAGAGGCAGCGGCCGACCGGCGACGTGCGCGAGCTGCCGCCGGTGCGCGGCGACGACCAGTTCGTGTGCGACGCTGCGCGCGGCGGACGGCCGCATGCCGGGCGTGACGAGCGGCTCGTGCGCTTCGTACGGCGTGGCGACGTGGTCGCCCGCGTGGTAAAGGAGGTGCCAGCGCACCTCGGCAAGGCTGCGCTGCATCGCGCGCAGCCGCTCCGGTTCGCGCTCGACGAGCTGCTGCAAGACATCGAGCGGATTTGGCGCGTCTCCGCGCGCGTCCGCGCCCCCGCCGCCCAGTGCGGACGCACGCGCTGACCATGTGATCACGTCGTCTGGGTCGACGTAGAGAGAAATATCGCGCCACGGCACGAGGCTTTGAAAGGGCAGGTGATCGCGCTCCACAAGGAATACCGGAATCGACAGCGCGCCCACCGCCTGGTAGATGCGCGACGACGTCACCGTGTCGCCGTGCGGCACGAGCGTGAAGGTGGCATGCTGATAGGCGTTCGCAAAATCGGCCATGAAGGCGCGCGGATCCTCCATGAAACTAGCGCGGCCGGTGTGGTAGGTGCGCGGTGCCGCGCCACGCCGCGCGCGCAGCGCGTGCACGAGCGCGGCGCGCGCCTTGAACGGGTCGGGCGTGGGCGTGCCGCGGTCTGCACACCAAAGGCGTGTCGGGTGCACCTGGTCGTCGTACCGGTGGCAGAATTTGGCGGCAACGGACTTCATCACAACGAGGTCGCGCTTGAAAGCGGGCAGCTCCGCGCCGCTCCCGTTGTACATGAAGAAGGGTGGCCACCACTGCGGTGTCGTAACGAGGAAGCCCTGCTCGCGCTCGAGCCGCCAGCTCCACCGCCTGCCTTCGGTCGTTACAAGGATCGAGGTCGCAACGCGCGAGTAGACGGAGCGCGCGGCGAGCGGCGTGGCGCGGCGCACGTCGCACGCGTACGCCACGCGCGGCACCTCTGCGCCAAGCAGCACGAAGACGTGCCGGTGCTCGCGCGCGCGCCACGACGGCCGATCGACGAGCCACGCGAGCGCACGCTCGTACGTCGGGCAGGTGAGAGTCTCGTTCCGCAAGCAGTGGGTCTGCGCGCGATACATGGAGCCGGAGCCGCGCCAGCGCGCAAAGCCGCCCTTGGCGTGCATCAGCGGGTTGGAGAAGTTTGCCCCCCAAAAGTCGGTCGCGGCGCACAAGACGTACGGCGCGAGCGGGAGCAGGTAGATCACGCGCCCGTCGTCGTCCCACGGCATGTCGCCGCGCTCCATCGCGCGCGGCGGCGTCCACGCGGGCATCACGCGCGGCAGGTCGCGCACAAGGTAATGCGACACGCCGCCATTGTCCCACGGCAGGCTCGGGTAGTCGGCGGCGAGCATCGACCAGTAGCGCGCGGCCGCGGCCGGTGCGACGCCGAGCTCGGAGACGAGCGGCACAGTGTACGTGTAAAGGCGCCACGCGGCAAAGTCGGGTGGCGACAGGTCCTCCGCCGCCACTGCGGGCCCGTTCTCTGCCCAGAGCGGCACGGCCGCTGCCGCCGTCGCGAGCAGCCATCGCAGTGCGCACCGGGCGCGCATGGCGAGCGGGAACTGCGTCACCGTCGCGAAATGTCACAATCATGTCGGTTCCTGGCAACTGCGGCCTCATGGCAACTGGACGGCAGTCGGCAGACCTGACTTGGGCGATTTCCGTTTCGCCTCGTTCGCGTGGCGTGTGCTCAGTGCAGCGCATTGGTCGCACGCGCCGTCGGCACGGGCGGGCACTGCGGATGGACGATGCGCAGCGCGCGGCGGCGCGCGTGAGCTTCAGGCGCGCGACGCGCTCGCGCGCGTGGCGGCGGCAGAACGGCGGCGGCGGAGGCGCACCTGTCGGAGGTGAAAGACGCGGTCGCGGCTCTGGGGGCGTACGTCGGCCGCGGCGGTGCTCGGCCTCGGCGTTGGCACCTCGGGCTGCAGGCACTCGCGCACCGCCGACGACAGCATGCCACGATGGCCGACGGTGCGGTGGTGCGCGGCCGGCTGCGCCGCGCCGCGCCCGACGCTGCTCGTCTGGAAGCCGCGGTCGTCGAAGCGGAGGCCACCGGACTGAAAGGTGCTGACGCCGCGGCCGCGCCGAGCCATGTTGCGCGCGTCCCACTCGTCAAAGAGCACCTGGTTGCGCTCGGCCGAGTCGACGTGCTCTGACTGCGTGCCGGCGGCCGGCGCCGAGTACGGCGCGCGCGCGACGAGGAGCGCGCGCGAGGTGGTGTTAAAGTCGATGGGCACAGCGGCATCGACGAGCTTGCGCGCGTCGTCGTCCGTGTTGCCGATGATGTCGCCGTTGTCCACCCAGCGTGTGCCCTTGAGGAAGGACGGTGCGTGCGCGCGGCACGTCTCTGCCGCGACGCTCAGCTTTTCGCAAAACTCGGGCCACGCGATGCCGCCATCCCTCTCCTTGTTGATGTGTCGCGAGAACTCGCGGACCTGCGAATTGCGCAGCTCCGGATTCACGCGGCGCAGCGCGCACGCAAACTCGTCCGCCGTCAGGATGCCGTCGCCGTCAAGGTCGAACGACTTGAACACGCCCATCATCCGATTGCGCTCTCGCGCAATGTTGGTGATGCGCGTGCTGTTCTTGCGCAGGCCCTGCTCGCGCGCGCGACGCAGCTCTGCGCCGCGGAACGCGCCCGCCATCACTAGCTCGCTCGCCGACGAGCTCACCATTTCTGATTCGAGGGCCGAGAACGCTGCCTACCGTGACGAATCTGACAGGAAACGACCCTTTCTGGACACCTTTACAGTCTAGCCTGAGAGAGTGAGAGCCCAGTGCCGATGCGGCCGCCCGCTCACCGCGCGGCGCCGCGCCGGCGCGCGGCGAGCGCGAGCGCCGCCGTAACGACCAGCGCTGCCACGACAAGCGCTAGGGCGCGCACGCGCGGCCAGCGCGCGAGCGCGTCGCCGGAGCGTGCGCGCGCGCGCACGTCCGCTGACGTGCGCGCGTGCGCGGCGCGCGCAGCGCGCGCGGCGCGGCGCGAGTCGGCGGAGGGCGCGACGCGGCCGAGCTTGGCCGTGTCGAAGAGCGACGCCGCGCGCCGCTCGAAGGAGACGTGCATGCCCGGTGCGCATTCGCGCACCTTGACCATGGTCACGAGCCGGCGGCACCAACGTGACGAAATCGGTTGCTCCGACTCGGCGCGGAGCTCGAGCGCGGGATGCTCGGGCGCGGCCGAGCCGCGCATGTCCGTCGTCGTTGGCAGCAAGAAGACGAGCCGGCCGCCGATCACGAGGCGCGACGCTGCGAACGCGAGCAGAGCGTCGAGGAGCGGCTCGATATTAAGGCGCTCGCGCATGGGCACGTGCTCCTCGTGGCCGGGCTCGTGGAGCAGGTCGGAGGCGCCGTCGGCGAGCTTCTTGGAAGACGCGCGCACGCCGTATGGCGGGTCGCACACGATCGCGTCGAGAAAGGGCACATGCCGCCAGCAGGTGGACGCGGCCGAGAAATCGGCGCGCAAGAGCCCAAGAGGCGGCGCGAACCCGTACTGCGCGAAGTTGGCCCAAATCGTCCGGCCCTCGCCCTTGCCGACAAGGTTGCGCGCGTCCAAGTCCGCGCCGAGCACGCGCGCGCCGAACGCCGCGCAGCCCACAAGAATCGACGCCGTGCCGCAAAACGGGTCGAGAACGAGCGCGCCCGGCCGCGCGTGCGCCTGGTTTGCGATGACCATTGAGAGCTGGTGGTCGAGCGAGGTCGGGCCGAGGAAGCGGCGGTCGGGCAACCGAAATTTGTCCGCGTGCGACAGTCCGGGCGCGCGCGCGATCCGCCGGCCGACGTGGATCCCGCGCGGCGGCGTCGCCGGCGTCGGCATGCCGCTCATCCCATGGTCGACGTAGACCAGGACCGTGTTGTCCGGCTTTTTGAGGCGGACGGTGCCCTTGAGCTCAAGGCGCGCGAGGTGCGTCTGCATCAGCGCGACCGCGTCGCGCGTCTGGTACTTGCACCCAAATGCCTCGACGCGCACGCGAAATGTGCGGTCTTCCGTGAGGTACGGCTCGATCCGCTCGTGCGCGCTCGCGGCGCACCGCGCGAGCACCTCGTCCCACGTACGGCCCGAGCCCCAGAGTGCGACGATCGACTGCACGAGCACCAGTCGCGACGCGAGCCGCCGCGCATCGTCGTCCGAGCGCAGGTGCACGACCACGTCAGCGCGCTCGCGCGCTTCGGCCTCGCGCCGCCGCGCCGGGTCGCCGATCACGCCGCGCCGCTCTTGTCGCAACTCCTCGCGCGCGCTCTCGTCGTCGAGCGCGAGCTCGATGCCCATCAGCTGCGCGACCGCCTCGAGCTCGGGCACGCGGAACGCGAGCCATTTGTGCGTGAAGTGCACGAGGTAGGGCGCCATTCCGGCCGCGCCCACGTGAGCGTTCGGCGATCGATGGCGGCGCGCGCGAGGCGAGGGCCACGTTGAGGCAGCCGCGATGCGGCCGCCGCTCCTCGGCGACGTGCGCACCGCGCTTGCGACGGGCGCGTGCGGCCTCGCCGGCACAATTGCGGAGCGCCATTCGTTGCCCGGCGGCCTTGTCGCGTTCGCCGGCCAGTGCGCGCTCTCCAACGCGGGCGCGGTGCCGGCAGCGCACGCGGTCTACGAGTTTGCGTGGTCAGGCGCGCTGCCTATGTCGCTCACGCTGGCGGTGCTCGCGTCGACGTGCCTGCCCGGCGCGCCGGAGCGCGACGGTGCGCCCGCCGACAAGCTGGCCGCCGACGGCGAGAGCGCGCTCGCCGGCGTCGGCGCCGGGTTTGCGATCGCGACCGTCGGCTCGCTCGTCGGCGTCGCCGCCGCGTTCGCGCTCGCGCTGCACGCGCCGGTGGGCGGCGCGCGGCACATGCCGCGCGCACTCGCCGCGCAGGTGAGCGGCGCCGTGCTCGCCACGTACGTTGGCGGCGCCGCCAACTTTGCCGAGGTCTCCGAGCGCGTCGCGCTGCCCGCGAGCGTCGTCGGTGCGCTCGCCGCGTGCGACATCGCGACGATGGGCGTTTACTTTGCGCTGCTCAGCCTGCTCGCGCGCTCGGAGCGCGCGCGCCGGTGGATCGAAGGTGGCGCGAGCGCGAGCGCGAGTGCGCCGCCGACGCCGAAGCCTGCGCGCGCCGCGCCCGGCGCGGCGCCGAGCGACGCGCCGCGCGCCACCGGCCGCGCGCTCGCGGCCGCGTGCGGCCTGCTCGCCCTGCTCGCCGGGCGGAGCGTGGACGCGTTCGCCGGTTCATCGACGCTCGTTGCTGTCGGCACGGCCTGCGCGCTAGGCCTCGCGTGCGCGCGCTTCCTTCCGGCCGACGGCGCGCGGCGCGTGCGGCATGGCGCGGCCGAGCTCGCGCCTGCTTGCCTCAATTTTTTTTATGCGGCAGTCGGCGCGTCGGCGCGGCCGGCGGAGATCGCGGCGGCAGGCTCGGCCGGCGCGCTCTTCCTCAGCACCGCGCTCTGCCTGCACGTGCTCGTCGCCGGCGCCGCGGCGGCCGTCGCCAACCGGCTGCCCCCGCGCGTCCGGCCGCGCCGGCCGATCCGGCTGAACGAGCTGCTCGTCGGCTCGAACGCGGCGATCGGCGGGCCGTCGACCGCGGCCGCGTTCGCGGCGCCGCTCGGCGGGCGGCTCGTCGTGCCCGCCGCGATCTGGGGCATCGTCGGCTACGCCGTCGGCACGCTCCTCGGCGTCCACGCGTGGAGCGCATTGCGGTGAGAGATGCGCGCGCGTGGGAGGCTGCACGAGCATTTTGGCCCGTCCTTCACCGCCCGCGGGTTGTGAAGCGAAAAGGCGATGAGCGCGCCTCACATAAAACCTGCATTTTTCTGCGTCACAGTGAGGAGGGGCAGCACTGCGTTCGCGCCCGAGTCTGCAAGGTGAAGGCGAGAGGCGCGCACGGCGCGCGCGAGCGGTCAGGCCCAGGGCATCTCGCGCTGGCGCGGCCTGGCGCCCGCGGTGCGCGGCCGGGGCGCTTGCCCTCCTCGAGCGCGCCCTCCCAGCCGCGGTCCGTCGTGTCGTGCAGTCAAAAGAGAAGCGCGGCGTGGCGAAGTGCGCCCGCGCCCCTGACTATACCCGCATCTCAGTGTGGCGCCCGCTCGCACCGCGGCACGGCGTCAATGCGCATGTGCCGTGCGCATGGAGCAGGCGCAGGCGCGGGCACGTGCGCGCGCGTGTTGAGGGCTCGGTCGCGCGGCCAACGGCTGCAGGTCCCATGGCGGACCAAGCCCCCTCTGGCACAGCCTGGGCGTGCGTGCGGTCGCGGGTCGCGGTCCACGCCCCCGCGCGCGCACCTCGGCCGCAACGGGCGCGCGCCATGACGCGCGGCCACCGCCGCGCGTCACTCGACCGCCGTCACCTCGCCGCGCACGACCGCACCGAGCGCGCTCGAACCGGCGTCGTCGTAGGCAGCTGCGAGCGAATGCGTGTCGAACGCGGACCAGCCGGCGCCCGCCTCGACGGCGTCGTCGAGCGCGTCGGCCGCGCGCCGCGCAGCAATCTCGGCCTGCGTGCGCGGCTCCTCGCGCGCCGCCGGCGCGCCGCGCGCCGGCGCGCCGCGCCGCTCGGCGAGCGCTGCGCGGTAACGGACGACGGAAATGTCGTCCGGCACGGCCGCCGCTCGGCGCGCGGTCGGCACGTCGACGCCGAGCGTATCGAGCGGCTCGAGCAGCGCGGCGAGCGCAAAGTCGCGCGCCTCCTCCGGCCGGCCGAGCCGCGCGGCGAGCCGCGATTGCGCCCAGAGCGCGCAGCCCCAGCCCTTGTTGAGGCCCGTGCACCGCTCGGCTGCGATGAGCGCGGCCGTCGCGTCGCCGCGCGCGAGGTGAGCGTCGACGAGCGTAGCCCAAACGTCGGGGAATGCGCCCGCGCGCATGAGCAGGTACTTGCTCAGCCCGAGCGTGCGCAGGATCGGGTCCGCGCCGTCGAAGAGCGGCGCGCGCTCGCCGGCGGGCGCGCGCGACGCGAGCTCGACGAGCGGCGCGGCCGCGCGCGCATCGGCGTGGTGCGCCTCGGCGACGAGGCGATGGGCGAGCGAGCGCACGGGGCCGAGCGGCACGAGTGCATTCGCCGTCCAGTCCGCCGCGCGGCTCGTCTCAACCGCGCACCACTCGGCGCCCGGCGGTGCGCGCGCGAGCAGCCCGACGACGCGCTCGCGTTCGCCCGTAGGCGACGCGGGCGCGGCGCGCGTGAAGAGAGGCACGACGAGCGGGTGGAGGCCGTGCCGGTCAGTCGCGTCGAGCAGCGCGCACGCGCGCGCGCCGCGGCGCACCACGTCGCGCAGCAGCGCCACGTGCGGCACGACGAGCTTCATCGGGGGGCCATCGTGCGTGCGTCGCACGGCTGCTGCGCGGGCGCGCGGCGGCTGGGCGTGTGAGTGGGCCTTTGGGCCGCGTTCGACGCGCACTCGCGCGTGGTCGCCCAGACGGCGCTCGAGTCGTGCGCGGGCACGCGCGACTACTGCTCGCGCGCGCGCAGATGGCGCGCGGCCAGACGCCGCCGAAGCGCCGAGCCGACCACGGCGTGCAGGCTGACGTGGATCCCTGTGGCGGTGTGGACGGCGCCTGCTGCTGGCGCGGCGGCGGTGGCGGCGACGGGCGGGTCGTTGGTGGCGTGCACAGGCTTGTCGCCTTGCCTGTGCACCCACGCGCTCATTCGCCCTACATCTGCGCACGCGCGAGCAGTAATCGCGCGTGCCTGAGATCGCCTCCCCCCTTCCCCCCAGGGCGGCCGACAATCATCGCCGCCCCCGCGCGCCACGCCCCCCCCCGCGCAAGTGCGGGGGCGCCGCGGGCGTGCGTGCGGCCGCGTGGTACTCGCACCGGGGGCGGCGGTGCGAGAAACGTCACCGCTGCGGCAACCCTCGGCTCAAGCGTGCTCCACCGCGCGTGGAAATCGACACGCGCTCGTCAGCGCGCCGCGCGCCGCGCGCGCGCGCGCAGAGCACGACGCACGCACATGACGCAGCTCGATGACAGACCCGGTGGACAGGCGGATGGTGGCGGACGAGTGCGCCGCTGCGCTCGCGTCGCATCGTCACGGTGCGAGAAACGTTTCTCGCACCGGGGGCGGCGGTACTCCGCGTAAAAAAAGCGAGTTTGGCATGGAGCACGCGCCGCGCCACGTCAGTACCACGTGGCCACCTCTTCGCCGAACCCACCGAAGCCCCACTCGCGCGGCGCGTACTCGTCGTCGCCATCGCTCTCGCCGCCTCCACTGCCAACGCCGCCCCCGCGGAAGTATGGGGTCGGATTTTACTGGGCGTCAAGAAGCACTCGAGCCTTTCCCGTCGCCCGCATTCCGGGGTCGGACCCTCCGTCGGCCCGGCTCGGGCCCTCCGTCCGCCGCGCTCGCTGAACCCCGAGTTTTACTCAAAATCGGCCGGTCAGGGGGGTCTCGGTCCTGGACTCGTCCTGGACCTCGCTCCGACCCCCCCCCCCCCCCCCCCCCGGGCGCTCATTGGCTTGCTTGATTTTTCGGCAAGGGGATATATACTAACGACGCTTACAGGCGGGTCAGCAGGAGGGGCGCGCACGGGGCCGAGGCTGGACAAACGGAGCGAGCGAAAGGGCGCACGCAACATCAGGCCGAAATCAGGGCGTCGACCCTGTGCACGCCGGCAGCGGGAACGGCCTATATACGTTTTTTTTTTTTTTTTTTTTACGTTTACCATTTACGTTCCAAAATATATCCCCCTTCTTCCGCTGCCCAAATCGTCGATGTCATCTCCTGCGGGGCTTAAGGGTTTAGCCCCCCAACCATCCTCTCAAAGCGTCAAACTCATCCCCGCTGGCCCGATGGCCGAGGTAGCCGTGCAGGCCGTGCGCGACGCACCGCCGCCCGTCGCGCAGCGGCCGCCGCCGCCCACCGCCGACGAGCTCAACGCGATGTCGGGGCCGCAGCTCGTTGCGGCCGTGCGCGCGGGCGCCGCGCCGGTGGACGGCGCTGGAGCCGGCGGCGAGGATTGGGTCGCGGCGATGGCGGAGCGGGCCGAGGAGGCGGCCGCTGCCATTGTGGCGGTGTCCCGTCGAGCGATTGAAGACGGTGCGAGCTGCGAGCTGGCTGCCAGCGCAGGCGCGCTCGAGGCCGTGGTCGCCGCGATGCGCGCGCACGCCGCGCACTCGGGCGTGCAGGAGCAGGCGTGCTGGGCGCTGACAAACGTCTGCGCCGGCACCGATGCGGCCGGGCTCGCGTGCGCGCAGCGGGCGGCAGAGGCGGGCGCGCTCGAGGCCGTGGTCGCCACGATGCGCGCGCACGCCGCGCGCTCGGGCGTGCAGGAGCAGGCGTGCCACGCGCTGATGAAAGTCTGCTATGGCACCGATGCGGCCGGGCTCGCGCGCAAGCAGCGGGCGGCGGAGGCGGGCGCGCTCGAGGCCGTGGTCGCCGCGATGCGCGCGCACGCCGCGCACTCGGGCGTGCAGGAGCAGGCGTGCCGCGCGCTGATAAGCGTCTGCGCCGACACCGATGCGGCCGGGCTCGCGCGCAAGCAGCGGGCGGCAGAGGCGGGCGCGCTCGAGGCCGTGGTCGCCGCGATGCGCGCGCACGCCGTGCACTTGGGCGTGCAGGAGCAGGCGTGCGTGGCGCTGACCAACGTCTGCTTCGGCGGCGCTGCGGTTGGATTCGCGCGCAGGCAGCGGGCGGCGGAGGCGGGCGCGCTCGAGGCCGTGGTCGCCGCGATGCGCGCGCACGCCACGCACTCGGGCGTGCAGGAGGAGGCGTGCTTCACGCTGGCCACCGTCTGCGCCGGTACCGATGCGGCCGGGCTTGCGCGCAGGCAGCGGGCGGCGGAGGCGGGCGCGCTCGAGGCCTTGGTCGCCGCGATGCGCGCGCACGCCGCGCACTCGGGCGTGCAGGAGCAGGCGTGCCGCGCGCTGATAAACGTCTGCTATGGCACCGATGCGGCCGGGCTCGCGCGCAAGCAGCGGGCGGCGGAGGCGCGCGCGCTCGAGGCCGTGGTCGCCGCAATGCGCGCGCACGCCGCGCACTCGGGCGTGCAGGAGGAGGCGTGCTTCACGCTGGCCACCGTCTGCGCCGGCACCGATGCAGCCGGGCTCGCGCGCAGGCAGCGGGCGGCGGAGGCGGGCGCGCTCGAGGCCGTGTTCGCCGCGATGCGCGCGCACGCCGCGCACTCGGGTGTGCAGGAGCGGGCGTGCACGGCGCTGGCCAGCGTCTGCTATGGCACCGATGCGGCCGGGCTTGCGGGCAGGCAGAGGGCGGCGGAGGCGAGCGCGCTCGAGGCCGTGGTCGCCGCGATGCGCGCGCACGCCGCGCACTCGGGCGTGCAGGAGCGGGCGTGCACGGCGCTGGCCAGCGTCTGCTATGGCACCGATGCGACCGGGCTCGCGCGCAGGCAGCGGGCGGCGGAGGTGGACGCGCTCGAGGCCATGGTCTCCGCGATGCGCGCGCACGCCGCGCACTCGGGCGTGCAGGAGCAGGCGTGCCGCGCGCTGACAAACGTCTGCTATGGCACCGATGCGGCCGGGATCGCGTGGGCGCAGCGGGCGGCGGAGGCGGGCGCGCTCGAGGCCGTGGTCGCCGCGATGCGCGCGCACGCCGCGCACTCGGGCGTGCAGGAGGACGCGTGCCTTACGCTGGCCAACATCTGCGCCGGCACCGATGCGGCCGGAATCGTGTGGGCGCAGCGGGCGGCGGAGGCGGGCGCGCTCGAGGCCGTGGTCGCCGCGATGCGCGCGCACGCCGCGCACTCGGGCGTGCAGCTGCAGGCGTGCTGGGCGCTGGTCAACGTCTGCGCCGGCACCGATGCGGCCGGGCTTGCGCGCGCGCAGCCGGCGGCGGAGGCGCGCGCGCTCGAGGCCGTCGTCGCCGCGATGCGCGCGCACGCCGCGCACTCGGGCGTGCAGGAGCAGGCGTGCCGCGCGCTGACAAACGTCTGCGCCGGCACCGATGCGGCCGGGATCGCGTGGGCGCAGCGGGCGGCGGAGGCGGGCGCGCTCGAGGCCGTGGTCGCCGCGATGCGCGCGCACGCCGCGCACTCGGGCGTGCAGATGCAGGCGTGCTGGGCGCTGGTCAACGTCTTCTATGGCACCGATGCGGCCGGGCTTGCGCGCAAGAAGCGGGCGGCGGAGGCGGGCGCGCTCGAGGCCGTGGTCGCCGCGATGCGCGCGCACGCCGCGCACTCGGGCGTGCGGGAGCTGGCGTGCCGCGCGCTGACACACATCTGCGCCGGCACCGATGCGGCCGGGATCGCGTGGGCGCAGCGGGCGGCGGAAGCGGGCGCGCTCGAGGCCGTGGTCGCCGCAATGTGCGCGCACGCCGCGCACTCGTGCGTGCAGAAGGAGGCGTGCCTCACGCTGGCCAACATTTGCGCCGGCACCGATGCGGCCGGGATCGCGCGCAAGCAGCGGGCGGCGGAGGCGGGCGCGCTCGAGGCCGTGGTCGCCGCGATGCGCGCGCACGCCGCGCACTCGGGCGTGCAGGAGCGGGCGTGCCACGCGCTGGCCAACGTCTGCGCCGGCACCGATGCGGCCGGGATCGCGTGGGCGCAGCGGGCGGCGGTGGCGGGCGCGCTCGAGGCCGTGGTCGCCGCGATGCGCGCGCACGCCGCGCACTCGGGCGTGCAGAAGCAGGCGTGCCGCGCGCTGATAAACGTCTGCTATGGCACCGATGCGGCCGGGATCGCGTGGGCGCAGCGGGCGGCGGAGGCGTACGCGCTCGAGGCCGTGGTCGCCGCGATGAGCGCGCACGCCGTGCACTCGGGCGTGCAGGAGGAGGCGTGCCTCACGCTGGCCAGCGTCTGCGCCGGCACCGATGCGTCCGGGCTCGCGCGCAAGCAGCGGGCGGCGGAGGCGGGCGCGCTCGAGGCCGTGTTCGCCGCGATGCGCGCGCACGCCGCGCACTCGGGCGTGCAGGAGCAGGCGTGCCGCGCGCTGACAAACGTCTGCGCCGGCACCGATGCGGCCGGGCTCGCGCGCAAGCAGCGGGCGGCGGAGGCGGGCGCGCTTGATATTGTCGTCGCCGCGATGCGCGCGCACGCCGCGCACTCGGGTGTGCAGGAGCTGGCGTGCCGCGCGCTGATAAACGTCTGCTATGGCACCGATGCGGCCGGGCTCGCGCGCAAGCAGCGGGCGGCGGAGGCGGGCGCGCTCGATGCTGTGGTCGCCGCGATGCGCGCGCACGCCGCGCACTCGGGCGTGCAGGAGCAGGCGTGCCGCGCGCTGACAAACGTCTGCTATGGCACCGATGCGGCCGGGCTCGCGCGCAAGCAGCGGGCGGCAGAGGCGGGCGCGCTCGAGGCCGTGGACGCTGCCATGCGCGCGCACGCCGCGCACTCGGGCGTGCAGGAGCAGGCGTGCCACGCGCTGGCCAACATGTGCGCCAGCACCGATGCGGCCGGGCTCGCGCGCAAGCAGCGGGCGGCGGAGGCGGGCGCGCTCGAGGCCGTGGTCGCCGCAATGCGCGCGCACGCCGCGCACTCGGGCGTGCAGGAGGAGGCGTGCTTCACGCTGGCCACCGTCTGCGCCGGCACCGATGCAGCCGGGCTCGCGCGCAGGCAGCGGGCGGCGGAGGCGGGCGCGCTCGAGGCCGTGGTCGCCGCGATGCGCGCGCACGCCGCGCACTCGGGTGTGCAGGAGCGGGCGTGCACGGCGCTGGCCAGCGTCTGCTATGGCACCGATGCGGCCGGGCTTGCGGGCAGGCAGAGGGCGGCGGAGGCGAGCGCGCTCGAGGCCGTGGTCGCCGCGATGCGCGCGCACGCCGCGCACTCGGGCGTGCAGGAGCGGGCGTGCACGGCGCTGGCCAGCGTCTGCTATGGCACCGATGCGACCGGGCTCGCGCGCAAGCAGCGGGCGGCGGAGGTGGACGCGCTCGAGGCCATGGTCTCCGCGATGCGCGCGCACGCCGCGCACTCGGGCGTGCAGGAGCAGGCGTGCCGCGCGCTGACAAACGTCTGCTATGGCACCGATGCGGCCGGGATCGCGTGGGCGCAGCGGGCGGCGGAGGCGGGCGCGCTCGAGGCCGTGGTCGCCGCGATGCGCGCGCACGCCGCGCACTCGGGCGTGCAGGAGGACGCGTGCCTTACGCTGGCCAACATCTGCGCCGGCACCGATGCGGCCGGAATCGTGTGGGCGCAGCGGGCGGCGGAGGCGGGCGCGCTCGAGGCCGTGGTCGCCGCGATGCGCGCGCACGCCGCGCACTCGGGCGTGCAGCTGCAGGCGTGCTGGGCGCTGGTCAACGTCTGCGCCGGCACCGATGCGGCCGGGCTTGCGCGCGCGCAGCGGGCGGCGGAGGCGCGCGCGCTCGAGGCCGTCGTCGCCGCGATGCGCGCGCACGCCGCGCACTCGGGCGTGCAGGAGCAGGCGTGCCGCGCGCTGACAAACGTCTGCGCCGGCACCGATGCGGCCGGGATCGCGTGGGCGCAGCGGGCGGCGGAGGCGGGCGCGCTCGAGGCCGTGGTCGCCGCGATGCGCGCGCACGCCGCGCACTCGGGCGTGCAGATGCAGGCGTGCTGGGCGCTGGTCAACGTCTTCTATGGCACCGATGCGGCCGGGCTTGCGCGCAAGAAGCGGGCGGCGGAGGCGGGCGCGCTCGAGGCCGTGGTCGCCGCGATGCGCGCGCACGCCGCGCACTCGGGCGTGCGGGAGCTGGCGTGCCGCGCGCTGACACACATCTGCGCCGGCACCGATGCGGCCGGGATCGCGTGGGCGCAGCGGGCGGCGGAAGCGGGCGCGCTCGAGGCCGTGGTCGCCGCAATGTGCGCGCACGCCGCGCACTCGTGCGTGCAGAAGGAGGCGTGCCTCACGCTGGCCAACATTTGCGCCGGCACCGATGCGGCCGGGATCGCGCGCAAGCAGCGGGCGGCGGAGGCGGGCGCGCTCGAGGCCGTGGTCGCCGCGATGCGCGCGCACGCCGCGCACTCGGGCGTGCAGGAGCGGGCGTGCCACGCGCTGGCCAACGTCTGCGCCGGCACCGATGCGGCCGGGATCGCGTGGGCGCAGCGGGCGGCGGTGGCGGGCGCGCTCGAGGCCGTGGTCGCCGCGATGCGCGCGCACGCCGCGCACTCGGGCGTGCAGGAGCAGGCGTGCCGCGCGCTGACAAACGTCTGCTATGGCACCGATGCGGCCGGGATCGCGTGGGCGCAGCGGGCGGCAGAGGCGGGCGCGCTCGAGGCCGTGGTCGCCACGATGCGCGCGCACGCCGCGCGCTCGAGCGTGCAGGAGCAGGCGTGCCGCGCGCTGATAAACGTCTGCGCCGACACCGATGCGGCCGGGCTCGCGCGCAAGCAGCGGGCGGCAGAGGCGGGCGCGCTCGAGTCCGTGGTCGCCGCGATGCGCGCGCACGCCGCGCACTCGGGCGTGCAGGAGCAGGCGTGCGTGGCGCTGACCAACGTCTGCTTCGGCGGCGCTGCGGTTGGATTCGCGCGCAGGCAGCGGGCGGCGGAGGCGGGCGCGCTCGAGGCCGTGGTCGCCGCGATGCGCGCGCACGCCGCGCACTCGGGCGTGCAGGAGGAGGCGTGCTTCACGCTGGCCACCGTCTGCGCCGGTACCGATGCGGCCGGGCTTGCGCGCAGGCAGCGGGCGGCGGAGGCGGGCGCGCTCGAGGCCGTGGTCGCCGCGATGCGCGCGCACGCCGCGCACTCGGGCGTGCAGGAGCGGGCGTGCCACGCGCTGGCCAACGTCTGCGCCGGCACCGATGCGGCCGGGATCGCGTGGGCGCAGCGGGCGGCGGTGGCGGGCGCGCTCGAGGCCGTGGTCGCCGCGATGCGCGCGCACGCCGCGCACTCGGGCGTGCAGAAGCAGGCGTGCCGCGCGCTGATAAACGTCTGCTATGGCACCGATGCGGCCGGGATCGCGTGGGCGCAGCGGGCGGCGGAGGCGTACGCGCTCGCGGCCGTGGTCGCCGCGATGAGCGCGCACGCCGTGCACTCGGGCGTGCAGGAGGAGGCGTGCCTCACGCTGGCCAGCGTCTGCGCCGGCACCGATGCGTCCGGGCTCGCGCGCAAGCAGCGGGCGGCGGAGGCGGGCGCGCTCGAGGCCGTGTTCGCCGCGATGCGCGCGCACGCCGCGCACTCGGGCGTGCAGGAGCAGGCTTGCCGCGCGCTGACAAACGTCTGCGCCGGCACCGATGCGGCCGGGCTCGCGCGCAAGCAGCGGGCGGCGGAGGCGGGCGCGCTTGATACCGTCGTCGCCGCGATGCGCGCGCACGCCGCGCACTCGGGTGTGCAGGAGCTGGCGTGCCGCGCGCTGATAAACGTCTGCTATGGCACCGATGCGGCCGGGCTCGCGCGCAAGCAGCGGGCGGCGGAGGCGGGCGCGCTCGATGCCGTGGTCGCCGCGATGCGCGCGCACGCCGCGCACTCGCGCGTGCAGGAGCAGGCGTGCCACGCGCTGAGAAACGTCTGCGCCGGCACCGATGCGTCCGGGCTCGCGCGCAAGCAGCGGGCGGCGGAGGCGGGCGCGCTCGAGGCCGTGTTCGCCGCGATGCGCGCGCACGCCGCGCACTCGGGCGTGCAGGAGCAGGCTTGCCGCGCGCTGACAAACGTCTGCGCCAGCACCGATGCGGCCGGGCTCGCGCGCAAGCAGCGGGCGGCGGAGGCGGGCGCGCTCGAGGCCGTCGTCGCCGCGATGCGCGCGCACGCCGCGCACTCGCGCGTGCAGGAGCAGGCGTGCCGCGCGCTGACAAACGTCTGCGCCGGCACCGATGCGGCCGGGCTCGCGCGCAAGCAGCGGGCGGCGGAGGCGGGCGCGCTCGAGGCCGTGGTCGCCGCGATGCGCGCGCACGCCGCGCACTCGGGCGTGCAGGAGTGGGCGTGTTGCGCGCTGACAAACGTCTGCGCCGGCACCGATGCGGCCGGGATCGCGTGGGCGCAGCGGGCGGCGGAGGCGGGCGCGCTCGAGGCCGTGGTCGCCGCGATGCGCGCGCACGCCGCGCACTCGGGCGTGCAGATGCAGGCTTGCCACGCGCTGATAAACGTCTGCGCCGGCACCGATGCGGCCGGGCTCGCGCGCGCGGCGGAGGCGGGCGCGCTCGAGGCCGTGGTCGCCGCGATGCGCGCGCACGCCGCGCACTCGGGCGTGCAGGAGCAGGCGTGTTGCACGCTGACAGACATCTGCGCCGGCGCCGATGCGGCCGGGATCGCGTGGGCGCAGCGGGCGGCGGAGGCGGGCGCGCTCGAGGCCGTGGTCGCCGCGATGCGCGCGCACGCCGTGCACTCGGGCGTGCAGGAGCAGGCGTGCCTCGCGCTGATAAACGTCTGCGCCGGCACCAATGCGGCCGGGCTCGCGCGCAAGCAGCGGGCGGCGGAGGCGGGCGCGCTCGAGGCCGTGGTCGCCGCGATGCGCGCGCACGCCGCGCACTCGGGCGTGCAGGAGCAGGCGTGCCACGCGCTGAGAAACGTCTGCTATGGCACCGATGCGGCCGGGATCGCGTGGACGCAGCGGGCGGCGGAGGCGGGCGCGCTCGAGGCGGTGGTCGCCGCGATGCGCGCGCACGCCGCGCACTCGGGTGTGCAGATGCAGGCGTGATGGGCGCTGGTCAACGTCTGCTATGGCACCGATGCGGCCGGGCTTGCGCGCAAGAAGCAGGCGGCGGAGGCGGGCGCGCTCGATGCCGTGGTCGCCGCGATGCGCGCGCACGCCGCGCATTCGGGCGTGCAGATGCAGGCGTGCCGCGCGCTGATAAACGTCTGCGCCGGCACCGATGCGGCCGGGCTCGCGCGCGCGGCGGAGGCGGGCGCGCTCGAGGCCGTGGTCGCCGCGATGCGCGCGCACGCCGCGCACTCGGGCGTGCAGGAGCAGGCGTGTTGCACGCTGACAGACATCTGCGCCGGCGCCGATGCGGCCGGGATCGCGTGGGCGCAGCGGGCGGCGGAGGCGGGCGCGCTCGAGGCCGTGGTCGCCGCGATGCGCGCGCACGCCGCGCACTCGGGCGTGCAGGAGCAGGCGTGCCTCGCGCTGATAAACGTCTGCGCCGGCACCAATGCGGCCGGGCTCGCGCGCAAGCAGCGGGCGGCGGAGGCGGGCGCGCTCGAGGCCGTGGTCGCCGCGATGCGCGCGCACGCCGCGCACTCGGGCGTGCAGGAGCAGGCGTGCCACGCGCTGAGAAACGTCTGCTATGGCACCGATGCGGCCGGGCTCGCGCGCAAGCAGCTGGCGGCGGAGGCGGGCGCGCTCGAGGCCGTGGTCGCCGCGATGCGCGCGCACGCCGCGCACTCGGGCGTGCAGGAGCAGGCGTGCCACGCGCTGAGAAACGTCTGCGCCGGCACCGATGCGGCCGGGCTCGCGCGCAAGCAGCGGGCGGCGGAGGCGGGCGCGCTCGATGCCATGGTCGCCGCGATGCGCGCGCACGCCGCGCACTCGGGCGTGCAGGAGCTGGCGTGCCGCGCGCTGATAAACGTCTGCGCCGGCACCGATGCGGCCGGGATCGCGTGGGCGCAGCGGGCGGCGGAGGCGGGCGCGCTCGAGGCCGTGGTCGCCGCGATGCGCGCGCACGCCGTGCACTCAGGCGTGCAGGTGTCGGCGTGCCGCGCGCTGACACACATCTGCGCCGGCACCGATGCGGCCGGGATCGCGTGGACGCAGCGGGCGGCGGAGGCGGGCGCGCTCGAGGCGGTGGTCGCCGCGATGCGCGCGCACGCCGCGCACTCGGGTGTGCAGATGCAGGCGTGCTGGGCGCTGGTCAACGTCTGCTATGGCACCGATGCGGCCGGGCTTGCGCGCAAGAAGCGGGCGGCGGAGGCGGGCGCGCTCGAGGCCGTCGTCGCCGCGATGCGCGCGCACGCCGCGCATTCGGGCGTGTAGATGCAGGCGTGCCGCGCGCTGATAAACGTCTGCGCCGGCACCGATGCGGCCGGGCTCGCGCGCGCGGCGGAGGCGGGCGCGCTCGAGGCCGTGGTCGCCGCGATGCGCGCGCACGCCGTGCACTCGGGCGTGCAGGAGCAGGCGTGCCTCGCGCTGATAAACGTCTGCGCCGGCACCAATGCGGCCGGGCTCGCGCGCAAGCAGCGGGCGGCGGAGGCGGGCGCGCTCGAGGCCGTGGTCGCCGCGATGCGCGCGCACGCCGCGCACTCGGGCGTGCAGAAGCAGGCGTGCCGCGCGCTGATAAACGTCTGCTATGGCACCGATGCGGCCGGGATCGCGTGGGCGCAGCGGGCGGCGGAGGCGTACGCGCTCGCGGCCGTGGTCGCCGCGATGAGCGCGCACGCCGTGCACTCGGGCGTGCAGGAGGAGGCGTGCCTCACGCTGGCCAGCGTCTGCGCCGGCACCGATGCGTCCGGGCTCGCGCGCAAGCAGCGGGCGGCGGAGGCGGGCGCGCTCGAGGCCGTGTTCGCCGCGATGCGCGCGCACGCCGCGCACTCGGGCGTGCAGGAGCAGGCTTGCCGCGCGCTGACAAACGTCTGCGCCGGCACCGATGCGGCCGGGCTCGCGCGCAAGCAGCGGGCGGCGGAGGCGGGCGCGCTTGATACCGTCGTCGCCGCGATGCGCGCGCACGCCGCGCACTCGGGTGTGCAGGAGCTGGCGTGCCGCGCGCTGATAAACGTCTGCTATGGCACCGATGCGGCCGGGCTCGCGCGCAAGCAGCGGGCGGCGGAGGCGGGCGCGCTCGATGCCGTGGTCGCCGCGATGCGCGCGCACGCCGCGCACTCGCGCGTGCAGGAGCAGGCGTGCCACGCGCTGAGAAACGTCTGCGCCGGCACCGATGCGTCCGGGCTCGCGCGCAAGCAGCGGGCGGCGGAGGCGGGCGCGCTCGAGGCCGTGTTCGCCGCGATGCGCGCGCACGCCGCGCACTCGGGCGTGCAGGAGCAGGCTTGCCGCGCGCTGACAAACGTCTGCGCCAGCACCGATGCGGCCGGGCTCGCGCGCAAGCAGCGGGCGGCGGAGGCGGGCGCGCTCGAGGCCGTCGTCGCCGCGATGCGCGCGCACGCCGCGCACTCGCGCGTGCAGGAGCAGGCGTGCCGCGCGCTGACAAACGTCTGCGCCGGCACCGATGCGGCCGGGCTCGCGCGCAAGCAGCGGGCGGCGGAGGCGGGCGCGCTCGAGGCCGTGGTCGCCGCGATGCGCGCGCACGCCGCGCACTCGGGCGTGCAGGAGTGGGCGTGTTGCGCGCTGACAAACGTCTGCGCCGGCACCGATGCGGCCGGGATCGCGTGGGCGCAGCGGGCGGCGGAGGCGGGCGCGCTCGAGGCCGTGGTCGCCGCGATGCGCGCGCACGCCGCGCACTCGGGCGTGCAGATGCAGGCTTGCCACGCGCTGATAAACGTCTGCGCCGGCACCGATGCGGCCGGGCTCGCGCGCGCGGCGGAGGCGGGCGCGCTCGAGGCCGTGGTCGCCGCGATGCGCGCGCACGCCGCGCACTCGGGCGTGCAGGAGCAGGCGTGTTGCACGCTGACAGACATCTGCGCCGGCGCCGATGCGGCCGGGATCGCGTGGGCGCAGCGGGCGGCGGAGGCGGGCGCGCTCGAGGCCGTGGTCGCCGCGATGCGCGCGCACGCCGTGCACTCGGGCGTGCAGGAGCAGGCGTGCCTCGCGCTGATAAACGTCTGCGCCGGCACCAATGCGGCCGGGCTCGCGCGCAAGCAGCGGGCGGCGGAGGCGGGCGCGCTCGAGGCCGTGGTCGCCGCGATGCGCGCGCACGCCGCGCACTCGGGCGTGCAGGAGCAGGCGTGCCACGCGCTGAGAAACGTCTGCTATGGCACCGATGCGGCCGGGATCGCGTGGACGCAGCGGGCGGCGGAGGCGGGCGCGCTCGAGGCGGTGGTCGCCGCGATGCGCGCGCACGCCGCGCACTCGGGTGTGCAGATGCAGGCGTGATGGGCGCTGGTCAACGTCTGCTATGGCACCGATGCGGCCGGGCTTGCGCGCAAGAAGCAGGCGGCGGAGGCGGGCGCGCTCGATGCCGTGGTCGCCGCGATGCGCGCGCACGCCGCGCATTCGGGCGTGCAGATGCAGGCGTGCCGCGCGCTGATAAACGTCTGCGCCGGCACCGATGCGGCCGGGCTCGCGCGCGCGGCGGAGGCGGGCGCGCTCGAGGCCGTGGTCGCCGCGATGCGCGCGCACGCCGCGCACTCGGGCGTGCAGGAGCAGGCGTGTTGCACGCTGACAGACATCTGCGCCGGCGCCGATGCGGCCGGGATCGCGTGGGCGCAGCGGGCGGCGGAGGCGGGCGCGCTCGAGGCCGTGGTCGCCGCGATGCGCGCGCACGCCGCGCACTCGGGCGTGCAGGAGCAGGCGTGCCTCGCGCTGATAAACGTCTGCGCCGGCACCAATGCGGCCGGGCTCGCGCGCAAGCAGCGGGCGGCGGAGGCGGGCGCGCTCGAGGCCGTGGTCGCCGCGATGCGCGCGCACGCCGCGCACTCGGGCGTGCAGGAGCAGGCGTGCCACGCGCTGAGAAACGTCTGCTATGGCACCGATGCGGCCGGGCTCGCGCGCAAGCAGCTGGCGGCGGAGGCGGGCGCGCTCGAGGCCGTGGTCGCCGCGATGCGCGCGCACGCCGCGCACTCGGGCGTGCAGGAGCAGGCGTGCCACGCGCTGAGAAACGTCTGCGCCGGCACCGATGCGGCCGGGCTCGCGCGCAAGCAGCGGGCGGCGGAGGCGGGCGCGCTCGATGCCATGGTCGCCGCGATGCGCGCGCACGCCGCGCACTCGGGCGTGCAGGAGCTGGCGTGCCGCGCGCTGATAAACGTCTGCGCCGGCACCGATGCGGCCGGGATCGCGTGGGCGCAGCGGGCGGCGGAGGCGGGCGCGCTCGAGGCCGTGGTCGCCGCGATGCGCGCGCACGCCGTGCACTCAGGCGTGCAGGTGTCGGCGTGCCGCGCGCTGACACACATCTGCGCCGGCACCGATGCGGCCGGGATCGCGTGGACGCAGCGGGCGGCGGAGGCGGGCGCGCTCGAGGCGGTGGTCGCCGCGATGCGCGCGCACGCCGCGCACTCGGGTGTGCAGATGCAGGCGTGCTGGGCGCTGGTCAACGTCTGCTATGGCACCGATGCGGCCGGGCTTGCGCGCAAGAAGCGGGCGGCGGAGGCGGGCGCGCTCGAGGCCGTCGTCGCCGCGATGCGCGCGCACGCCGCGCATTCGGGCGTGTAGATGCAGGCGTGCCGCGCGCTGATAAACGTCTGCGCCGGCACCGATGCGGCCGGGCTCGCGCGCGCGGCGGAGGCGGGCGCGCTCGAGGCCGTGGTCGCCGCGATGCGCGCGCACGCCGTGCACTCGGGCGTGCAGGAGCAGGCGTGCCTCGCGCTGATAAACGTCTGCGCCGGCACCAATGCGGCCGGGCTCGCGCGCAAGCAGCGGGCGGCGGAGGCGGGCGCGCTCGAGGCCGTGGTCGCCGCGATGCGCGCGCACGCCGCGCACTCGGGCGTGCAGGAGCAGGCGTGCCACGCGCTGAGAAACGTCTGCTATGGCACCGATGCGGCCGGGCTCGCGCGCAAGCAGCTGGCGGCGGAGGCGGGCGCGCTCGAGGCCGTGGTCGCCGCGATGCGCGCGCACGCCGCGCACTCGGGCGTGCAGGAGCAGGCGTGCCGCGCGCTGAGAAACGTCTGCGCCGGCACCGATGCGGCCGGGCTCGCGCGCAAGCAGCGGGCGGCGGAGGCGGGCGCGCTCGATGCCATGGTCGCCGCGATGCGCGCGCACGCCGCGCACTCGCGCGTGCAGGAGCAGGCGTGCCGCGCGCTGAGAAACGTCTGCGCCGGCACCGATGCGGCCGGGCTCGCGCGCAAGCAGCGGGCGGCGGAGGCGGGCGCGCTCGATGCCATGGTCGCCGCGATGCGCGCGCACGACGCGCACTCGCGCGTGCAGGAGCAGGCGTGCCACGCGCTGAGAAACGTCTGCGCCGGCACCGATGCGGCCGGGCTCGCGCGCAAGCAGAGGGCGGCGGAGGCGGGCGCGCTCGAGGCCGTGGTCGCCGCGATGCGCGCGCACGCCGTGCACTCGGGCGTGCAGGAGCAGGCATGCCGCGCGCTGATAAACGTCTGCTATGGCACCGATGCGGCCGGGCTTGCGCGCGCGCAGCGGGCGGCGGAGGCGCGCGCGCTCGAGGCCGTGGTCGCCGCGATGCGCGCGCACGCCGCGCACTCGGGCGTGCAGGAGCTGGCGTGCCGCGCGCTGATAAACGTCTGCGCCGGCACCGATGCGGCCGGGATCGCGTGGGCGCAGCGGGCGGCGGAGGCGGGCGCGCTCGAGGCCGTGGTCGCCGCGATGCGCGCGCACGCCGTGCACTCAGGCGTGCAGGTGTCGGCGTGTCTCGCGCTGGACAACGTCTGCGCCGGCACCGATGCGGCCGGGCGCGCGCGCGCGCAGAGGGCGGCCAAGGCGGGCGCTCGAGAGGCCATTGCCGCCGCCATGGCTGCATTTCCTGTGCAGCCGGTTTGAAGGGGCACGGCCGCAAGTGCGCCTCGCGCTGGCCGCGCTTGAGCACAAAGTGACGGTTTCTCCCGTTGGCCCTTCGCAGAAAATCACCTCTGGGCCTCTGGCGCGATGTCACGCGGGCTCATGTCCACGGGCACAGCCGCAGCTCGCACGCCCGCGGGAAACACGCGTTGGCCGCGACCGTCCAGTTGGCCCACCACTGGCGCGCAGGTGTACGTGCAGTTCAACCTCGAGAGCACGCGCCGCCCGCACGGCCTGCTGTCGCCGCGTCGTACCCGTCGGCCTGCATTCCCGCGCCATGCCCCCGCATGACGCCCGTTAACTGTCCCTCTTCCGGCAAGGGGGTAAAATTTATTTGGTGGCTACTCGATCCCCCCGCAGCTGGTGCTGACCCCGCTGTCCTGACGTAAGCGCCGTGAGTTCGGAAAGCGTCGTTAGTATATAGATTTACCATTTGTATATCTCGATCGTTAATATCATCGCCGGCTGGGCTAGGGTTTAGCCGCCCGACCGTCCTCTCAAGGCGTCAAACTCATCCCCGCTGGCCTGATGGCCGAGGTAGCCGTGTCGCTTGTGCTCACCAGCGCGATCCAGGCCTGCCGCGCGGCGTGGCAGGCGTACAGTGCGGGGACGAGGAACCACAAGATGGTCGCGACGCTTCGCGACGAGTGGCGCTGGCTCGAGAGCCGGCTCAAGCAGCTCGCCAGCGACGACATCGACGCCGCCACGCACGCGCAGCCGCTCGGCGAGCTCACCAAGCTCGCGCGCGAGACGGCCGGCTTCGTCACCGAGTACTCGTCGCGCTCGCGCGTGCAGCGCATGCAGTACGCGCTGCGCGACCGCGCGCGCATGCGCGACCTTGCCGAGCGCCTCGCCGTGCTCCAGCAGCGGCTGCAGCTCAGCCCGCAGATCGACGCAACGCGCGCTCTGCGGCTGCGCGAGCGGCTCGCCGAGGACGACGTGGCCGACCTCGAGGCGGAGGCGGAGGCGGCGCAAGAGCTCGTCAATGAGCTGCACGCGGGCGCGTCGGGCGCGCGCGGCAGCGCCACCGCGTCGGCTGGCGTTGCGCGAGTGGACGATCAGATCGACGCGGCCGCGCTCGACACGCTGCTCGACGAGATGGTCGACGCGCTGCGCGCCGCGAAGTCGACGAAACGCGAGCGACGTCCGCGCGCAAGAAGGTGTTCGCGCAGGAGATCACCCCTTCGCACGTCGCGCGCGCCGAGCCGCTCTACCGCGCGGGCGTTGCCGGCGAGCTGTACGCGGGCACGTACCAGGGCGTGACGCGCGTGGCGCTCAAGTACTTTTACGGCGGCTCGGAGGCGGCGACGTCAAGAGGGCGGTGAGCGGGCCAAACGTGCTGCAGGTCTTCGGCGCGATGACGCTCGATCCTTCGCGCCTCTGCCTCGTCCTCGAGCTCGCGCCCGACGGCAGCCTGCTCGACGCGATGCGCGCGCGCTCGCACGACCCACTGCCCGCCGCCGAGCTCGCGCGCTGCGCGCGCGACGTCGTGGCGGGCGTCAATCACCTGCACGCGCGGCAGGTGCACCACGGCGACCTCAAGTCGGCCGACGTGCTCCGCTGCACGGGCGGCGTGTGGAAGCTCTGCGACTTTGGCCTCGCGCGCGCGCGGTGCACGACGCGCGCGACGCGCTCGACGGGCGGCGGCGCGGCCGGCACGCTGCCGTGGATGGCGCCCGAGCTGCTCGACCGCGCGCGCGACCGTATGGCAATGCGCGACAAGGTGGACTGCTACGCGCTCGGCTGCGTGTTTTACGAGCTCCTCGCGTGGCGCACGCCGTGGGAGGGCAAGTCTGACGCGATCGTGTTCGACGCGGTGCGCGCGGGCGAGCGGCCTCGGCTGCCCGTCGACCGGCGGCCGGCGGCGGCGCTGCGCCCGCTCGTCGGCGCGATGGCGCAGCTGTGGGCGCACGAGCCGTTGGACCGGCCGCCGGTCGACCTGGCCCTCGTCGCGCCCGTCCAGTGCGTCGTCGAGGCGGCGGAGGCCGCGGACGCGGCGGCGGCAGCGGTGGTGGCGGCGGGCGGTGGCGGCGGCGGTGGTGCAGAGGTCGCGCGCGCGCAGCAGCCGCCGCCGCCGCCGCGTGACGCGCCGCCGCCCTACGTGCAGGCCGTGCGCGACGCACCGCCGCCCGTCGCGCAGCGGCCGCCGCCGCCCACCGCCGACGAGCTCAAAGCGATGTCGTGGCCGCAGCTCGTTGCGGCCGTGCGCGCGGGCGCCGCGCCGGTGGACGGCGCTGGGGCCGGCGGCGAGGATTGGGTCGCGGCGATGGCGCAGCGGGCCGAGGAGGTGGCCGCTGCCATTGTGGCGGTGTCCCGTCGAGCGATTGAAGACGGTGCGAGCTGCGAGCTGGCTGCCAGCGCAGGCGCGCTCGAGGCCGTGGTCGCCGCGATAAGAAACATATGGTTTTTTCCCCTTTTCTGATCAATGTCACTGCAGGCCGAGCAGCGCGCGCTTCTGGCAGAGGAGGAACTTCTCGAGTGCGTGCCAAAAATCCTTTGCGACCGTCGAGTCCATGTACCGCTTGTCCTGCGAGAGGATGAGCGTCTTGACGTCCGACGCGAGGATCGACGGCGGCGGCACCTGGTCGGTGAAGCGCACGTAGAATCCGCGCACGTTCGCAAACGTCGCGACGGTGTCCTTGAACGGCCACGACTTGAACTCCCAGCTGGTGCCTTGCACGAACACGGCGACGACGCGCTCCCAGTCCGCCTTGCCGAGCGTCGCCACGTTGTCGATGATCTGCGGGTGTGGCGCGGCGCGCCGCCGCCGCGTGAGTCCAACGCCGCGCCACGCCGCCTCGCCGCGCGGCGCGCGACGCGCCCGGCGCGCGCCCGACCTCGAAGCGCAGGCTGAGACCCGTGGACAGCTTGTGCGTGTGCCTCACATGCGCGTCCTTCTTGTTGGCTGGGTTTTTCCGCTTGTCGCTCGTCGGTACGAAGCTGCGGCGCGCAGGGCGGGAAGAGGGGCGGCAGGGCGGGCAGGCGGGCGGCGCACGCTCGTCGGCCATGCCCCGCGCCAGGCGGCGCGGCTGGGCGCGCCCGCGCGGCGCGCGCCCGCCGCGCGTACGTGCCGCGCACGATGAAGTCTGCGGCGTTCCACATGTTAATTGTGCAGCTCGCCTGCGCGGGCACGACGATGATGAGCGGCGGCGGCTGCGGCGGCGCCGCCGACGCGCGCGCCGCGCCGGCCGGCGGCGGCGCGCCCGGCTTGCCCGGCCGGCGGGCGGCGCCGTTGGATGCGGGCCGGAGTCCGGCGGCGGCGGCGGCGGCAAGCGGCGGCGGCGGCGGCGCGCGCGCCGCCGTCGCTCGCGCCGCCTGCTCGCGCAGCGTGGCGAGGATCTGCTCGACGCGCGGCGCGAATGCCTTGCGCGACGGCGCGATGAGCTGCGATGATCGGCTCGCCGCCCGCAACTCGCGCTCGAGGACGAGCTCGACGTCGGCGAGGTCGGTTCTGATGAGCGCGTCGAGCGCCTCGCCCGAAGGCATCGGCGCCGGTCGCCTGCCCGCCCGCGCGCCGCCGCGAATCGCGCCGGGCTCGTCGTCGGCGGCAGGCGCGGCCGCCGGCGCGCCGGCCGCTGCGGGCACGCCGGTCTCGCCGCCAACGCCGCCGCCGAGCGGCGTTGGCGGCGGCGCGGGGAGGAGGGCGGGACTGTCGAGAGCCGCCGCCACCAGGGCGCGCGCCTCCGCCGCGAGCTCGCGCGCGCGCGCGTCACCCAGCTCGTCGCGCGGCGCGTCGGCGCCGCGCTGCCGCTTGTGCGCCGGCTGCTCGGCCGCCGCCGAGGCGACGACGTCGCCGATGAGCGGCGCGTTGGCAAAGTCAACGGCTGCAGAGCTGTCCGTCTGCCCCGACAGATAGGCGAGCAGATCGCGCTTGTCCGGCAGCGAGACGCCCCGGATCTTGTTCTTGTTGCACGCGACGAGGTACTGCGCGTGCGACATCTTGGCGTTCTGCAGGTAGAACCAGAGCTGATCGATGGCGTAGAAGGCGCCCTGCTGCGAGCGATACGCCGTCGGCGTGTCGCGCGGGATGCGCAGCGCGCCGAACACGAGATGCTCGCCCTGCAGCATCACGGGCTTGTTGGCCGTGTGGTGTTCACGCAGCAGCGAGAGCGGGTCCATCGTGCCAGGCTTTTTGCCTTTTGGGCCCTTTTTGAGTTTTGTTTGTGGCGGCCCCGCGTGCCATCTCATTTGCCCTCAATATTTGCCATGAGGCTGCTCGGCCTCGCGCTGCTCGCGGCGTCCGCCGCCGGGGGCGCGCGGCTCGCGCCGCGCGGCGGGCCGCGCGTCGCGCTCGTTGGCGCCTCGCGGAGGGGATCGCGCGCGCGCGTGCGCGCCGCGCCGCAGGAGGAGCCCACAGACGAGGCCAAGCGCGGGCGCGAGCGCGAGCGCGACCGCGAGCGGCTCGGCGCGCCTCTCGAGCTCGATCTGCGGCAAGACGATCGGTTCGGCGTGCCGGCGGGGAGCGCCGAGGAGCTCGAGCTGATGCGCGCCAAGGTGGCACTCATCCAGCAGGAGCTCGACGTGCAGCGCGTGCTCACCGAGTCGTCAGAGGAGGAGCTCGAGCGCGAGCTCGGCTTCCTCGGCGAGAGCTTGCCGCAGTTTGTGATCGGCTCGTTCATGTCGATCCCGGAGTACGAGGTGCCCGAACCGAAGACGCTCGCCATCAAGATCGGCCTCGCCGTCTTCGGCTTTGCGTTCACGCTCTTTCTTACAAAGACAATCGACGGCGCCGTCCTCGAGATGCTCCGGCCGATTGTGAAATGGAAGGTGGACAACACGCCGATGCTGTGAGGGAGCGGACGAGAGCGGTGCGCGTTGCGCAGACTGCGGGTGCGAGAGCGCAGCAAGGTGAGTGGCGCGGAGAGGCGTGAAGTGCGCCCGTGTATCTTCTGATCGAGGCGCCTTCTCCACCGGTCGGACAATGACAAAGCAGGGCTTGTTGAGAGGCAGACGCAACAGCGCGAGCGCGCGCCCGTCGGCGTCGCCGCCATCCGCGCGCCGACCGCGTGCGCATCGCACGAGTCGAGGACTGGTGGCAACTAAAGGCGAACCGCAGCGCGCGTCTGCGGCGCCTATCGAGATACATGTTTATGTAAGCTAAATTTAGTACGTTTTTGTTTCGCCCAATGTTTTTGATGGGTGCTCGACTAGCAAAATAGGTCATTGCGTTGATCTTATGAGTCAAAGGTTCGCGGTTCGAGCCCGCGGTCGAGCAAGTTTTTGACCGGGCCGTGGACAAGCGGTTGCGTCAACAGCGCGCAACACCCATGCGCGACATGTTGCGCGGGGCTCGGCTGCGCGTTTCCCAGCGCTCCTGCCCCGTTGCGAGCAGCGTTCCACACGGCCGCCGCGCCGGCGTCGCGCGCGTCCCATACGACCGCCGCTGCGCCGGCGCTGCGCGCGTCCGCGCCAGCCTCGGTCCATCCGGCACATTCAGCTGATGGACGCAGTCAACGCCCTGTGCGATCGGGCTCAAGCGAACGTGGGCGGATGGCCGGAGCGCCGACCGCGCGGTTTTTACTTTTTCCTTTGACTATGAATATTATTTTTTTCTTCAGTATGAGGGTAAATTTTTCCAAAATATCTTCCCAACGGGTTGAATGCGATGCGCGCATCCGCACCCCCGGCGAGGCGTTGATGCATGTTCGCGCACGGGCGGCGGCGGCCCTCTACGCCTGCGCGGCTCTCGGTCGCGCGTCGCCCGCCCCGCTTGACGTGCCGGTTGAAGTCGTGCCCGGCTTGCTCATCTCTTCGGCGCTTCCCGCGTCGAACGCGACGCTGCTCGCTGCGCTCGGCGTCGTAGCCGTCGTGAACGCTGCGGTGGCGGACGGCGTCGCAACACTCCGGCCGTCGGGGCTCGCGCACCTGGACGTGCCGCTGCTCGACGCGGACTGCGCGCACGCGCTCTGCGTGCTCACGCCCGACGCGCTCGCGCGGGTGTCCGACTTTGTCGAGCGCTACTCGCGGCCGGCTGTGGCGGGCGCGGGCAGGCCAGCGGTGCTCGTGCACTGCCGCAAGGGGATCAGCCGGTCGGCGGCGCTCGTCCTCGGCCACCTCATCTATGCGCACGGCCTCACGCTCGCCGACGCGCTTCGCGTGCTCCGTGCTCGCCACCCGGCCGCGGCGCCGAACAGCGGGCTCATGCGCGCGCTGATTGCGATCGAGACATCGTTCCGGGGCGCGCCGACACTCGACGCGGCCGACCACCCGCCACCCATCCTGCTGTAAGCCGCGCGCCCTTCAGTAGCCGCGCGCCGGGTCGATTGGCGTCTCCATCGGCGAACCCGCAAGCCACGCGTCCAGGTTGGCGCGCCAGACAGCCCAACCGAGCTCGAAATATCGCGCCTCATAGTCGGCGTTGTGCGAGGTGAGCAGCAAGTTTGGGCACGACCAGAGCGGCGAGTCAGCCGGAAGCGGCTCGCACTCGAAGACGTCGCATGCCGCGCCGCCGATCGTGCCCGCGCTGAGCGCCTCCGCGAGCGCGCGCTCGTCGACAGCCGAGCCGCGCCCCAGCGAGATGAAGACGGCGTCGGCGCGCATCGCGCCGAACGCGCGCGCGTCGCAGAAGTGGCGCGTGTCGGGCGTGCCGGGTAGCGTGCACACGACAAAGTCAGACTCGGCGAAGAGCCGCGCCTTGCGCTCTGCGCCGCCCGGCCCGGCCGATGAAAGCGTCTCGTCGGCGAGCGCGTGCGGCGCGTCGGATGAGCGGAGCGCGAGCACGCGCATGCCGAGCGCGCGGCAGAGGGGCGCGGTGGTGGTGGCGATGTGGCCGAAGCCGACGAAGCCAACGGTACGGCCGCGCAGCTGCGGCATCACAAACTTGTCCCACGTGTGGCTTTGCTTGTTAGCCTGGCAGCGCTCGGCGCGCTTGGTGTGGTGCAACATCGCCCACAGCACGTACTCGGCGAGGGACTCGCTGAACGCGCCGCGGCCGTTGGAGAGGAGAAGGCGCGGCTGCGCGGGCACGGTGGTAGCGAGACCCGCCGCCGCGAAGAAGGGCGCAAGCGAGTCGACGCCCGCCGAGAAGGAGTGGAACCAGCGGACGGACGGTGCGAGGCGCGGCCACGCGTCGACGAGCTCGGCGGGCGACGCGGGCGGGATCCAGAGGAGGGCGGACGGCGCGGGCGAAACGGCGAGTAGCTCGCGCGCGTCGTGACACACACGCAGCGCGCAACCCGCCACCGTCGGCAGCGCAATCAGCGCCGGGTGGCCGCGTTCGGCGAGCACGCCGATTACGCGCGCCGCCGTGGACATGCTTTCCAGGAATCCCCTTGAAGAATTCGCTTCCTCGTGCGGGACGGCCGGGATGGCCCGCCGGCCGCGCCGCCGCGAGGCGAGCACGCGCAAGCGCCCGCGCGCCGAACTTCCCGCGCTGCAGGAGGGCTCGCTCCGGCACAAGCGCCGCGCCGAGCGCGACGACTACCGCGCGCTCTGCCGTAGCGCGGCCGACGGCGACCTGCACTGCCACCGCGACACGCTCTGCTGTGCGGCCGCCGGCTGCACGGTGTGCGCGTACCGGCTGGTGGTCCGGCCGGCGCTCGTCTCGGCGCCGGGCGCGCGCTTTCGCCAGAACGCGCGCCCGCACGAATGCGCGCGCATGCGCCTCGCTGCCGACGGCGCGCACGCCGACGGCGGCGGCATCTACGCGGGCTGCGCGCGCGTGCTCGCCGTCGGCGACGGCGACCTGAGCTTCAGTTTGGCGCTCTGCCGAGGGCTGCGCTCGGGTGCGGCCGTTACTGCCACCACCCACCTCAGTCGTACCGAGCTCGATGCCGCGTACGGCTGCGCCGCCGTCGGCGCGATCATCGACGCGCTCGGCGCGCTCGGCGCGCGCGTCGTGCACGGCGTCGACGCGACGCGGCTCGACGGCGTCGACGCAAGCGCGCTCGGCGGGCCCTTCGACCGGATCGTCTTCAACTTCCCGTGCGTCGCGTCCGCTGATGGCGCCGCGTCCGCCGACGGGCAGCTCGCCGAAATGGCCGCCAACGCCGCGCTGTTGCGCGCCTTCTTCGCGCACGCGCATCGGCTGCTCGCGCCCGGCGGCGAATTGCACGTCGCGCACAAGACGAAGCCGCCCTTCTCGCACTGGCGCCTCGCCGAGATCGCCGCCGTCGCCGCCGCCGCCGAGCTCGAGTTCGCCGGCCGCGTCGTTTTCGACCCGGCGCTTCACATAGGTTACGCGCCGCGCAAGGTCGCGACGGGTGCGGGCGGCTCCTTTCCGACGTTTGACGCGGTCGTGCACGTCTGGCGCGGCGCGCACCCGGCGGGCGGCGCGGCCGCGAGCGCGGCCGAGGGCACGCTCGCGCGCGGCGGAGCCGGTGCGCTCCTCGAGCCTGAGGGCACGGAGCTCGTGAGGCGGTGCCGTGCGGCGCTCGTGCGCGCGGGCGCACGCGCGCTGGCGCGCTCGGGCGCAAGCCTGGCGGCGCGCGTGTCGGGCGCGCACTGCGTGCAGCTCACCGAGGAGCTGCTCGACGCCGTGTGCGCCCGGCTGCTCGAGCCGAGCTGACGCGTGCGGCGCAGGCGGCGGCAAGCCGCCAGGCCCGAAATGACGCCCTGCCAGCTAAAAATCAATACTTAAATTACTACACAAATTTAAAACGGGCGGCAACCCCAATCAAAAATGAGCCCCACATTTTCAGATTTCCCGGGAGCGGAGCGGACGCAGGTCGCGGGAGCGAGGCGCCCCACGATGCGCGGCCAACCGGCACTCGCGGCGGCGGCGCTGCTCGCGCTGCTCGCGCCGCAAACTGGCGCGCACCGCGGCGCGGTGGGTGCGCGTATGGATGCGCGCGCGTGCCGCTGCACACCCGCCTCCGCGACGCGGCCTCGCGCACACGCGCTCTGCGCGGCCGCGGCGCGCGGCGTGGGCCCGGACGAGGACGACGCCGAGGCCGAGCGGCTCGAGCTGGGGCGGAGGCGGATGGAGGAGATCTTTCGGCAGGGTGAGACGGTTGACACGAGCACTGATGCCGTGTCCGCCACCGAGCGCCTCCTCCAGCAGCTCTTCCCCTCGTCGCAATTTGTCGGCGGCGGGAAGCTGCCGACCAAGTTTCTGTTCGTCGACGAGCTCGTGTGCATCGGCTGCACGCACTGCCGGTTCGTCGCACCCAAGACGTTCATGCTCGAGGACGACTTTGGGCGCGCGCGTGTCTACCGGCAGGGCGGCGACTCGGCCGAGAAGATCGATGAGGCCATCGAGTGCTGCCCGGTCGAGTGCATCCACCAGGTCTCGCACACCGAGCTCGTCCGGCTGGAGGCCTTCCGCGAGGCGCAGGGCGATCAGCTGCAGGGCAAATTCTGGAAGTCGCGGCTCGTCGGCTCGGAGCTCGGTGCGCGCCGCCCACGCGCGCGCGCCGCACTGCGAGCGCGCACGCGAGGGCATGGTGCCGATAGGGTGCCCACACTTGGCCGCCACGGGCCGTGCGCGCGTCCACCGGCATGTCGCGCGGCAGGCATCCCAAAGGTGCCCAACTGGTGGGAGCCGCTGCTCGACAGCTCGCAGCCCGCGTGGGCCGGCCTCGTCACCGGCCCGACGTCCATGTCCGCGCTTGGCTTCCTGGGCCCGACCGAGCCGCCGACGCCGGTCGAGCTGGACATGTGGGGCAACCCGATCGAGCCGCCGCCCACGTCCGACGAGGCGGAGGCGGGGGCGGCGGCGGCGGCGGAGGCGGAGGCGGAGGCGGCGGCGGCGGCGGCGGCCGAGGCCGCGGCCGCCGCTGCGCGCAACGCTGCGCTCGACGCCATCAGCGCCGCGGACGTGGAGGTGTGTGACCTTGTGGACTGCGGCGACGCGCGGACGGCGGATCTCGCGGCACAGCTCGAGCGCGCACTCTTGCTCGAGCACACGGCGCTGTGCGACGTGGTCAGCTGCGACGACGCGCTGCGCGGGCGCGACGGCGCCGCCCCGCCCGTCGACAACCGCGTCGACAACGGTACGCCGGCGGACGGCGCGCCCGACGGCGCCCCGGACGGCGCCTCCGGGGCGGATGAGGAAGCGCCGGACGCGGACGGCGCGCGACGCGAAGCGGCCGACTGAGCACAGGACGGGAGAGGCGGCAGGACGGGGCAGCGTGCGGCGCGCGGCGCGTGGCGCGCACGCGGGCTCGCTCGCCTCGCGCGCGTTGGCACCACTGTCAGGCGGTCGACGCGTGACGCGGTTGCGCAGCGCGTGCGGGCCGGGCGAGCGCAGCCGCTTGCCGCACGCGTGCTTTGGCCTTAAGTGCCGCATTTGGCCCCTGTCGGCCTTTCAACTCGCGCATCGCTGGCGCCGCGCCTCAGTCAGCCGCGCCTCAGTCAGCCGCACCCGTCGACGTTTGCGACGGCCCTCGAACGGGCGATGGCGCGCTCGGCCGCCATCCTTTGCGGCTGCATGCGCATGTGGATGTGATGTGGTTGTTGCGGCTCTGCATGAGTGCATCATCTCAAACTTGTCCCCCTATTGATCTCAAACTCCCACCGCCCCTCATGTTCACTACTATACACTAACGGCGCTTACGTCAGGACGCACTGCGCAGTCACTGCGCAGTGCACGGGGCGCACCATCACCCCGCACCGGGCCGCGCGCACCCAGACGCGTAGCCGGCGTGGCCGCGCGCGCCCTCGGCCTGCGCAGCCGGGCCGCGCTCGAGCGCCTCGCGCACGACGGCCGCCGCGCGCCGCGCGTCGTCGTCGCTCACGTCAAGATGCGTGACAATGCGGCAGACGGGCCCGTCGAACTGCAGCAGAAGTACGCCGCGCTCCGCGCACGCGCGCACGAGCTCTGGCGCGTCGAGCCGCGCGTCCGCGCCCACAGTGAAGAACAGCAGGTTGGTCCGGACGGCCGCCATGTCGACCGTGATGCCCGGCAAGGCGGCGAGCTCGGCGCCGATCGCGCGCGCGCGCGCGTGGTCGTCGGCGAGGCGCGGCACGTGATGCTCGAGCGCGTGCAGCCCAGCCGCGGCGAGCACGCCGCTCTGACGCATTCCGCCGCCGAGCGCTTTGCGAAGCCGGCGCGCGCGTGCGACGATCTCCGCCGAGCCGACGAGCAACGAGCCGACGGGCGCGCCGAGGCCCTTGGAGAGGCAGACGGCGAGGCTGTCCACGTCCGCGGCGATCTGCCCGCCGTCTACCCCGCTCGCCACTATCGCATTCCAGATGCGTGCGCCATCCACGTGGAGCGCGAGCGAGCGCGCGCGCGCGAGCGCGGCCACGTCGCGCACGTAGCGCGGCGGTAGGACGAGGCCGCCGCACTTGTTGTGCGTGTTCTCCAGGCAGATGAGCTTGGTGACCGGGTAGTGCTGGTCGTCCTCGCGGATGGCTGCGTCGACGTGCTCGAGCGCGAGCGTGCCGTCCGCGCGGGTCGGCACGGTGCGCGGATGCGCGCCGCCGAGCTGTGCGCCACCGCCTTGCTCATACAGGAAGACGTGTGCCTTGTCACCAAGTATGTACTCGGAGCCGCGCTCCCACGTGTGTGCCATCACGGCGATCAGGTTTGCCATCGTGCCCGACGGCACGAAGAGCGCCGCGCGCTTCCCAAACATGTCGGCCACCGTCCCCTCGAGCCTGCGCACCGTCGGATCGTCGCCGAACACGTCGTCACCAACCTCGGCGCTCGCCATCGCCGCACGCATTGCGTGCGTTGGCCGCGTGACCGTGTCGGAGCGCAAGTCGATCTGGCGCGGCGGCGGCGCCGCCGTGCTCATCAGCGCGCGCCGCGCGCCCCGTGCGGCCGCCCGCATCTCGCAAACCGGGAAGAAGACGTGCAGAAGCCCCGGCTTGGCGGGAGAGTGCGCGTTTGAACATGGAGGTGCTCGTCGCGAGCCTGCGAGCCGAACTTGAGCGCGCCTCGCCGCCGTCGCTGCGACGCGACGGCGCGCCGTGGAGTGGCGCGGCGCTGCGCGCGGCGCTTCTCGATGCGCTCGGTGAGCTTGACGCCGCGCCCGTGCTGTGCCTCTGCGCCGTGACGGGCCGCGCGTGCGCGAACGCGCGATCGGCCGGTGTCCGCTGGCGGCTGTACCCGCCGGTGGTCGTGGGCGCGGCGGCGTCCGAGCTGCAGCAGCTGCTGCGCGACGGCCACTTGCGCGCACTCACCACCGTGACGTCGAGCGACTGGTTCGACGACGCGCACACGTGCTTTGTCGACGTGTGGTCGTGGCTAGTCGCGGACGAGGCCGCGTCGGCCGCGCTCGACGCTCTGCTGCCGACGGCCGCCGACGACGCGCTCGACGACCCGGCCGCGCACGCGGAGAACGAGGGTGAGGAAGGCGTGGTACAGGTGGACCCGCTTGCAAGCGCGGCGGCGCAGCGCGAGTGGGCTCAGCTCTGGGCCGCGCTGCGGGAGAGCCGCGGCGCGTCGCGGCTGCGCGCGGCCAGCGCGCTCGACGGCGCCCACGCCACGCGCCTTGCGCTCGACGGCGCGATCGCGCTCAGCGCGCTGCTCGGCGCGCTCGACGACGGCTTACGCGGAGGCATTGGCCTCGTGCTCGCGCCGCTCGCGCGCGCGCACGTTGACGATGGCGCGGCCGTCGCCGAGCTCGTGGCAGCCGCGGCGCTCGCGCGAGATGGCGTCGTCTTCTGCGCCGACGGCGCGCGCTTCACGGCCGCGCGGCGTGCCTCTGCGGAGGGCAATGGCGGCAGCACGCATGTGCTTGCGCTCGGCGTGTGGGCCGCCGCGGACGACGACGACGACGACGACGACGATGACGACGACGACGACCGCCCGGCGCGCACCGTGCCGCGCGCGCGGCCGCGGCGAGCGGCGCGCGAGGCGCTCGACGAGAGCGAGGGCGAGGCGGAGGCGGCGGAGGCGGTCGCACTCGTGCCCGTCGCGCTCGAGCCGCTCGGCGCTGCCGGCCTCGTGCGCGCGCGCCAACTGGGGCCGCTTTCTCTATGTCCGAGCGCGCTCGCGCGTCTCGACGTTGCGACCGTCGCGCGCTGCGCGCGCGGCCTCGGCGGCGGGCGCGCGCGCGGCGTGCACGGCGCGGCAGGCGTACTGCTCGCGCTTGTCAGTTCGCGCCGCGCGCTGCCTGCCGCGCACCTCGTCGCGCTCGAGCCGCCGCCGGCCAGCTCGGTAGACGCAGCCGCGGTCGACCGCCAGTGCACCGAGTTGTGCGCAAACGCGTGCGCGCTCGGCGTGACGCTCGCGGCAGCCGTGCGCGGCGTGCGCGGCGCGGCGCTCGGCGGCTCGCTGACGCCGCCGCTCGGCGCGAACGCGCGCACGCCACTCGCTGTGGAGGGTGTGGCGCTCGACCAATCGCAGAGCGCCGCGCTGCGCGCGTGCCTGTGCGCGCGTGACGATGGCGGCTCAGCAAGTGTCGTGGCGGTGCTGGGCGGGACGGGCTCGGGCAAAACCAAGGTGCTGCTACATGCCGTGGCGAGCATCTTCGCCGACTCGGCCGCGCGCGACGTCGACGGCCGTTCGGCCATCCTGGTGCTCGTCCCGGAGCGCGGCGGGTCACACGCGCTGCGCGCGGCGGAGGCGGCACTCGGCGCGCTCGGCGCGGCGGATGTGACGATCCGGCTCGACCTGGCCGACGGCGGCGACACGCTCGCGCGGCTCGAAGAGCGGCTGTGCCGCGCGCGCGAGACCGCGGCGGACGCCGCGTCCGCGCGCGCGTCGCTGCGGCGCGCGCACGAGCGTGTCGCGCAGCTTCTCGAAGTTGGGTGGCCTGCCGGCGAGCGCGCCGACGCCGCCGCGCCGCCGCGCGCAGACGGCGCCTCGCCACTCGCGCCCGGCGCGAGCGTGTGCGTGCGCGATCGCGCCGAGCTCGTGCACGATGCCCTCCGTCGCGACGCGCTCGCGGCTGCCGGCTTTGAGCTTGTCGCAAGCGCGGCGCGCGCCGCGCGCGCGGCGGCGCTCGCGGCGTTGACGCCCGCGGAGGCGCGCGCGGCCGCGCGGCTCGCCGTCGCCGTCGGCGGCGCGGCGGCGGCCGGCGCAAGCGCCAACGGCGCGCCGCGCGCGGGCGGTGCGTCGCTGCCCGGCTTCGCGCGCCTGCTGCAGCGGCTCTGCCCGATCGTCCTCGCAACGCCGGCAGCGCTCGCGCTGCTCCTCGCGCAGCGCGCGCGCGCCGCGCGCGCCGAGCCGCGCGGCGCGGCCGGCGGGCGCGACGATGCGTTCGAGGCGCGCGCGGGCGAGCCGCTCGACGACAGCCTCGCGCTCTTCGACGTGGTCGTGCTCGACGACGCGCGCGCGGCGGGTGCGCACGCGCTCGCGCTCGGCCTCGCGCGCCTCGCGCCGGGCGGCACACTGCTGCTCGCCGACGCGCGCGACGGCGCGGCAGCGGCATCTGCCGCGCGGCTCTTCGGGTGCGGCGCGCGCTACGCGACGGCCGTGCTCCGCGGCACGTACGTGTGCGCCGCTGCACCGCCCGAGCCGCAGCCGCGCCGCGCGACGCGCGCGTGTGGCGCGCGCGCCGACGCGGCGAGGGCCGCGCGCGCCCTGCTGCGCAAGGGGCGCGGCGCGCCGTGCACGCTCGCGCCGCTGCCCGCACCCACGGCGCTCGCGCTCGCGGCGATCGGCGCGCACGACGTTTGCCTCGTGCATCACGCCGACGCGGCAATCGCGCCGCCCGGCGCGGCCGGCGGCGGCCGGGCGACGGCCGCAGGCGCCGTCGCGCCGGCGCACGACGCAGCGGACGCCGAGCGGACGCCGTTCGTGACGCTCGCCGCGCGCGCACACTGGCGTGCGGCACGGTGCGGCGGCACGCTCGCGGCCGCGCGCGCGCTCGCCGCCGCCGTCGCTGCCGCGGTCGACGATGCGTGCGTGGACGGTGGCGTGGGCTACGCGCGCACCGCGGCGCGCACGGCGACTGATTCGCGCGGCGCGGCCGCGCCGCCGGCTGACGGCGGCGGCGAGGTTGGTGGCCTGCAGGCGCGGGGCGGAACGCTCGGCGCGGTCGTTGTCGACGGCGTCCTGGACGCGGCCGTGCGCGCGCTGCGCGGCGGGCTGTCCAACGCCGGCGAGGCGGCCGCCGCACTGCGCCGTGCGCTCGAGCTGCTCGCGGCGGGCCCCGCCGTCGCGCGCCGCGTGACAGTGCTCGCGCTCAGCGCCGACCAGGCCGCGCTCATCAGCGCCGCCGCGCTGCTGCACGCGCGCTGCCGCACGCACGTCTCGCGCGGCGCGTTGCGCGTGCGCTCGCCCGCGCAGCTGAGCGGCGCACACTGCGACGTCCTCCTTGTCTCCGTCTGCCTGCAGCCCGGAGCGGCGCGCTGGCCAGTGGCCGCGGCGGACACGCTCGCCGAGGCGATCGTTCGCCTGCCGCGCCGCGCGGCGCTCGTCCTTCTCTCGCCGGGTCACGCGCCGACGCCCTCGGCCAGCGCGGTCTCGGCCTGCGCGGCCTCGGTCGCGGCCGCCTCGTCGACCTCCGCCGCGCTCGACGCGCTGCGAGGCGCTGGCGGTGGCGCGGGCGACGCGCGTGCGCGCGAGCGCGCGGTGGCGGCCCACACGCCCACGTCGGCGGGCTGGCGCGGCGCGACGGCCGCCGCGCTGAACGCGTGGGAGCGGCGCGCGGCGCGCCACGGCGCACTTGTGCTCGGCGCGCTGCTTCGCGAGCTGTGCCTATCAGCGCCAAAGGCCGCCTTCGAGCGTGGCGCGGACTGCGGCGGCGGCGCGGAAGGTGTCATTGCCGCGCCCGCGCGCGCGCTCGTCGACGCGCTCAACGAGGCGCTGCCGACTGCTGGGCGTGACGGCGCCGCGCGCGCGCGCGCGGCGCGCGCGCGCGCGCTCGGCGGCGGATCGGGTGTCGACATCCTGACCCTCGGATGTACGGCGATTGTGTGTCACCCCGGCGCGAGCGGCGCAGAAGCGCGCACGCCCGCCGCCGCCGAGCTCTGCGCGCTCGCGCCCGCCGCGCTGCGCGGGCTCGGCTACTTGCACGTCGCGCACGTCTTCCCGCCCGGCGCAACCGCCGGTGCGGGCGCGGGCGCGCACGGCCAAGGCGGGCTCTCGCGCGCGGCGTTAGCGGGCGCGCTAACGGTCGATCTGCTCGCGCTCGGGCAGTGCGTGCGCCTCGCGCCCACGCTCGTCGTGCTGCCGGCCGAGCTCGCCGGGCCGGGCGCGCCTTGCCTGGCGGAGGGCGGCGGCGATCGTTGGCGCGTGCGCGTCGCGCTTGTCGGCATCGCGCCCGCCGCGTCCGCGAGCGCGCGCGCGGCGCGCGCTGACGCGACGCGCGGCTGGATGGTGCGGCGCACCGTGCTTGCGCCCGCCGCGGGCCCGCCGTCGCCGCAGAGCGTGTCGGCCGGCGGGCACGTGGCCGGTGGTGCGGCCGATGGGCGCAGCGGAGGCGCGCGCGCGCACGAGCCGTCGCGCGACGTCCTACTCGCCATCGCGCCCGCACCGCCCGGCGGTGGCGGCGGCGGCGGGCTCGAGGCGCTAGACGAGCTTGACGCTGCTGACGTGCCTGCCGGCGCCCTCCTCGCCTACGCGCTCGTGCGCGCGGCGAGCGCGACGGCCGCCGCCGCGACCGCCGCCCCGCCGCGCGCGCCCGACGCCGAGCGCGCGCTCGCCTGGCATGGGGCGGTGGCGCGTCGCTCGGACAGCGGAGGGGCAAGCGGCGACGCGCTGCCGATCTGCGCTGCCTTCATCCGGCTCGGACCTGCCGACATGCGCGCGCCACCGGCGCATGACGCGTCTTTTCAGACCTCGCCGTCGGCCGCACGGCGCGCGCGCGCCGCCGCCGCTGCCGCAGCGGACGACGACGACGACGCGAACGGGTGCCGGGAGGGCAGCCATCTTGGCGACGAAGCCTGCGCCGCGGGAGGTGGCGCCGGCGCGGCCTATGGCGAAGCGGAAGGCTTCGACTCGGGCTCTGACGGCGCCGGCGACGGCCAGCTCTCGCCCGCGCCCGGACCGGACTTCGCCTTTGCGCGCACCCCGTCCGGCGCGGACGGCGGCGCGCCGAGCCCGAGCGCGCTGGCGCGCGCGCGCGCGCGCGAGATCGCGACGATCCGCGCGATCGCGCACGCCGCCGCGGACGAGCTCGTCTGCGCGTGGACGGGCGCGCCCGCGCCGATCAGCACGCACGACGCGGCGATCGACGTCGCGAGCGCCGCGCGCCGGCTGCACGCCGCATTCGCGCTGCGGAGCGCAAAGGGCGAAGAGCGCGGCGAGCGCGCGCGGACGCCTGCGGCGGCGCGCGCGCGCGACCGCCTCGCCGCCTCGCTCGGCGCATGCGCGCACGCGCTTCTGATCGCCCTGGAGTGCGCGTGTGCGCGCTCGCGTGCTGCGGCGCTCTTCGGCTTGCTACGCGTGCACGCGCGCGCGCTCGACGGCGATGCGATGCGCGCGCTCGACGGGGAGGAGTCGGAGGTGCACGATCGCGTGGATGCGTGGGCGCGCGTGCTGCCTCGGCCGCACGAGCCGCTCGACATGCGACCGGCGGACGTGGGCGCCGATCTGCCGTCGCCGCCGCCAGCGCTCGTAACGGCTGTTCTCGGCTGCGAGGACGGCCAGGCGCTGTGGAAGCACCTCGAGCTGGCGTGGGAGGTGCAGCTCGCGCCGCTCGACGCCATCGCGGCTGCGCCCGCCGCGCGCGGCGCGCCGTTCGGCGAGCGCGCGCGCGCGAGCGCATACTGCGGCCTGGATGGCGCGCTCATGCGGGCGTTGGAAAGGGCGATGGTGTGCGATGGCGACGAGCTCGAGCTCATGGACGGGGTGGGCGGAGGCGTGCTCGCGCTGCGTGTCGCGATGGCGAGCGACGACGTCGAACCGGACAAGAAGCCGTCGCTGCGCCTCGGCGTGGACAGCGGCGTCGAGCCGGACCGTAGCGAGAGGCACGCAAAACTGGTCGCGTTGCCAACCGCCGAGCGCGGCGGGGGCGCGTGGCTGCTGCCGGGCGCGCTCGGCCCGAGCTGGGCGGCGCTGCACGCGCTGCCGCACGACACGCGGAACGGCCTCCTCGGCTTTGGCGTTCTGCGTGCGCGGCGGAGCGCGGAAACTCTTCCCTTAGGCGGCGCAGCAGGACCCGCGGTCGATAGCGACGCCGTGCCGCTCTGGCTGGTGCCCGTCAGCGTGCGGCGCGGCGCGCGGCACGTGGCCAGCTGGGCGGTGCGACTGCGCGGCGGCGCGGCACCATTCCTCAACCCGGCCGCGCTTGCTGCGATCAACGCGCACGCGCAGTGTGCCGGCCGGCCGACCGCTGCACCGGCGAGCGCGCGAGGCGCGGGCGCCGGTTTGGCCGAGCCGCAGTTCGCGCTCGACGGCGCGGAGCACGCCGTCGCGCTATCTGCCGTGCTGCACGCGCGCTCGCTCGACGAGCTCATTTGTGCGATCGGCGCGCGCGCCACGCCGGCGCTCATGCTCTTCGCTCCCCCTTCCGAGCGCGCCGCCGAGCGCGCTGCCGAGTGTCCCACGCTCGCGCTCGCCGCGTTCCACCGGCACTGGACGCGGCGCGTCGAGGTGCCGTGTGCCGACGCGCCGGAACTCGGGCCGGTGCTGCCGCCGCCTGCGCCGCCCATGGCCTTTGAGCGCATCGTTGCATGCCCGCGTGCGCACGTGGGCGGCGGTACAGCGCGCGGATCGCTCCCGCCAGCCGTGCGCGGTGCGCCAGCTCGGCGTGCGCCGCCGCTGCTGCGCGTGACGGCCATGGATCCGAGCCAGGCGTCGGCGGTGCGTAGAGCGCTCGCCGGCGAGACGTTCGTGCTCCGCGGCCCGCCCGGCTGCGGCAAGACGGCGACGATTGCCGCGGCCGTCAGCTCGCTCGCCGCGGCCGGCGCGCGCGTGCTCGTGCTGGCAAAGCTGCGCGTCGCGCTCGACGTCTTTGAGGCCAAGTTCAACGCGGCGCTCGAGCTCGACGCATCGGATGGCGGTGGGTGTCATGCCGATGCGACGGCGGACGGCGCCGATGGGAGCGGCGACGTTCACGGCGAGGGCGTGCGCGCGCCCGTGGCGGCCGTGCTGCGCGGCGCGCACGGCGCCCTGTTCGGCGCCACGGGCCTCGCGCGAGACGGCGCCCTCGGCGCGGCGGCGGCGCTCGCGTGCGTGGGTCCGGACGCGCGCGCCGCGATGGTCGAGATGCTTGATGACGGCTGGCTCCCAGCCGTTACGCAGCCAGAAGCGCTGCGCGCGCCGCGGCTCGGCGCGCGCGCACGCGGCGTGCACCTGACGCGGCCGGATGCCCGACCGCGCTACCTGTGCGGCGAATGCGGCAAAGCAGTGGCTGCGCCTGCGACGCTCGCGCGGCACCACGCCGAGGCGCACGAGGGCGAGCCGGGCGGCGCGCGCGCGGGAGGCAAGGCGCGTGGCCGCGGCGCGGTAGGTCCGGCGGGTCCGGCGGGTTCTGCAGGCCCTGCGCCGTTCGAGCGACCGTTGGCGGCGGACGCGGGCTCGGCCGGCGACGAGGCGGCCGCCGGCTCCGACGGCGCGGCACGCGAGTGGCGCGTCGCGGCCGAGGCCGAGACGCGCGCGCGCGACCAGCTGCGCCGGACGACGCGCGACGTGCGCAGCGCTGCGGCGTCCGTGCGCGCCTCATTTGAAAAGGTTCGCGCGGTCGCGGGCGCGAGCGCGCGCGAGCGCGCGTGCGGCGGCCAGAGCGCGCTGCCGAGTGCGAGCTGCGCGGGCTGGTCGATCGCCGAGGCGGCGGACGGCATCGTGCGCGCGTTGCCGCTCCTCGTCAAGCTCGCCCTCGCGTCCGCCGTCGGCGCGGGCGAGCGCGACGGCGCGCGGCGCGGCGAGGCGGCGGAGGACGGCGGCGGGGAGGACGCCGATGCGCGCGGCCGTGTGGAGGGAGCGGTGGACGGCGTGGACGCGCTGCGCGACTTTTGGGCGCGCGTCTGCGTGCCGATGGCGCGCTGCGCCGCGTGCGCGCCGGTAGGCACTTGCCCGAGCCGCTGGCGTCTCGTCACGCTCGCGCGGCTGCTGCGCGCCGCGGGCGACGGCGGCGTGTGCGGCGACGGCGGCGGTCCGGCCGCGCGTGACGGCGGACGGCGCGGGGCAAACTCGCTCGGTGCGGGTAGCGCGAGCAGCCTTGACTTGATCGCGGGCGCGCGGCGTGGGCACGTGGGCGCGGTCGAGGCCACATGCCGGCACGAGGCGAGCGCCCTCGACGCGCTCGCCCGCGCGGCCGAGGCCGCGGACACGGGCGTAACGTGCGGCGCGTGCGCGCGCACGAGCGGCCCCGGCGCGCACTGCACGCGCGGCGCGTGCGCGCACGCCGGCTGCGGTGCACCGTCGGTCACGGCGCTGTGCGGGCTCATTTTGGTCGCCGCTCAGCTCGAGCTGCTGCGCCGCGTGGAAGCCGAAACGCCCACCGGCGCAGGTTCTCCCGCCGCGCCGCACGCTGACGGGCACCAGCCTGAGCGGCACTGCATCGCTTTCGACCGCGGGTCCTGCTGCGCCGCCGACGTGTGTGCGCCCGATTCGCGCGCGCGGGTCAACGCGGCCGCGGCTGGCGGCTGCGACCCGCTGGTTGCGCTCGCGGCGCTGCGCGCGGCGTACGCTGCGCGCCAGCGCGCGAGCCGCGCCGTCGTGCGCGCCGCGCTCGGCGCGCGCGCGGCGCGCGCGCTGAGCGCGGCCGGGGCGGCGGGCACGGCGGGCGCGTTGCGCGCCGCGCTGGGCGCGCCCGCGACCGCGCACGGCCGCCGGCTGCACACGGCGCTGTGCGCAGGCGCGAGCGCCGCCGGCCTCCTCTCGAGCGCGCCGCTTTGGGAGCTCCTTCTCGAGCTGCGGCCCGTCGTCGCGTGGACGGCGGACGAGGCCTTCCGCCACGCCGCGGCCGCGTCGGCCGCGTCGGCGCGTGCGGACGGCGCGCCGCTTTTTGATGTCGTCATTGTCGACGAGGCCTCGCAGCTGCCGCTTCTACTCGGCCTGCCCGTCGCGGCGCTCGGCCGGCAGCTCATCGTCGTAGGCGACGACCAGCAGCTGCCACCGCCGCAGCCACCCGCCGCGTCGGCGGCCGCCGCCACCGCCGCCGCCGCCGCCGTCGGCGAGTTCGCGGGCGCGCACAGCGGCCTTCTCGACGCGTGCCTCCGCGCCAACCTGCCGCTTGCGCCGCTCCGCTGGCACTACCGCTCCGCGCACCCGCAGATGATCGCGCTCTCCAACGAGCTCTTCTACGGCGGCGCGCTGCAGTGCGTGCCCGCCGCGGGCGCTGCGCTCGACGCCTCGGCGCACGCGCGCGACGGCTCCGACGGCGCGGCGCGCGCGGGCGGCGCGCGCACGTTCGCGAGCGCAGAGGCGGCCGCGCTCGCCTGCGGCCTAGTCCGGCTGCCCGTGGCCGGACTGATGACTTCGAACGTGGACGCGCGCGCCGAGCTCGATGGGTTCGTTGCGGCCGTCGCCGCGCGGTGGGCGTGCGTGCCGCCTGCGCCGTACCCGACCGCTGCGTCCCCTCTCGGCTTCGTCAACGTTTCGCAGGCCGAGGCGGCGGTCTCGGCGGTGCGCGCCGCGCTCGTCGCCGCCGAGCGCGCGCGCGCGCCCATGAGCATCGGCGTCGTCACCGTCAACCGGCCGCAGCGCGCGCTCATCTATGCGCTGCTCTGTGCATGCCGGCATGCGCTCCGGCTGCGGCCGGCGGACGAGGCGGGCGCGAGCGGTGCAGGCGGCGGTGCAGGCGGCGGTGCGGGCGGGTACGGCGAAGCCGCGTCGCTCGTGCGCGCCGACGGCTTCGAGACGCGCGGCGACGAGCCGCTCTTCGTCGCGTCCATCGACCAGATCCAGGGCGAGGAGCGGCAGACGATCGTTTTCGTCACACTGCTTTCACCGCCCGCGGCGCATGCGCACGGCGCGCGCCGCGCGCCGCTCTCACCGCGCGGAGTTTGTGGCGTAGAGGATACGGCTGCGGCGGACGGAGTCGAGGACGATGGCGCGGAGGCGCTCGCCGCGCTCGACCTCTTGGAAGCGGAGGATGCGGACGGCGCGGCCGGAGGAGCCGACGGCGAATGCGGCGACGCGGGCGCGCCGCCGACGGGTGACGCGACGGGCGCGCCGGCGCGCAAGGGCGCGCAGCGCCGCGCCGGCGCGCCGAGCGCGCGCTCGGCGTCCGTGGCCGCGCTCGCCGCCGCCGCCGCCGCCGCCACCGCCGCGGGCGGCGGCGGCGCGCAACGGCAGGGCTATAGTACGATCTCTCACGCCCACGGCCACCGCCTGCTCAACGTGGGCCTCACGCGCGCCGCGCGCGCCCTCATTGTCATCTATCACCCGCGCATGCCCGCGCCGTCCGAGCACGACGCGCGCGCGGGCCGCCGCGCCTTTGGCTGGCTTGTGCGGCTCTTGCGCGCGCAGCCGCCCGCATGTGCGTGCGTCGAGTGCTCGACGCGCGCGCGCCGGCTCGGCCTCGCTGGCGTGTCCGAGGGCGACGAGGACGAAGACGGCGCGCGCCGCCGCGCCGGGTGCGCGCGGCCGCGCACCGCGCTCGCCGAGCTCTTCGCGGCGCGCGCCGCGCATGGCGGGCAGAGCGGCGGTGACACGCACGGTGACATACAGCTGGGCAGTTCTACACAGCTGGGCGGGTACGCAGAGCTGGGCGGCGATGGCCTGTGCGTTGCGGCTTCCGACGCCGCTTGCGCGATGGTGGTGTTTGGGCACGCGCGCGCTGCGCCTCCGCCCATCGCGCTGCTCCTCGACGCGAGTCCGCACGGCGAGCTGCGCGGCGTGTGCGCGCCGCCCGGCACCACGCGCGAGGCGAGCGCGGGGCGCAACCAGCCGGACGCCGGACCATTCTCGTCCGGCGGCGAGGGAATGGAGGGCGCAGTGGAGGTGGCAGAGGAGGCAGAGGATGAGGCAGAGGATGAGGCGATGCTCGCGCGCCTCGTCCAACTGCCGCAGCTTCTCGTCAGCTCGCGCTGCGGCTGGCCGCGCGCGCTCGAGTTGGGGGATCTTGCGCTTGCCGCGCTTGCCGCACGCATCGGCCGCGCGCTGCGCTCGGACGGCGCGCACGACGCGAGCGGTGATGGGTGCACGCAGGCTCACGCGCGCGCCGCGCTGCCCGAGGATGCGGCAGCGCTCGCCGCAACTGCTATCTGCCAGTTCGCGGCTGGCGCCACGGCCGCCGACGCGACGAACGCGCTGTGTGTCGCGCCGGATAATCCAGCCGTGGGCGCGGCGCGTGGTGCGGCGTCCGCGCCGCTCGCCGCCGTCAAGCGCGAGCGCGCCACTGCACCCGGTCGGGACGCACGGTCCGCCATCGTGGAGGCTGGCCCATTGTCGACCGGCGCAACATCGACCGCGGGCGCGAGCGTTGCTGCGCACCTTCTGGCGGACCCGAGCTGCGAGGCCGCGGTCTCGCCGCCCGCGCAGTGCGAGACGAAGCCGCGTGCTGACGCGGCCGACGCGCGCGAGCGCGCGCGCGGCTTGATTGACGAAACGGCCCGTGCGCCGCGGGCGGGCACAGTCGAATCGCTGGCGCCGGTTGTGAAGCTCGAGAACGAGCCAGCGGCGAGGCGGCGCGAGCGGTCGCAAAACGAGCCGTGCAACGCGCAACGGCGCCGCGCGCCGCGTGAGCTGAGTGCGCACGCTTCGCCTACGCAGGCGAGTGCATGCGCTGACTCGCCGCAGCACGCCGCGCAGTCGGCTGCGCAGTCGTCCGCGCACGCGCTCGACGCGCTGCGCGACGCGCGCGCATCTTTTGAAAGCGCGCGCTCGCCGGGCGGTGGACGCAATCGCCCGCCGCTCACGATAGCGCGGCACAGGCTGCCGAGCACGCCTGCGATGCTCGCAGAGCGCGTCGCCTGCAGCTTGGAGAGCACAGGTTCAGCGCCGTGCGGCGGTCAGGCGTCGGCTGTGCCCAGCGTCGAGGGCTCGCCCCAGCCGCCTCCGCCCTCGACCGTGCGCCGTCGCCGCCTCGTACCCGCGACTCGGCCGCGGCCGGACCGCTCGCCGGACCGCGCGGACGCGCTCGTGTCTCCCTCAGTCAGCGCTTCGCACGAGAGCGCAGCTCGCGGCCATGGCGCAGCTGTGCGCCGTCCGCCAGCGCCCCTCGTCGAAGACGCACGCGTGGCAGATGGGCGGGCCGAGGCGGGCGACGGCGCCGAGCGTGCGCGCGCGCAGCCGCGACGCAGGCTCGTGCGCACGGCCGACCTCGACGCGCGCGCGGCGCCGCACGACGGCTCGTCATTCGCGCGTGCGGCAGCGCCACGTGGCGCCGAGCAGAGGCCCGACGCGGCGGCGGCTGCCGCCGCGGACGCGCCGCAGCGCCGCGGGCGGCCGCATGCCGCGGCAGGGGCAGAGATGTCGGCGCCGCACGATGGCGGCGGTGCGGCTGAGGCGGAGGCGTCGTGCGCGCGCGCGCAAGGCCGCAGGGCGCGCGCGCTGGCCGCGTCGCGTTTTGTGCGCGGCGAAAACCGGCGCCGACGGCGGCGCGGCGCTGCCGACGACGACGACGACGACGACGACGACGACGACGACGACGTGGGGTCGCTCGACGGTTTCATCGTGGGCGCGGCCGATGCGTCTGCGAGCGGAGGCTCCGACTCGAGTGACGGTGACTGTGACGGGAGCGATGGGGGCGCGTCCGCGGCGAGCAGCCTCGACAAGCTCGAAGCGCAGCTTCGCGACAGGGCGGTGCGCAGGAAGGCGGAGCGCGCAGCGCGCGCGCGCGGGGCAAGACGCGGCGGCGAGGCGGCGCACAGTGTGTGTGCGGTGTTGGGCGCCGAGGAGGCGGAGGAGGGCAGCGCGTCGGAGGCGGCCGAGTCGTCAGGCGACGACGGCGCCTCGCAGTCTGCGCCTGGCAGCATGCGCGCGCGCCAGCTCGCGCGTGGCTCGTGCGCGAGCTCGTCGAGCGGCAGCGCGGGCGAGGTGCCGCTCGGCAGCGAGCAGTCGATCGCGAGCGAAGGGAGCGCGCTGGTGGACGGGTCGGACACGGACACGGAGGGCTCGCTCGCGGATTTCATCGTGCGCGACTAACAAGGGGGGGGGGCATCCTACAGGGTCCTTTTTAAAGTTGTGCGTGGCGCTTCATGCAATATTGTTCACCGTCTGCAGACGAAATCCCGCTTCGTGTTCCCGCTCTCGTGCGTCGCGAACTTGATCGGCGCGGCAACCCCCACCACACGCGCGGTCGCTGATTCAAGCCTCATGTCGCGCCATGGAGACATCAGTTCGTCGCCCGACACGGTGGGCGTCTGCGTCTTCCAGGTGCGCATGCGCCGTGAAGCGACATCTGGGCACCGCGCGCGTCCCGGCGCGCGCGTCGCGCCGATAAATTGCGAGCGAACTGGGCGCACACGCCCGGCGTCGTGCGGCGCGCGCGCGCGCGTGCAGTACAAGATGCCTCGGCTGCACACGCGCGATGAGATCATGGCCAACGTCGCACGCATCTGCTCGCTCGTCAAGGGCGCCAAGCAGGGCCTGCCCGGCATGGACTTGATCGTGTTCCCCGAGTACTCGACGCACGGCATCATGTACGACAAGCAGGAGATGTTCGACAACGCGACGACGTGCCCCGGCCCAGAGACAGACGCGTTCGGCGCCGCGTGCCGTGCGGCGAACGTCTGGGGTGTCTTCTCGATTACGGGCGAGCGGCACGAGGAACACCCGCGCAAGGCGCCGTACAACACGCTCGTCCTGATGAACAGCGACGGCGAGATCGTGCAGAAGTACCGCAAGATCTTGCCGTGGTGCCCGATCGAGGGGTGGTATCCGGGCGGTTGCACGTACGTGACCGAGGGGCCCAAGGGCCTCAAGATCTCGCTGATCATTTGCGACGACGGCAATTACCCCGAGATCTGGCGAGACTGCGCGATGAAGGGAGCCGAGCTCGTCGTCCGATGCCAGGGCTACATGTGCGCCGGCGCGCCGCGCCCTCACGCCACAGCCCGCCCGCCTCGCTTCCACCTCTCCGCAGCCGACCGGCGCGACGGCGTCGATCCGCCGCGTCGACCGCCGCCGACCCCCCCCCCCCCCCCCCACCAACCCCCCCGCCCACCCCTCCCCACTACCCCCCGCAGGTATCCCGCGAAGGAGCAGCAAGTCCTCGTCGCGCGCGCGATGGCCTTCATGAACAATGTCTACGTGGCCGTGGCGAACGCCGCAGGCAACGACGGCGTGTACGCGCGCGCGCGCGCGTGCCGTGCGCGCCGGCCGGACGCCGCCAGGACTTGGGCCGCCGGCCGGACGTCGCCCAGACTGGAGCCACCACTTCGCACGCGCGCGGGCCGCGCCGCTCGGCGCCGCGCCCCGCCGGCACAGCCGGCTGGCACCGACCCCTTGGCAAACTGCCCGTACGATGGCGCCCGCAGGTATACCTATTTTGGGCGCTCTTCGATTGTCGGGAACGATGGCCGCACCCTCGGCGAGTGCGGTGAGCGCGCGCGCGCCAGCGCCAGCCGTGCAGTCAATGCGGGCCGCGCCGAGGCGCGCAGCCGAGCGGCTTGCTGGCCTGCACACCGCGCGAGCGCGCGCGCGTGCTTCGCGTGCTCCGCCGTCCACGCCTCTCGTCGCACTCTCCGCCTTGACCGCGCACGCACGTCGCTCCCGCTTGTGCCACAGGGGAGGAAGCTGACGGCATGCAGTACGCGCAACTTTCAGTGTCCGCACTCCGTGACTCGCGCCGGAACGACCAGTCGCAGAATCATCTCTTCAAGCTGCTGCACCGTGGGTACACGGGCGTGTACGCGTCGGGCGATGGCGACAAGGGCTTGGCCGAGTGTCCTTTCGACTTTTATAAGGCGCGCGCGCGCCAAGCCGCCGCGCGGCTCCTTCGCCCGTAGCCCGCTCGCCCTGCCGTTGCTCTGCGCCCGCGCCTGTCCGATCGGCTCGTGCCGTACCCGCCTGAGCGCCCAGCCGCCGTGCGACGACCCCGCCCGCCCGCCCGCCACGCCTGCACCGGCGCAGACGTGGGTCAACACGCCGCTCCTGGCGCAGCGGCAGGTCGAGGCGATCACGCGCGAGCACGTTGGCGTTGAGACCTGCCCTGTCTCAGGCGTGCCGCACGCCGGGCTCATGATCGAGCAGGCGCGCAGCGATGCGCACGATCCGGCGTCGCTGATGTGAGCGCGCACGCGCACGCCCGCACAGTCACGCGCGAAATTTCAACTTTCAAACTTCGGCTTCACAACGACGTGGTGAGTTGAGTGCCTGAGTCTGAGCCTGACCTGCTGTCACGGTCAGCCTCAGCGCAGCCGTGACGCGCGCCTGCCCGATGACGGCCCTCCGACGCGCGAGCTGAGCGGCACGTGCTGCTGGCCGCCGTTCTCGAACAGCGCGTTGAAGTGCGGCGAGCTGAGGTTGTCCAGGTTGAAGAAGTTCATGATCGACGACGGCGAAATCCCGAGCCCCTCGGAGAGCGCCGGCGAGAGCGCGGCGGCGAACAGTGGCAGAGCTGCAGGCGACTGCAGCACTGCTGGTGACTGCAGCATGGCCTGCATTTGCGCGGGCGTCGCGCCTCCAAGGCCGGTCGGCAGCGCGTGCGGCGCCTCCGTCACCAAGTCCATGGTCGCGAGATCGGTCGCACCTGCCGGCCGCTTTTCGCGCAGCGAGCTGCGCGAACGGTTGAGCGATGGCGGACCGGACGACTGGGGCGAGCTCGTAGCGTCATCGGCGCTTTTTCCCGTGCCCAGCCGCGGCGGCCGCTGGCACGCGCGCTTGGGCGCCGCGTCGTCGGCCGAGGCGCCGCCGTCGAGCGTCAAGGCGGCCGCTGGCCGCTTGCCCGTCGCGTGGCCGTTGGCCGCGGCCGCGGACGGCGCGGCGGCGTCCGAAGCGTTGATGGGCGCATGGTGGCCGTTTGCGCGTTGCGCCTTCGTCGCAGGCGCGGCGCCGGGCGGTGCGGGGGTTTCGTCAACGTTGAAGCCAAACATCGCGGAGAGCGACGGGGTGAGCAGGTCGGACATGCTGATCTCGAGCCCGCCCGGCGTGAGCAGCCCTCTCCCCGACTGGGCGCTTGTGAGCTGGAGCATGTCTGCGAGTGCGCTCGCGGACGGCGTGAGGCCGGGGCCGGCGCGCGCGGACAGCGGCGCCTTGCTGCCCGGCTTGGCGCCGCTGTCGTCGGTCGGCTTGACCGCTCCCACGCGCGCGACTAGCCTGTCGCACGCCTGCAGCAGGTCCTGCGGGTTCTTCGCGCGGAGCAGGCCGAGCAGATACCCTTGCGCGTCGGTCGGCGTCTCGCACGCCTTTGCGCTGTCGAGATCAAAGAGCTGCACCAGCGGGCTGCCCGAGTTGGCGGCGAAGAGCTCGTGCACCTTCTCCATCTCAAGCGCCGTCGCGTCGGGCATCGCAAGCGCGCCCCTGCGCTTGCCAGCCGCTCGACCATTCTTGTCCAACGCGAGCGAGTGCGCGCGGAGCGCCTCGGCCTCTGGGCTGAGCGGCCCGCCGTCGCCGAGCGCGCCGAGCGCGCGCGCGTCGGGCTCAATGAGCGCGCCAGAGCCGCGTCCGCGCTCGGGGCTCGACTCTTCCTTGCCGTCCTTGTCGCGCACCTCGCGCTCGCGGCGGAGCGCAGAGTTCCAGTGGTTCTTGACCGCATTGTCTGTACGCCCCGGCAGCGCCTTTGCAATCTCCGCCCACTTGTTGCCGATCTTTGCGTGCAGCGCGAGCAGCTGCTCGTCCTCCTCTGCGCGCGCAAAGGCGCGCGCGGCGGGCGCGAGCAAGGCGCGCGCGTGAACGCGCCGCGCGCGCGCGCAGCGCGCGGGGCGCGCGCGGCGGCGCGCACCAGGCGTCCATGCATCCTTGCGGATGCCATCGTCGAGCTGGTTGTGCCAGCGCTCGCGACACTGTTTGCCCGTCCTGCCGGGCAGGTGCGAGGCGACCAGCGTCCACGAGCGCGTGCCTGCGCGCAATGCGCGCGCGCGCGCGCGCGCGAGCGAGGCCACGGGCCGACGTGAGCATGTCTCTCGCTGCCCTGCCTCGCCAGCCGCCTGTGCCGAGGCGGCGAAGGCAGCCTGGGCGAGTGGCGCGGGCGAACTGCATTGGGCGACAGTCATCCGCGCGACGCGTACCGTGCGCCGCCACCAGCTCCTTCACACGGTTGTCCTCCTCCGTGCTCCACTGACGCCGCTGCGTTCCGCTGCCAGACATTCCTTGCTTGGCTGAATTGTGGCGGAATGGAACCGCTACAATTTGAAAACTTTTTTCGAAATCGTTTCAAAAAGAGCGGGAGCAGGAGCAGCAGGCGCACCGCGCACGTGAGACGTTCGACAGACTGAAACGACATCTGAGCCGTCATCTTCGTCTGCTCGAAGTTTCGAGAATGGGGTCGGAGCTGCCGTCGCTCGCCGACTCGTCGTCCACGGGGCGGCCGATCGGCAGCAGCGCGCGCATCTCTCCGTTCCTGCCGTCGAACGACACCAGCTTGGTCTGCCACGGGACCAGGCCAGGCGTCCGGTCGTGCGCGCCGGCGCCATCAGCCGGTGCGGAGCCACCACACCCGCCGAGCGCGCCCGGCGCGCACAGCTCGCGGCACTCGACGATGTTATAACACGCGAGGCCCGCCGAGCACGTCGCGAAGCCGAGCGCGCGCACGACGGTCAGCCGATCGCCAAAGAGAAGAACTGCTCCAAGGATCTGAAGGAGCTGCTTGAGGATGCCCATGAGCGACATGTTGAGCGACGAGGTCGCCTTCACCAGGTGAAACTTGCTCAACGTGAGCAAGAATGAAAGGACCGTTACCGCCGCCAAGTATGCCATCGCCTGCCGCCAGTGGCCAGGGTCGGTCACCCAGCGCGAGCGGAGGAAGGCGCGCAGCTCGAAGATGGCGGCGAAGGGCGCGCACGCACAGATCGTGACGGGCGTTACGAGCAAGATTGTGCCAAGCGGCGTCGTGCCGCTCGCGGGCCGGTACGCCGTGCGCTGCGTCTGCAGGACGGCATCGCTCGAGACTCCGCCGCTCGGCCCGAGCCGCGGTTGCGGCGTGGCCATCATCAGCTCGATGAGGACCCAGCGCGCGCCCGCGATCGTGCACGAGAGCACGCACATCACCACGCCGGGCACGTGGAACTCGAGCTCGCCCATCGACGCGAGCGCGATGCCCACGCAGACGGCGAGCGTCGATGCGACTCGGATTGGCTCGAGCTGCTCAAGGCCGCAGCACATAGAGAAGACGAGGACAAAGGAGGGGATGGTGCCGCGAATCATTGTGAAGAAGGTCACGTTCAGGTACTGCAGCGACCAGTTGGCCGTGCCGATGTCCAGCCCGGTGCAGATGCCGGTCGGCACGGCCTGCCACTTGAAGAGCGCCCAGGAGATGCTCTGCGGTCGGAACCAGCCGATAGCGGTGAGGAAGACGGCGGCGAGCCACAGCCACAGGTTGGTTACAAGCACCGTGATGAACGGGAAGTGGAACTTCTCGTCCGTCAGCATGAACTTGTTCACGTAGACGAGGCCGAGCCCAATAGAGTACCATGTGAGCGTGAGCGCGAGCACGTGCGCGCAGTGGCCAAGCCGAGGCGGCGGGCAGTGTGCGCGCGGGCTCGGCGCGGAGCCCATATGCGCCGACGCGGTGCACCTCCCGGCGCGGCTCCGCCCGCCGTCGCGGCCGGCCGCGCCAAAAGCCGCCTGACCCGTCCTCGCCGGAGACGGGCGCGCCGCGATCGCACGGAGGTGGGAAGAGACCTCGGGGTAGGAGGTTACTCATCCAAAAGGGGCAGCTCGTCAACGGCGGACGCTCTCTTGGGCTGGCGGCGGGGATGAGAGAAGGCGTGCCCACCGGCGTGGTCCTCCTCCTTCTCGTGGTCGTGCAGTGGTACTACCTCTTTAAGGCCTCGCAGGTCGTCGCCTCCGACTCCGCGCTTTGCCAGTTCGAGCGCTACTGCCGGCTGTCGGGCGGCGAGCGGTCGAGCGACTCGCGCTGCAGGCTCGCAGGGCCGCTCGACGACAGCCCGAACATCTGCATGTCCTCGAAGGCGCGCTGGTGCCGGTTATATCCGTTCGCGGACGAGTGCGCCGGCTTTGTGCAGACGCGCAGCGCCACCGACTGGAAGGCGTACTACGATGCGCAGAACGCGACCGCAGCGGCCGCGAGGCGATGATTGGCGTTGGCGCGAGGCAATCTCGAGCGCGCCGCCCCGCTCCGTGCGCACGCCGATTGGTGCATGACCGAGAGACGCGCTGCTACCGCCTCGGCGCAAGGGCATCCCCCGCCCAGCTGGCCCTTTAGGGTGGGGGCGCGCGCCAATCACTGCGTCGCGTAGCACTCTCCCTTGCCGCGATGGCGGTGGTGATCCTTGGGATCAGAAGACAACACAAATCGGTCACATCACCCGCACCGCGGGAGTTGCCGTTGGCGTTCAACTTGCAGGAGGGATGCTTCACGGACACCGCTGCGTCAGTCAAGACAACGATTGCAACGCTGGTGCCGCAGCATCGCGCGGCGCGTCCTCAAGCCGGCACGATGCGGCGACGCCAGGCCCGACCTCGTGCGCGCACAGCCCACGGTGTACCTCAAAGCGGTGGTTGAGCTGGCGGTGGGTGTGCAACCGATATCGGCTGCCCAGGGCGCCGCATTCGGGGTCGGGCCGAGCGTACACGACGCGCGCAATGCGCGAGTGCAGCAGCGCCATTGCGCACATGGCGCACGGCTCGATCGTGACCACCGCCGTGCACCCCGAGCAGAGGTAGCCGCCTATTGGCCTCGGCCCATGCTCAGCTCCTCCGCCCCCGCCGCCGTCCACAGGCGCGCGCGCGCCCGCGCCGCGCACGAGCGCGCCATCGCGCTGCGCCACGTTGCGCGCGCCGACGATGCCGACCGCTCGCATCACCGCGTGGTGAAGCACGTGCGCGCGCTGTGCGGCCGGGCGCGAGCGGCAGGCGTGCCACGTGCCGTGCGACCCGACGGCCAGCGCGGTCGTACCGTCGGGTGCGACGATTACGACGCCAACACCATCCGCGCCGTCGATCGCGGCGTCCGCCGCCGCGCGCAGCGCCGTGCGCATGTGCGCTGCAAGCGCCGAGAGCTCGGGCTCGGCGAGCGCGCGGTGAACGGCAGCGTGCACGTGCGGCGGGCACATGAGTGGCCAAACGTGAAGCCAGGCGTCGTACTGCCAGCGCGCGGCGGGCGCGTTGCGCGGCACGCGCGCAAGGCGCGGGCGCAGTGCGAACGGCAGCAGCGCGCGCGTCACCTCGTCGCCGAGCGCGTCGGGAGGCACCGCGGCCGTGCACAGCAGGGCGACGACGTGCTGCGCGCCCGTGCAAGCGGCGGCGGGCGCGGCGGCGAAAGGGCCGGCCGGCGCGGCGAAGGACGCGCCGTTCGCACCGACAGGGGTGGCGCCCGGCGCCTCGCCATCGTGGCCAGTCGAGCCGCGCGCCCGCCGAAAGTCGCCGCTGGCACCGCCGACGCCGGCCGCGTCGAGGCGCCCGCTCCGTATCCGCTTGAGGTGCGCGATCTCGGGCTGGCGCACGTGGCGCGCGAGGACGCGGCTGAGCGCCTGCGCCTGCGCGGGCGACACGTCCGCCACATACACGTCGAGCAGCTCAAGCTCGCGCTCCTCCTCCTCCGAGCCGACCCGGAACGCGCAGAGCTCGTGCCCTGGCATGCAGCGGTCACCTGACTATTAAAGAACGAGCGTCACAGTCAGTGACGGTATGGGTACTTCGGACCGAGACGGCGACAGCAGAGCACGATCGCTTTCACCTGTCGAACGAGTGCCTGTCGAGAATGAGACATCGACAAGCGTGCGCTGGCAAGGAACGGATGCACGCACCGCTACCTTCTCGACCTTCAGAGCAGCTTCTGAGACCCGACACGGACTCGACCTGCTACGCCGCGGCGCCATCCGTCGGGCCGTCCGCCGCGCCGTCCGCGCCGCCCACCGCGCCATTCTCGCCGTGTGCCGCCACACCCGCCGCGTCCGCCGCCACGCCCGCCGCGTCCGCCGCGTCCATGCGCGGTGACTTGGCAGCGACGACCTGCACCTCTGCGAGCGCGAGTGCCTTGATGATCGGGAGCATGAACTGTACGGCATCCTGCGCGATGCTCGCCGCGCTCGCCGCATCCACGTCCAGCCCAGAATTAAAATCGGTCGCCTTGGTCCGTACGGGCGCGAGCTCCGTGTCAACGTCCCCATCCTCAAAAGGGACGGAGCACAGGTTGGCACACTCGTCGCTCACGTCGGCCGCAGCCTTGCGGAAGACGGCGCGCACGGCCTTCAGCTCCGTCAGCATCGAGTGCGCGACGAGCCTGCGCCGCGCGGCGCGCGCGGTGTGGCGCAGACCGTCACGGTCACGCGCTGAGCGCACGGCGGTGCGGGCGCCGCGCACCCACGGTGCTCGGTGGGCGGGGCGCCCACGCCTGCCGCATCCGCCGCGCGCGTCGCTGGCGTGAGTACGCACGCACCTCACGGCCGCCGCGCGCGCCGGCACGACCGCTGTGAGGACGGTGTCGGGCGTCGTCGCGACGTTGAGCGATGAGTTGAACTCGCGCTCGAGCTCGAGCAGCGCCTTGACCGTGCACGCGGCCAGCTCGGCGAGCGCGTGCAGGCTCACGTCGGAGAAGCGGTCGATCGTCTCGCACGTCGAGTTGACGACCGCGCGTCGAGCGTATACAGCGAGGCGCACTTGCTGCGCGGCTCCCGTCTCACCCGCCGCGTCGCCCTCGGCGGCGTCCGCCTCGGCGGCCGCCGACACCGCCTGCTGCTGCAACGCCTGCGTGCGCGAGAGGTGGCCGGTCACGAGCGTGCCGACGTCGCGCGCGAAGCGCGCGGCGATGGCGGCGAGCGCTGCGGAGGAGCGCTCGCTTGAGCCCGAAAGTGCGATGGAGGCCTGCAGCTCGTCCGAGTGCTGGGGGTCAGAGAACGCCTGCGCGCGCGCGAGCGAGCACGCGGCGGGCGACGGGCGCGCGCACGAGCGGCCATTTGGGGCGCGTCGGGAGGGCAGGTGGCGGGTCGGCGGCCGCGCTGCTGCTGGCGCTCGCACGCCGACGCGCGGCGCAGCGCGTCCGAGCGCGCCCGCGCACTCGCGGCCGGACTCAGCCGCAGGCGCGCCCGCGCACCCACGGCCGGACTCAGCCGCAGGCGCACCCGCGCACCCACGGCCGGACTCAGCTGCAGGCGCGCCCGCTCCGCCGCCGCCCGCCCGCGGACGACGCCGACCGGCCTTGCAAAGCCGCTGCACACACGGGGCGACGCGCGGTGACGAAACGCGCGGCGCGGCGCACCTCGCCGTCGAGCTCCATTGGCAGGTCGAGCAGCTGGTGCAGATTCAAAAAGGCGCTGTCGACGAGGCCGAGGAGCGTGGGCCCGGCCTCGGCCTGCAGCGCGCGCAGACGCTCGAGCTGCGTCACGCTACTCCGCTCGAGCTCGGCGAGCGCCTTGGTGCCCTCGTTCTTTTCAAAACGGAGCGCGAAGGTGACGGTCTCCGCTTCGATTTCGTCGCGCTGCGCGAGCCGAGCGCGCGTGTTGTGCACCGTCACGGCGGCCTTTTGGCGCAGCTCGGACGCCAGGCCGCGCGTGTGGCTCGCCACCTGGCCCATTACGCTCGCCGAGCGCTGCGCGAGCCCGCGCACCCCCTGCGCGAGCGCGTGCGCGCGGGGCCGGCCGGCCGCCGCGCCTCGCCGCGCGTGAGGCGCGAGCGCGCGTTGCGGCGTCGGCATGGGGCGCGCAATGCGACGGCAGCGGGCGCCGCGCGCACCCAGTTGAGGCGCTCGCCGATCTCGGCTGCGGACGCGTGCTCGCCCTCGACCGCGACTCGGCCGAAAAGCCCCTTGAAGCGCGGCGCCTCGCCGCCCTCGGCGCTCGGCTCGGCGGCGGGCGAGGCATCGTCTACCGCGCTCCCGCACGCGGCGGGCGCGCCGGCGTCCTCGGCCTTGCGCTGGTGCATGCGCTCACGCACCGTGAGCACGGTATCGCCAACCGCCGTGCCTACCGTCTCGGCCGCGCGCACGCCGATGGTGCGCCCGGCCGAGACCGCCGTGCCAACGAACCGACCGATCCAGCCGCGGCCGAGCGGCTGCCGCCCGGGCTGCTGCGCGTCGTCCGCGAGCATATCCGCCATGTCGACGTGCAGCACCGTCTGGATGGCATCGCGCGTGCCGCGCGAGGCGCGCAGCTGCGCGTGTACGTACTTCCAGCTCTTGTCGAACGAGTTGCACACCGCGGGGGGCGCGGTCGACATCATTGGATGGCGTGACGTTTTCCGCGATCTCGGCGGTGACTGTCACCGATGGCGCTAGCGCGCGATTGGCGATGGGCCAGTGCCGCGGGTGACGGGCCCACGCCGAGCGTACGCGAGGGCGGCGGAAAGGCGCCGCGGACGTCTTTCGGTTCCCGAGACCCGCCCCTCGGCGTTCGGAACGGCCAGAGCGCCCGCCGCACGGCGCCCAGCCCGGCAAGAGCGCACGACACACGCACACTGGCTTCAGCTCGGCGCTGTCGGCTGCTCGCCTCGAAAGCGCGCCATGTACGCCGCGTACGACTCGCGGTACACGCTCGCCTGCTGCGCGTCCTGCTGCGCGCCCGCGCCGCGCTGGCGCTTGGCGTGCGGCTGTTGCACACCGTGCGGGCGCATGGCCGGCGCAGCGGGAGCGCAGGCGGTCGGCTGCGCGTGCGGGTGCGCGAGCGCTGGTGGCGCGACCCACGTAGTTTCGTGCGTGCGCACATTACAGTAGTACGCGTGCTGGTAGTGCGGATCCCACTGGACGACCCAATCACCCGCCTGGTGCAGCTGCATAGGCGCGGCCAGTGAGGCGTGCGCGGCGGCAGGCGCGGCGGCGAATGGCGCCACGGCCAGGGCCGCGTCAGCGCTCGCTGGTGCGAGCACGGGCTGAGCCTCGCGTGCAGGCTCGGCAGCTGCGGGCAGCAAAGGCAGCGACGCCGTCTCGGCCGAGGTGGCGTGCGCGCCATCGGCTAGGCCGGCGTGCACGGGAGGCTCGGACGCGCTCGTCTTGCGCTTGCCGAGGGGCTCGACCCGCTCAGCGGCTGGTGAGAGCTCATTGGCCACGGGCTTGGGCAGCGCTGCCGCCGCTTCGTCAACGGACGGCGCTCCCTCAGCAGCGGCCGCCTCGTGCGACGCCGCCTCGCCCTCCGCATCGTCGCGGCCCTTGCCGCGCGAGGCGCGCTTACGGCTCTCCTTGGCCGGGCTGGCGGAGGGCTTTGCGGGCGCCGGCTCCGTCTGCGCCGACGCTGCTGCTGCATCGAAAGCGGCCGCCTCGTGCGACGCCGCCTCGCCCTCCGCATCGTCGCGGCCCTTGCCGCGCGAGGCGCGCTTGCGGCTCTCCTTGGCCGGGCTGGCGGAGGGCTTGGCGGGCGCCGGCTCCGTCTGCGCCGACGCTGCTGCTGCATCGAAAGCGGCCGCCTCGTGCGACGCCGGCTCGCCCTCCGCATCGTCGCGGCCCTTACCGCGCGAGGCGCGCTTGCGGCTCTCCTTGGCCGGGCTGGCGGAGGGCTTGGCGGGCGCCGGCTCGGGCCGCGCTTGGGCCCCTTCCGTGGCGGCCGCGGCCTCGTTTGACGCTGGCTTGCCCGTGGCACCTGCGGTTGTCTCGTCGCTGCGGCGCGCCGCCGCCAGCGCCTCCTCAAGGCGCGCGACCAGCACCGCCTTCAAGCCGTCGCTCGGGAGCCCAAGCGCGCACAGCTCGGCTCGCAGCTCGGCCACCTTCAGCTGAGCTGCAACGACCTTCATGCTGTCCTCGCTTCGTTGCCAGGCGGTTTCGCCGCAGCCATGGCGTAGGATGTACGTCGCGCCCGCGATCACGTCGAGTGGGCTCCTCGGCGCGTCCGCCCAGCAGCAAATGCCAGCGCAGCTCGAGCCCGTTATCATGCAGGTGGCTGCGCCGCGTGACGCGCAGCCCGCAGCAGACGGCGTCGATGCGGCAGACTCGGCGCTGCCGGCGCGTTCGGCCTTCTCGACGGGCGTGTTCCCACCCCCGCTCGACTGGCACCGGCCGGATCCGCCGGAGCCAGCGGCGACGCAGCACGGCGTGCCGCGAGCGGCGGGCGCGCGGGTCGCGCGGCACAGCGCCGAGCGCGTGACGCAGCCCCTCCTGCCGCGTGCCGTTCTGCGCGCGCAGCCAACCGCCGACGCGACGCGCGAGCGCACGCTCGTCGCGAGCTGGCTCGACGCGCAACCCGTCAGCGCACTGAGCGCGCGCTCGGGGTGCGTGTCCGGCGCGGACGGTTCGCCCGTGCCTGTTGCGCGCAGGGCAGGCCCGGCGCAGATCGCGTCTGCCATGCTCGCGGACCTCGCAGCCGCGGGCGTCGACCTGCACGGGCGCGCGGCCGAGGAATGGATGACCGAGCTGGGCAAGCTGATGCAGCTGCGCCCGGCGGAGGACGACGCCGTCGCGGCGCTCGAGCGGCGCGTCGAGCGCGAGCTCATGCGCGCAAGCGCGCACGCGCGCCAAGCGGCCGAGGCCGAAGTGGCCGATGCCAATGCGGCGCGCGCGCGCGCGCGCGCGCCTGGCGCGCGTGGCGCGGCGGACGACGACGAGGCGGCGGACGAGGTGGGCAGAGGCGCGCGCATCTCTCCATCGCGCGCGCGCTCGCGCAGCGTTTCGCCGCAGAAGCGCGCGCGCGCGCACGCCGCGCCTGCCGCGGCTGCGCGCGGCGCGGCGGCGCACGCCGCGCTCGCGGCCCAGCTGCCGGCCGAGCGCGCACACGCGCTGCGCGTCGCAGCGGCCGAATCGGCGGTGTGCGAACGCGCGCTCAAGGAGCTGATTGCGCAAGTGGGCACGCTCTCGCCAGCGCACGGCGCGCTTCTCGACCGGCTGTGCGGCGCGCTGTCCGCCGCCGCCGCGCACGCGACGGGCGCCGCATCCGATCTCGCGCATACGATCGACGCCGTCGAGACCTCCGCGCGCCGGCAGAGCGCGCACAACGCGCGCGCGCTCGAGGCGGCGCGGGCGCAGGCGGAGGCGCTCGAGGCGCAGGTCTCCAAGCTCTCAGAGCCCGTGCTCGGCGAGGCCGGCCGCCTGCTCCGTTCGGAGGCGGACCTGGCGCACGTGCTGTCGGCCGAGCGGTCCGCCGCCGCTCTCGGCGCGATCGAGCGCGACCAGCTGCGCGCGCGCGCGGAGGCGGAGGCGGACCTGCATCGCAACGCGCGCGAGCGGATCAGCGATCTCGAGCGCGAGCGCGAGCGCGCGCGCGTGGCGCACGAGGGCGACATTGAGCGGCTGCGACGGCTCGAGGAGCGCGTAGCGTGGCTCGCGTCATCGAACGCCACGCTCGACGCGCGCGCCAACGCGCTCGCGAGCAGCGAGGGCGAGCAGATGACCGAGATGCGACGCGCGCTCGACGCGTCGGTCGCGCAGCGCGCCGCGCTCGCGAGCGAGCGCGACGCGCTCCGCTCGCAGCTCGAGACGCTGCGCATGGCGCACGGCGCGCTGCGCGAGTCGAAGGCGCTGCTCGACGTCGACGCCAAGGCGCTCCGCTCAAAGCTCGCAAGCGTGACGCACGCGCTGCGCACGGCGCAGGCAGAGGGCGAGGAGAGCGCGCTTGAGCTCGAGCGCGCGACTGAGCAGGGCGAGGCGCTGCGCGCCGACGCCGAGCGCGTGCGCGTGCGCGCGGCGGACGCGGAGCGACGCGCCGATGAGAGCGGTCGCGAAGCGGCAGCGCTCCGCCCGCTCGTCGCGCTCGTCGCGCACCGCGAGTGCGAGCTGCGCGTGCTCGCGCTCGGCACGGCGGACGCGGACATGGGTATGGCGTACATGCGCGCGCACGCTGTCGAGGCGCACGCGCGCGCCGAGGGCGCGCGCGCCGAGATTGCGCGCGGGCGCGAGGCGCTCGCGCGCGCACGCGAGCTCGGCGCGCAGGCGGGCGCGCGCGCCGACGCGGCGGACGCGCTGTGCTTGGAGAAGGACGCAGCGCTCGAGCGCGCGAGCGCGCGGCTGCAGCGCCTCGAGCTGCGCGTGTCGCGCTTCGAGGCGTCAAGCAGCGCGGACGTGCAGGAGGTCGTCGCGGCGAAGGATCGCGCCGACGCGGCCGCCGAGCGCGCGGCCGCCGCCGACGCGGCCACCGCGGCGCAGCGCGCAGCGGCGGAGGCGCTGAATGTGCAGCTGAGCGAGGCGAACGTCTCGGCATCGCGCGCCTCCTCGCGCGCCACTGCGCTCTTCAATCAGCACGAGGCCACGCGCACGCGCGGCATCGTGGAGCGCGCGACGCTCGCGCGCGCGCTCGCGGAGTTGGAGGCGGAGGGCGCGCGAGCGGTGCAGCTCGCGAGCGACGCGGTCGCGCAGGTGGACGTGGAGAGGCGCACCGCCACCGAGGCGATCATGGCGGTGCAGCGCGCCGCCGGCTCGGGCAACGCAGCCTCCGCCAAGCAGTACGTGGCCGCTGGCCGACTCCGCGTGGAGCTGGCGGCCGCGCGCGACCGCGCCGACGTGGCCGAGGCGCGGCTGAGCGAGGCGCTGCGCCGTGCGGCGGACGAGGCGGGCGCGGACGGGAGCAAGGGTGCCGGCGCTGCCGGCGCGCCAGCCGAGCTGGGGCGCGCGGGCGGCTCGCCCGCGCCCGCGGTCGCGGCGCGCACGGAGCCCAGCGCACCAGCCGAGCCGCGGCAAGCGAGCGGCGCGCCCACGCCAGCGGACGCGGCGCGCACGATGGCAGGCGAACCAGCCGAGCCGCGGCGCGCGGGCGGCTCGCCCGCGCCCGCGGTCGCGGCGCGCACGGACGCCAGCGCGCAGGCCGAGCCGCGGCGCGCGGGCGGCTCGCCCGCGCCCGCGGTCGCGGCGCGCACGGACGCCGGCGCGCAGACCGAGCCGCGGCGCAGGGCGGGCTCGCCCGCGCCCGCGGTCGCGGCGCGCACGGACGCCAGCGCGCAGGCCGAGCCGCGGCGCAGGAGCGGCTCTCCCGCGCCCGCGGTCGCGGCGCGCACGGACGCCAGCGCGCAGGCCGAGCTGCGGCGCAGGGCGGGCTCGCCCGCACCCGCGGCCGCGCCGCGCACGAGGGCCGGCGCATCGGGCGCGGGCGCGGCGCCAGCCTCGCACGCGCCGCGCACAAGCACAGCGGTGCGAAGGGCGCTGCGCGCCGGCGCGCAAGTGCTCGCGCACGCGCTGGCCGAGCTTCGCGCAGTGCAGAGGCATACGCGCGCGCTCGCGGCGCAGCTGCGTGACACGGTGAACGGCCTGATGGCATGGGACGTTGCGAGCGCGCTCCTTGATCGCAAGGGCCACTTTGCGCTCGTCGACAAGCTCAACTCGGTGCACGCGCACCTCAGCTGGCGCTGGAGCCTACGCACGCCCGCCTTCGTCATCGACGACAGCTCGCTCGTCATCGTCGTGCCGATGGCCGGCCGGCAGCCGCGGCGCGAAGTGACGCCAACCGAACGGTTTCTCACCCTGCACAAGCACCTCCGCCCGATGCAGCTCACGCGCGGCTCGAGCTTCGCGAGCTCGCCGCCGTCGCGCACGCCGCTGCCTACGCGCAACACGCCGCTCGCCACATCGCCGCTCGCTCCGCCGCCGCAGCCCACGTCGCCGCACGCGCGCCCGCGCTCGGCCGTGGGGCCTGCGGAGGAAAAGGCGCGCGCGCACGCGCGCTCTCTCGCGCAATGGCCCAGGTCTTCAGCGGCCAAGCAGCTGGCCTCGACGGGCGCGCGCAACGTGCCCGAGACGCAGCAGCTGCTGCCGCAACTGCAGCAGCCGCACGTGCTCGTCGAGCGCGTGGTGCTCGCGCGCGCCGCACACCAGCGGCATGCGGCGGGCGCGCGCGTGCCGCACGACGCCCTGCCAGCGGTCGACGCCGCGACCGGCGCGGTCTCTGGCGTGCTTGGTCTGCTCGAGGCGTCGGCATCGAGTCTGAGTGTGCGTGCGCGCGTCGCCGTGTCGGGCAGCGAGCGGCTGCCGCGCGTGAACGGCGCCGACGGCGCCGACGGCGCCGACCGCCCGAGCTGCATCGCCTCACTCGAGCGAGGGCCGCCATCGCCCGCGCGCTCGACGCAGCCGCACGGCTCGCCGTCTGAGCGCGCGCCGCCATCGGCGCGCGAGCGCGAGCTCGTGCACGGCGGCACGGCGGGCGCGCGCGGTCGCACGCCGCACGCGGACGGCGGCGCGCATCCGGAGTCTCCGGAATGCGCACCAGGGGCCCCCGGAATGCACACCCGGAGTTCCCGGAGTGCGCACCCGGAGTCCCCGGAGTTGGCGGGCGCAACGCCCAGCGAGCGCAGCCTTGCCGGCTCGCAGACGCCGTCGCCGCCTCGTCAGCCGACATTTTCGGGCCTGCTGGTGTCGCACCCCGCGTCTGGCGGCGCCGACCGGCCAGAGCGCCACTGCCGGCAGATCGACGTGTCGCAGCGCCGCGAGCAATTGGCTGAGGCCTTTGCAGCGGCCGGCCGGCCGGGCACGGCGGTGGGCTCGGACGACGACGCTCGCCTCCTCTCGGGCATGGTCGACTCGGCCATCGGCATGGCGATGCAGGCGCGGAGCCGCGCGGGCGCAACAGGGGCGAACGCGGCGCAGAGTCAGACGGCGACGGCGCAGGGCGCGCAAGCTCACGGTCGCACGGCCGCGACCGGCGCAGACTGGGACGGCGATGAGACGACTCGCGCAGTTGTCGACGCGGGCGCGCTTCGCGTTCGCGGGCGACAGGCTGCCGTCATCCCGTCGGAATCACGCCGCGGCAGCACCGGCACCGCGCGCCAGGCCGAGCGTGGCCACCCTGACTCACCATGATGAGGGCTCCGCAGTAATAGATAATTTTTGTACTTGTATGATGGCGGCGGTATGGATCGAATGACGGGGGCGCTCGCGGGGCTTGACCTCTTCGCCAAGACTGACGAGAGGGTGCGCGAGCGCACGGCGCTTGGCGGAGCCATCACGGTTGCGTGCGTCGTCGTGCTCGTGCTTAGCGCGGCCGAGGAGCTCGCGCTGATGCGCGCGGTCGAGCGCTCGACGCGCTTCTCTGCGTTCACGTCGCGCGAGCGACGCTCGAGGATGCAGGTGCACCTCGAGATGTGGTTCCCCGCACTCGGGTGCAACGATCTCGTCGTCGACGTGACCGACGATTCGGGCTCGCAAACGACGCACATGACTAGCGCGACGTTCACCAAGGAGCGCACTGACGGTGAAGGCCGCGCGCTCGGCGGCGACGGCGCACGGCCCGTCGGCCCCGTTGAGCTGCCGTCGCTGGGGATGGGGCTGCGCCGCAAGATCGACTCGCTGGCGTTGGCACTGCACGAGGTCTCCGTCGCGCGCGCCTGCTCGCCCGGCTGCACGCGTGACGTGCGCTCGCCGTGCCCGCTGCGTTGGACCGCCGGCGCCTCGGGGGAGTGCGTTGCGCCCGCTTGGTATGCCGGCCCTTGCGCCGGCACGGTGCGCTTCGCGCCGGCGGGCGTGGCGAGCGAGCTGATCGCCGAGATGGTCGACGAGTGCGAGGTCGATTGGCCGTGCACGCCGCCGCGCGTGCTGGGTGCGGATGCGCCGCCGCAGTGGGCAGCGGACGTGCCCGCCTCGTCACCAACGTTGCGCGCACCGTCGGTTTCGGCTGCGCAGCTCGAGGCGCACCTGCGCGCCGCACGGCGCGTGCTGCGCGCCCTTGCGAACGCCTCGCTTTTCACCCCGCCCGAGCGCGCCCAGACGAGCGCCGGCAAGGATGGCCATGTAACCGACGGCGCGAGTGCGAGTGCGAGCGCGAGCGCGCACGTTCCCGCCGCCGGCGCGTCCGCGCGGCGCGTGCTGTTCGCTGGACCGAGCGAGGGCGGCAACGCCACGCCGTCGCAAAGCAGCGCAGGCGCGGCGGACGCGGGCGAGGCGGCTGCGCGCGCGGGCGCGGAGGTGGGTGCGGACGCGGCGGGCGCGGCCGCGGCGGGCGCGGCCGCGGCGGACACGCCCGTTGCGCTCGCGCGCGCGGTGGACGCAGCAGGCGTGGGCGTGGCAGGCGCGGGCGTGGCAAGCGCGGGCGCGGCGAGCATCGCGGGCCCGGCGGGTATGGCGGGTGCGGCGGGCACGAGCGCAGCGGGCACGGGCGCAGTACATGCGCCCGCCCGTCAAAGTTCCGAGCCGCCCGGGGCGGAGGCGGGCATGGCCGAAGGCGCAGGCGCTTTGCGCGGCGCGCTCGCGCTGTCTACCATGGCTCGCGCGGCCTCCGCTCAGCTTGGTCCGCTGCTTGGCACCTTGAGGGCAGCGCCAAGCGCGCTCGCGCTGACGGCTGCGGACGAGGGCGCGCTGCGCGAGCTCGACGCGCTGCTCTCCGCGGCGGGCGAGCCCGCGCGTGCCGACGCCGGGCTGTTGCGGTCCTCAGGCGTCCAGGCCGCGGCAAGTGCATCTGCAGACGAGGCGCGCGACAGCGCGGCGAGCGCGCACGGCGCGTCGGCGAGCGCGCGCGAGCGATCGCGCGCCGAGTCGAGCGGCCGCGACGCCGGCGCGATGCAGCGCGCGGAGTATGCCATGCCCGCAGACGCGCGCGCGGCGCTCGTCGCGGCTGTTGACGCGGCGCGCCGCGCGCTCGACGGTCTCGACGCGCGGCACGGCGCGCGGCGCGCGCACGCGCTGCACTGCGTGTTTGCCTCCATTGAGCAACTGGGCGCGCAGCTGGGCGCGGCGTCGCGAGAACACACGGGCGCGCTCGCGACGCTCGCGGAGCCGGCGACGCACGCCGACCCGGCCCACGATGCGCTCCTGCGCGCGCGCGAACGATTTGATGCTCTGTTCACCGTCGTGCAGCGCGAGATGAACTCCACGGCGAGCGCGGCCGTGCGCGCCGGCGCTGGCCAGCCACTGAGCGCACGTTGGACGGACGGCACGGCGGCCGGCATCGCGGCCGAAGCGGCCGAAGCGCACGTGCCGGGCGCACTTGCGCTCGGGTGGGTGGACGCGCGGCTCGCGGAGCTCGAGGCGAGCCTCATTGACAGCCTTCACGCCGCGGTGCGAGGTCTCGACGCGCACCGGCGCGTTGAGGGGTGCACGCTGGCGGGCGCCGTAACGGTTGGGTTCGCGCCGGGTCGGCTGAGTATTACGCCGGGCTACCGCCACGGGCTCGTTCGAGCGAGCCGCGCGCACCACGCCGCGAGCCGCCGCGCCCCTTCGCCCTCGCGCGCGGGCGCGCGGCGCGCGCGGCGCGAGTCGCTCGCGTCGCACTGGTGGAATGCGAGCCACGTCGTCCGCCGGCTTTCAATTGGCGAGGCTTTCCCAGGGCAGCGGGCGCCGCTCGAGCGCGCCGCGCTGCTCACGCGCGCGCCCTCCGACGTGCGGTACGGGCTCACGGTCGTGCCGACGGAGTATGAGGACGCGCGCACGTCAAACACAGAGTTCGGCCCGTCGCTCTCGTTTGAATATTCGGCGACGAGGCACGTGCACGAGCTCGGGTGCGACTCGGCGCACGACCGGCTGCCGGGCGTGCACTTCGCGTGGGAGATCTCGCCGCTCAAGCTTCGAATTGTGGACTCGGCGAAGTGGAGCGCGTCCGCGTGCGCTGTGCGGTTACTCTCGATCGGAGGCAACTTGTTCGTCGTTGGGCAGGTTGTCGACAGGCTGCTGCACCTTGTCGTGCGGCTGCGGCTCGGTGGGCGACGTGAGGCGTGACCCCACGCAATTGCATTTTCTTCTTTTTTTCCCCGGACGAATAGCTGGGCCGCGCAGCTTGCTGCCACGTGCGTGTCTACCCGCCACCGAGCCCGCCCGCGATGGTCACGCGTGGCCGCCGACCGCGGCTTGCGCCCACCATGGCTGGCGGAGCGGTCGCCGTCGCCAGGGGGCCCTGCGCCGCGCGCAGCACGACCTGCTGGTGCGGCGCATCGTCGCTGCATGGCTGCATCCTTGCGGCGCCCGCGCTCTCGCGCTCGAGGCAGAGCTTGGCGTGCTCGAGGCGGCCGCCGATCATCGCCCACCATTTGGCGCCTGTTTGGTGGCAGTCGGCGAGCGTCGGCATGGCGCCGCGCTTGCCCGACGCGGAGAGGCATTGCTGCGTGGGCGTAGAGCGCGCGGTTTGGAACTTGAAGAAGCTGTAATAGCCCTGCGGTATGGCGCGGCGCGCGCGAGTCGGGTTGGCTCTATGAGCGCGCGCGGATTCGCAGCGCGGCGCCCCTCGTGCCGGATGGCGGTGCCAGGTGAGGCGGGCTGCACCTCGCCACGCGGCTTGTCGAATCGAACGGTCACGTCCCAATAAAGCTCAGCGTCCTCCGTGTCGCACTTGCGGAAGCGCAGGCCGTCAAAGCACGACGCTCCGCCCCGTGAGACGAGCAGAAAGCCGCGCGAATGGAGCGGCGTGTCGACGACTGCGAAGGAGGTGAAGCCAAAATCGCACGGCTGCATCGCCGCGAGGTTCCATCGGCGCGCGAGACAGTGCTGGCCACCATCTGATGAGACGAGCACGCCTCCGTGCTCCGTCGGGGCGACGTCCCACGCGAGCGCGCTCCGCGCCTTGCAGTTGCCGAGCCGCACCTTGGAATCCCACGGGCCCGCCTGCACGCGCTCAAGGCACCGCGCCCCCGCGCTCGGGTGGAGGAAGCTGACGAGCGACTTGCGCCGGCCCACGATGCCAAGCGTCCAAAGCGAGCTTGCGTCGCATGGCACGAAGCCGTGCGGGCCAAGGCAAAGGTCGTCGATCAGATCCTGCGCACGCGGCGCTTGGCGCGCGCGCGCGCCTGGTCGGCGCTGCGCCCTGTGGCCGCGCGCGCGTAGGCGCTACGGAGCACCTGCAACTGAAAGACGGCTCGCGCCGGCAGCGGCCCCTGCGAGGCCCGGCTGCGGGTGGCCAGCGCGAGGAGGATCGCGCCAACCGCGATCGCCCCGCCTACAAGGACGATCGACATGGACGGAGTCCCGCTTCTGACCTGTCTGATTTTCTAAAAAAAAGTTCGCCACTCCCGCGCTCGCCGCAGCGCACGCAGTCGCAGCCGGCGGCGCGCGGCGGCGTCCTCCCCCCCACCACAGTGGTCGTGCGCGACGCTGCGCCGGCGCCGGCGCGCTTCGCGTGCGAGGCGCTCTGGCGCGATGCGGTGCGGCCCGTGCGGCCGCATCACGTCTTCAGGAAGGTGGGGTAGTTGACGGAGCGGCTCGAGTTGCGGTAAAACTTGCACGAGATGCAGTCGAGCGGCGTGCCGCCTTGCTGCGCCTTTTTCGCGTCCTTCGCGTCGTAGACCTTCATCTGCAGGATGAATTCCGTCTCGCGGCAGTACTTCTCATTGCCGAGCAGGTAGGCGACGCGGACAGGCATTTGTATTCTGTAGCCGTTGCCCGTCGGCGCAATGTCGGCCGTGTCCCACACGCCCTCGCACACAAACTCATTGTTGCTGCGCAGCTGCTTCGTGATCGGCACGTCGAACTCGCCGACCCGGACGGCGAGCAGCGAGTCGAATGGTACGCGCGTGTTGGCGACCTGAAAGACGAGGACATAGCTCTGCTTGTTGGCCACCTTGACGGTATTGCGCGATGGGAAGGTCTCGTCCCGCTCGCACTTGGTGTGCACCGCGACGAGCCCACCCTGCGCGTCGTGCGCGCAGATCTGCAGCCGAAACTCAAAGAGCTCCGCCGGGCCCTCGACCTCGATCGGCTCGGCGACCACGGGGTTGGGCGCGGAGTCGGCGGTAGGGTTGATCGGCGCGTGGCGGCTCATCGGCTCCGCATGTGGCTCGACTCTGTCACCCTCCGCCTCCTCGTCCGTGTCCGCGCCGGCGCTGCGGCGCGGCGCTACGCGGCGGTCGTCGCCCGCCACGTTGTCAGCGGCATCGCGCGCGGCTCCGTTGGCCTCGCGCGAGTTGGCCGTTTCATCGTCCTCCTCCTCCCCGTCAGCCTCGGCCGACCGGCCCTCCGACCGCTCGTCCTCGTCCACGTCCTCGCGCCGCGCGCCGCTCATTTTGCCTTCGGCGCTCCTGGGTTCGCCTTTGGGGTGTGGGTGGGCCCTGCCGCCCGAAAATTTTTATGGCCATCGGCCGTGCAGCATGAAGTTCGGCCGCGTCCTGAAGCAGCACATGCATCCGCCGTGGGCGGCGCACTACGTGCGTTGCTGCCGCGCCGCGCGGCCGCGCGCGCCAGCCGTGGGCGGCGCACTACGTGCGTTGCTGCCGCGCCGCGCGGCCGCGCGCGCCAGGCCATCACGGCGGCGCACGCACGCCGCGCGTGCGCAGATCGACTACCCGAGGCTCAAGCGCACGGTGTACACGACCGAGTGCGTGCAGGGCGCCGACCCGGCGCTGGTGAACGAGCACGCTCGCGAGTCGGCGCTCGACTCATACGTGCAGCTCTTCATGGGCGAGTTGGACGAGGAGATTGAGCGCGTGAGCGCCTTTTACCAGAGCAGCGCGGCGGAGCTGCGCGCGCAGCTCTCGCAGCTGCAGGCGGAGCAGCAGTCGGTTGGCGCGTCTGAGTCGATGATCGAGGCGCTCCGCGAGGTCGGGCGCACGGCCGTGCTGCTCGTCCAGTTCCTTGAGCTCAACCTGACGGGTCTGCGCAAGATCCTCAAGAAGCACGAGAAGCGGATCACGGGCCATCCCGTCGCCGCGCGCTACCTGAGTGCGAGGAGAGATAAGGAGCATGCGCTGCAAAAGCTGAACGCGCACGTCGAACTCGACGAGATCTACGACGCCGTGCGCGACGCGATCGACGGCGCGCGCAACGAGCTTGAGGTGCAGCGCGCGCTCGCGCCCGACGGCGCGTCGGCGCGCCGGCTCGCACCCGCCGCCAAGCCGGCGGGTTGCGCGGCGTCTGCGCACGGCACGAGAGCGCTCTCGCCGGCGTCTCGCGAGGCGCTCGACGCGCGCGTGCAGGCGCTCGAGGGCGGCGCTGTGGCGCGCACGCCCGCGCGCGCCGCGCACGCGCCGCTCGGCCGTCAATTGTCCATTTATGCGCACGAGCCCGTGCTGCGCGAGATGGCGGACAGCCTGCGCGAGCTCAAGCACGCGTCGCGCTTCGTGAACACGCTCGTCGTCTCGCTCGCCGAGACATCGGGCATCACGGCAGATGAGGGTCAGGGCATGCGCAAGTCGGACTCGAAGCTGGCCCTCGCTTTGAACTTGCTCTCCACCTTCATCTTCATGCTCAACTACTACATCATCCTGCCGTCGAGCGGCGCGTACTGCATGGCGCTAGGTGCGCCACCCTCCTTCTCCGGCATCGTCGTCGGCGTCCTGCCCGCCGCCGCGTGCCTCGCGGCGGTCGTCTACAGCTTTGCGACGCAGTTCTCGTGTACGCGATGGCGGCCGCGCCGCCGCCCGCGCATCCCGCCTTCCCGCCGCGCGTGCGTGCCCGCGCCGCTTGCGCTCACCCGTCGCCGCCCGCCCGTGCGCCCGCGCGTGCGCCCGCGCGTGCGCCCGCGCGTGCGCCCGCGCGTGCGCCCGCGCGTGCGCCCGCGCGTGCGCCCGCGCGTGCGCTCGCGCCACTCGCGCGCCGCGGGCAGACCGCGCGCCGCTGCTCGCGTCCGCGGCGCTCTGCAGCGTGGGCAACGTGGCGTATGCACTCGCGCTGCCCTACGGCTCGCTCAAGCTCATGCTGTGCGGGCGCATCCTCGTGGGGATGGGCGGCGCGCGCGTTGTAAATCGGCGGTACATCGCCGACCACGTGGACCTCGAGTACCGCACGGAGGCGTCCGCGGCGTTCGTCGCGTTCACCGCGCTCGGCATGGCGGTCGGGCCGGGCGTCGCGGCGGTCGTCGCGGCGCTGCCCGAGACGGAAGTGTACGGTCTTCCGATCAACGGGCTCACCGCGCCGGGCTTTGCAATGCTTCTCTTTTGGCTCCCCTACCTCGCCGCCGTCGCCATCGCGTTCGTCGAACCGCCCCTGTACCGCGCGCAGCCCGCGCAGGGCACGAGCGCGCACGATGGCGCGCGTGGCGGTGGGCACGGCGCGGGCGCGGCAAGGGCGCACGCCGCGGCGCGGGGCGGGAGCGCGGCCGCGCCGTTGCTGCCGCGCGGCGCGCCCGAGGACGTTGCCGCCGCGGCGTGCGCGTGCGGCGGCGCGGCGGGCTCGCCGCCGAGGACAGCGCGCGCGCAGCTGAGCGCGCTCAGCTCGGCGAGTAAAGTGAGTAATTTTGGCGACGCAGAGTCGGTGCCGCTGCTCACGATCGAGCGCGCGCCGGGCGGCGAGGCGTCGCGGCCGCGCCTCGTCGTCGTCCTCGCGCTCCTCTGGCTGTACCTGCTCGACAAGTTGCTCGGCGAGGCGTGGCTCACGTCCGTCCCCATCGTCGCGCGGGCGCAGTTCGAGTGGAGCGAGCAGCGGGTTGGCCTCTTCCTGTGCGTGGTGAGCGGCCTCGTGCTGCCCGCCTCGCACGTCTGCTCGATCGCCTTTGCGACCGTCGCCACGCACGAGCGCGAGCGCACCATCATCGCGTACGCGCCGCGCCGCGTGCGCGCCCCGCTGCCCCGCCGCCACGCCGCCCTGCGCCGTGCGCCCGCGCGCGCCCGCGGCTGGCACGCGCGGCGCGGTTCGCGCGCGCGCCGCTCACGCGGCGCGGCGGGGGGTGCGGTGCGGCGCGCGGCGCAGCGTTATGATGTGCACGGTGCTGCTCGGCGGCGGCCTGCTGCTCTGCGTGGCGCGCCCGTTCGCGAGCGCTGCCTCGTACGTCGCGGGCGCGGTCATCTTCTTCGTCTCGACCAACTTGCTCGAAGCAGCGGCCATGTCGCTTCTGAGCAAGAAGATGCCCAGGCAATGGGCGGCAGGTGCGCGCGACACGCGCTCGTCGGCCGCGCGCCGTCGCGCGCCCTCTCTGCGTGACCGCAGCGCGCGCCCCTCGGCGCCCGCCGCGCTGGGCGCTGAGCTGTGAACGCCTCGCGGCGCGCCGCGTGCGGCGCACAGGCGTCTTGAACTCGGGCTTCTTGACGACTGTCACGGGATTGGGCGGGCGCGTGATCGGCAACCTGCTCGTCACGCTCCTCGGAGGCGTCGTCGGCGCGCGCCGGCTGGACACGGTGCTGCTGGTGCCGCTGTTTGCCGCGTGGCTGGTCTCCATGCTTCTGTTCTGCGCGGGCTTCAGGCGCTTCTCTACCGCCTGACTGTGGTTCATCACGAAACCCCCGTGATAGGATTCGTAAGAGTCGAGGACACAGTGGACTACGTCGGCGTCGCCCTGCGCTGCCCGCACGCCGGCGGCGCGCGAGCAACGACGTGCGGCCGATGAGCCCCTCAAGCGCGGAGCGCACGCGCGCCGTCGGCGGCGGGCACGCCTTGTCCGTCCGCCGCGCAGTGCGCGCGCGGCGCGGCGCGCCAGTTGCGCGCGCGCCAGACGGCGACACTGCCGTCGCTGCCGAATGCGAAGAGCATGGATTGCACTGAGGCCAAGCAGAGCACGCCGTCAGGCGCGTCGAGCCTTGCGACGAGCTCACCGTCAAAGCAATTCCACAGCGAGACGCTGCTCCCCCACCGGTGGCCCGTCGCGAGGAATCGGCCGGCGCACGAGGCGAGGGACAGACCGCAGCAGTCCACGTCCGCCGAGTCGGGCAGCGCGTCAAAGCTCAGCCGCGGCTGCCAGCGCTCGCCGAGCGCGAACGCGCCCGCGCCCGCGCGCGCGGCGCGCGAGAAGACGTGGACCTCGCCGTAGCAGTCGGCGACGGCGAGGATGCCAATGGGCAGCAGCGCGATCGCACTCGCGGACGGCGCGTCGTCGCCGCGGAGCACCTGCACGAGCTGCGGCCTCTCACCGGACTCGCCCTGCTCGAAGATATGCATGCGGCCCGCGCACGCTACCGCGACGAGCGAGCCGCACGACGCGATGCTCGCCTGACCGGGCGCGTGGCTGAGCAGCGGCGGCGAGAGGAGCTCGCCGCTGAACGCGTCGAAGCACGCGACAAGCGTGTCCTCGCCCGCGGCGATCACAACGCCGCCGCACGCGGCGAGCGCGCTGATCGCGCCGCACAACGTCTGCACCGCGCGGCACACGCGCCCGCCGTCCGCGAGGTCGTGGATCCGCACGAGGCCGCCGGCGTCGGCACACGCGGTCGCGACGAGCCCCCGAGTGCACACGATGGCCAACACGTCGACGGCGCCCGCGCCGGGCAAAAAGCTGAGCGAGAGGCGAGGCGCGTTGACCGCCCACAGCATCAGCCCGGACGGTCCGGCGCTGACCAGATGCGGCGCGCCGCGCACCACCGCGGCGCCGGGCGAGACGGCGCAGCAGCCCAGGTTGAGCGAACTCAGCTCGACTGTCGGCAGCACACGCCACAGGCCGCAGTCGAAGACGTGCAGCGCGCGCATCCAGCCGCCGCGTGCCGTCGGCTCCTCGGCCGCCACGGCCGTGCCCGCCGGCGCGCCGCCGCTCGCCTCCGCGCGCAGCTCGACGCAGCGTGGCGAATAGAGCACCGCACGCGCCGCCTCCTCGGCGACGCTTGGCTTGCCGTCGCGCCGGCAGCCAACCGCGCGGCACGTGCGCGCAACGCACGCAAGGTCGATCGCGCCGGCGCACCTGTCCTCGTCGCAGAGGTGGACGAGCACTTGCACAAGTAAGTCGGCGGGAAGGTCGAGAAGCAGCTTGGCCGCCATGGCCCGTCCGCCTCTTCGTCCTGCCCTCGCCAGTCCTCCTCGACCTTCCTGCCCTCCGTCCTCCTCGGGCCGCCCGCCGCTGGCCTTGTATCAGCAGCTTCGCCGGCTCTCGCTCCGGACGGCCCTCGGCCGGTGCGCGGGAAAGTGCGGTCGCGTGCGCGGCGGGCTTGGCGCCGATGCGCAGCGAGCGCGGCACGGGCGCGCCCGACTTGGGTGGGCCCGCGAGCGCGGTGCGCGGTGCGAGGAGGCCGAGCGAGCGCGGCAAGACGGTGCAAGGGGCGCCGATGCGCGACGAGCGCGTCGGTGCGTCCATGGGCGCGACGCGCGACGGACCGACCGCGCGTGTGGCCGCGCCGTCGGCGGGTACGGCGCGGCGCCCATCGACCGAGGCGCCGGCGGCGGGCGCGGCGGCGGGCGTGGCGGGCGCGGTGTCGGCCGCGCCGCTGCCGCGCGCCGCGCCCACGCGCAAGCGCCCGCGCGCCGACCGCCAGCCGCGCGAGCTGACGCGCGAGCAGCAGCTCGCGCAGCTCGCCGCGCGGCTCAAGAACGCCGCGCGCCGCAAGCGCAAGGACACGGCGTGGCGGCGCTCGCCGGCGTTCGCGCTGCTGCAGGAGAGGAAGGCGCTCGAGGCCGAGCGCCGCGCGCAGTTAGAGCAGGTCGCGCACGACGCCGAGCAGCTCCCGTTGCACAAGCCGCCGCCGTGGTGGGCAGCGCTCTGGGCGGAGAGCCCGCGCCGCAAGCAGCAGACGTCGCTCCGCGTCGAACTGGGCGGCGACTTGGCGCTCTCGCGGCCGGAGTGGGAGCTCGATCCGGCCTCCGTCTTCAGCCTCCGCCTCGAGCCGCGCTCCCTCGACGAGGTGGACCTCCTCTGGTCCTTCCCGCCGGCCAATCCCGGCTCGAGCAACGCGTGGGTCGGCCTCTTTCCGGCGCAGGACGGCGTCCACGACCCTCGCGGCCGGGTGCGCTTCCGGCTGTTCACGCGCGACGCGCAGTGCGGCGTCTCGACGTACGGCGCCAAGTTCTGGCGCGGCCTGCCCGACGGCGAATACCTCTTTGCGCTCATGGCCGATTATGGCGTCGAGTCGCGCGCGCTCTCTCAGCGCTTTTGGCTGCTCGACGCTCGCGTGGTGATGCTTGACGCCGAGCCGGGCGGCGTCGCGCTCGCGTCGGCGCTTGACTCGTCGAGCCGCGCAGCGAAGCGCTTCGCTCTGTCGAGCCACGCGCTCATTGACGCCGAGCATGAACGCGAGGACGAGCCGCAGGACGAACGCTGCTATTTTCCCGTCCCGCTCGTCGACGTTGTTCTTGGCCGCGAGGCGGAGCCGGCGGCCGCAGCCGCGGCGGGGGGCGGCGCGGCGGGCAACGGCGTGGCGGGCGGCGAATCGACGGGCGGCGGCGCGGCAGGCGGCGACGCGGCGGGCGGCGGTGCGCCGGGCGGGGGCGCCGCAGCTGCGGGCGGCTTTGGCGGCGTGAGCTCCGTCATCTCACACCGGATTAAGCGCGTCTACCAGCTGACTGACAAGGAGTCGTACCTTGACTGGGGCCTCTCATCCGACTACGAGGCGGTCGGCGACGAGCGGCGGGCAAAGCCGAGCGCGAGCGCGCCCGACGTCTACGTCGCCGCGGACGTCGTGCGAGTCATGCGCGCGGGCAAGCAGACCGGGCTGGGTGGCAACACGCACGGCTCGGAGGGCTACGGCGAGGCGACGATAGGCTCTGTGCACAAGCTCGTTCTCCTCATGCAGAACCTGCGCGCGCTCATCCTTGCCAACCTCTACAAGGACGCTCAGTGGTGCGCGGCGCACGCGCGGCAGATGCGCCGCCAGCGCCGCGCACGGCCGCGCGTCCGACGCGCGGCGAGCCGAGCGCGCGCGGCCGTCGCCCCTCCGCGCGCGCGCGCCGCGCCACCCGCCGCGCCGCCCGCCGCGCGTCGCTTAGGAACCCGCTGTACGACCTGACACCCCTCTCCACGTTTGTGGACATCGGCTCGGGCTACGGCAAGGTTGTCGTGCATGCCAAGCTCGAGGCCAAGGTGCGCCGCTGCGTGGGCATCGAGTGCGTGCACTCGCGGCACGTGATTGCGGACAAAGTGCTCTCGATGCTCCGAGCCGACCTCCACGACGAAACCCACCGTGCCGCGGCCGGCCGGCATGTCGGTGACGACGGCGGCGGCGCGGCGACGAGCCAGACGGGCAGCCAGCCCGCCGGCGCGCCGGAGCTGAGCGGCGGCGCGGGCGCGAGCGGCTCGGACGCGACGACGTCGCCCACGACCGCCGCGAGCACGGCGGCGGCGCCCGACCTCGCCGCACTGTGGGGCCTGCCCGCGTGCGTCGACCTGACCGCGCTCTCGACGCCGTACGTGAAGGACACGGACCTATATCGCGGCATCGAGCTGCGGTGCGCGCCGCCGCGCACGTGGCGCGCGCCACCCGGCGCCCTGCGGGACGGACACGGCCGGAGAGCGCGCGCGCGCGTGCGCTGTCTGTAACTGTGGGTCGCCGGTCAGTGTGGGGGGGTGGGGGAAGGGGGGGGGTTGCTGCACTCTAATTACGCCGACGGCGGGTTCCGAGCCGGCCGTCCGGTGCGCGGGCTGCACCCTCCTTCTACGGCGCGTGCGCCGGCGAGCGGCGGGCGGCGCTCGGCAGTTGCCTTTTTGCGAGCTGACGGCAGGCGTAATCTCGCGTCGCCCGTATGCGCGCAGGCACGACGACGCGACGCTCGACGAGAGCCTGCCGTTCACGCACATCTACGTCTTCGACCGCGTCTTCTCGAAGCGCACACTGATTGCGCTCGCGCAGGTGCTCACGCGCTCACCCTTCTTCGTCTTCGTCTCGTTCCGTCCGTGCAATGAGTGGTGGCGGTACGGGCTCGTGAAAGTCCAGCCCGTCGCGAAGTTGAATTGCCGCACAACTGGCAAGGAGGGGTGCAACGCTTACGTCTACATCAACCTCGAGCGCGCGCCGGGCTTCACGCACCTCAAAGCGTAGAGCGCGGGGGGCGGGGGCGTGCGGAGCGAGCGTCGCCTCGGCGCGCGGGACGCCCAGCGCGCCACCGTCATTGTCAATCTTCCGTGAGGAGAGTCAGGCTGGGCCGGGAATACCATGAGCAGCGAGTCGGCGCCTTGACGCGCGTACGCCGGAGGGAGAGCTTGTGTCCGTCTGTGCCAACCACGGTGCTGGTGCACCCAACGCGTGTGCCGGGCGCCTCAAGCGCTAAAAGAAATTTTGCACCGCATGCACACGCGCCCTCGATCCAGCTGTGCGCCGCGCACGCCTCGCTCGCCAGCACGCGCCGCACGCCGCACAGCTCACACGACGAAGCAGTCCGTCCACGAGCCGCACCGGCTGGCGCGCCCTCAGCTGCGCGACACGTGCTCGTGACGCGCGCCCGCTGACACGGCGCCGCTGCGCCGTTGCTTCTCGCGGCCGCAACGGCTGCGTACGCCGCTGTCGGCCACCGTGCCCGACGCGGACAGCGCAAAGCTACAATTGTGCCTCCCTTGGCCTTGCCCCCCCCCGATGACGTCCCCGCAGATACGACGCCGCGCCGCGCTACACCTGGGAAGCAGTTACCGTCGCGGTCGCCGACGCGTCCGTTGAATAGGCGAGCGATGGCACTCGCGCCTTGACACGGGACGCGAGCGTCGCGAACGCCGTTGGGCGCCGCACGCGCGGTTGAGAGGACGCCTGGCCCGCCGAGAAGGACTCGCCCGCAAACGCGATGTGATGGCGCAGCTCGGCGAGCGCGCTGATCAAGTTCTCGCGCGCAGTGACCTGCGCGAGCTCAGCGTGCACGAGCTCGCTCCCGCAGAAGTAGACCTGCGTGAGCACGTGCCGGGCGGGCGCGTCCGAGAGTGGCGAGTTGGCGCCGGTCGCGTCGGGGATCTCGAGGCCGTTGAGCAGCTCGAGGGAGGAGAGGTGGCTGGAAAAGTCAGGACGGCCACTGCGCACGCGCACGATGGCGAGCAGCTCGGGGGGCACGTGCAGCAGCGCCTGCAGCTGCGCGTCGCGCTCGGCCCCCGTGCCGGCCTTCGCCATGCCCTCGACGCCGGGCGACGTGACGTAGATCGTCACGCACAGCCGCTGCGTCGAGCGGCGCGCAACGTCGGCAGGCGCGGCGAGAAGGAGCGGGCCCAGCCCGCGCGCGAGCAGGTCGATAATTGACTGCGCCGACGAGAGACCACGCACGACGAAGATGGCACGCGCGCGCTGCAGCGACGCGAGCGACTCGCCGACGGACGGTTCCGCGTGCGTGCGGCCGAGCGCAGCCGACGTGAGGCCGTGCGGCTGCGCGGCGGCATTGGAACCCGTCGACATCATCATGCGCGCGGGCACGACGAGCAGGAGCAGCGTCCACGCCAGCGCCCAGTCGAGCTGCAGCGGCGGGAGCGCGCCAAAGGCGACGAGGAGGTGCAAGCCGACCGTCACCGCTGAATACTGCGCGCAGGCGGGCGGCAGGCGGGTAGAAAGCGGGCGGCAGGCTGTGAGCGGGTCGCGCGCAGGCGCCCGTTTGCGCTCGCGTAGGTGCGCGCGCGCGTAGGTGCGCGCGCGCGCGCGCACGCACCGCCACGTCGAGGACGACGGTGTAGTCGGTGATGAGTAGGCGCGGCTTGTCGTCGGTGTCGTCGGTCCCAGCGCCGGCCGGCGAGGCGCGCGCGCGGAAGAGGCTCGCCCACTGGCCGTCCATCGCGCGCCTGACGGTGCGCGCAAAGAAGAGGAGCTGGATGGCCGCGTTCGCGTAGAAGACGACGGGCATGGCGAGCCCGTGCGCGACACTCTCCGGTGCAGCGCAGCCCAGGCCGACGGTCGAGCCACCGACGAGCGGCTGCGTCGCAAACGAGAGGGCGAGGCCTGCACCGATGAGGCTGACGGCGATGAAGGCGAGACGCGCCACTTCGCCGAGCAGCAGCCAGCGCACCGAATCGCAGCGCGCACGCAGCGACTGCCCGTACGTTGAGAGCGCGACGCCGCCGTGCACGCGTGCGCGTGCGCCGCCTTGCACACGCCGCGCTGGCTTGGCGGACTGCGTCAAGGACGGTGTATCGACTGTCGAGTCGACCGCGAGCTTGCCCGTGTTGGTCGCGCTCCGCTCATCGGCAAGCAAGATATTATCGGCCGCGAGCTTGCCCGTGTTGGTCGCGCTCCGCTCATCGGCAAGCAAGATATTGTCGGCCGCGAGCTTGCCCGTGTTGGTCGCGCTCCGCTCATCGGCAAGCAAGATATTATCGGCCGCGAGCTTGCGCGCGCGCCGGCGGCGGTGCACCTTGCGCAACACCGCGTCCGCCCATTCGTAGGCGGAGCGCGGCTGCGTCGCAACGCGCACCTGCGCGGCTGACTCGACGACTTTGGCCGCCGAGCGTAAGAAGACGGAGAGCACCGCGACGCAACCCGAGCCGAGGCCGATGCACACAACCTGGTCGGCGAGGCCGATTGGCGGGAACGACGACGAATACGGGCCCATCACCTTGAGGCGCACCGGCTCGCCCTTCAGGTAGCGCACGCCAACGCGGCGGACCGCGCCGTCGGCCGACTGGGTGGCCTGCACGGGCCCCGGCGGGCCGCCGCCAAAGAAGCTGCTCGGCGCGCCCGTTGAAGTGCGCGACTTGACGGCCATGCGCGCGGGCGGCGCGGGCACGGCCGGCAGCGGCGGCGCTGACTTTGCGAGCTCGTCTACCGCGGCCGCGTCGGGAGCGGCGGTGAGCGCGCAGAGCAGGCGCGAGCGCCACGTGCGCTCAGAGCGCGCGCGCTCGTCGGATCCGCCGGTGCGCGTCGGCCGGCTGATGACGAAGACGACATCGTAGAGCGTTGCGCCCTGCGAGACCGAGAACGGGTGCGCGACGATGCCGTCGAGCGCAGGCGCAGAGATGTGTGCCCAGTCACCCGCACTCACCTTGAACGGACGGTCGAGACGCACGTCGAGCGTGTAGTGCTCGGCGGTGATGCCGACAATTGGCACGGCCTTGCGCGACGTCCACCCCGCCGAGAGGTTGCGGTAAAGCCGGTCACAAATGTAGACAATGGCCGACGCGGCGATCCATTTGAAGGTTTGCGAGCGCTGCTTGCCCAAATGGCGGAACTCGTTGTCCATCGTGTGCGCGATCGAGCCAACGTAGAAGACGATGACGAGGTGGTGCAAGACGTAGAAGGCGCGGTACGAGAAGCCCTTCGAATGGCGCAGATAGCTCGTCAAGAGGATGACAAGCGTGAGGAAAGTCAGCGCGTAGCCCGTGATCATGATCTCCGAAATGAGCTTGGCGCAGCTGCGCACACGCAGCGCAAGGGCAACGGGGAGGGGTGTGACGCGTCGTGCGCGCGCGCAGGTTGCTGGGCGCGGCACAGCAAGCGCGCGCACGCCGGCTGCACGCCGCCCTGGCACATGACGCCAAAAAAGGCGATGAACAGAACCGACACGAGCACGAGCGTGATGAGGACCGCGTAGCCGAGGTAAACGTGCAAGAAGTACGCCCAGGCCGTGTTGCCCAACCCGCTCACCGTGATAAGGTGGCGGCACATGCTGATGGGCAGCAGCGCCATCTGGAAAAGCGTCGCATGCTTCGTGCCAAACAAGGCCGCCGGCACGATGCGCTGCATCCAGTAGAAGGGCGCGGCGGGCTGCAGGGCGGCACGCCGCTCGGTCCATCTGACAAGGAAGAAGTGCGAGAAGACGAGCAGCGTCGCGAGCGTGTGCGAGAGCACGAAATGAATCGTGACGCGACGGGCGAGCAGCGAGCCGAGCGCCCGGAGTGCCCACACGCGCCGCTCAGACTTCTCAATGTAGTTGCGCACGGCGGTGTATGTAAGCATCGCGTACACGTCGAGTCGGGGCCCACTCGTCGCGCCTGGCTTGCTCGCTGCGAGCACGACTGCGGCGCGGGGGCTCGACATGCTCCTCACGTCCTCGGCCTTCGTTCGACTTCGATGACTTCGCAAAACGTCGAGATTCACGGGGAGCAGGTACTTGTTTATTATTATACGAAATAAAGGCTTTTGAACAGCTGCGAGGCACCGTGGTCCCCGTCGGCGCGGCGCGCGCCGGCGCGGCCGTGCCGGCCGGCAGCTTCGAAACGCCGGCTGCCTTGACGACGCCTGCCTTTGCCATCCAGGCTGCGCCCTCGCGCTCTGCTGGCCGCGCTCCGCGCGCCCCGCCGCCCCTGCCCATCGACTGCGCCGGCACCGCAAACAACGTACTTTTCGCCCCGGTCGGTGGGTTTGGGGGTGGCGGGGCGCGCGCGCACGGCCGCACGAGCGACGGCGGCGTGGCCTTCTCTACGACGAAACCTTCGCTTGCGACGGCTGCGCCCTCGCGCTCTGCTGGCCGCGCTCCGCGCGCCCCGCCGCCCCTGCCCATCGACTGCGCCGGCACCGCGAACAACGTACTTTTCGCCCCGGTCGGTGGGTTTGGGGGTGGCGGGGCGCGCGCGCACGGCCGCACGAGCGACGGCGGCGTGGCCTTCTCTACGACGAAACCTTCTCTTGCGACGGCTGCGCCCTCGCGCTCTGATGGCCGCGTTCCGCGCGCCCCGCCGCCCCTGCCCATCGACTGCGCCGGCACCGCGAACAACGTACTTTTCGCCCCGGTCGGTGGGTTTGGAGGTGGCGGGGCGCGCGCGCACGGCCGCACGAGCGACGGCGGCGTGGCCTTCTCTACGACGAAACCTTCGCTTGCGACGGCTGCGCCCTCGCGCTCTGCTGGCCGCGCTCCGCGCGCCCCGCCGCCCCTGCCCATCGACTGCGCCGGCACCGCGAACAACGTACTTTTCGCCCCGGTCGGTGGGTTTGGGGGTGGCGGGGCGCGCGTGCGCGGCCACGCGGCCAGCATCGCGGCGCTTGCCACGCTGGCGGCGGGTGGCGGTGCGCTTCGCCGCGGCGACAGGGGGCTGCGACGCGGCGGGGAGGGCGGCGGCTCGCTGGCGGCGGGCGTCGCGCTCTGCAGCGGCGGCGGGCGGCTTGGCGACGTGGCAGGCGGCGGCTCGGGGGTGGCGGTCGTCGCCGACGATCTTCGGGCCTCGGCGTGCGCGTGCGCGTCGGCCGGTGGTGTGATTGACGGCAGCCACCGGTGCGGCGGCGCGCGGGCGGCGGCGCGCGGTGGCTAGGCGCGTGTGGGCCTTTGGGCCTGCTCCGCCTGGCGCCTCGCTGCGCACTTCCTGACCCCATCTGTTGACCCGTCGGAAAGCGTCGTTATTATTTGAAGGACGTACTTAACCCAATATTGCGGAAGGCAAGCCCTCCGTTGATACGAACTCTTCCCTGGAGTGGGGATTTCCTCGGTGGCGCCCGTGCGTGGTGCAGTCGTGGGCGGCTTTGACGGCAATGCCGGCCTCTACAGCCTCATCGCTAACATCTCTTCGTCCTCGCGCGCCTGCAATTCGTCGCTCCGCTCACCGCGCAGCGCGCCTCCGGTCGCGCGCCGATTGAAGTGGCGCTCATGGCGCAGGGGGCCGGCGGGCGCTGTTTTGGTGGTCACCTGCGGGGCCGCCGGGCGCAAAACGCGTGAGTCGAACGCATCGAGCCCCCCGCGACGCTCGTCGCGCCAGCGCGCGGCGCGAGGCGCGGAGGTCATGGCGGTTGTCCTTTGCGGGCCGACGGGTGCATCAGGTTCTGATGCACGCGGTCCGCTCATCGAGGACACGTCGGGCCCGCGACCGATCGGCTCGCGCACCACGGCGCCGCGACGGCGAGCAGCGCAGCGCGCGAAATCACGCCGTGGTTGCGCGGCAGGACGTGGCGGGCGCAAAAGGGAGGGGGAGGAGAGGGTACGTTCAGTGGCCTCCACGGCTAGGTGTCGGATGTTGCTCGTGAGGGCACGCGCGCAGGCGTGAGGCACGCTCAGCCAGCGCGCGGCCATCTTCAGGGTGGGGCACGGTCTCAAGGCCCGAGGTGTGTTCCCTCCCCGCTTCGTCCTCGTTGTCCTCTGTGACAACCACAGCAAAGGGTAGGGCGACGCGAGCTCGCCGTTCAGAACGGGCGCACCATCTTGGCAAGCAGCCGATCCGCCGCAAGAGTCACGCCCGCCACCGTCGGCGAACCGTGCTCGCGCGCAGCCTTGGGCCTGTCGGCTCCGCCTCCGCCGGCGGATCCCGCGCCGGTGCGCAGCGCGGGCTGGGAGAGCGCGCGCAGCGGGCCGTGCATGCGCGCGCCGTCAAGCTCGCCATGCGGCGTCGCCTCGCCGCTGCGGTCGTGCGGGTCGTACGCCCCGTGCCGGAGAAAGCGCGCCTGCGAGCGCGGCGACGTGCATCGGCTCGGTTCGACCGTGTCCGCCTCGAGCGCGCTCGGCCTGCGACTCGTGCTCCGCGACCACGCGGGCAACGCCGCGCGCGCGCGCGCAGACGAAGCGAGCGCATCGCTGGCGACGGCGCACGCAAGCGGTTCGGGCGTGCACGCCCGAACCGGCGGATCGGCGCGGTCGGCTGCGTCAGCAGCCACGGCGCGCAACGGTTGGCCCCGCGCCGCCGCCGCCGTGTTCGCCTCGTCTGGCGCGTAGCGCGCGAGAGGCGCTCTCACGAGCGCGCGCTCGACGCGCTCGAGCTCAGCGCGCAGGACGGCGACGCCCACCTCGGCGGCGTGCAGCGCGGCAGTCGATTGTGCGAGGCGTTGCGTGCGCCCACCCACCCGCGCCGCGCCGCTCCGCCACGCGCACCACGCGCGCGATCCGGCGGCGAGGAGCTGGCGGAGCGCACCGAAGGGCACGGCCGCCGCCGTCTCGAATCCAGAGAGGGCAACGCCCGTCGCCACATCGCGCAGCGCCGCGAGCTCAAGAAGGGCGCGCCGCACGCCCATGCGGGCCCACCGCGGCGGTGCGGCGGACTGGCCGTTGGCCATCATGAATGCTCGACTTGAGCACCAATCAGCGCAACGAAACTACCGGCGACGTTCCGGCCCTTTACCCCCATACCTTAAAAGTTTCTTTCAGCTGGCTTCCTGTATCTCGCGCTCACCCACACACGCCAGAGGCGGGCCCCCGTCTTGCGGTTGACCGTGAGCAGCTTGTCGAAGCTCGCGCTGCCGCCGCCGCCGCCGCTGCCGTCCGCGCGCGGCGGTACGGGCTCAAAGCCGCACGCGGCGAAGAGCGCGTCGACCTCGGCGGTGTCAAAGAAGTAGACCATCGTCCCGTTCTGCCGAGCGTACCAGCGCTCGCCCAGCTTGGTCCCCGCGCGTGTGAACTTGCGCTGCTTCTCGTCACTCACGCCATAGTCACGAAAAAGCAGCACGCCGCCCGGCATGAGCGCGCGGAACACGTTGCGCGCGGCGCGCGCAAATGCGTCAGGCGGCAGCGCCGAGAGGGCGAAGACGAGGAGCGCGGCGTCGGCCTCGCCCTCGCGCACGCCCGCGGGGAGCGCGCCGCTCGCGTCCGCCACGTCCCACACGCACGCCGAGCAGCGCTCGGGCGGGAACGCGGGATGCGTGGCGAGCAGCCGTACGGCCTGCGGCGAGATATCCGAGGCGCACACGCGGAGCGCAGGGAACTGCGCGAGCAGCGGCAGCGCCGCATTGCCCGGCCCGCAGCCGATCTCGAGTACGAGCGCGGATGCGCCCTCCGCGCCGGCCGCGCCGGCCGCACCGCCCGGGCGCGCCGCGCCGAGCTCGGCGAGCTCCGGAAACTCGGCGTGCAGGTAGCGGCGATGCTTGTACGCGAGGAGGTTGGTGCGATAGAAGGCATCCCACATCGCATCGCTCTGCGCGCGCACGCGCCGCACCGCCGCGTCCGGCGCGGCCGGCTGCGCGCTCGCGTCGCGCACGGTCTGCGCCTCGAGCGCCGTGTCCCAAGGCACTGCGTCCCATGCGTTGTGCGCGGACAAATCGGCGCCGGGCTCGAAGGCGCGCTCGCGCTTCTTGACGCCCGGGTTGACCGCTGCGAGCTCGCTCGCCGCGCGCCACTGCGCCTCGCGCGATGCTGCGCGCCGCGCGCGCCGCCGGTCCTTTGCGCCCGCGCGGCGAGCGTCGCGCTCGCGCGCGGCGGCCTCCGCGCGCGTGCCGCGGGGCGGCGGCTGCGCGCTCGCGCCGCCGGTCGCCGACGCGCCAAGCCACCTCGCGCGCACCCAGCGCTGCACCGCCCACGCCGCTACCGCCGCGCCGGCCGTCGCGAGCACCGCGGCGGCAACACATGCGCCGCGATGCGGCGACATCTGTGCCGCCATCGCTCGCGGACGGGTCGCGCGCGCATGCGGAGCCCGAATGGCTCGCGAAAGGCGCGCGCTAAGCGCCGGCGCGACGAGCTGCGCGCGCTGGCGGAGGCATCAGGGCGCGACACGTTCATCGATTCATCCGCGCCCGTCGCACGCTACTTCAACGCCACGCGCACGCTCCTCCAGCAGGCGCGCGTCTACCTCGCCGAGGGCCGGACGCCCGACGCATACGTGCTGTACTGGCGCGCCGCGACCTTTTTCGTCGAGCGCGTGAGCAAGCACGCGCGCTACTCGCATCCGTCGGTCAAGGTGCTGCAGCTATCGTGCCAGAAGGACGTCCAGCGCGCGCTGCAGACCATCGAGAAGCTCGAGAAGGAGCTTCTCCTCCTCTACGAGATGGAGGCCGAGTCGGACGCGAGCGGCGCGCAGCAGCCGCAGCCGCCGCACACCGTGCGCACTGACGGCGAGGGAGCAGCAACGGGCGGCGGCGGCGGAGGCGATGGCGACGGCGCGGCGGCGGCATTTGGCGCGGGCGCGGCCGGCGCGCTCGGCGCCGCCGCATCACTCTCGGCACAGAGTGCGCTCGTCTCCCCGCAGCCGCTGCTGCCCGCAGTGCAGGCGGCGATGGCCGCGTTTGCGCGCGAGACGGGCGGCGGCCGGCGTGCGGGCGCGTACCCGACGCTCGACGCGGCGCAGCCCGCGGCGCGCGCCGCGCAGCCCTCCGCGCCCCCGCTCGCGCCGGGCCCGCCGCAGCTTGGTCCCGCCTCCCCGCCGCCGTACGTGCTTGCGCCCCCTCCCTTTCCGCCGCCACCACCCGCGGCGCTCGGCGGCTCGACGATGCTCGGCGGGTACGCGGCGGAGCCGCCGCTACCGCGCGCGCCCACCGCGCCGCCCATCGTCGTCCCGCCGCTCGTCCCGCCCGCCGCGCCGCTGTCCGCGCCGTCCGCCGCACCACCCCCGGCGCCACCGGCAGGCGTTCAGTCGTTGGGCTTTGCCGTCCCGACGCCGTCCGCGCCGTCCGCCGGCGCGCGGCCGCAACCGCCGGTGGCGCCCGCGCGCGCAGCGGCGCACGCGGGCTGCACGTGCGCGCCCGGCCTCGCGCCCGCGCCCGCCGCGTCGGGCTTCGCGCCGCAGCGTGGCGCGCACGCGCGTGCGCGCACGTTGCGCGTTCCTCGCGACCTCGCGAGCAAGTTCCTCGAGCTCGCACGGCCCAACACGCTGGCCAACGTGGAGACGTGCGGGATTCTTGCGGGCGCGTTCGTGCGCGACGAGCTCCACGTCACGCACGTGCTCGTGCCGACGCAGACGGGCAGCTCCGACCAGTGCGCGACGACGGACGTGGGCGAGGAGGACGCGTGCATGTACCACGTGACGCACGATCTGATCACGCTGGGCTGGGTGCACACGCACCCGTCGCAGATGTGCTTCTTCTCGTCGGTCGACCTGCACACCCAGTGCGGCTACCAGTCGATGCTCGACGAGGCGATTGGCATCGTGCTCGCGCCAAAGTCGTCGCCAAGCGTCGGCATCTTCCGGCTCACCACGCCGAACGGGCTGAGCGAGGTGCAGCAGTGCAAGGAGACGGGCTTCCACCCGTACCACCAGCGGAACGGGCCGGGCGCGGGCAACGGCGTCTACTGCGAGAGTGACCACGTCGTGCTCGCCGCCGATATTTCCGTGCAGCTCATCGACATGCGGCGGTCAAAATGAGACCCCCCCCCCCCCCCCCTTCCACTAGTTTTAGCGCACCGGGGGGGGGGGGGGGGGGGGGGGGGGGGGGGGGGGGGGGGGGGGGGGAGGGGTTCCAACACCTTCCAACATAGGCGGGGCGCCAATCCGGATGGGCATCGGAGATCGACACCGGTAACAACTCGATCCCGCCGTCACCGGACCCTCTCAGTGGAGAGCCCAGGCGTCCCTCGCGCCCTCTCGGCTCGCGCCGACCAGGGCGCCTTATGTACCATGTCTCCTCGCCGGCAAGCGCGGTGACAAGTGGGCGACATCGTATGTAATTAGCGCACCGTCGCCGCCTGCGCCCGCGCACGGAAGCGGCGGCGAGTCTGAGCTCTCACGGCCTGTTCTGCGTCTCCTCGAGGTACTCGAGGCGCGAGTGCATCGCCTGGCGAATCCAGGCAAGCTCGCGCTCAACCTCGAGACGCTCCGTCTCGGCGTCGGCCAGCTGCACCTCGTCCGCTCCGCCGCGCACGTTGCTCGGATGCCCGGCGAGCGTGCGAGGGCGCACATCGGCGAGCGGACGCCGCTCGCGCGGCGCACTGAGCTTGCCGCCGCCGAGCCATGCGACGTGATCTGCGGACCGGCCCTCAATCTCCTCAAAGGTGCGCTCATATTCGGCGCGCACGCCTCGGACGACCGCCGTGCGTGTGCGCCACCCCCTCGTGTGCGCCTGAATGTCCGTTGCCGCGCGTTCTTCCATCGTGTGTTTGAACTTCGAACCAGCTTGCTGCAGGGCGTTCTTGGCGCCGCCCTGGCCAAGGCCGAGGGGGCCGTGAGCGACGAGGGCGAGAATGGAGGATGCGGACGACTCGGCCGGCGACGAAGAGTACGTGCACGTGCGCGCGGCAGGCGATTGTGCGCCGAGCGCGAACGGCGCTTCGACCGGCGCCGCCGATCCGCTGCCCCCACCGCTCGCGCTCGTCTTTGCCGTGCGGCGGCCGTACGCGCACGTGCGCGAGGACCGCTCCGCGTCCGTGCTCGACGGGCCAGCGAAGCTGCGCTTCATGATTAACAGCCGGACGTGGCGGAACAGCTGGATGCTGCAGGTCATCCTCACCGACCACGGCTGGGCGCGCGTCCCTGTCGACCAGCGCGACTGGGACCTCTGGTGGTGCGCCGGCCAGGCGAACACGCGCGCGATCCGCGAGCTGCGGCCGACGCAGCGGCTCAACAAGTTCCCGAAGTCAAGCACGTTGACGCTCAAGGCGCACCTGTATTACACGGTCACCGCCGCCGCCGCCCGCCACGGCGCGCACCACTTCGCATTCATCCCGGAGACGTACGTTCTCCCGTCGGAGCTCGACGACTTTGACGCGCGCCGCGGCACGCCCGCGTGCGCGGACGCGATTTGGATTGTCAAGCCGTACGCGGCGTATTGCGGGCGCGGCATCTTCCTGCTGCCCAACGCCGCCGAGGTGCCCGAGCACGTCCTCGACGAGCGCGCGGTCGTCTCGCGGTACATAGACCGTCCGTATCTGATCGACGGCCTCAAGTCGGACATGCGCCTCTACGTGCTCGTCACGTGCTGGCACCCGCTCATCGTCTACGTGTACCGCAACGGTCTTGTGCGCTTCGCGACTGAGACGTACACGCTTGACCCGTCCAGCCTGGGCAACCGCACCGCGCACATCACCAACTACACGCTGAACAAGCGCTCGGACAACTTCAAGGCGACGTCCGCGCTCGGCGACGACGGCAAGGGGTCCAAGTGGACGGCGGACGCGCTGCGCGCTCGCCTCGTCGCCGACGTGGGGCAGCAGGCCGCCGACACCGTCTGGCGCGACATCGATGACCTGCTCGTCAAGACGTGCATCGCCGCCGAGCCGGAGATGCTCGCCAACTTTGAAAAGTACGTGCCCCCAGCCTGCCAGGCGCAGCCGCACGCGGCCGTCTTCCAGCTCTTCGGCTTCGACGTGATGCTCGACGCCGACCTGAAGCCGTGGCTGCTTGAGGTCAATCTGGACCCTGCGCTCGGCACCGACTCGCCGCTCGACTTTAAGGTGCGCCGTGCGCGCGCCCAGCGGGCGCCGTGCATGCGCGCCCGCGCGCACGGCGGTGCGTGGCCCTCACGCGTGCCGCGCGCTCGCCGCCGCGGATGCTCGCCGGCGCCGGCAGGTGAAGAGCTCTATGCTGGTCGACACGCTCAATTTGCTCGGGTTGCAGGGCCAGCAGGCCGAGCACTGCCACGCCAAGGCGGCGCCGTTCGGCGAGGCGGACGAAGCGCGCGCGCGCCTGCCGCTCGAGCGGCTCCGCGTGTGGCGCGCTCTGAAGCAGGCGGACGACGAGCTCGCGCGAAGTCGATCCGGCGGGTTCCGCCGGCTGCTGCCGGCGGCCGACTCGCGCACGTACGCGCATTTCTTCCCACCCGAGCGCGAGCTGAACGCGCTGCCATTTGCGGTGTAGAGAGAACGGAGCTTTACCGCTTGCGGTATGGGTAGACTGCATAGGTATCCCCATACGGAGTCTGTTCGCCAACAATAATCTACGATGGCGGATGGCATGAAGCACGCGCAATGATTCCTCGACGGACGACGTGGATCGTGCTCTATCTAGCGGGATCGGCCTTCACGCTCGCATCGAATACATCGCCAACGCCTGCGCCGAGTCCACCCTCGCCTCGTCTACCGCCACACCCGCCGCCCAGCCCGCCACCGTTATCACCGCCAAGCCCGCCACCGTCACCGCCGCCCAGCCCGCAACCGTCGCCGCCGCCTGGCCCGCCGCCCAGCCCGCCGCCCAGCTCACCACCGTCGTCACCGCCCAGCCCGCCGCCCGGCCCGCCGCCCAGCTTGCCGCCCAGCCCGCCACCCAAAACGCCGCCCAACCCGCCACCGTCACCGCCGCCCAGCTCGCCACCGTCACCGCCACATGGCCCGCCGCCGAGCCCGCCGCCGAGCCCGCCGCCCAGCCCGCCGCCCGGCCCACCGCCCAGACCGCCGCCCAGACCGCCGCCTAGCCCGCCACCCAGTCCGCCGCCAAGACCGCCACCGTCACCGCCACCGTCACCGCCACCGTCTCCGCCGCCCAGCCCGCCGCCAAGCCCGCCACCCCACCCGCCACCATCACCGCCACCTAGCCCGCCGCCCAGCCTGCCGCCCAGACCGCCGCCCAGCCCGCCACCCCACCCGCCACCAAGTCCGCCGCCCAGACAGCCACCGTCACCGCCACCGTCACCACCGCCCAGCCCGCCGCCCAGCCTGCCACCCAGTCCGCCGCCCAGCCCGCCACCAAACCCGCCACCCAGTCCGCCGCCCAGGCCGCCACCGTCACCGCCACCGTCACCGCCACCGTCTCCGTCACCGTCTCCTCCGCCCAGCCCGCCGCCCAGCCCGCCGCCCAGTCCGCCACCGTCACCGCCGCCCAGCCCGCCGCCAAGCCCGCCGCCCAGGCCGCCACCGTCACCGCCGCCCAGCCCGCCGCCTAGCCCGCCGCCTAGCCCTCCGCCCAGCCCGCCGCCCAGCCCGCCACCAAGCCCGCCGCCCAGCCCGCCGCCCAGTCCGCCGCCTAGTCCGCCGCCTAGCCCGCCGCCCAGCCCGCCACCGTCATCGCCACCATCACCGCCACCCAGCCCGCCGCCCAGCCCGCCGCCTAGCCCGCCACCCAGCCCGCCACCGTCACCGCCACCATCACCGCCACCCAGCCCCCCGCCTAGCCCGCCGCCCAGTCCGCCGCCAAGCCCGCCGCCCAGCCCGCCGCCAAGCCCGCCGCCTAGCCCGCCGCCCAGCCCGCCACCGTCACCGCCACCATCACCACCGCCCAGCCCGCCGCCAAGCCCACCGCCCAGTCCGCCACCATCACCACCGCCCAGCCCGCCGCCCAGCCCGCCGCCCAGTCCGCCACCGTCACCGCCACCGTCACCGCCACCCAGCCCGCCGCCCAGCCCGCCGCCCAGTCCGCCACCGTCACCGCCACCGTCACCGCCACCGTCACCGCCTCCCAGCCCGCCGCCCAGCCCGCCGCCGAGTCCGCCACCGTCACCGCCGCCCAGCCCACCGCCCAGCCCGCCGCCCAGCCCGCCGCCGTCACCGCCACCGTCTCCGCCACCGTCTCAGCCGCCCAGTCCGCCGCCAAGCCCGCCGCCCAGCCCGCCGCCGTCACCCCCACCGTCACCATCGCCCAGCCCGCCGCCCAGCCCGCCGCCGAGTCCGCCACCGTCACCGCCGCCCAGCCCACCACCCAGCCCGCCGCCCAGCCCGCCGCCAAGTCCGCCACCGTCACCGCCACCGTCTTCGCCACCGTCACCGCCGCCCAGTCCACCGCCTAGCCCGCCGCCCAGCCCGCCGCCGTCACCGCCACCGTCACCACCGCCCAGCCCGCCGCCCAGCCCGCCGCCGTCACCGCCACCGTCTCCGCCACCGTCTCCGCCGCCCAGTCCGCCGCCCAGCCCGCCGCCCAGCCCGCCGCCGTCACCTCCACCGTCACCACCGCCCAGCCCGCCGCCCAGATCGCCGCCGAGTCCGCCACCGTCACCGCCGCCCAGCCCGCCGCCCAGCCCGCCGCCGAGTCCGCCACCGTCACCGCCGCCCAGCCCGCCGCCCAGCCCGCCGCCAAGTCCGCCACCGTCACCGCCGCCCACTCCACCACCGTCACCACCACCGTCACCGCCGCCCAGCCCGCCGCCCAGCTCGCCGCCCAGCCCGCCGCCTAGCCCGCCGCCCAGTCCGCCACCGTCACCGCCACCGTCACCGCCACCGTCTCCGCCACCGTCACAGCCGCCCAGTCCGCCGCCTAGCCCGCCGCCAAGTCCGCCACCGTCACCGCCGCCCACTCCACCACCGTCACCACCACCATCACCGCCGCCCAGCCCGCCGCCCAGTCCGCCGCCCAGCCCGCCACCGTCACCGCCACCATCACCACCGCCCAGCCCGCCGCCCAGCCCGCCACCGTCTCCACCGCCCAGCCCGCCGCCTAGCCCACCGCCCAGCCCGCCGCCTAGCCCACCGCCCAGCCCGCCACCATCACCGCCGCCCAGCCCGCCGCCCAGTCCGCCGCCCAGCCCGCCACCGTCACCGCCACCATCATCACCGCCCAGCCCGCCGCCTAGCCCACCGCCTAGCCCGCCGCCCAGTCCACCGCCCAGCCCGCCACCGTCACCGCCACCATCACCACCGCCCAGCCCGCCGCCTAGCCCACCGCCTAGCCCGCCGCCCAGTCCGCCGCCGAGCCCGCCACCGTCACCGCCACCATCACCACCGCCCAGCCCGCCGCCTAGCCCACCGCCTAGCCCGCCGCCTAGCCCGCCGCCCAGCCCGCCGCCCAGCCCGCCGCCCAGTCCGCCACCGTCTCCACCGCCCAGCCCGCCGCCAAGCCCGCCGCCCAGTCCGCCGCCCAGCCCGCCGCCGTCACCGCCACCATCACCACCGCCCAGCCCGCCGCCTAGCCCACCGCCTAGCCCGCCGCCCAGTCCGCCGCCCAGCCCGCCACCGTCACCGCCACCATCACCACCGCCCAGCCCGCCGCCCAGCCCGCCACCGTCTCCACCGCCCAGCCCGCCGCCAAGCCCGCCGCCCAGTCCGCCGCCCAGCCCGCCGCCGTCACCGCCACCGTCACCGCCGCCCAGCCCGCCGCCCAGCCCGCCGCCCAGTCCGCCACCGTCACCGCCACCGTCTCCACCGCCCAGCCCGCCGCCTAGCCCACCGCCCAGTCCGCCGCCTAGCCCGCCGCCCAGCCCGCCGCCCAGCCCGCCGCCCAGTCCGCCACCGTCTCCACCGCCCAGCCCGCCGCCAAGCCCGCCGCCTAGACCGCCGCCCAGCCCGCCGCCGTCACCGCCACCATCACCACCGCCCAGCCCGCCGCCTAGCCCACCGCCTAGCCCGCCGCCCAGTCCGCCGCCCAGCCCGCCACCGTCACCGCCACCATCACCACCGCCCAGCCCGCCGCCCAGCCCGCCACCGTCTCCACCGCCCAGCCCGCCGCCAAGCCCGCCGCCCAGTCCGCCGCCCAGCCCGCCGCCGTCACCGCCACCGTCACCGCCGCCCAGCCCGCCGCCCAGCCCGCCGCCCAGTCCGCCACCGTCACCGCCACCGTCTCCACCGCCGAGCCCGCCACCTAGCCCACCGCCCAGTCCGCCGCCTAGCCCGCCGCCCAGCCCGCCGCCCAGTCCGCCGCCCAGCCCGCCGCCCAGCCCGCCGCCGTCACCGCCACCGTCACCACCGCCCAGCCCGCCGCCCAGCCCGCCACCGTCTCCACCGCCCAGCCCGCCGCCTAGCCCACCGCCCAGTCCGCCGCCCAGCCCGCCACCGTCTCCACCGCCCAGCCCGCCGCCCAGCCCGCCGCCCAGCCCGCCACCTTCTCCACCGCCCAGCCCGCCGCCCAGCCCGCCGCCTAGCCCACCGCCCAGTCCGCCGCCCAGCCCGCCGCCCAGCCCGCCGCCGTCACCGCCACCATTTCCACCGCCCAGCCCGCCGCCCAGCCCGCCTCCCAGTCCGCCGCCCAGCCCGCCACCATCACCGCCGCCCAGCCCGCCGCCCAGCCCGCCGCCCAGTCCGCCACCGTCTCCACCGCCCAGCCCGCCGCCTAGCCCACCGCCCAGCCCGCCGCCTAGCCCACCGCCCAGCCCGCCACCATCACCGCCGCCAAGCCCGCCGCCTAGACCGCCGCCCAGCCCGCCGCCGTCACCGCCACCATCACCACCGCCCAGCCCGCCGCCTAGCCCACCGCCTAGCCCGCCGCCCAGTCCGCCGCCCAGCCCGCCACCGTCACCGCCACCATCACCACCGCCCAGCCCGCCGCCCAGCCCGCCACCGTCTCCACCGCCCAGCCCGCCGCCAAGCCCGCCGCCCAGTCCGCCGCCCAGCCCGCCGCCGTCACCGCCACCGTCACCGCCGCCCAGCCCGCCGCCCAGCCCGCCGCCCAGTCCGCCACCGTCACCGCCACCGTCTCCACCGCCGAGCCCGCCGCCTAGCCCACCGCCCAGTCCGCCGCCCAGTCCGCCGCCCAGCCCGCCGCCCAGCCCGCCGCCCAGCCCGCCGCCCAGTCCGCCGCCCAGCCCGCCGCCGTCACCGCCACCATCACCACCGCCCAGCCCGCCGCCCAGCCCGCCACCGTCTCCACCGCCCAGCCCGCCGCCTAGCCCACCGCCCAGCCCGCCGCCCAGCCCGCCGCCCAGCCCGCCACCTTCTCCACCGCCCAGCCCGCCGCCCAGCCCGCCGCCTAGCCCACCGCCCAGTCCGCCGCCCAGCCCGCCGCCCAGCCCGCCACCGTCACCGCCACCATCACCACCGCCCAGCCCGCCGCCCAGCCCGCCACCGTCACCGCCGCCATCACCACCGCCCAGCCCACCGCCCAGCCCGCCACCGTCACCACCGCCCAGCCCGCCGCCAAGCCCGCCGCCCAGCCCGCCACCATCACCGCCGCCCAGCCCGCCGCCAAGCCCGCCGCCCAGCCCGCCGCCCAGCCCGCCACCATCACCACCGCCCAGCCCGCCGCCCAGCCCGCCACCCAGCCCGCCGCCCAGCCCGCCACCGTCACCGCCGCCGAGCCCGCCGCCCAGCCCGCCGCCCAGTCCGCCACCGTCACCGCCACCATCACCACCGCCCAGCCCGCCGCCAAGCCCACCGCCTAGCCCGCCGCCAAGACCGCCGCCCAGCCCGCCGCCCAGCCCGCCACCATCATCACCGCCCAGCCCGCCGCCCAGCCCGCCACCCAGCCCGCCGCCCAGCCCGCCACCGTCACCACCGCCCAGCCCGCCGCCCAACCCGCCGCCCAGCCCGCCGCCCAGCCCGCCACCGTCTCCACCGCCCAGCCCGCCGCCAAGCCCGCCGCCCAGTCCGCCGCCCAGCCCGCCGCCGTCTCCACCGCCTAGCCCGCCGCCCAGCCCGCCGCCTAGCCCGCCGCCCAGCCCGCCACCGTCTCCACCACCATCACCACCGCCCAGCCCGCCGCCCAGCCCGCCACCATCTCCACCGCCCAGCCCGCCGCCTAGCCCACCGCCCAGTCCGCCGCCCAGTCCGCCGCCCAGCCCGCCACCGTCTCCACCACCATCACCACCGCCCAGCCCGCCGCCCAGTCCGCCGCCCAGTCCGCCACCGTCACCGCCACCATCACCACCGCCCAGTCCGCCGCCCAGCCCGCCACCGTCTCCACCGCCCAGCCCGCCGCCCAGCCCGCCACCGTCTCCACCGCCCAGCCCGCCGCCCAGCCCGCCGCCCAGCCCGCCGCCCAGCCCGCCACCGTCTCCACCGCCCAGCCCGCCGCCCAGCCCGCCGCCCAGTCCGCCGCCCAGTCCACCGCCCAGCCCGCCACCGTCTCCACCGCCCAGCCCGCCGCCCAGCCCGCCACCCAGCCCGCCGCCCAGCCCGCCACCGTCTCCACCGCCCAGCCCGCCGCCAAGCCCGCCGCCCAGTCCGCCGCCCAGCCCGCCGCCGTCTCCACCGCCTAGCCCGCCGCCCAGCCCGCCGCCTAGCCCGCCGCCCAGCCCGCCACCGTCTCCACCACCATCACCACCGCCCAGCCCGCCGCCCAGCCCGCCACCGTCTCCACCGCCCAGCCCGCCGCCTAGCCCACCGCCCAGTCCGCCGCCCAGTCCGCCGCCCAGCCCGCCACCGTCTCCACCACCATCACCACCGCCCAGCCCGCCGCCCAGCCCGCCACCGTCTCCACCGCCCAGCCCGCCGCCCAGCCCGCCACCGTCTCCACCGCCCAGCCCGCCGCCCAGCCCGCCGCCCAGCCCGCCGCCCAGCCCGCCACCGTCTCCACCGCCCAGCCCGCCGCCCAGCCCGCCGCCCAGTCCACCGCCCAGTCCACCGCCCAGCCCGCCACCGTCTCCACCGCCCAGCCCGCCGCCCAGCCCGCCGCCCAGCCCGCCGCCCAGCCCGCCACCGTCACCGCCACCATCACCGCCGCCCAGCCCGCCGCCCAGCCCGCCGCCCAGCCCGCCGCCCAGCCCGCCACCATCACCGCCGCCCAGCCCGCCGCCAAGCCCGCCGCCCAGCCCGCCACCATCACCGCCACCATCACCACCGCCCAGCCCGCCACCGTCACCACCGCCCAGTCCGCCACCCAGCCCGCCACCGTCACCGCCACCGTCTCCGCCACCGTCTCCGCCACCGTCGCCACCGCCCAGCACGCCGCCCAGCCCGCCGCCCAGCCCGCCGCCTCCAAGCCCGCCGCCCAGCCCGCCGCCCAGTCCGCCACCGAGTCCACCGCCCAGCCCACCACCAAGCCCACCACCAAGCCCGCCGCCGCCTAGCCCGCCGCCCAGCCCGCCGCCGCCGAGCCCGCCGCCGAGCCCGCCGCCGAGTCCACCGCCCAGCCCGCCGCCTAGCCCACCTCCCAGCCCGCCGCCCAGCCCGCCTCCCAGTCCGCCACCGTCACCACCGCCCAGTCCGCCACCGTCTCCACCACCCAGTCCTCCGCCTAGTCCGCCACCGTCACCGCCGCCCAGCCCGCCGCCCAGCCCCCCGCCCAGCCCGCCGCCCAGCCCGCCGCCCAGCCCGCCGCCCAGCCCGCCGCCCAGCCCGCCCCCCTTGCCACCGCCAAGCCCGCCGCCCAGCCCGCCGCCCAGCCCACCGCCCAGCCCACCGCCCAGCCCGCCGCCTAGTCCGCCACCGTCACCACCGCCCAGCCCGCCACCGCCCCGCCCGCCACCATCTCCGCCGCCGTCTCCTCCGCCGCCAAGCCCCCCACCGTCTCCGCCACCGAGCCCGCCGCCGCCCAGCCCGCCGCCGTCACCACCGCCCAGCCCGCCACCGTCTCCACCGCCCAGCCCGCCGCCCAGCCCACCGCCTTCACCTCCGCCGCCCAGCCCGCCGCCCAGCCCGCCGCCCAGCCCGCCGCCGCCCAGCCCGCCGCCCAGCCCGCCGCCGCCGCCCTCCCCGGGCGAGTTTGAAGGCACCGCCGTGGTGATCTCGCTGACCCTCGCCGGCGAGGTGGGCGAGTGGGACGCACGCACAGCGCGTGGGCGCGAGAGCGCCGCGCTCTTCGAGGGTGCCGTGGCGGGCGCGCTCGCGCTCCCGCCGAATCTCGTGCGCGTGCGCGCGGTGACTGCGGCGAGCGTGCGGCTCGTCGCGGACGTGCTGCAGCCGCTCGCCGCCTACTGGTACCCCGCGCAGGGCGTACACGCGCTAGTGGCGAGCCGTCTCGACGTGATCGCCGCTGCGCTGCGCGCGCTCAACTACACGCTCGCGTCCACGATCAGCGTCTCGGCCGCCGAGCCGCTCATCCGATTCAGCTGCCTCTGCTCGCCGGGCGGCGTCTTCGCCGCGCGCCGCGCGTTCCCGCCGCTCACCTTCAACGCGAGCTTCGCCACCGACGGTGGCGCGCCGCAGCCGCGCTTTGCGCTCGAGCTCAGCTGCTCCGCCGCCGTGCAGCTGCTGCAGACGGCGGGCGACGGCGCGCGCACGTACGCGTCGACGTGCGACGCGTTCGCCTCCGAACTGCTCAGCGCCAACGGGCCGACGACGGCGCTCGGCCGCACGATGGCCTACTGGCTGCCGCTTGCGTGCTGCGCGGCCGAGCCGATCGATCTGGGCTGCGCCGCCTGCGCGAGCGGCGTGTCGCGCGAGGCGTCGAGGCCCATCTTTCGAAAATCGGCGCTCGCCGTCGGCCGCGCGGGCTACGCGACGTGCGGCGACGCGCTCGGCGGCATCGTCGGCGCGGCGACCGAGGGCGCGCAGCGCGCGCTGCGCGCGCCCGATGAGCCAACGTGCGATGGCTTTTGGCGCGAGCACTTTACGACGCACGTGCCGACCGCCGAGCTGCGCGCGGCGGTCGAGACAGAGTGCTGCGCGCGCGTGCCGCGAGACGACGCGGCCGGCTCAAGCGCCGGCGAGACGCGCGCAGGCGGCATCGGTGGCACGGTCGCGAGTGCGCTCGGAGTCGGCGCGATTGTCGGCATCGCGCTCGGCGTCTTCGTGTGCGCCGCGCTCGGCGTCAGCGCGGCAAGGCTCGCGCACGTGCGCTTCGCGACGCCAGGCAAAGTGGCGCCACGCACGGCGCTCACGCCCGTCGCCGTTGGCGGCGCAGCCAGCGCGGCTGGCATGGCCGACGCGGCGAACACGCGCGCGCGGCCGCTCTTCTCGCCGCCGCGCGCGCTCGGCTGGGCGGCGGAGCGCGTCGCGGTGCTGCCGCCACGCGCCACGGGCGAGGCGCCGCGCGCGCCGGACGCTCCGCTCGCCATCATCGCGTCGGCGCGCCTCGCCGCGTCGGGCCGAGCGCCAATCGGCGCGAGAGAGACGGTCGAGCGGCGTGGTTCCAATCCTCAACTGCTGCTGCGGCCGCTCCACGTCGTCACGGAGCTTGTCTCGGCCTCCGCGAGCGCGCAGCAGCCGCCGTCCGCCCGCCACGCCGGCGAGGCGGGCGCCGGCCGAGGCGACGACGGCGCGCTCGCGCGGCCGACGCCGCCCGCACGACAACGCCATCCGCCGCAGCAGCTGACCGATGCCGCCCGCTCGGTGCCGAGCGTGCGCTCGGCGGGCGCTGACGCGCTTGTTGAGTTCGAACTCGATGACGCGGACGAGCTTGGCGGGATGGGCAGCTCCGCCGATGCATCGCCCGTGATGACGCGCGCGCAGCCGCCTCGAGCCCAGTCGCCCGCGCCGCCGCGCTCGCCGGCGCTCGTCGCGTCGGCTGCGTCGGCCGAGCCGCCCGTCGCGCCGCGCGTGCCGCGCGTGTCCTTGTTCGAAGTCGTTGATGCCGAGGACGAGGTTGAGGTTGAAAGACTCGAGCCGCGAGCCGCCTCGCCGTTTCGCGCGAGCAGGCTCGCGCCCGGCGCCGTCGCGTCTGTCGCAGTTGGAGCCGCGATGACGGGCGCGCGGCCGCCGGCGCCATCGCTGCAGCCGCCACAGCTGCGCCCGGCAGCCCCGCTGCAGCCGCCACACCTGCGCCCGGCAGCCCCGCCGCAGCCGCCACACCTGCGCCCGGCAGCCCCGCCGCAGCCGCCACACCTGCGCCCGGCAGCCCCGCCGCAGGGGCGCAGCCGCCGTCGCCACTGCTTAGTCAATGGTGAGCCGTCACTGCGCGCTGCCGAGCGCCAAGCCGTGCGCCGCGGCAAAGCAGCGCGAGCTTGTGCGCTGCTGCGCTGTGCCGCTGTCGGCCTCCTGCGGGTGCAGGACTGCGCGTCGATCGACGACCGTCAGGCAGCAAGGCGTGACGTTGCCACTTCCCCCCCCCCCCCCCCCCTCAGACTGGGACATTCAGACTGCATCGAGCCGCTTTGACGAGGGTGAACGTGGCAACCACGAAAGTTTCCGCCGACGGTGCGAGGGGACGAGGCTGGCGGCGGCTGTCTCACACGCTGTCAGTGAACCTACGTGACAGTGCGCATGCCGCACACACGACAGTGCGCATGCCGCACACACGGCACAAAGTCGAGTCCACCTCCTGCAGCCCGCGCGCAAACTGCTGTGGCCAGTCGCCGAGCTCCGTCAGAGCGGAGCACTGCCAACTCTTGTCCGCGCACGAATGCGAACACTCGATCATCGAGGCGCGACGACCGGAGAGCCCATCCCAAACCACAAAGCGCCGTCGCGTTGACCGCCCCCGCGCAGCGTGCGCGCAACGACGACCGAGCGGCGGCGCAGCAACGCCTAGATTGTCGCAAATGATGTTGGGCGCACGCGCTCCCCGACGAGCATCTCAAACGACCTGCGCGCGCAGGCGTCGATTTGGCGCGAGGGCGAGGCGGTCCGATCCAACCTTACTCCGACTTTGCGAAGAAGTCGGGGAGCTCCTCGCGCACCATGAAGAAGCCGATGATACCGCCAGCAACGGACCACCGCGCCAGCGCCGACGCCACTGCGCCGTTGTTGTGCCCGGGCAGGATGGGCCGCATCTTGTTCAGCAGGCCGAACATCTCGTCGCGAGAGCCCCTGCCCTCTACTGCTCCTGTCCGCCCCCGGACCGGCGCGGAGGGAAACTCCCGGACCCGGCTGTTTCGGGGGCGGCCGTGTCGCGACACCGAGGGCGGCTGTTTTGCGTGCGCCTCTCGTGGCGGCGACCACTCGGCGCTGGCCGCCATGAACACGAGGGAGATGCTCTCGTGGAGCGAGCTCCTCGACAAGGAGAAGAAGATACGCCGCTCGTGGCAGGCGCAGGAGCAGGTGCGCCCGGCGCCGCGTTGGCTCCTCTGCCAGTGCGCATCTGGGCGGCGCGCTCACGTGGGGCGCGAGCCGCGCGCACTTGCGCGCTCAGAATTGGCGAGGAATCTACAAGGCGTACAGCGCGCAATCGCGTCAGCTGCAGGATCTACAAGAGCTCGTCGGAGAGCTTGTCGATCCATCCGAGGTCTTCCGGCTCGTCAAGGTGCGCAGCGCACGGCGCACACCGCGCGCTGGCCTGAAGTGCCGCGTGCGCGCAGCATGTCCGCGCCGCAAATGGTTCGTACGTGTCGGGCAGCAGTGCAGTCGTGCGCACCGCCATTGACACTCACGCTGTGCGCTGCCTTTCTCGCGTCCGCTGCCCACGGTACGAGCAGAAGCCAGACGAGTGCAAGCTCGAGCTTCGCGCAGCGCTCCTTCGTGCGATCGAGATGGCAGACGCCGAGCTGCGCGCGCTCAAAGCGCCGCCAGCGCTCGGCTGAGCCTTGTGGGGCAAGGGGAAGGCCGTTCCGCTGCGGGGGCGCTGCCCTGGGGCTGGAGACCCCGCCCGGGGGCGGGGGGCCGTCTGAGCAAAATCGTTTGATTATAGCATCTCAGGGCTCGGTGTCCACCTCAGCTCTGTTTAAAAAGCTGAGGGGTCTCCAGGATTAATAAGAATGGGAGTGGGTGCCGTTTCGGGGCGAGGCCGTTTCGCCACCCAAAATTTTCACAACAGCTTTCCATCGACACGAACACGGCCTCGCCAACGCGGGCACGGCAAATGCTCCGGCGCCGTGAGCCAACTCCGGGCCCTGTGCGCGCCCGCGCCACCCAGCGCATCTCGGTTGGTTTCACATGTCCGCTCTCGTCCGTCCTCGCCGGAGCGCGCGCTTTCACCACGCTGCACCCTCGCTGCTGCCCGCCACGCGCTCGCACGCAGGGCCACCACGACGTCGCCGAGCCCGCGCGGCCGGCGCGGCCTTCCGCGGCATTCCAATCGCGATCGCAACGCAAGATCCACGAACGACCGTTCGGCGCTTCGCCTGGCCAGTACGAGCCTTACGACGGCCGCGGCATCGGGCACGGCTACCGCACGTCGCCGAACGCCACGGCGCGCGCGGGCACGCACACGTTCGTATTTCGCGCCGAGCGCGACCTCGGTCGGCGCGACATGCGCGAAGCGGCGGAACGACCTGCGCCCAATTCGTACGACGTGCACGACCCGCGCGATTTCAACTTTGGCGAGAAGCGCGGCGCCGCGTCGAGCTCCTTCCTTTCCAAATCGGCGCGCGCTCTTTCGTCTCGCATCGACGACAGCGCTCCGGGCGTCGGCGCGTACGACGTGCCTGCCGACGGGCAGGTGCGCCGGAGCGGGTCGGCGAACCAGTCGTCCATGTTTCGCTCAACGTCCGCGCGCACGCTCTCGCCCGGCCGCGACGATGGCGTGCCGGGCGTCGGCGCGTACGACGTGCCTGCCGACGGGCAGGTGCGCCGGAGCGGGTCGGCGAACCAGTCATCCATGTTTCGCTCAACGTCCGCGCGCACGCTCTCGCCCGGCCGCGACGATGGCGTGCCAGGCGTCGGCGCGTACGACGTGCCTGCCGACGGGCAGGTGCGCCGGAGCGGGTCGGCGAACCAGTCGTCCATGTTCCGCTCAACGTCCGCGCGCGCGCTCTCGCCCGGCCGCGACGATGGCGTGCCGGGCGTGGGCGCGTACTTCGTCGACGATGCAGCGCCCGCGCGCGCTGCACGCCCGTCCGCAGCGTTTCGGAGCAAGGAGCCACGCTTCCGCGATGGCGACGAGGCTGCCACAGGGCCAGCGGTGGGCCCAGGCTCCTATTCGCTCGACGGCTACCGCTCAATCGGACATGCGAGCGAGCGCGCACGGACGGCGGGCGCATCCTCCGCGTTCCGCTCGCGCTCAGCGCGCAGCATCGGCAGCCCGCGCGAGGCCGCCGAGACGCCCGGTCCGGCGGAGTACCATCCATACGATTCGACGGATGCGGCTGGCGTGCGCGGGACGACGGCGGCGTTTCGGAGCAAGGAAGAGCGTTTCCGAGAGACGCTGGAGCCGGGCACAGGTCCAAGCGTCGCGCCGAACTCGTACTCGTACGACGAGTACCACTCGATCCACAAGGCGAGTGAGCGTGCAAAGGCTGCAGGCGCGTCATCGACCTTCCGCTCGCGCTCCGCGCGCTCGCTCTCGACTGGGCGCGACGACGGCGTTCCCGGGGTCGGCGCCTACTTTGTGGACGACAAGGCGCCACCTGCCGTCTCGCGGCCGTCTGCTGCCTTTGCCTCCAGCTCAAAGCGCTCGGCTTTCGAAAGCAGAGCGCGCGACCATCCGGGGCCTGCTGACTATGACCTGGACGTGGTAAAATTGCGCTGCGCGATGTCACGCACGTGCAGGACATACGCCCCCCCCCCCCCCGCTACTCCCCGCCGCTCCCAAGACTTGCCGCCTGTCAGCGCCTGGCGTGCGTGCACTTCGCCAGTGCCGCGCCTGACACACAAGCAACCCCATGCTTTCCCCCGACGGTGCACGCGCACCGTGCGCCCGCGCGCCTCACAGGCGCGACAGCACGCTGCGTTTAGTACAAGTGCGCGAGCTGGACGTTCTGGCTTTGGGTCTGCGAGCGCGCGCGCGAATGACGCAGGCCGCGACCCTGCCGTCCCTGGCCCACAGTACGACCTGTCGTCACACCACTCGATCGCACAGAGCTCGAAGGGCGCTTCATCCATGTTCAAGTCGCGATCCAAGCGCGGCTTTGGTGCGCAGGCCGGCGGTTCCGACACGCCAGGCGTCGGTACGTACTCGCACATTGACGCACTCAACTCCAGTGGCAAGGGCCTGACGTCGATGTTCCGCTCGCGCAGCCAGCGCGAGTTTGGGCGGAGCCCAGCGGATGGCACGCCTTCGGTTGGGCAGTACGACATCTCGGCGCACAACTCCATTGGGCACAGTGGCAAGGGCCTGACGTCGATGTTCCGCTCGCGCAGCCAGCGCGGGTTTGGGCAGAGCTCAGCGGATGGCGCGCCTTCGGTTGGGCAGTACGACATCTCGGCGCACAACTCCATTGGGCACAGTGGCAAGGGCCTGACGTCGATGTTCCGCTCGCGCAGCCAGCGCGGGTTTGGGCAGAGCCCATCGGATGGCGCGCCTTCGGTTGGGCAGTACGACATCTCGGCGCACAACTCCATTGGGCACAGTGGCAAGGGCCTGACGTCGATGTTCCGCTCGCGCAGCCAGCGCGGGTTTGGGCGGAGCCCATCGGATGGCGCGCCTTCGGTTGGGCAGTACGACATCTCGGCGCACAACTCCATTGGGCACAGTGGCAAGGGCATCTCAAGCCCTTTCAAGAGCCGCACGTTGCAGCGCGCAAGCCACGCCGCGGACAGCACTCCCGGTGTCGGGGCGTACGCGCCACAGCCGCGAGACGCCATCAATGGGCGCGGCTCAGCGGCCTTCAAAAGCAGGGGACCAAGGTTCGGCAACGCCGCGTCGCAGGGTTCCGGCTTGATGTACGACATCAGCTGGTACAAGGCTGTTGGCGGCGGGCGTGGGCGGAGTACGTCATCGCCCTTCCGGTCCCACTCGCGGCGCGCCCCCCCATTCGACTACGTGTGAGGGATGACCCGAGCCCTCTCTCCCCCCGCACGTGGTACACCGGAGCCTGCTTTGTTGGGCAGAGCAGAATGAAGGTTGCACCCCGAAGGGGCTGCCCTCCTGAGGGCTCTATAAGCCGCGCACCGTGCCTGCGCCCGCGCCGACGGCAGGCTCGACGGCAGCAAAAAAGTGCGCAAGGACGACGTCGAGCCGCTCGGTGTCCGTCAGGAAGAGAAAGCCGACGAGGCACTCGAGCGCACCGGCGTCGCGGTAGATGTGGGCGAACGGCCGCAGCCGGGCCGGCGGCAAGCGGGCGCTGTTCCGGCCGCGCTGCAGCCACCGCGCCTCCTCGGCAGTGAACGGAAAGCCGGCAGCTGACATGCTTTTGAGGCCAGCCGATTGCGTCTCCGCGCGCGCCAGGTGGACGCAACGCTGTGCGTAATCGCCGGGGCGGCGCGGCGGCCAGAACAGAAGGCTGCGCACCTTGAGCGTGTAGACCGCGTCGCCGAGCCGCTCGAGCGAGTTGGGCGGGACACTTGCCCAATCGAACCCCGGCGACAAAGTGGGCGAGCTGAAGAGCCGCGGGTCGATGCTTGGCAGCGCCGCGGGCGGCACCCCCGAAAGCGCGCGAGAGATGCGTGCGCGCGCAACGCGCTTAAACGCCATGAGCGCCATTGCTCCAGTGCGCACGCCCGAGGCGCCCTGAGCATTTATCTGGCTTTTGTCTGGTCGCCCTGACCTGGGACAGTGTCCACTTTGTGTGTATCTAGGGGTTTTACTCGGGGCGGCGGACGGCCTGGTGGCCGAGCCGCTCGCAGGGGGAGGGGTCTGCCCAAGGGGACGACTCCCTCCCCCCGAGGTGCGCTTTGTGCGTCCTCGGCGAGCAACCGGGGTGGACGAGCAAGGGGGGGTTCGGCAGGGGGGTCGTCGGCCTCAGCACGATGTCTGATGTCTCGGCCTTTGGACTCCCTTCCCTGCCGGATAAAGCTTCTTGTTACTGCGTAACAAGTTGCGATAATGGCGCTCGGCTCGCCGCGCGGCGAGCGCGCGCGACGTGGCGACTCTGGTGGCGGTCGCGGGCGCGCGAGGGGCGCGCTCGGCCCACCGCGTTCCGCCGCGGCCACAAGTACCGATGGCTGGGACGCTGGGCCGGGCGCTGCGGCCCTTGCCGCGCCGTCGAGAGCGGCGGCGCAGGCAAGCGGCTGGGAACATGTGCCCGCGCCGGCGCTGGCCGCGCAGCAGCTCGCGCCGCCTGTTCGATTCGCGCAGGCGCACGCGCCGCTGACACGCGCAATTGGCGCGCAGCCGCCACGCGCGCCGCTCGAAATTCTCGCTGATCCGTCGATCGTCTCGGCCGTGCTCGAGTCGCCGCCGTCGACAGGGCCCATGCCGCCGTCGGCCAATCCTGCGCCGCTGCTCGCGTGCGCGCTCCCCGCCGCGCTGGCCGCGACGAGCGAGCCGAGCGCGCCACAGTCTCGGCCGGTGGCGGCCGCCGTTGGCGCACGGCTCGCCGAGCGCGCGCCTACGCGCTTCGGCGCGCCTCCGGCGCGCGGCTTCGAACGCCAGGCGGCAGCGGTCGCTACGGGTGCAGCCGGCGTGCGCGGCGGCGGCGGCGGCGGCGCGGACTTTGGCGGCGGCGCGCCGCTCAAGGGCCCGTCGATCTCCCTTGATGAACTGATCGGCGCACCGCCACCGGGCGCGGTCCGGCCCGCGCCGCGCGCGAGCGATGGCTTCGCACACGCCGAGCGCAAGGGTTCGGCGGGCACGGCGCGGGCGCCCTTTGCGCCCGGCGCGCGGCGGTGCCGGGACGGGCGGCACGCGAGCGAGGGAAGCGCAGCCATGGGCGCGGGTGGCGCGCGCGGTGCGGCGCCGTCCGCACCCGCCGCGCCGCTGACGCCGCGCGCGACACCCCACGGCGCGGCAATGGCGGAAGGTGTGGAGGTGCGCTCGGCGCACACACATCCACTCGGCGATGCCATGCACGCCTCGCCTTCGGGCGCGCAGCAGGACGCGGCGGCGAGCCCGCTCGCAGCGGCCGAGCGCAGGGCGCCGCGGCAGCGCGCGTCGCCCGCCGCCAGCGGTGCGCCTGCCGCCGAGCGGCCTGCACGCCAACGGCACGCGCCGCGCAACGCTGCTGCTGCGCCTGCCGCCGAGCGCCGCAGCCATCCGTCGCCTGCGGCGCGCACGCCGCGCGGCGCGGCGAGCGGCGGCGATGCCTCCGGCCGCGCGCGCGACGGCGCGCCACCGGTTGGCGGCGCGGACGGTGGAGCGGTGGGCGAAGCGGACAAGGCCGCGTTGCAGCCGGCCGCGCACGTCCGCGTGGGCGCGCCGCGCAGTGGGCGGGGAGCGCGCGCGCTGCCCGCGGCTGGCGCGCCTGCAAGCGTGTGCGCAGATGCGTGCCCGACGCGCGCGCTCGCCGGCGTGCCCGCCGCTACGGTCGGCGACGCGCGCGGCGGCCGCGCGCGCGGCGGCCGGCCCGTGCGCGGCGAGCGCGGCGTGCCCAGCCAGAGCGCCAGCCGTACTGGCCGCGAACGGGGCGGTAGCGGCTGCTCGTCGGCCGCCGCCGCGAGCGCGCCCGCCTCGGCTGAGGCGCACGGAGGTCCCGATGCCGCGACCCCGCCCGCGGCTGTGCCCCCGGCGGCGGCCGCTCCGCTGCCCGCACCGCGCGCGCCGCCCGCGCCGCCGCCGCCCGCGCAGCCGCAGAGCAGCGGGCAGCGCGCCTACGAGCGGCTTGTCGCGACGAATGCGGCACGGCCACGCCTCACGTCAAACCGCTTTGCGCTCGCGGCCGCGCTTACCGACGGTGGCAGTGACAGCAGTGACGACAGTGACGGCAGTGACGGCAGTGACGGCAGTGACGGCAGTGACGGAGGGGAGGGTGGGCACGGCGCGGGTGAGCCGAGCGGCGCCGGCGCGCGCGGCCGCGCGCGCGGCGCGTGCGCGACCGCACAGCGGCCGTCGGGCAGAGGCGGGGGCGCGACGAACGGCGCGCGCAGCGGCGCGCGCAGCGGCGGCGGCGGTGGCGAGGGCAGCGGTGCGAGCGTCGACGCGGCCAGGCCGGCGGATCGCGCGGCGGATGAGGCGGCAATGGCCGACGCCGCCGCCGCCGCCGCCGCCGCCGCCGCCCCGCCCGCCGCCGCCGCGCCCGCCGCCGCGCCGCACGTGCCTTGGGGCTCTGAGGAACACGACGAGAGCGCACGCCGCCACGTGGTCACGAGCGCGTGCCACCTCACGCGCAAGGGCGCGCTGCACAAGGAGAACGAGGACCGCGTCACGTGCCTGCCCGACCTGAACGGGTACGCGACGAACAAGCTCGCGCTGCCGCACGATCTCTCGCCGCCGTCCGAGCCCGCGCCGGCCGGTTCAACGCCCCCTGCGCACGCGCTCTTCGCTGTGTACGACGGCCATGGCGGCTCGACGATGAGCACGCACGCCGCGGAGATGCTGCACCGCCACCTGCTGCTCGGCGATGGCGGCGGGATCGCGCCGCGCTCGGCCGCGCCCGCCGCCGAGAGCGCCACGTTCCGCCTCGACCCGGAGGGCGCGCTGCTCGCCGCGTTCGCGCGCACGGAGGCCGACCTCGCGCGCTACTACGCCAAGAGCAACGACGAGGCGGGCACGTGCGCCATCGTCGCGCTGCTGCGCGGAGGCGCGCTGTGGGTCGCAAACGTCGGCGACTCGCGCGCGCTCGTCGTCGCTGTGGACGGCGCGGACGGTGCGCGCGCGCGCCGCATCGCGCGGCGCCGCCCATTGGCCGTCGCGTGCCGCGCGCCACTCATTTGACCGCGTCGCCCACGGCCCGCTGCGTGCGCGCGCCGCGGCGGCGCGCAGCGAGCGTCGCGCTGCTCTCGACCGAGCAGCGCGCCACCGCCCACGCCGAGCGCACGCGCATTGAACGGGCTGGTGGCTACGTGCGCGCCGCGCCGCAGCGGCGGGGCTGCTCGCGACGCGGCTCGTCGCCGCCGCACGCCGCGTCCGCCCGACGCGCTGCAGCCCATGCCAACCCGTGCTGTGCGCGCGCGCGTCCGGACCGTGCGCCTCCGGACCGTGCGCAGGTGACTGACAACCGCGCGATGGGCAACCTGATCCCATCGCGCACGCTCGGCGACTTTGCGATCAAGGCGAAGAGGGAAGGTGCTGTCATCGCCACTCCCGAGATTCAAAGGTGCGCACCTGCCCACTGGCGCGCACGCGTGCTCGTGCGTGCCGGCCACTTTGTCCCGCAGTGCGCGCGCGCCCAACCCGCGGCGCGTGGTCGGCTGCGCCGCGCCTCGCGCGCAGGCACAACGTGCGCGCATGCGACCGTTTTCTCGTGCTCGGCTCGGACGGGCTCTTCGACGTGCTCACGCCCAAAAAGGTGGGCAAGATTTGCGCGGCGGCCAAGCACCCACAGAAGGCCGCAAACGACCTGATGCGCGAAGTGACGCGCAAAGGGGGCACGGACGACACCACTGTCATCGTTGCCAGCCTGCAGCTCCAGAGCTGAGGAGCGGCGCGCGCGCGCGCGTGCGCGGCGACGCGCGGTTGGCTCAGTCCGGGGCAGTGCCGTCGCCCTCGCGCCGCGCGGCTTTGTCGTCCACATCGGCTCGACGCTCACAAGAAGCGCTTGGCTGCGTCTGCGACGCTTTTGCCGCTGGTCGTGGGGCCACTCGACCAGGCAGTGACGCGCGAGCCCGATTTGTCATTTTGTGCAGACCTGAGACACTGCCAGCATTCTGCATCACCCGGACACTTGGTCCTTTTCTTCACCGTTGCCGATCGCAGAGGACATGAAGGTGCCCACATGCAACGTGCCGGCGTCGGACGGGATCACCCACTCCTCCCCCGGCCGGGGGGCACGGCGTGTAGCGGACGCGCAAGCGCGCTCTGCACGAGCGCCAGCGCGACATTCGTCGGCATAGGCGCACTCAGCACTCGCCCACGACCCATGGCTGCACAAAACAATTCATCCGGACTCGTCGCCCTCTGTCCAGTTTTTGGCCGTGGCGCAGCCAGCCCAGATCGCCACGACTCGCCGGCGAGCGCACGCTCATCCTTCACGCGCGGCGCTCGCGTGGGTGGGTGGCGGCGCGTGCACGCCGTTGAGCACGCGGCCGTGCTGCGCGGCGAAGGCATCGTACGCGGCCGCGGCCGCCTCCTCGGACGCGTGGTAGCCGAGGTGGTGCTGCCTGCCGCCCACCACGCAGACGGCCTTCCACGGCTTCGTCTTGTTGCCCTTCTTAAAGTGGACGCCGCGGTAGCGTGAGGCTTTGACCGCCTTCGTCGCCGCCGACTCTCCCATTCGCTCGTCGGCAAAATTGAGCGGCTTGTGGTAGCTGCGTGCAAAAGAGTCATAGGCAGTTGCGGCCTCCTCCTCGGTCTTAAAATAGCCGAGGTGGTGGTTCTTGCCGCCCGCCCAGCAGCACGCGAGCCACGGGCGGATGAGCAGCTGCTTGTGCGACAGGTGCACGCCCACAAAGCGTGACGACTTGAAAAGGCCGACGCCCGCGCCGCTGTGGCCACTCAAGCCGCCTGTGGATGCCGCCGCGCCGCCGCTGCACCCATCGCCGCCGCTCTCACCGCTCCCGCCGTCGCCACCGCCGTCGCCACCGTCGCCGCCATCATCGCCGCCGCCATCGCCGTCGCATACGCCAGCGCCGCTGCCGACGCTCTCCAACGCGCCGCCGGTGCGTGGCGGAGCCGTGCCGCGCGCCGCTGGCCGCACGCGCCGCTCGCGCTCTGCGCCGCCATGCTGCGCGCCGCCATGCTGCGGCGGGAAGGCGGCCTCGGGCGCGGAGGCGCGCGCGATCCGCGTGCTGGCCGCGCGCGTCGGACGGGAGGGCGGCGCCGAAAGTGCGTGGCGCGACGGGCGTGCGCTCCCGCGCGGCGCGCCTGAGCGCGGTCTGCCGGACCGGTCGTTCGCCGCGGCGGTCCGAGGAGCCGCCTTACCCGCCGACGCGCGCGCGCGTCCGTACGGCGCCAAAGTTGTTGAGCTTGGCCCAGCGAGGCCGGCCGCCGCGCGCGCGCGCGCGCGCGGAACCGGCGCCGTTGCCACGCCCGCCGCGCGTGGCGGCTGCGGCTCCTCGTCGCGCTCATCTTTGAGCAAGTCGAGCGCAGCGCGGCTGCTCGCGCGACAGGCGCGTTTGCTCACGGTGGCGCCTGACAAGCGGTAGAGCCCAGCTACGAGCGCGTCCGATGCGGCCCCTGCGGCCTCCGCGTCGTCGCCGCCACGCCGCGCCGTCGCGAATCCGTCGCACTGTGCTCGCCGCTTGCGCGTCGACCGGCCAGAGTCCTCCACCGGCGGCATAGAGGGCAAGGGCACCGACTCGGGTGCCATTCGCAACCCCGCGAGCGCGATAGCTGCCGCCGTGCGCGCCATCTCGGCGCTCGGCGATGGCGCGTCGGAGAGCATGGCGCCGCACGAGACGAGCGCCTTGGAGGCGCGTGGCCTGGACGTCAGCGATTGTGCGTTTGTTGCCTGACGATGGCGTCGGCGCGCGTTTTGGTGCGGCGGCTGGCCACAGGCGCAGTCCCTGAGATCGTGCACGTGGAGCGACGCGGCGCGATCGCGGTCGTGCGCCTCAATCGGCCAGACAAGCTGAACGCGCTCAACCTGCCCATGTTCCGCGCCATCCGCGACGCGGCCAAGTCGGTCGAGGCGCAGGCAGGCGTGCGCGCGGTGGTGCTGCACGGCGCGGGGCGCGCCTTCTGCGCGGGGCTGGACGTGAAGAGCATCTGGCGCGACCCGCTCTCGGCGAAGAATACGGTCGACGAGCTGCTCACGCGCAACGAGGTGAGCGGTGCAACACTCGCACAGGAGGTGGGCTACCTGTGGCGTCAGATGGCCGTGCCCGTCATCGCGGCGACGCACGGCGTCTGCCTCGGCGGCGGCCTGCAGATCGCGCTCGGCGCGGACTTCCGCTTCGCGTCGGAGGACGCGACGTTCTCGATCATGGAGTCCAAGTGGGGGCTCGTGCCCGACATGGCTGGCTCGCTCGCGCTGCGCGAGCTCGTGCCGCTCGACGTGGCCAAGGAGCTCACGATGAGCGCTCGCGTGATCAGCGCGGCCGAGGCGAAGCAGCTCGGGCTCGTGACGCGCGTGTGCGGCTCCGACGCGCTGGGCGAGGCGTTGGCGTTTGCCGCCGAACTCGCGGCACGCAGCCCCGACTGCATCGCCGCGAGCAAGGCGCTGCTCAACGCAAACTACGGCCGCGGCCCGGCGGCCGACGAGCGAGGCGCGCTCGCGCTCGAAGCGCGGCTGCAGCGCAAGCTGCTCGGCAGCTGGAACCAGCTCGCCGCCGCGGCCAAGGGCCTCGGCGTGCCTGCCGCCGTGCAGCCCGGCTTCCGTGAGATGGACGCGCAGTGGGGCGACGAGGTGCGCAACGCCGCAGGCGGCGGCGGCGGCGACGCGCGCTAGTGCAGGGACGAGGGCCCTGCATCAGCGCCCCTGCTGGCGGCAGGGGGGGCCCTGTAGGGCCATTAGACCGCGCTGACCGGCCGTCGCGCCACGGACACTGACAGAGCGCCTGTGGGGAGCGGCGCGGTGCCGGTGCGCATTGCTGCCGGGCCGATGCCAGCAGCCACCACGGGGTGGCTCGGCGGATGCTCGCGCGCGCACGCGCGCACGCCAAGGTGTGAGGCCGGCGTGCTGCCAGCGCCGTGCGGCTTCGACACGCGAAGCCGCGCTCCCGCGCTCGTGGGCCGTGGCTGGAGCTGCGCGCGGTGCCCCATCGCGACAGGCGGCCGCTGCCTGCTGCGGTGCTCGCGCGCGACGGCCATCTCCCACTCGGTGCCGCCGGACGCCAACCGCGCCGCCACCCACGCCTCGAGCATCCGAGCCGAGTGGTGGCCAGACGGACGCGCATCCGAGCCGCCAAGCGGCTGTGCGCCGCCATGCGCGAGCAGCCGAGGATGGGCGTGCGCGCTCTGCGGGCGCGTGCGGCCGGGCGAGAAGGGTTGCGCGCGTCGCCAGCCAAACATGCCGGCTGAGTGCGCGGCGCGCGGCATGCCCGCGCCCGCTGCACCTCTCGACAAGACGGCCGCGTGCGCGTGCGTGCCGGCCAGCGGTGCACGCCCGGGCGGCAGCCAGCGCGCACCTGCGCCCTCGCAGCCGACGGCGCGCGCACGCGCGGCGCCAGCGTCGAGGCGGACCGCCGTATTATTGCCGGCGGTGAGGAGCAGCGGCGCGTCGAGCTGCGCCGCCGCGAGCCGCGCGCACTCGCGCAGCCGCGCGAGCTCCGCTCGAGCGCCGCCCGTCGCAACGCCCATGTCGGCGCCCAGCGCGCGCTCTATCGGCGGCAGGAGCGCGTGCAGCGCGACAACGGCGCGTGCCGCTGCAGGCGCGTGATCGCTGAGCCGCGCGGCCTGCACGCCGTGCGCACGCTCGCCCGTCCGTGGCGGGCTGCTCCGCGGCCGCGCCGAAGGCGGCGAGGGCGCTCGAGCCGAAGACGCAAGGTCGTCGCCGCGGAAGCCGCACGTAGCAGCGTCGGCCTCGGCGAGCAACGCGACGGCAAGCGCGGCATGCGCGTCGGCGTCTCCGCGAGCGCGCGTGGCTTGCTCCGGCGCGCGCGCCTCGTCGAGCCGCGTCTGCCGCTTCGCGCGCACAAGCGCCTCGAGCGCGCCGGCAAACCCGTCGCGCGCTGGCAGCTGGAGCTCGCTGTCGCGCGGCAAGCGCAGCTCGAGCGCGCTCGCGCGCAGCTGCGCGAGGCTGTGGCGCACGCTGCGCAGCGCGGCGGCGAGCGAGCGCACCTGCTGCGCGACGCCGGCGCGCGCGTCCGTGCTGCCTCGCGCGACGGATGCGGCGGCGCGGATGCGCTCTGCCTGCGCGGCCCACGCGGCGACAACCTCGGCGCGCAGCGCGCGCGCGATATCAGGCGCGATGGCGTTGCCGAGCGTACGATTGAGAGTATGGAGGATTGCGCCCTCCGCGTCGGCAAGCGCCTCTTCCATCTGTGTCCGTTTCAACGCCGGGCCTCTGCCATCGTGCGACCCCGCCGCCCTCGCCTTCCAGAACGCCGCGAGATGGCGATCACCCTCCGCCTGCGCACGAAGGACGGGACGGAGCGCGTGACGGTGGATCCGCAGATCTCGCTTCCAGCGCTGCTCGACCTGGTCGCCGAGCAGCTTAAGCTTGATCGGCAGGAGATCTCCGTCACGCGCGACGGCCCCGGCCGCGACCACCTACCGCACGCGGGGTCGCTCGGCGTGCGTCACGGCGACATGCTTTTCCTCCACTACCACGCCGAGCGCGAGGCGGTGGCGCGGTACGAGGAGAAAGACCCGTTCAAACGGCTGGTGAGCGAGGGAGAGCTGCGCAAGCTCGGCGTGAAGGAATGGACGCTCACCACCTTCCTCGACTACCGCTCGCAGCGCGAGTACAAGCTCGGCAAGTTGCCCGACCCGCGCTGCCTCTACGTGAGCGTCGATGCGGGCGCGAGCAACAGCTTTTTGGGCAACATGCAGTCGGTCAACTTTGCGTGCCAGCGCATCGGGCTGCTTTACGGCCGCTTCACCGACGACGGCGGCGTGCAGGTCGACGCAATCGTCGAGCCGGCGCAGGAATGCACCGACACGACGATTGCGCTCGCCGAGGACCCGTTCGCCTCGAAGGCGCATGCCGTTGCGGGGCATCTGGGCCTACAGCTCGTCGGCTGCATCTTTGCCCACCCGCCGCGCGCCTACGCCTTCGCGATCAACGAAGTCATCCTCGCCGCGCGGCTCCACCAGCGCGCGCTTGACGCGGCGCGCGAGGCAGCCGCTGACGCCCAGCCGGCGGCGGCGGCCGGCGGCGCGGCGGCGGCGCCGGCGGAGGGTGACGCGCCGGCCGAGCTACCCGCGCAGCGCTTCGTCACGCTCAAGGCACGGCTGGTGATGGAGGGCGAGGCGATCGAGGGCGTCGCGACCGTCGAGGCGTACCAGGTGAGCGAGCAGTGCCTTGCGCTCGTGCAGGCGGACGCGTTCAAGCAGAGCGCGACGGATGCGCGCTGCGCAAAGACGGCGAAGAGCGACTGCTTCTTTGTGATCGAGCAGAAGGAGAGCCGCAAGGCGACGGCCGAGCACTTCGTGACGCGTGTGCACGACATGTCGAGGCCGTACGCCAGCCCGCTCCGCACCGCCTTCCCAGGTGCGCGAGCGCGCGCGCGCTGCTCGCGCCGCCCACCCGGCGCGCTCGCGGCGCGCGCCCGTGCGCGCGACGGTCGCGCTGCTCACGCCTTGCGCTGTCACCCGCGCGCTCCTGCCCGGCCGAGTGGCGCGCAGTCGAGAATCGGCCCACACAGCCGCAGACGCAGCAGTCGCTGCGCGAGTACTTGCTGCGGCGGCGCGGCGAGCCGTTCGCTCTCGTGCTCGCCGATTTGCACTTGCTCGTCTTCGTCGCCAACATCCTCGACATGAGCACGGACATGCCCGTCCTGTGCCATGCGGTCGCGGCGGGCGATAGCGGGCAGCTCGAGGGGTTCCAAATGATGCTGCATGCGTTCGCCGAGATCGAATGAGGCTGAGCGCAGAGCGCGGGGGAAAGGAGGGAAAGAGGGCCACGGAGCCTGCTTCGACGTCGTCGGCCGCGACTGCGGCCTCCTACAGTCCTTCTTCTGCCCTCCGCCCGCCACTGAAAGTCGTCCCATGGCGGCCCCGCGCGGCACGACTCGACCCGCGATCAAGACGTGACACCGCGCACGATGGACGAGGCGGAGGATGCGAGCGCCATTGACCACGGTGGAAAGGGACGCGCGCGGGACGCACTGCTGCACGCGTGCGCGGACACGTCTGAGCGCGCCGATCTGCCGGGCGCGCCCAGTGAGCGCGCACTGACAATCGACGAGGTGCTCGACCTCGCGGGCTTTGGCCGCTTCCAGCTGCGCTTGCAGGCCATCTCGGGGCTCGGGTACATGGCGGACACGGCGGAACTGCTATTCGTCACCTTTCTCCTCCCCGAGTTTGCCAGGCTGTGGCCGCACCTCACGCGCGCGCAACTCGCGCTCGTGCCCGCGCTCTCTGCGCTCGGCACGCTTGTCGCTGCGCCGCTCTGGGGTGTGGCGTCCGACGTGTTCGGCCGGCGCGTGGTTTTTTTGGGCTCGATGGGCCTGATGGCGTTCGCCGGGCTCGCGAGCGCGGCTGCGCCCGCGTTTTGGCCGTTCGTCGCCGCGCGCGTGCTCGTCGGCGCGGGCCTTGGCGGCGCGCTCGCCGTCGACTTTGTCGTGTTCGTCGAGTACGTGCCGGCGAGGCAGCGCGGGGTGAGCACGATGCTCATAACGCTGTGGGGCGTGGCGGGCGTGCTCTACGTGGGCGCCACCGCCCGCCTGCTGCTGCCGACGCTCGGCTGGCGCTGCTACTGCGCGAGCGCGGCGCTGCCCAGCTGCGCTCTGCTGCTCGCGCGCTTCTGGGTGGCCGAGTCGCCGCGCTTCTTGCTGCTGCGCGGCAGAGCGGACGAGGCGGCGCGCGTGCTGCGCGCGGTTGCCGCGACGAACGGCCGCTCGGCCGCGCTTCCGGTGCGTTTGACGCTCGCGCCGTTGCCGCCGCCGCCTGCGCTCGGCGAGCTCCTGCGCACGCTCCTGCGCGCGCCGCACGCGCGTCCGCTGCTGCTGCTGAGCTGCGTGTGGTGCGGGCTCAGTTGCGCATACGCCGGCTTTACCTTTTGGCTGCCCACCTTCCTTGCGGCCAAGTCGGTGCGCGGACTTGACGTGTATGAGACGTTCCTGTTGATGACGGCGGCGGAGGTGCCCGGCCTGCTCCTCGCGACCGCAGCCATCGACCGCGTCGGCCGGCGCGGCGTGCTGAGCGCGACGCTCATCGGGTGCGCGCTGGCGCTCGCCGCCTTCTCCGCGGCGAGCTCCCACGCGGCGCTCGTGCGCTGCTCGTCCGCCTCTTACTTTGCGGTCGTCGGCTCGTGGGCCACGCTGTACACCCTCACGCCCGAGTCCTTCCCGACGCCGGTGCGCGCAACGGCCGCCGGCATCACGCGCATGTGCGCGTGCGTCGGCACAGCGCTCGCCGCTCCGCTCGGATCCGCGCTGCTCGGCGTGGGCGCGAGTGCGCCGCTCGTTGCCTACGCGGCGATGCTCGGCGCGTGCGCGCTGCTTGTGCTCGCCGTGCCGAGCGAGACGCGCCTCCGGCCGCTCAGCGACGGCGCGCCCACCGCGCGCGCCTCGCTCGCGCGCGTCGGCGAGGCGGAGGGTGGCCACTTGGCCGACAGGCAGGCAGTCGACGGTGCGGCGCGCGGCGCGGCGGCGCGCAGTGAAGCCGACAGCGCCGACCGCGCGATGCCGCCCTCGCCGGCGTTGGCAGCTCGCGTGGATGCGTGACCTCGATGCAATTTGGGAGGGGGTCGCAGCTGGCGAGCGGCCGAGCGCCCGATCCGGCGGTCCTTGCTCAAGCCGCTGGAGAGGACAGCGATGCCACGGAGCGATCCGCGCGGGGCCCATCGTGCGGGTGAATGCCTGACTGGGCATCTGTCCGCCCTGCGGTATGAGTACGCCCCCGCTGACTCAAGCAAAATTGATGATGGCATGTCGCGTGTTTGGCGCGCTGGCGTTCGGCCTGCTCGGCAGTACGGCGCAGGCGGCACGGGCGAGTGCGGCAAGCGTGGAGCAGACGGGTGTGCGGCAGGCTACGACGCAGGCCGGACGTCAGCGCCGCGTCTCCGTCCGACCGGAAGGCCGCCTGCGCGGCGGCGCGGATTTTGGCAGCAACGCGTCGACGGGCGTCGTGATTGACGCGGGCTCGAGCGGTTCGCGCGTGTACGTGTTCCGCTGGGAGCCTTCCGATCCGGCGGGCACAATCGTGGAGCTCGCAAGCCTGCGCATCAAGCCGGGCGTCTCCAAGCACGCGCGCCTCGGCGGCGCGGCCGCTGCGGCGCAGTCTCTGCTGCCGCTGCTCGAGTTTGCGCGCGCGCAGCCGGGCGTGCAGCCGGCGGAGACGCAGGTGCACTTCATGGCCACGGCGGGGATGCGGCTGATCGAACCAGCGCTGCAGCGCGACGTCCTTGCCGCCGTTGAGCAGCTCCTCATCGACTCGCCCTTCCTCGCCGCGCGGCCGGGCGCGCGCGCGCGCGTGCTGTCGGGCGAAGAGGAGGCGCTCTACGACTGGCTCTCAGTCAACGCGGCGCTCCGACTGCTCGGCGGCGATCCCGAGCGCACGGCGAGCGTGACCGACCTCGGTGGTGCAAGCACGCAGCTCGCCTTTGCGACGCTGCCCGAGCACGTGCCGCACGAGGTAGCGCTCGCGCGCTTTGGGCATGCGCACGTGCTCGGCGTCTCGCGCCTCGGGCTCGGCATGAACGAGGCGCTCGCCAACATGCTCTCGGGTCCGTCGCAGGCGGCGATGGGCAGCTGCCTTGCGCGCGGCGCGCGCGCCACCTCTGCGCACGGCGTCGAGCTCGAAGGTACCGGCGACTATGACGGCTGCCGCACGGCGATCCGCGCCTTCATCGAGCAGTACGAGGCGCGGAGGCACGCGGGGGCACGCGCGCCGCCGACGATGCCGTCGAATGGACAATGGCCGCTCTACTTGTTCGACAATTTCCCAAAGGTGCGCGCGCGTGCGTGCGCGGCCTCGCGCGGCCACGTGCGCAGCCGCGCGCGCGCCGTGACGTGGCCGCCACGCGCGCCGCGCGTGCGGCCACGCGTGCAGGGCGCAGCCATTCTGCTGAACGCCACGGACGTGCCGACAGAGCAGGCGCTCACGCTGGCGCAGCTGGAGGAGCTTGGCCGAGCGGTGTGCGCGGTGCCCGAGGACGCTATCCGCTTCCAGCGGCCGCTTGGCACCGCGCAGGAGCGCTCGCCGTGCTTCCTCGGCGCCTACATGGTCGAGCTGCTGCACGGCTTGTACGGCTTCCCGCTCTCGCCGCCGCCGGGCTCGCAGGTCGGCGTGCTCAAGTTTGTGGCCGAGCTCAACGGATTTTCCATGAACTGGCCGCTCGGCGCGATGGTTTTTGAAGCGGTGTACGCGCCGGCCGCCGGCGTGGCCTGCGCCTGATCGAGCCAGTCCATGGCCTGGGAAAATTGAAAAAACTACTGTATTTAAATTTAAAATTCCAAGGTGCCATGGTGGATCGCCATCGCCGCTCGCTCGTGGCGCTGCGCCGCCGCTTGGCCATGGCGGACGAGCCGCTCGGCACGCGAGGCGCCGACGTTGGCATGGCAGCCGTGGTACCTGGCGCGTCGCTCGCCTTGGCCCCGCACGCCGGCCTCTTGGATCGGCGCGCTTTGCTGCAAACGAGCAGGCGGTTGAGCGCCATGCCCAACGCGCGGCACGAGGCGAGCGACGCGCTGATTGCGATTGCCGCCTCGTCTGGCCTCGCAGGGATTCTCGCAGCGCCCGCGCCGCGTGCGGAGCACGCGCGCTGCGTGGCCAACCCAGCGCCGCGCAGGGCGAGCCTTTCCGGCCCAGCGCGCCCTGCGCCACCTTTCCGCGTGCGGCGCGCCAGCTCGCTGGATGACGGCCGTGTACAGCAAGCCAGTATGCCTTTTGCAGCCGCACCCCTAAAGCCGGCGACGCGCCTCGCCCGCGGCTCGCGCTCTCGCGTCTCCCGCATTGTCGAAGCAGAGGCGGCAGCCGGGTGCGCCGGCGCGCCCGCCGTCAAGTCAACGAATCGTGTGGACACCACGGTCACGTCGTCTTCGGCGACAGTACACGCGCACACGCAGCCCGGCAGCGCAGCCGCCACGAGCGCAACCCGCAGCGCGCGCAACGCGCACCAGACGAGCTTGTTGACCAAGCCGCCCCTCACCTTCTCGCTCCACACGGTCCCCGTGCGGCCCAACGTCGCTGGTGCTTTCATCAAGGAGCGCCACACACGACATATTTAAGCGCGCGTGTCTCCCACAATGGGTTGTTCTCAAGCACGTCGCACGTGCAGCGACGGGCGTGGGCCGTGGGTTGAATCGGCCCGAGCCCCTTTTCCCGACTCATCTCAGACCGTCTTCTGCCCCGACAGCGTGAGTGACTTCCAAAACTGGTGCGTCTGGTCGATCGTGTTGAGCGCAAACTCGCGGTCGAGCGCCCTTTCGCCGAAGCCAAACTTGTTCTCCGGCTTTCCGTCCGCGGTCTTGTAGATGCGGAACCACTCGCGCACGGTGGGGACCATGTTTGGGAAGATGCGATCGAGGTCGTCGATGCTGTTGATGCGTGGCGCGTACGGGTCCTCGACGGAGATGCAGAAGACCTTCCAGTCGGTCTCGTGGTCGTCGATCATCGCGAGCACACCGAGGACCTTCACCTTGGTCACCGAGCCTGAGCGCAGCTGAAGCGTGCCGACCTCGACACCGTCGATCGGGTCGTTGTCGCCCTTGTGCAGCTCCTTCTCGCCCACGTCGGTCTTGTGCTTGGGGTCCTGCGCACCGCGCGCGAGGCACACGCGGTGAGCGAGAGCGCGCTGCAGTGAGGGACGATGCGAGAGCCGTCTCGCATCGCATTGCGCACGCGCGCACCTCCCACGTCTGTGGGAATGCACCGTAGTTAAACAACATGTCGCCGTGATTGTATTCGCGCAGCTTGCCGTTCTTGGTGTCCTGCTTGATCGGGTTGAACTCCTCGCCCGTCGCGATTTCAAACTTTTTGCGCGACCACTTGGGAACCTCGCAGATGAAGTGCAGGTTGCCGTCCTGCGAGGGTGGAGGGGCGCAAGGGCGGAGCGGATCAGCGCGTGCCACACTGACGAGCAGCAGCCGCGCCATTACAACGCGCAAACATCACACGTGCCTGCGCGTAGAGCGGGATGTCGTGCCAGGGGGAGATGCGCTTGAGCACGCCGTTGTCGTTGTAATGGAAGTTGACGCGGTACTCGAGCGTCCCTTCCTGGCCCGTGGACGAGACCGACAGGTTCTTGAGGTCGAAGGCGCCCTCGATGCGCGCCATGAGCTTCTTGAAGCGCCGGTTGTACGCCTGCCCCTTCTTGGACAGGATGCCCGAGCGCGAGTGCGCGAGCGTGAACCACGCGAGGAAGTCGTCAAAGCTGATGTCTCCCGACTGGTTGACATCAATTCTACGGAAGGCGTCTTGGGCTTCGTCGTCCGTGAGCGGCTCGCCGAGGTGCTGGTGGAGGGCCTGCAGCTCATTCACGTTGATGTATCCGGCGCCCGTCGTGTCGGCGAGCGCGAACACGGCGCGCAGCCGCGTCACGTCCTCCGCGGGCACGTCCTCGTGATGTGATGTCAGGTTCACGCCGCGCGAGAGCGCCTTGCGCTTCAGCCGCTCGATCTCCGCAATCAGCCGGTTCACCTCGTCGGCAGCGCCCGACTCGCTCAGGCCGGACACGCGCCGGTCGCCCACCATCTGCCCGCCGATCGCAAGTGCGTCGAGCTCCGTGTTGCTACGGCCGCCTAAACCAGGGGACCCGGCCATCGCGCGCGCGCGCGCCTCGCTCGGCTCAACGCCGACGACGTGAGCCTGCCCAAACTGCACAGACGACCGGCGGCCGAGCGTGGGCGCGACAGGCTCGGTCGCGCCGCCCGGTGGCACCTGGACGGCGAATGTGAGCTGGTTGTCGCCGACGGCGCGCTGCAAGGTTACGCTCAGTGTCGAGTCGAGCTTGAGCGCCCGCGCGCTCTTCACCGCGTCCGCGATCAGCCCGAGCGCCTCGTCCATGGTCTGGTCGTTGCCGACGCCGCCGACGGATTCCCAGTTTTAAACCCGGCGGATTGTGGTTTGCCCGTATTGCCCTGCCATGAGGTCATCCACGTTCACGGACCTGCGCTTCTGGTCAAAGCGTGCGTCGGACTCACACAATCCGCCAAACGTTGAGCATGTTCCTGGCAAGCTGCTCTGTGAAGTAACGTCAGTAAGTTTTGGCAAAGGGCGCGTACGCGCGCAACGGCGGCATGAAGGGCCGCATGGGCGGATCGGCGGGCTGCTGTGCGGCGCCATGTTCAACAGAGCGGCGATCTTGAGCACAGTGCGCATCCGATGCGCAGTCAGCGCGCCGCCCGCCCGACGGCGGCGCCAATGCTGAAATCGCCGCGCACACTGGTCCATCCCATCCCCCCCCCCCCCCCCCCCCACCCCACCCCCTCTGCCCACCAATATCGTCGCACTGCGTCGCCCAAGCGGCGCCACCGCGCCTGCAGCGCGACCGAACGCCTGCACACAGCCATGCGGGACAAACGCTCGGATTAGATGGCGCGCGGGTGCGCGAAGGGCCGGCCGGGTCCAAGGCGCTGCTGCAGGAACGAGTGCTGGTCCGCACGGCGACCAGGCCGGTTTGGCACGCCCTGCGCGAAGATGAGCAATCGCGACAGGAAACGTGACCAAGTGTTGGCTTGTGAGCCCGGGGGCCGAGCGCAGGGGCGCACACGCAACATCGCGTGGCCGCGCGCGGTGCAGCTCGTTACAGCAGGCGCGAGCTTGTCGCGCCCGCCTGCACTCGCGCACGCACGATCTGCATCGCCCGTTTGCGTCCACCATCGGCGCCTGCTCGACACCTCGCCATGCTCGCCCACTCTTCACCCCCCTCGCCACGCCTCCTTCTCCCTTTCGCTTCCCTTCCCCCATCCTCTCTCGCTGCGGCGTCAACGACACGGCCGAACGTCAACGCACACTCGAACTCGCGGCGACCACGGCCGCAAAGCGCTTGTAATTGGCGTACGCGCGCGAATGCGGGCTGCAGCTCGCCACAGGCGCTCGTCATAGCATCTTTGCGATGCAATGTTGTCCCGCTTCCCAATTTTTGAGGTCCTGTCCAAGCTCCTCCCTCCCCCCCCCCCCCCCCCCCCCTCCCCTCCCCCCCCCCCCCCCCCCCCCTCCCCCGGAAACCGGCACCCTTCCCCACCAACCTCGTCTCTTTTCTCTTTCCAAAAGCTGTTCTCGTTAGTTGACCAATCGTACCATGGCTACGCCTTCAGGCGTTCAAAAAACGTCGCACTCCCCCCTCTCTCTTTTTTTGCGGCCACGGCCGCGGCCGCGATTTCGATTGGCAACACCCATAGGCTCGTTTGCGCCGGCATTCGACGCCTACGACTCGTCACCGTAGCGGTCGTAGCCGTTGTCGTCAAAATTACGGCGGCAAGCGCGCAGAGCTCTAAAGGTCCGTCAAATAGCTCGGAGTCGAGGGCCATCAGCGTCGCTATCAGCGGAGGGGTCCATCTCAGCATTAAGCGCCTTAGCCGGCCCTCAGAGGGCCGCGACGGCCTCAGTGAAGACTTGAATCTCTGTCTATCCCGCCCCCTGTAAAGAATAATGCCTAAACCCCCCCTTCCCCCCCCCCCCCCCCCCCCCACACACACACACACAAACACTTGAATACTTTTATTCCTTACCTTGATTTCGGCTTGTGTGCACATCTGTACCTGCCAATTGCGTCGTTGTCTGGCCTATGGTCAAATTGCGCGCGAGCTATTGTGCGCACTGCTGCCACTGTCTCGCACGCATGCGGGAATGGCTCGAAAAGCGCGACGTTGCTTGTCGTGAAGGCCGATGCCATAGTATTGCGCATCTTTTGCCGTATCAAACGACAAGCGGCTTAGCCCAAATGCGGTTGATTGGAAGTAAGCTTGATAAGATACGGTCTCGCGCGGCGCGATGCAACCAGTGCTAATTTTGACGCTGACAAGACAGGCTGGTTGATAATGCCGAAAAAGATTACGCCCTCGCTGGCAAATTAATTTATTGCGACGCCACCTTCCCCCACCTTGTGCATCTGTCTTAAATACTGAAAGCTTCAGTCTGAGATTGTGGATGGTACGATTCAGCACTGCCCGAGTCGTCACCGTGTGGGCGCTCACACCGCCAAGTCGCAGCAGACCGCACGCGCGCACGTCCTGCCGCCTTCCGTCGCGAAGGCTTCAGCGGTTTGCGGGTTGTAAGTGCCAGCAGGCCTCTGCAAAGAGAGGGCGCGCGCGTAGCGCGAGCGACAGCGAGCGGAGCAGTTCGGCCTCACCAAGGTGTCAGCTCGTCTAGGGCACAAAAAGTTTGGCAATTGCACGCGGTCAAAGCCTTGGCGCCCGTCGAGAGCCAGCGACGCTTTGTCGGCAAAAGCGCCCTAATTGTAAATTAAACCTTGATTATTTCGTTTTCTCCTAGGTCACCAGCTTTTACGCGAGACTCTTTGTACACCAGACAAGGTGGTCCTCTCGAACGACACAAATTTGCTCGAATATAAAATGAAGGCACGGCGAACTTAACCGAGTATGGGGGTGGCTTCGGTTAGTTTTGGAGGTCGGCTAGTTTTGGAGGTCGTGCGCGGGAACATGTCGTCGTTGGGCAGAGGCCGCATGGGCGGCGCTCAGGGAGCGCAGGGAGGCCGTATTGGCGGCGCGGCACGATTGCGGAGTCGCTTAAGAAGACGGTGCAGATCCGCGTTGTCCCCTTCCCCGCCGAGCCCGCGGCGCCGGGTCTGAGCGCGGGCGGGCGCGACGCGCCGACCGCCGCCGCCCGCATGTACGTGCTCGCATTCGAGGCGATGGAGGAGAAGAACAAGCAGCTCGAAGCTGAAAACGCAGAGCTGAGGCGGCAAGAGCCTCATGAGCATCAGCACGTCTCGTGCCAGTGCATCGCTCCGGACGAGGTCAATGGGCAGCGCAGGCTCCGCAGCTGCCGCGCCCGTCGTGCCCGTCCCGCCCGCGGCGCCTGTTGCAGGCCGGGCAAGTTCGGCCCCAGCGCGTGCGCGCTGCACGGCGCCGTTGGACCGCGAGATCCTCAGCGAGGCAAGGCGCGGCGTGCAGCTCGCTGTGATCACAACGGCGACGTACCGCGCAAGTACACGTGGGACGACATCTGCGCGGCCGGCGCGGCGATCAAAGCGGGCACGCTGAATGTTCACCACCTGCAGACGGACAAGAGCTAGTCGTGCCACGACCCGCGCACGCCAACCCGCGCGGCCAGAGCGCGCGCAAGCACAACCGCGACGGCTGCGTGATCGGTGGGGCAGAGTGGACGGCATCGCAGGAAGCCAAGACCGCTGCCGAGATCGATCAGCGGGCCAAGAAGGCCGCCTGCGAGCGGACTATGTGGGACAGGCACCGTGTTGCGGTGCGCCTGGCTGAGGAGCGGCTCGCGGCGGCAAACGGCGATTCGCAGGGGCTGCCGGTCGCGTCGCTCAGGGCGCTAGTCTTATCGCGCACCGGTCGCACCAGCAAGGCCAAAAGCAACAAAGAGGGCGGCATGCTCGAGGAGGCGCGCGCGGCGCTAACCGCGCGCGACACCACTCTCATTCCGCCGATTCCGCCTCGCCCAGCCTCGCTCGGTGCCGACAGTGCCGTTGGCACGGAGTCTGACTCCGACGTCGACGGCGTTGTGTGCCCGCATTGCGGGCACGTGAACGACAAGCTCGCTCCGGACGAGAACGGGTACGTCTGGTGCGGTGGTTGCAACGCGCGTCTTGACGATGATTGAATGTGATTGATAAACACGAGACGCTTGCTCGAACCCACCACGACGGGCGCATGAGACAAGTACATTTAACCCTTCGAGGGGCGCGCTCACTTAGCGAATGAGTCGCGAGGGAAGGAGGGGGTTGAGAGAGGGGGAGGGAGCAAGAAGGGGGGGAGGAGGGAGGGGGGGGGGGGGGGGGGGGGGGGGGGGTCGCGTGCCACGCCGGGTCGAGTGTGATGCAAAGGCTGGCCCGTGGGGAAGCATCCAATGCCCGAAGAGGAAGCCACGCACACGCGCATGGCTCCGGTTAGTTTTTGAAGGTTAGCCAAGTTTTGGTCAACTTTGACGTGCTCTCGTGCCTGAAGGAGAGCGCGCAGCTCGTCGCGCACTGGCGCGTTCGTCCGAGACGTGCCTCTGGAAGGACGCCCTGTCGTCCATTCGTCGCCATCGTCCGTCTTGCTTCCACGGAAAGCCTTCGAAGCGCGGGTGCTTTTGGCGGTTATTCCACCTCCAAAACTAACCGAAGCCCCCCCATACTAGTCTAAGTCACCCTTCCAAAATGAGCTAAGCCGCAAGACTCATCATACGCTCGCACCTGGGTCTATTTGCGGATCGTAGGTAAAAGACCCTGTTCTCAATCAGTTAAAGGCTCGACCTCCTCGCGCGAGTACGCGCACAACGATCTCGAGGAACGGCGCACCGCTGAAAAACGCGCACATCATTGTCTCGAACATGTTCGGCGGCAATTTTGTGACCGGCGTTGTCGTGCAAGGCCAGCGGATCGCACCACTGGCATTGCAGACTGCGCGCCCGCGGCCGACCGCGCACCCTGTTTGCGCCGCCCGCCGGGCGTGAGCACGCTCACGGGTGCGCCGACCGTCGGCGCGGCGCGTCAGCGGCGGCCGCCGCCGCGCACGCCGCATCCAATAAGGCAAAATGGCGCAGTATACCCGATTTGCTTTTTTTGCCGAAGTCGACGAGAACGCAGCGCTCGCGGGCCAGGCCACGGCCAATCGCGCGAGAGCGGGCGCGGGGGCGAATGCGCCAAGGCCGACATCGGGGAGCGTGGACGAAACATTCTGAAAGGTCCACATCGAAGACGAGAGCTTCGACGCGCAATGCATCAGGGAGTACGGGCAGCTCCCGGCGTGGGACACGATCATCGGCTGGCTCAACAACGCCGTTCATCACTCGCCAGGAAATGTCCGTACTCCTTGATGTTCTCGTCTATGTGGACCTTTTAGAGCCTTTCGTTCACGCCTCTCGTTGTCGGCGAGGGACACGGTCATCGGCAGAGCATCAAGGAGTATGGAGTATGGACAGCCCCCCCCCCCCCCCCCCCCTCCCCCCCCCCCCCCCCCCCCCCCCGGACCTACCTCAAGAGACCGCAGGGTTCAAGGCCCCGTGTCCCGCGCCGGGTGAGCAAAAACCTATCGCCTCAACAGAAAGCTGGTCGAATTAAGACGTATGCACCCGCCGGTCCCCTGCGCCATGAGCGCCAACACGTATGCACATGCCCAGACATCCGTATTCGCGCGACGAAGCAAGTAAACAAATCTACATCGCAGTATGTACTTTGTTCGCCGGAGGGACAAATTACGATTCTACAGATGATTCCGAATGCATGGTATTGCGCATGCTGAAAAGAGATCGCCAAAAGTGATCGCAACGGCGACGCACACGCCTTTTGCGCGCCTGCGTTGCCATCGCACAAGCTGGCAAATTTCAAGTCAGAGCGACCTCACGTTGCCCGCAATGTGCGCAGCGCGCTTATTGCGAGAAGTCAATGGCCACGTGGACTGCTTGCGGCATGCAAACGCGCACTCGGTGGACAGCGCCTTTACATGCCCCACGCAGTCCGCGCGGCGAGCGTTTGCATGCAGCTAGTCGGCTAATACTGGGAGCGGCAGCAGTCGCACGCAGGCTGAGCGCGCCTCCTTGCCAGCCTTATGCGCAAATAGGAGGGATAGGGCGAGGGGTCCATGTAGACCCGCCCGTGAACGAAAGACAGGCTCAACTCAAGCGCGCTCACCTCCGGGATGGCCCCACTGGGCGCCGAGGCTTCACACGCTCAGGTTGGGGCTCAGGACGGAAGGTGTAACGTGCCCATATGGAATACGACCTTCGCTGTCGCGTGAAGTCTTGAGATAATCGGCAAAACATGTTATTCCTCTCTGTCTGGGCAGGGCTGCGATATTGCGGGCATGCGCCGAGCGTGGCGACTTTTTCGTCCGAGTGACTCTCGACACGGGCAACCTCGGCCAGCTCGCCGAACATGTTGGCGCCGATGACATGGTGAAGCGCCTCGAAGCAGCGGCGGCGGCCGACGCGGAACTGACTGCTGCCGGCGCCGAGCTGCTGACCGCCCTGATTGCGTCGAGCGACCTGGTCCGACTCTCGGCCGCGGCGCACAAAGCTGGCGGCCAAGGGCGCGGTGGACGCGGCCAAGGGCGCGATGGACGCGCTTAAGCTCGCACGCTCGAGCGACCAGCTGGTGTCGCGTGCACCTCCTGCGCCAGCGGCCGCGCAGTCGGCGGCGGTCATGACGGGAGCGGCCGGCCTTCGACAACGCGCGGAACGGCATCGAACGACGACGACGCGAACGCAGACGGGGACGCGGAATTCTGGGAGGAGTCGAGCGAGGAGGAGGGCGTCGTCACCGCCACCGGCCGCAAGCGTCACCCTGTGCGCGAACGCCGCGAGCGCCGCCGCACGCGACGAGCGCGTGGCGCGGCGGCGCGATGGGGAGGGCATGCTCAGACTCAGTGGGCGCACAATTCGGGGCGCGCGGGCGCCCTATCTGAGCAGACATTTTTTCGGCGACCGTGACACACCATAATATATCGCCGAGTTCTTCGAGTCTTGTATGTGCCAATAGACGCGGCTCGTCGAGGCCGACCCAACGTTGCCGCGTTCGCCGTCCCAACCCGGTCGTATCCTATCCCAAACCGGGTGCGCCACGGTGGGCAAAATATAACCGGGTGTGCTGCGCGCGCGTGCGCGCTACAACTCTGCTCCACTGTGCTCAAGGCCACTCCTGGTCGCATCAGTGGTGTCTGGCACACGGACACGTGTGCAATCTGTCCGCATGCCTGGCTTGCTAAGCGCACGTGCGCGATGTGCGTCCGCGTGTACGTTACTCCCCGGGGAAGGGGGGGGGGGGGGGGGGGGGGGGGGGGGGGGGGGGGGGAGGGGGGTGTGTGTGTGGAGGGGGCGGGCGGACGTTGACTGCATACCCCTCTTTTCTACCGCGCAGGATGGACGCTGCTAATATTAGCCGGGTGCAGGGAAGAGCATTCACACACGCGCTCCGCAAGACGAAAAACAGCTGCACGAGAGTCAAGGTGTCAATTAGTGCGCTAGCCAGTCACACATGGAAGCCGGCTGCTTTGCACAAGGCCGCGGACTTTTGCTCGGCCTTCTTTAATGCCACAACCTCGAGAATGGCAAGTGCGCCGCCCATATCGTCGTCGCCGTCGCGATAGACTTTATCGCGCCGCGGCGCGTGGTAATTGGCGACGAGGCGCACCCTCGGCGCATCCATCAGCGCCCACCGCGTGTGTGCGGCGCCGCCCATTTCGCCGACTATTAGTTGCGCCCTCGGACGCGTTTTGCGCCATCAGGGGTGCCGAAAACGAAAGGTGGCCGAATTAACAAAGAATGCGCCCTTCTTCCCCCTGTGTTCCACCCACTCCCTTCCGTACTCGTCAAGTTTTTTGTGTAGGCTGGATCTCGTCGCGATTGTCGTCAGCCTGGGCAGAAAAATGCGGTGGCAAGGAGGTGGGAGGAAGGGAGAGGGAGACTGGAGGGCGGATTGGGGGGGGGGGGGGGGGGGGGGGGGGGGAGGGGGGGGGGGGGGGGGGGGGGGAGTTAACAAGAGGCTTTGCGCCGTATTAGTTCGCGGGAGGCCGTTGAGCCGAGCGTACTGGGGTGCGCACTCGCGCGCATGCGGCCCGTCCGGGCGGGCGCTCTCGCGCGACCTGACCCGAGCTGGCCGCTCGCGCGACGCCATGTAGGTTCCTCGAGCATGTCTGCGCATCTACGGGCACACCACATCCAACGCGATGGCCGACACAAGTCTGCCAGGGCACCACTAGGCACACGCCCGCGCACGGTTCTCGACGAGTGACAGGAAGCTAGCTGAGCGACGGAAGCTGGGCGGCGGTCCGAGTGCCAGAAACCGAACGACAAGGGAAAGGGGGGCGGTCGACAGCCAGACAGTGTGGCGGACAGTCATTGTGGCGGACCGCCGAGCGATAGACAGTCAGTGTGGCGGAGTGTCACCATGGAGGTTCAATCAGTGCGGCGGTGACGACGTGGTGGACATCAACATGGAGTCCGAGTGGAGCGAGGAAGCGGAGTCGGATGCAGAGGACGAGGGAAGACGAGACGGTCTGGGCTCTGTGATCTGTCGCGCGGAGCGTTCTTAGAAAAAAATGTCGTCGGCATGTAAAAAATGAACGACCGCACGTACACATCCGATGCCGCACGCACATGCCGTCGCGCAATCAGCTTCCTTCGCTGTGCACGACCACACGCACATGTCCGAGGCCGCCGTCAGCATCATCGCCGCGGGAGCCCAGTTGCATCGTGCTGGAAGTAGCTGCACGGGGGGCGGCGCGGTGCTGCTCCTCGTCCGCGCCATCGTGTTCGGCCGCTGACTCGAGACGATCGTCCGTCGCGACTCCATCGTCTGCCGCCGCGACGACGCGAGGCGGCTGCCGCGGCCGCGAGCAGCCGTGCTCGATGCCGTCAGCGATCGTGATGAACATGTTGTTCTCGCCGATAAGTTTTTGAAGCGTGCCAAACTTGGCAAGCGCCTCGCGGAGGGGTGCGCGCGAGTTTGCGAGAAGGAAAGCAATGTCCTTCCTGTGCAGCTCGGTGACCAGCTGCTTGAGCGCAGTGTTTGCGCTCGCGTCGATCGTGTGAATCGACGAGCAGTCGAGCAGCACGTGTGTGGGCTCATCGCCCGTTTTCGCCATGACGCGCAGCCGCTTGTGGAGTGAGGTGGCAAAAAAGTCGGCGTTGGCAAAGTGGAGCGGTGCGTCGAAGCGGCAGACGAGCACGTGCGGCAGCGTCTCGGCCGACGGGTAGCGCGTCACGTCGCGGAAGATGTCGGTGCCGGGCAGGCGGCCGAGCACAACCCAGCGTGGACGGCTGGTCCGCAGGACGAGGAGGCCGAGCGACGCGGCCAAGCTCACAACGAGGCCCACTTGCACGTCGAAGAAGGCGGTGACGAGGAAGGCAATGATCCAAAGCGCAAAGTCCGCGCGGCTCGACTTCCACAGCACCTTGGCCGACGAGAAGTCGACGAGCGACTGCAGCGCCATGAAGATGATCGCGGCGAGCACGGCAAACGGCAGGGCGCGGAAGAGCGGCGTGAGCCAGAGCAGCACGAGCATGATCACCGCCGCCTGCACGATGCCGTGCATCGCCGTGCGGCCGCCAACCGCCGAGACGACCGCCGAGCGCGAGAAGGAGCCCGAGACAGGGAAGGCGCCAAACAGCCCGCCAAAGACGTTTGCCATCCCCAGCGCGACGAGCTCCTGGTTGCCGTCGACCACGTACTCGTGCTTCGCGCCAAAGATCCGCGCCATCGACATCGAGACGAGGAAGGCGGTGAACGCGATGACGGCCGCGCCCTGCAGGTAGGCGCCCCAGAGCGCAGGACTGCTCGGCAGCGGTGGCATTCGCGGGACGGGCAGGCCGCGCGGGATATCGCCGATGGCGTCGATCGGAATGTCGGCGGCGTAGTTGACGCCCGTGAAGAAGACGACGGCGATGAGCTGCTCGAAGAGCGGCACCTTTGCGCAGAAGCGCTGCCCTCCGCGCTTGATCGCATACATGATGGCAAACGCGCTCACGCACACGAGGAACGCCCACCAGTTCACGTTGCCCGTGAAGAAGGCGGCAAGCGCGCGGTAGACGGTGACGGGCATGCTCGACTTGCCGAGCGAGATGCCAAGCAGGTACTTGAGCTGCGAGGACATGATGATGAGCGCGACGGCCGTCGTGAAGCCGGCGATGCATGGGTCCGCAAGGAAGGACGAGATAACGCCCAGCCCGACCAGGCCCATCAGCACCTGCAGCAGGCCGGCGAGCATGGAGAGCATGAGCACGGCGCCAAGGTACATCTCCTCGGTGCGCTCGGCCGGCACCAGACCGTCCGCCACCGACGCGACGACGAGCGAGATGAGCGCAAACGGACCGATGCACATGTGCTTTGACGTCGTGAAGAGCGTGAAGACGATCAGCGGCACGAACGACGCGTACAGCCCATTCACCGGCGAAACCTCAACAAGGAGAGCGTACGCAATCGCCTGTGGGATGAGCACCACCGAAACGGTAACGCCGGCACGCACGTCGCTCATCGCGTCGGCGCGCGAGTAGGAGCGCACCCACGTGAGGATCTGCACCTTCTGGAGCGCGGCGCGGAGCACTCGCGTGTGGATCGGGACGCCGCGGTCGTCTTCAGGGTCAAAGAGAGGCGCCACATGGTCCCCATCGCCGTACGCCGCGCGCAGCCCCCCTTCCGTACGCTCGGGCAGCTGCCGGTGCCTCATCGCTTGCGGAAGTCCCGGCGCTGGGTCAGCGACCGTCATCGTGGCACCGAAGTTTCTCTGATGCCGCTGTTCCCGGTGCTGCCGAGTTTCAATTTTCGTATCGTCCCCTCTGTCAGTCTGTGCTGTCTGTGCAAACCACGGCGCTCCCGATCTCGACCAGCAGCGCCGCGCGCTCGCGCGCGCACGCGCACGGCACTTGGGCGTTTTGGCGCGAGGCGGACAGCTCGCACACGTCGGTGACGGCGCCGTACAGCTCGCGCACGGCATCGTCCGCGACGGGCAGTAGCGCGCCAGAAAACCGGCACGCGCGCAACGAGCGCGCCGCCGCTGCGCGCAGCGGCGGCGCGAGGCGCGCGAGCTCCGTCACACCAAGCGCGCAGTCGTGCACGCACAGCGCGCGCAGACTGTTCGACGTGCCCAGCGCGCCGACCGCGAGCGCCACTGCGAGGCTCGGATCACAGCGGGACAGCGCAAGCTGCTCGAGCAGCGGCGCGTAGAGGGAAGTGGCGCGCGCGCCATGCGCCGCACGATCCGCGCGCGCGCTCTTGGCGCGGTGCGCGCCGGCATGCGGCTGCTGCGCGTCGCTCAGCGCGAGCGCGCGGCACGAGGGCACGTTAAGCGCGTCAAGCTGTGCGTCGGGCGTGAGCTCGAGGTCGATGCGCTCGGCAAGCGGCAGGCTGAGCTCGAGCGGGCCGCCGCCGCCACCACCTGCGCCCAATCCGTCGAGCGCCGCCTCGCGCAGCCGCGCGAGAAGCTGGCGCGCGCCGTGGCCGTCGGCATGCAACGTCGTGTTGCGCTGCCGAACGCGGCGAAGGCGGAGCGCACGGAGGGCGGGGCAGCCGTGAGTCAGCGCGGCCGCCGCTCCGTCGTCGAGCAGGCCGCAATCGACGAGCGTGAGCGCCGTGAGCGCGCGGCCCGCGCGGCGCTGCGGCTCGGTGACGCCGGACGCCGACAGGTCGTCCCGCGCTGCGCGCGCGAGCAGCGCAAGGCCGCCCTCGCACAGGTGCAGCTCGAGCGCGCGGAGCGCGGGCGGCGAGTTGGCGCCACACGCCCCCGCTGCGAGCAACGCGAGGACCGCGCGCTCGCCGCTTCGCGCCGCCTCGCCGCCGCCGACGCAGATCGACGTGAGCGCAGGGGCGCACAGCGCGCGCACCGCCTCGTCCGCGCGCGCGCTACCGCTCAGGTCGAGGTGCAGCAGCGCGGGAAGCTCACCCGCGGCATAAAACGAGGCCGCATCGAGCGACCCCACGTCGCTAAGCCGCAGCTCGCGCAGCGTCGGCGCCCACGTGCGCAGTGCGGCCGCGAGCGCGCCCGCGCCGCGGGACGTGGGGTCACTCGAGGTGATCGGCGATGCGCGGCCGCGTGGCGCCGGAAGCGCGCCGCTCAAGTCGAGACTCTCGAGGCGCGGGAAGCAGCTGGCGAGCAATGCTGGATCGTCCACAAACCCAGCGCACGAGCGCAGCTGCAGCGTGCGCAGCCGCGGCAGCACGAGCGCCGCGCCGCCCTGTGCGCTGCAGAACGCGCGCGCGCTCAGCCGCGTGCGGCACGCGCGGAGGACGCGCAGCGCGGGCAGCCCGGGGAGCAGCCGGCGCATGGCCGTATCACTCACAGCCGAGCACGAGAGGTCGAGCTCGACGAGGTGCTCGCTCAGCGGCTCGGACGCGCTTGGGCGCAGCGACGGCGCCAGTGCGAGCCGGAGCTGCGGGCACGTGCCGAGCTGCAGCCGCTCGACGCGCGTCTGCCTGAGGAGCGCGAGCACCGTCTCGTCGCTGATCCACGACGAGGCGCGCAGAAACTTGGGAGCGCGACGCCCTGTCGCCACCGCCCGGAAGTCGGCGTCCTCGACGAGGGTCGTCTGGTTGGCCAAGTCGACATGGTCGGGCGCGCAGCCGATCAGCACGAGGCGGAGCACGCGCCACGGGAGTGCGTGCCACCGGCCGAGCGCCACTAGCTGCTCGATGAGCTCATCGGCGGCGTCTGGCGGAAGCATTTCGAGCCATTGCACGCTCCACGGTCGGGCGCTCAGCTCCTCCAGGTAGGCGGCGACGCGTCGCACGCACAGCGTGCGAAGCGAGAGCATCGGAGGAACCCCACGATGGAGGCCAGTCTTTGCGATCATGGGCGCGCACACGTCCCGCTCGCGTGGGGGGGAGCCGCAGCTCGTCGCGGACATGCGCGCCGACAAGGAGGTTGCCCTGTATGCGGCGGCAAGCGTCCGGCTCAACGTAAGCTCCGCACCTCGCCCGTGCTAGAGCGGCCTCGTCTTTTGGTTTTGCATGCGGCCGGACAAGAGCCACGTCTCAAAAGGGCCACTCGAACGATGGGAACCGCACCGCCGTCAGGTCCTTTTGCATCACAACGAGATCTGCGGGCACCCACTGCACGCGCTTGAACACGTTGTTTGTCGCCGTCGGGATTTGCGCGCTGCTGTCGATCATCACCGTTCGGTAGCCGAGCTTCTCGTACAGCTTGCGCGCCGGCGAGTTTGGGGCTTCCACCTTGAGGTAGAGCTTATCGAACCCCCAGGCGCGCACCTCGTCCTCGCACTTCCGAACCAGCTTGCGCGCGATCCCGCGTCTCCGCGCCCGCGGCTCGACAACGAGATTGGAGAGCACCGCGACGCGCTCTTGCGCGACCGCGGGCTGCTTTTCGACATTGACACCGCAAGCGCCGAGTAGCGCGCCGCCATTGGCGCTCTCCGTTGCAACCACCAGCGCGTTCGGGCGCGAGTTGACCACGCCGTAGCGCGACATCATGTTGTTTTGGATCACTCGCGCGAGCGCCTCCTGCGCCGCGCGGCTCGGCGGCGCCCGCACAAAGAGGTGCTCAGCGCAGAGGGATGAGACCGGCGAAAGGACGCAGTCACTGTACGCGGGCTGCAGCATTCGACCCTTGGCCACCTGAATGATGAGCGGCAAGAAGAGCATGATTGTTGCCACCTGGATGACGACCTGGCTCCACGCCACGATGCACGTTTCGCGCGAATTCTGGCCGTTACCACAACACTTATTATGAGCACGATGGGGCACACGAGCACGAATGCACGGGCCAAGGGCTTTTGGTACGAGGTGCAAGACGCACAGCACGCTGGGCGCGTGGCTTTCCCACCATGGGAACCGCCTATGCTGAAGCACGTGCCGTCGCAGCGATTGCCTGCAACGCCGGTCGCGCAGCCGATCGATCCGGCCGCCACGAAGAAGGACGCTGGCTTCTATTGGCATCAACCGCCGACCGCGCGCCTCACGAACAGCGTGAATCGCTCAATCAGGCGTTGGCTCGAGCCGCCGCCGTACGACCGAGCGCATCTGGTGACGCTCTCTCACTCGTCTGCCGTCGCGCAGTTGCCCGAGCAGGTATGGTCGGGCTTTCCGCAGCCCGAGGCGGGCCCGGGGGCGGTCATGATTGCCCGTCGTCTGCGCCACGAGGATGCCGCGCTCGAGCTGCGCAGGCTGCGGCTGCTCGAGCATCGCGCATCATGCCACGAGCGCCTCGCCAAGCGGCAGTTGGACCGAGAGGACGCAATGCGCAGCATTCAGCTCCAAGGCGCGCACAAGCCGCGTGATCGGTGAGCGTGCGTGGCTCACGGCTCACCCTCTCACGCACACACGTACGCTCACCGCTGCCGGCGTGCACAGGGTCGTCACCCTGACCTTCGGAGCCAATGCGTCGTGATATTCAGTCAGGGAGGGGGGGGGGGGGGGGGGGGGGAGTCAAGGGCCATCAAAGAAGGGCAGCCCGAGTGAGGACTGAGGAGGTCCTCGTGTGGGAACTCCTCGATTGGCAAGCGCTCAAATGAGGAGCGTCGTGCGGCGCGAGGTCAAGCGGCGCGGCGCGGCTCGAGCCGTCGCCGGAGGCGCCGTGCGCATGCCGGCGAAGGGCGGCCGCACCGCGGCGGCGTTTTATGACTGGCGGCGTGAGCGTTCCGCGAGCAAATCCAGCGCACTGAGCCCGGCCGCTGCAGCGTCGGCCGCCCCATTGCTGCGCTCCGCCGTGCGCCGTGCGGCAGGCGGCGTGGCCGTCTGAGGCGCTCCGCCGTCCACCACGCCGTCGCCTCCTTGGCGCTCGCGCCGCCGCGATTTCGAGCGATGCGAGCGGGAAGCTGCCTCCTCGCGCGAGTCCGGCTTTTGCACGCGGCTGTGACGGTGTCGATGCCGTGACTGCCGGTGGGTGGGCTGTTCGGTGGCCTCGTCGCCCTCGCCGTCGCCTTGCCGCCTCTCCTTGAACGGCTGGCTGCTGTGCGGCGCGGGGGTGGCCGGTGGCTCGGCACGCGCGGCTGAAGAAAGCGGCGCGGCGCGGACCTCCTCCAAACTGGTGCGCGTGCACCGGTGGCCCGTCGGCGGGGAGCGCGTCGCGTCGTGCTTTTCGTGCGGAGCGACGGAGGCCCACGCGGCCACAGCTCGCGTGGCCTGCCATCGGGACGCGAGCACCGCCCCGCTGGAGGCAGGGGCCACGTCCGCTCTCTGGGGTGGAGGTGAGCGTGCGGGCGACGCAAAGCTAGACACGATCGACGCAGCGCGCGGCGAGCCAACCTGCACCTCGACGTCGGGTCTTCCATCCCAGCTCTGCCTCTCCGCCTCGCGCACCGCACGCCGTAGGAAGAACACCCCGCCGACGAAGCCGAGAGTCACCAGCGCCGCTGCAATCGTGGTCGCGGCGAGCACGATGAAGGTGATCGTGGCCGTCGTCAGCGAGCCGAGGCACGACGCGTTCGCCTCCGAGAGCTCTCGAACGAACGCATCCACGCTTCTGGGCATATTTTGGGCTCCCATAATCTTGTTTGGGGCGCAACGGGCGCTTCTATGGGTAAGGGTATGGCCGCAGCGAGACGCGGCGAGCGCATGGCGTGTTTGGCGGTGGCAGTATGCATGAGCTGGGTGGTAGCGGTAGGCGCGGGCCGAGCGACCCATCATTGCCGACCGTTAGCGACCATGTGCGCCAGCTCCAGCCTTTCCAGGAGCCTGCGCGCCGGGACGGTGCTCGTCTCACAGCCGGACCAGTACGACCACTTCTTCCACGAGGCCGTCGTCCTCGTGTGCGAGCATTCGGAGCACGGCAGCCGCGGAGTGCTACTCAACCGTGAGACGCCATTCACAATGGGCGAGATGGCGTCGGGTATGGGCTGCTTCGACGAGCACAGCGTCCACCGCGGAGGCAACGGCGGGGCGGACACCGTGCTCATGCTGCACGCGCGCGCAGACGTGGCGGGCTCTAAGCCGATTGGATCGAGTGGCCTGTACCTCGGTGGATTGCGGCATGCGCAGCAGCTCGTTGCCGACGGGCTCGCCGAGCCGAGCGAGTTCAAGTTCTTTTTCAACTCGGAGGTGTGGGCGCCCGGCGCTCTGGAGCAGCAGCTCAGAACGTTGTGGTGGGTCACAAATGATTTTGGCGCGAGCGAGGTCGTGGCCGCCAAGGGCGACCGCAGCCTTCACGCCGTGCTCAGGAAACGCCTTGCCGCGACGTGAGGCCGCCATGGAGACGCCGGCGTGCGCGCCCTGATGCCGCGGCCGCGGCGCGCGCCAGTCCGAGGCCGGGGGGCGTGGAGCCGTGGACAGCACGCGATCAATTGATCGCGTGCTGTCGTCTCGTGATTCGGCTCCCCAGGAAAAGGTCGTAGTCGTAGGGGGGGACTTTTGGAACTTTTGGAAAATTGGAAAAAGTCAAAAAGGTGGAAAACAAGAGCCGCTCTGTTTTCCGGAGGGGCGGCAACTCCTCCGCGCGGAGATGTCGTCCTCGGGCGGGCGCCCAAGGCTCTCTCGGCACGAGAGCGGCGACCTGCGCCGACAAATCGAGCAGCTGAACACGTTTATCAAGCGCACGAACAGCGGAGGCTCGGGCGGTGTGCGGCCGGGCGCCGCGTTGGCGTCGGGCGGACGGTACGCTGACGCGCTGCAGGTGCTGGACCCAGAGGACATTGGAGGCAGCTCGAGCGCATCAGTAGGCCGAGGCAGCTGCGCGGACAGCAGCGAGCGCGCCGGCTCTCGTGCCGGCTCGCGCGCCGGGCGTGATGAGAGTCGGCGCAGGTCCTCGCGTGACCAGCACGACCGCGCGCCGCCGCCGCAGGCGGCGCGCACGCCTACGACGACGGCGCGCCCCGGGCCGGTGCCAGAGTACGGCCGTCCCGGGCTTTGGCGCACGGGGCTGCTGCTGCAGAACATGGTCACGCGCGAGTCGACGGTGGCGTTCAGCTGGCGCGAGCTTCAGCTGGGCGTCGAGTACGTTGAGCTCTTCTCGGGGCACACGGTGCGCAGGGTCGTCCCTGAGCAGCTCCTCATCAACGGGCGCAGCCTCATCGACTGCAGGGCCGCGTGCGCCGCGCTCATCGGCGAGGCGTGGCGGCGACGGCGTGCACGCATTGCGCGCACGCCGCACACGCCGCGCGCGCCGCCTGCGCCGCCCTCGGCCTCGCGCAGCGCCTCCGCCGGCTCCTTGTTGCTGCGCGCGCCGCACTCGGCGTATGCGCCGAGCGGCAACGAGTCGGCCGCGCTGAGCACCGCGGAGACCGCTGTGCTGCTCGCGGACGTAGCGTGCGCCAAAAGCGCGCTCACCTTTGCCGGCCGCGGCCGGTGCGGCAGCAGCGCGGCCGGTGCGCTGCCGAGAGCAGCGTGCTGCGCGCCACTCTCGTCTCACGACCTTGATGTGCATGGCATCGACAGCGGCGGCTCGGCGCACTCTGACGCGCCCGCCGTGCCGCAGAGCGCGTACCACGGCAGCCGCCGCCGCTGCTCGGCGTCGGGCACGCTCGAGCGCGTCGCCGCGAGCGCACAGACGCGCACGCGCGCCGCGCTCACGCGCGGCGCGGGCTCGGCGTGCGCGTCGAGCCGAGCGGCACGCGCGATGCCGGAGCGCGCAGGGTCGATCTCCGTCGACCCGGAGGAGATGGACCAGCTGCACTCGCGCGTCGAGCAGCTGGAGCGCATCGTTCGCGCCGCGTCGGTGCACACCCTGCCACGGCTGGCCGCGCTCGCGCCGGCAGCTGCCGCGCCCGCGCCCATGCTTCGCACGGGCTCCCGTGGGGATGGTGCGCTGCAGCCGCACATGCGTGCCGTGCGCACGTCGCCAGAGCTGGCACAGGCGGGCGCATGTGGTGACGAGCCCGGGCCTGCGGGCCGTGGAGAGGAGGTCGCTGGCGCAAACCTTCCGACCAGCGCCGTGCACTCGTCCGACCTGCCTGAGGCCTGCTGCACGCTGCTGCACGGGCGCGTTGCGCACGCGCGAGCGGAGAGCGCGCTCGCCGACGGCGTGGGGCAGCCCGCGTGCTGGGCCCCGCCGCCTCCGCACGGGTCGAGCGAGCCGCAGGCGCGCGCGCGCGCGCCGCCGCTCGCGCTGACGCACGCGCGCGCGGCCACTGGCCAAGGCTCGCCCCGCTGGGAGGCCACGGCCGGAAGGGAGCCCTCGCCGCCGCCACCACCGCCACCACCGCCGCCATTGCCACCACTCGCGCCATCGCTCGCGCAGCCGTGTGATGCGCCCAAGTCGCCGGCGCCGTCGCGCATCGCGCGCGTTGCGCGGCTCGCGCTCAGCGCGCTTGCGCTTGCGTGCCTCACGGCCGTGGCGGTGATCGGCGTCGCGCGGGCGAGCCACGACGGGCCGGTGCCGCCGCCCGGGCCGCTGCAGCCGCGTGGCACGACAGGCATCTCCGGCTTGGGCTTCGGCGCGAGCTCGCCGGCACGGCCGCGGCGGCCGCCGCCCGCCCCGCCGAGCCCGCCGCCGCCCGCGCCGTCGGCACCGCCCGCGCCGCCGGCGCGCCCGCCGCTGCCGCCGCGCCCGCCGTCGCCGCCGCCGTCGCCGCCACCGCTGGCGCCTCTGGCCGTCAAATGGATCGGCTGCTTCCGTGAAGACCTCGTGCACGACCTCAAGGTGGACGGGGGGCCGCTCCTCTCGACGACGGCGTGCGGCCGCGCGTGCGTCGAGCACAAGTTCTTCGCGCTGCAGGGCGACAGGTGCCGGTGCGGGCCGCACTTCTCGACGAGCCCGCGGTACAAGGAGCTCCCGCTCGACGCCGCGCAGCCCAGCTGTGGCGCCCTGTGCAAAGGCGAAGAGCAGCTCGAGCCGCCGCGCTTCTGCGGCCATCACGACAAGCACGACTACCGCAACGCGATCTACATGCGCGCAGACTGGGCGCCGCCCGCCGTGGGAGCGGAGCTGCTCGCCGACGCGCCTCTCACGCGCGCAGCACATTCGCCGCGCGCTCCCGGCTCGCACGCGCGCGTGCTCTCGCGCGCCGCGCTGTCGGCGCCTCTGGTGCTGCTGGTGCTCGTCGCCGTGCGTACGCGCGCCGCGCGCGCACGTGCGAGCGCGCGCGCGCGGCAGGGCGACAACGCGCCGTCCGAAACGAGGGATGTGCTCGGGCCAGCGCTGCTCGAACACGGGCGCGCCGCTGGCTTTGCGTCACGGCAGCGGCAGTCTCCTGCCGGGCTGCGGGCGCCTGTGCTGCTCTTCCTGGTCTGAATCCCCTCGAAGGCGCACATCGCTGAAGATAAGTGGTGTTGTCGCGCGCGGGACAGGCTCATGCGTCATGCGAGCCCACACTGGTGGCGCTGCAGCGGCGCGAGCGTCTCGGCCTCCACACCGCAGTCGGCGATCACGATTGCGCACCTGGGCTTCTCGCCCCCATCCTCGGCCGCGCACTGCTCGATGAATTGGAGCACCTGCTCGCCGTCGACAAGCCGACCGAAGACGACGTGCTTCCCCGTGAGCGCCTGCACGCCCTTGCCGCCGTCAAGCGTGATGAAGAACTGGGATGTGTTGGAGTTCTTCCCAGAGTTGCCCATCGCGAGCAGGCCGCGCGCGTCGAGCCGCGCTTTGAGCCCGTCCTTGTCGTCCTTGAACGGTTTGCCCCAGATCGACTCGCCCCCCGACCCGTTGTTCATCAGGATGTCGCCTCCTTGCACAATGAAGCCGCGAACGATCCGATGCACGTGGCAGCCACGGTAGTGCAGCGGCCGACCTCCAGCGCCGACCCCTCGGTGACCTGTGGCGAGGCTCAAAAAGTTTTGCACGGCGAGTGGTGCGACGTCGGGCCAGAGCTCAAACGTGAGGCGCTCGGGTGGCATTCGTACGCAGACGCGGCCCTTGGGCGCCCACTCGAAATCGTTCGGGTAGAGCACCTCCTTGATCCTCCGCCGCTCCGACCCACCGAGCTCCTCGAGCCGATTGCTCGTCAGATTGTAGGCGAGGTTCTTCGCTTCGACAAATGCGGCCGCGCGCGCGTACGCGGCGCGCGTGTCGTTGATGTCCATGTCGAGCCACGCCCGCGGTAGGGGATGCCGGGGCTGGACATGGACATCATCAACGGCGTCCATCGTGCGAGCGGGAATCCATGCGAGCAAGACGATGGCTGACGATGTCATCAACGGCTGGGCTCAGGGCATCGGCTCGGGAGGTGCGTTGGCCGTCGTCACATGCGCGCTCTTCCTCATCGGCGTGCTCTCCGGATCGGCCGGTGTCGGCGGCGGCGGACTCAATGTGCCACTGCTGATGTTCGCACTCAAGCTTCCTATTGAGGACGCGATCGTCCTTTCGCACGGAATCATCCTCGGTAGCATGGTCGCGCAGAACGCGGTGAACCTGACGCGGCGCCATCCACACGATGCAGACCGACCGCTCGTCGACTTTGTTGCGCCACTTCTCCTTCTCCCCGCGCAGCTCGCCGGCAGCGCGATCGGGCTCGCGCTGCGCACGCTCTTCCCGAGCGGGCTGCTCGTCACCCTGTCGGTCGGCCTTCTCTGCACCGTCGCGCTCAAAGTAGGGCACAAGGGGCGCGAGATGCTCCGGCACGAGCCCGCCGTGGGTGACGGCATGCGTGCGTGCCACGACTGCATGCTCGCCGCCGCGCAGCCCGCGCGGCCGTGGAGCGCGCTGCGCACGTGCGGCGGGCTGCCGTGGAGGCACGTGCTCGTGCTCGCAGCCTTCCTCGCGTGCTTCGTGATCGATCTGCTGCTGCTCGGCGGCGAGCTCAAGCTGCCGCTACTCGCGCGCGCGACGCCGTGCTCCGCACAGTACTGGTTCTTCGTGCTTCTCGGTCTGCCCCTCAGCGCGCTCGCCGCATCGTTCGGCCTTGCTGCTGTCGGCCGCACCTCGCGCGAGGGCGCGCCGAGCTCGGACGATCCGGCGTGGAGAAGCGTGGAGGAGCCCATGCGCGATGACGCGCATTCGCCCTTTGCGCACGCCGAGCTGCGCCACGCCGCCATACTGCCGCTCGCCGCGAGCTGCGTCGGCTTCGTCTCAGCCCTTGTGGGCGTTGGCGGCGGCGAGCTGGTTGCGCCGCTCTGCATGGCGCTGGGCATGCCGACGGAGGTGGCGGTCGCAACGTCGTCCTTCATCATCCTCGTTTGCGAGGTCTCCAACGTGGTGCACTACAGCGTGACCGAGTCGTTTGGCCGGCTGGCAGACCTTGCCGTGGTCCTCGCCACGTGCGCGTGCGCGGGCGCGCTGCTCGGCCGGCTGCTCAGCATCGCTGCGCTCCACCTGGGCTACGAGTCCGTGCCCGTGCTCGTCCTCGCCACCATGCTCGCGTCGAGCGCCGGACTGCTGCTTGTACGCGCAGGCACGACCGGCTTGCTCTTCAGCAGCGATGCGTGGCGGCTCGGGCCTCTGTGCGGAACGTGAGCGGCTGATCTGGCCGGCGAGGGGTGGCTAGGCGTGTGTGGGTGTCCGCCCATGACGCGTCCTGCCACGTCCTTGCCGTCCCGGCCGTTCCCGCTGCCGGCGTGCACAGGGTCGACGCCCTGATTTCGGCCTGATGTTGCGTGCGCCCTTTCGCTCGCTCCGTTTGTCCAGCCTCGGCCCCGTGCGCGCCCCTCCTGCTGACCCGCCTGTAAGCGTCGTTTGTACGGAGCGTCGCCCCGCAGATCTAGAAACGACAAGTTCATGCGACCTTCGGCTCTCGTTTGCTCTGGCAGAGGGGCGTGGCCGCGCAGACGCACGGCACCCGCTGTGTGTCGTCGTGGCATCGTCTGAGCGCGCTGACGATCGCCTCGTCATTGGGCGCAATCGCAAACGTGCACGTGTCGCGCATGCTCAATGCCTGCCACTTTCGGATGTCGGTGCGGCGGTCGTCGGGCTCGCTCGACGGAATCACGTCCCACGAGCCGGCGTGTGCGCGAGCGATCTGGTAGCGGTGGAAGAGTTGTGCGTCTGGGGCTTCGCATGCCCCTTCCAAGAAGGCGTGCAGGGACTCGTCGTCCGCTGTCAATACGTCGAGCCGGTCGTATGCGTGCGCGACGATCATGCGGCATACGCCGCACGTGATGAATGGCCGCGTGTCCTCCCATGTTGTGCGCTCGTCGATCTCGGTCACGTTGAAGTCGTCCGGCAAAAACTTACCCGTTGTCTCGTGACGCATGTATGAGGCGCACGCCACGATGAGCACGCGCGCGAGCTGGAGCATCCCGGCGTCCGACCACGGCGCAAAAACGTGGCGCCGGGAATTGCGCTCAAGAAAACGACAGAGGAGGTCTTTGGGCTCTCACGGAGTTGCGCGGTGCGACCCCCGGAGCGCGGATGGCGCGCAGCGCGGCCGCGTCGGCTGGCGCCACGCGAGCAAAGCTCTGGAATGCGCAGAACATTGTCGCGCTCGTACTCGTGGTGGCCGTTGTCTCTGTCAGCGTCGCGACGCGCGGGCCGCAGGTGCACGGCTACATTTGCTTCTTTGACGAGGCCACGTGCTCGCGCGCGCAGCAGATTGGCGGGCGCGGTGCCGTGGTCCCTTCGAAGGCGAATGCGAGCGATGGCGCGGGCGCGGCGAAGCCTGTCGCGCAGGTCTGCAAGATGTCCGACATGTACAAGCTGATGGCGTGCAAGGGCGGCGGCTTCAACGACGCGTGCTGCCGCGGGTACGACCACTTCTTTCACCACAATTGCGTCTGCTCCTACGACGCGTGGCCGCGGCAGTACGTCGGCGACGACATGTCCGCGATGACATGGGTGCGCAATATTATGCAGTGCAACACGACCTACGCCCAGGTCGCGAGCAGCTCGCTGTGCATCGAGCAACTGGCGACGTGCGCCGAGCCCGCCGAAGGGGACATCCTCCTCTCGTCGCACCCGCGCGGTGCGGCGCGCGCGCGCGACGCGCGCGACGAGTGCAACGCGCGCGCGGCGCGTACTCTGCGCGGCACAAAGCGCAGCTCACGCGCTGCGGCCCGCCGCGCCGACTGCGCTGACCTGCAGGCCTGCTGCTCCTCTGGCGGCATGGCGAGTGGGGGCGGGTCGCCGGGCCCGGTCTCACGGCTGAGCTCGCGACGCGCTCGTGCCAGAGGCTCGGGTACGCGGCGGCGACGGAGCACACGGACGCGCCGGCAACGGCCTCGCGCTACGAGCACGAGCCGCCCACCGAGTCCGACCTGCTCAACCAGACGAACCAGTCCCTCTCCACGCTGCGCATCGGCGTGCCCGCGCGCGTCCACGCCCTCGACTGCGTCGCGGGGGCGGGCGTGGAGAGATGCGCGCTCAACGTGCCCGCGCCGGTGCCCGAGGCTTCGAGCGACGTGCACGACCCGTCGGCCGGGCCGGCGCCGTCCCCGGCTCACCCGGCGAGGGGGCATCCCACGCCACGCCCTGCACCGCGTCCCGCGCCGCGCCCGGTACCTCATCCGGCGCCGCACAGATCGCCCTCACCGTCGCCGCGCGTCGGCCACGGCGTGCCGCACGCCGTGGGCAGCGGCGGCGGCGGTGCCGAGCCTGAGCGCGGCGCGTGGGTCATCGCGTGCGGGCTTGCGCTCAGCAACGGCAAGCAGGCAGCCGGCCCGCAGAGCTGCTGGCTTGCGCGCGACGGCAGCCGGCAATGCTCGGGCAGCGGCAACGTCGCATCCGTCGCGTGCGGCACCGCCGTGCCGAAGCGCGCGCGCTGAAGCGCCGTGCGGGCGCGTCGCTCAGCCTCTTCTGTGCAGGCTTGGTTGGAGCCTCGGCCCTCGAGCCAGGCAGGCCGCCATTCATGATTAGGGAAGGAGATTTCGGGGGGCCTGATGACAAAGCGGTCGACCGGGGGCGGGCAGCCCGCCCGCTCATCTGTAGTAAAATGTGTACGGGCGGGTGGCGTGCGCACGCTCCCTCCGACGCTGGGTGATCTCCTGCGCCAGCATACAACGCGGCGAGGGCAACGGGCGCGCACTAGCCACCGTTCTCTCGGCGCCATGCGCGCGCAGCGGCGCATTGCAGCGAGCCGTAGCGCGCGCTCGGCGCGCGTGGCGCGCGATCTGCGACGCACCTTGATCTTGTCCTTGAGCTCATGCATGTTCATGGACTCGATCTCGCGTTCCAGCCGGGTCAGCTTGTGCACCGGCTCGCCCGCGCCAGGCACGCCGCGCGCAGCGGGTAAAGGCCTCGTGCCGAGCGCGTGGCGGTTCGCCGCGCCCAGAGGCACGCGCTTCTCGCATGCGAGCTCCGTGGCGCGCGGCGCTGGGAACGGCAAGCATTGATACGCTGGCGCGGTGGCCGTCGCGAAGCTTGCCGCGCGCTGCTCACCGCAGCTGCTCGGCGCCTCGTGCGTAGCACGGCCGCAGAAGGGCACACCTGTGGCGACGCCGTCACGCTGCGCGTCGGCGACCAGGTCGCAAAGGTCACCATCGAAGCTGCCGTGGCTGACCTTTCGCACGTCTGATGGCACATCCTCGTCGATCGCGCCTTCGAGCAGCCAGGAGAGCGAGGCGGCCTCCCGCTGGAAGCGCTCGTACTCCACGTCCGTGTAGAAGAGGTTGCGCGTCGCGTCGCTGCGCGGCGAGATGAGGCGCTTCTCGGGCGTGTCGCGGATGGTGATGCTCGCCCTCGGCACCTTGCCCGTCGCTGTTGCGCCTTTGAGGCACGACTTCGCCGGGACCATCGTCCTGTGCGCCGGCACGATCGAGTCCATGGGTTCGAAAAGAGGCCGTTTCGGGAGTTAGACCTTCCGCGAAGAAACCCGGCGGCCAACATGTCGCGCGCGCTCGTCCTCGGAAGCCGCTCGGCGATCGGGCGCAAGTTTATCGAGTCGCTCGACGGCGCGAAGCTTGAGCCCGTCGCGGTGTCGAGCCAGATGTGCGACCTGCTCGACCCCGCGTCGGTGGACAGGCTGATCGAGCAGCTCCGCCCGTTCAGCGGCACTTTCCGCTTCGCCGTGCACTTCGGCACGACGTACGGCTCGCGCGACGTCGCAATGGCGGCGCAGGTCGCGCGTGTGGTGAACGCGCTGTCGATCCCACGCCTCGTCTTCCTGTCGTCGTGGGTCGTCATGTTCGACAAGTCGCTGCTCTCCACAGGCTACATCGAGGCCAAACGGCAGTGCGAGGCGCTGTTCAAGGAGGCGTGGCGCGCTGAGCCGGCGCGGCTGCGGATCGTGCGGCCGAGCGTCGTCGTCGGTGACGACAAGCTACTGCATCAGCGACTTCTCAACCTGCTCGCCTACGCGCCCGCGCTCATCCCCGAGTGCCTCGCCCGCTGCTTTGTGCCGGTGGACGAAGTTGTGAACGCGACACTACAGGCGGCGCTCAGCCCAGTGGACGGCCTCCGCACGCACTGCGTGCTCGGCCCGCTGCGCTCGGTGCGCGAAGCGACGGGCGCGCGTGAGCCGACGACGCTGCTTGGCCGCGCCACCTACGCCGCGTTCGCACCGGCGCGCTTCTGGCTCGGCATGCTCGTGCGCGTGCTCGCGCTCGTCTGCTGCTACTTTCGCGGCTGGCTCGCCCTTTTCGTCACGCCTGCGACTGAGGAGGACGTGCTCGCGCTGTGCAGCCCGCACAACGTGAAGCACGTGCAGGTGCTCGGGCGCGGCGCCATTTACAAGTACTACAAGCAGCGCTTCCCCGGTACGCGCGGATCGGTCCGGCGGCCGGCCGGCCGGCCGGCCGGGGGCTCACGCGCGCGCGCGCGCGCGCGCGCGCCGGCGTACGCGCAGGCAAGCTGCTCGTCAACATGCGCCACCACAAGGGCATTGTGCGTCTCTCCGACAAGACCGTCGTCGTCCGGTCCGGCACGACGTTTGCCGACCTGCTCGACGCGCTGCAGCCAACTGGCCGTACGCTGCTCGTCCATCCCAACTACAAGTACATCACCGCGGGCGCTGCGGTCGTCGTGCCCGTGCACGGCTCGTCGCTCAAGCACCCGCTCGTCAACAATTGCATCCGCAGCGTCACCTACCTCTCCGCCGGGTGCGTGCAGTGCCGTGTGCACCGGCCTTGCGTGCGTTCCTCCCACTGCGCTCATGCGCTCCTGTCCCTACCCTTCCCCCCTCCCCCCCCCCCCCCCCCCACCCCCCCACCCCCCCCCCCCCCCCCCCCCCCCCGCCCGCCCTCTTTTCCTCCCCGCACGCACGCCGCGCCTCGTCGCGGCGCAGTCGCACCTTCACGCGCATCCCGCCGCAGGCCGACGCACCCGACGGCGAGAACGTGATGATCGGGCCTGTCGACGTGATCCTCGAGGTCGAGCTCGCGCTCAGCCCGCTCGACACGCGCACGGCGACCTACGAGCAGAGCAAGCGCGTGTTTGCGCGCGGGATGCGCGGCAAGGAGGTGATCGAGCTGCTCGACGACGCGGTTGCCAACGCCGAGCTGCGCATGAACTTCCCGCAGCTGCACGAGCCGTGGTCGCTCTACACGTACAAGGTGGCCGAGGCGAAGAGCGGCGAGGGCTTCCAGCTGCCGCAGAACTGGGTGGGCAAGCTCTGGGACCCGATGCTCAAGGACGGGCAGGGCCTCCTCTCGCGCATCGGGCTCGAGGCGCTCGTCGTCGCGTGGATCGACAACTACGAGGTGCGTCGCACGTGCGCCGGCTGCATCAGCTGCGCGCGGGCGCAGGTGGCAGCCGACCGTCAGCTGCTCGCGCCCGCCTCCGGCTCAACGCACCGTTGACCGTTGACGCGCGACGGCACGCGCGAGCGCCGCGCCGCGTCCATCACGCCGCGCACGCGCAGATCTTCCTCGAGGCGGATGACTTTTGCCGCTTTGCCGACGAGTACTCGGAGAAGAGCGGCAGCTGGCCCTTCTTCAAGGTGCTCGTGCGCAAGTGCTGCTCAACCTCCTTCTTTGGGCACGGCCGGCCGCTCTACGCCATCGACATCGCCATCATGGCGACGGCGCGCAACCAGGCGGTTTCGATCGAGGTGTTCTCAAAGTTCAAGTCGGCGATGCTCCACCCGTCCAAGTACGTCGGGCCGCTCGTCAGCGTCATCCCGCTGTTGCGGTGCGCGTCACACGTGTAGCGCGCTGCGGCCGCTCTCGCTGCTGGCCCCGATTCCCAATCCGGTCGGGTGAGGCGTCCATGCACACACACTCAGTTCAGAAAGTCAACCCCTCCCTCCCACCAGCACTCGGTATCGCTCAACGGCCCGGCTGCAGCTCGACGATCTTGTCGATGAGGCCGTATTCAAGCGCCTGCGCGCGGCAGAGGCGCGCCGACGCGGCGCGTGCCACGTGGGTGCACGCGCCGACGAGGTGCGCCTGTTGCGCGCGGCGGGGGGGGACGACGGCGCGCGCGCGTGCGCAGTGGCGCGCGATGGCGCGAGATGGCGCCCGCACCTGCTGCGCCGACATGTAGTTGTCCCGACTCAAGTCTTTGATGATGCGCTCACGCGTCTGGCCGGTCATCTGCGCGTACATCGTGACGAGCGTCTCCTTGATCTTGAGGATTTGCTTCGCCTCCATCTTGATGTCCTCGGCCTGGCCCTGGCTGCCGCCCATCGGCTGGTGGATCATCACGCGCGAATGCGGGAGCGCGAGCCGCTTCCCGCGCTCGCCCGCGCCGAGGATGAACGAGGCCATCGACGCGGACATGCCGACATTGATCGTCGCGACCTCGGACGAAATGTGGCCCATCGTGTCGCACATGGCGAGGCCGGCGATGACGCTGCCGCCCGGGCTGTTCACATAGAGGTGGATGGGGCGCCCAGCGTCCTCTGACTCCATGAAGAGCATCACTGCGATGATCTGGTTTGCGATCGCGTCATCGACCTCCTGCCCGAGGAAGATGATGCGCTCCCTGTACAGCCGGTTGTAGATATCGATCCAGTCGGCGCTCGACGCGCCGGGAATCTTGTACGCGACCTTGGGCACCCCGATCGGCATCATCCGCGGCGCCACGCGCGCCGCGCCGTTCCCCGCCAGCGCCCCACCCCCGACAAAACCAACCGCGCCTACGAGCAGCGCCAGTGCCGCCATCGCGCGCGCGCCACGCGAACGTTCCGAGTTCCGACTGGGATGGAGACTGAGATGGACAGGGTTGCAGGACAGCGGCCAGCGCCAAGCGAGGCAGCGTGTGTCTGCGTGACAGTCGGCACAGTCCGTCCGACCAAGGCCATCCCAACGGCCAGATCGCGGAAAATGCACGGGCCGACGCGCGCGGCTGCTATCTCGCCGCCGCCACCGCCGCGTCGGCCGTCGGCTCGCCGTCGACGAAGGCGAGCGCGACGAGCAATGGGAGCACGAGCGTGGCCTCGGCGTGCACCTTGACGGGCGTCGCGTCCGCCTTGATCTTGCCCCACGAGATGGCCTCGTCCGGCTTCGCGCCCGAGTCGGATCCGTCAAACTCCTGCCCCGTGTTGACAAAGACAGAAAAGTCGGCGCCATTGCGCATCAGGTTGGCGTTGCAGATGTGGTGCTTGACGAGCCCGCCGCCGAAGATGAGCATGCCTGTGTGCCGCGCGTGCAGCGCCGCGTTGTTGATCTCGCGGATGTCGTCAACCACGTCAAGCACGAGCCCGGGGTTCTTGTACGAGTGAAAATAGAGCATGTCGCCCACCGAACCGTCGGTGATTGCCGGGCAGAAGACGGGAATGTCGTTGCGTGCGGCCCAGTAGTAGACCGAGTCCTCGCTCGCGATGCGCTCTCCCAAAAGCTTGATCATCTTAGACGGCGTCCACCGCGCGCCGCGCGCCGTCTGCGCCTCGAGCATCTCGTCGAGAATGGGCATCAGCCACTCCTCGAAGACGCAGTAGTTGCGGTTGGGCACGAGCAGGTTGCCGATGCGGTTGAGGCCCTTGCGCCGCAGCTCGGCGCCCTTCAAGGCAAAATCGCCAATGTAGTGGTCACACATGCACTTCATCAGGTCCTCCTCGATGCCGCCGCCCGTCGTGACGAGCACGTCGACGAGCTTGTGCTCGCACAGGTACCGGATGCACTCGCGCGTGCCAGCCGAGATGAGGTTGGACGTGAAGCCGAGGAAGATGGTGCAGCGCGTGCGCGCGCGCACCTCTGGGTCGAGCAGCTCCTCCGGCTCGTCATCCGAGATCGGCTCGTCCGACAGCCTCCACGCGCGCATTCTGCGCACCTCGGCGACCGCCTGCGCAAACGCGCTCGCCTGAAAGCCCGTCGTGCCGTACGAGGCCATGAGCGCCGCGAAGTCGACGCCGCGGTTAAAGTTGTACCCGCGGACCGGCAGGCTACCCGCGGGCATCTCGTCCGAGGCCGCGAGCACAGCCTGGGCAGCGAGTTCCGGCACCTTGGTCGACTCGTAGGTGGACATGACGCCCGCGGTACGAACCCGTCAGGGAAAAGCGCGGGGAACGCTCGTGCACGCAGCCAATCGTCCGAAATGGCGGCGCGATTACGCACGAGAGCGCGGCGCGGTACAGCTTCGCGCGGGTGCGTCCGGGCCAGCCAAGATGTTCAATGTTTGGCGCCGAGGCTCATGATCTCATCAAGCGCCTCACGTAAGTGCCGCTTCTACTGGCGCCTGCCGAGCGGCTCGTACGCACACCCCGATTCTCGCGGCCTGGGCGCCCGCCCGCTCTCGCCCGGGCTCTCGCGGTCTGCTCGCCGCGTGCCGTGCGATCGCACGACGCCCGCCTGCTTGCCGATAATGCCATTCGCTCGTAGGCACGTGCTGCCTTGCTCGGCCGTGGCAATGTCGGATGTCCGCCGCCGCGCGTGGCGCCCACGCTCACAAGAGGTTGAGCAGCGCTCAACCTCAATGCGCCGGGTTCGAGCACAGCCGGGCTCGCGCCGCGGCGCCTCAAGGCGCCTCGCCGCGCGCCAGCAAAGCAGCGTAGGCGTGCTTCGACGCGCGGCTGGTGAGGCACCGTACCTGCCCGCCCAATCGGCGCGGCACGTTGTGCAGTCCCACGTGCAGCCTCATCGTCACGAGGTGCCGCCCATTGGCCGCAGCCCTGCACGTGCGCGCGTCCCACGATATGTCCGGCGCGCGCCGCAGCCTTGCACCGTTGCACGCGGCCCCCTCCAACGGGCGCTCGTCGGCGCGTCAGCACGCAACCACGGCAGCACAGCGCCGCGCGCTGTGGGGAGAACGATCTAGACAGGGCCCTCGACGACGTCGTTGGTGATCGCTCTGGAGCTGCAAGTCCGCACGACGAGGCTGCCGCGCTGGTTGCATGCTGGATGCCAAAAGCGCTTTGTGAACCTCGCGTGCAGAAGGCGACTACAGTAGATTACGCCAAATGGACGGCGGCGCGCTGGCGGCGGAGGTGACGGACGAGGATCTGCTTGACGCCATCGGCGAGATCACGAACGCCCTGATCAAGCACATCGCCGAAGGTACCGACGCGACGGCGGACCCGCGGCTCAAGGGTTGGCTGCCGGCGAATCGCTCGCAGGCGCGGTGGCGCGCATGCGCACAGAACTGGGTGCTGCTCGATCACGTGGACAGGATGTTGCGCGAGGGGCGGCGGTGTGCGCTGCGCGACCTGCACTACCAGCTCAAGCAGACCGAGCTCTTCCCGGGCGGCGCGCCGGACGTCTCGGCGGCGATTGTCCGCTTGCTCGAGCTGCTCGGCAAGTGGCTCGGCCGCTCGCCGCTCTCGCGCAGCGCGCTGCGGATCGTGTCCGCGCCCAAAGGCTTCGTTGCGGGCCCGCTCGTGCTCACTACTGAGCAGGGCGTGCACATCGACACGTCGCTCACGCCCTTTTCCATTCCCGGCGACCTCGCCGAGATCGCGCAATTCTCGGTCGCGTCGACGAGCGCACGTTTTGTGCTGGTTGTCGAGAAGCACACCGTCTTCCAGCAGCTCGTCGACGCCGGCTTCCACGCAACGTACCGCGCGATCATCATCACCGGCCGCGGCTTCCCCGACATGGGCACGCGTGCCTTTCTGCGCGCGATCACTGACCAGCTCGGCCTCGCGCCGTTCGCGCTCACCGACTTCAACCCGTCGGGCGTGCACATCTTCCTCTCGTTCAAGGAGGGCGCGTCGGCGCAGGCGCGCGCGGAGGGTGACGTGGTGTTGACGCCGTCGCTGCGCTGGCTCGGCCTGCATTCCGCTGACGTCAGTCCGCTGCCGCGCGAGTCGCTCGACGATCTCACTGAACGCGACCGCGGGATGATTCGCACGATGCTCGGCCGCACGTCGGCGGCGGGCGCGGCGCCGCTCGAGCCGCTGGTGCAGCACGAGTTGCGCGCGATGCAGCAGGCGGGTGTCAAGGCCGATCTGGACCACATCGGTCGCGCCGCGCTCTTCCGTCGGGCGCCCGACCGCGTGGGCGATGGCAGCCCGGCCGACAAGGTGGACCTCGCCGCGCTCATCGCGAGCAAGCTCGCGCGCCACGGCACGTGATCCCGCTCGCGCACGCTCGCCCCCGCAAACGCACCCTCCAAAAACTGTTGATTACAGTGCGTGCGAGGACGGGAGCTCATGAATCAGCGTCCTTGTCTGTGGGTCTCAACCGCTTGCAGACGTGCCCTGGGAGCAGCAGGATGGGCACCTCAGAATCCTGCGAGCACCCGGCAAGGGGCGAGGAGAGCGAGGTTGGGAATGGGCAGACGGCGCGGCGAGGCGTGGCGCGACGAAAAGGAGTGCGGCCGCACGCCGGCCGCTCCGAGCGCGGCGCACCTCGCTCTCAACGAGTGGGATGGCCTCCTCCAGGTGGTGCGATTCGACTGTCGGCCTGCGTTTGCGAAACAGCGCATCGGAGCTCGTCCCGACGGGCGTGGTGGCGCACGAGAAAAGCCAAATGTCGTTGGCATGCGTGAACATGCCCTCAAGGTTGCCGCTGCGCTTGAGGGCGCTCAGCCGGCGCGGCGTGGGGAGCGGCGTCATAAGCGGCGCGTGCGTTGTGAGCCAGCGGTGCGCCATCGCCCTTGACGCGGTCGGCCGGAGCTGAGGGTCAATCTGCAGGAGCGCGCGGATGAAGTCGACGGCGTCAGCGCTGATCGGCGCGAAGAGAGACTCTGGGAAGGTCAGCGTGAAGGACGAGCCCGCGTACGTCGTTGGGTCAAAGGGCATGCACCCTGCCGTGCGCCGCGTCACGGCGCGCGGCGGGAGGGCGCGGCGCGCGACGATTTGGCGCGGCGGCCGTGCGCCGCAACGGCGGCCGCAAAACGCGCGTGCGTGCGTGCGTGCGTGCGCGCGCGCGCCGACGCCGTGCGGTGCGCACCGGAGAGGAGCACGTATGCGATCACGCCGGCCGACCACAGGTCGCACTGCCGCTCGTAGAGCTGCTGCCGGATCTGCTCCGGCGCGGCGTAGCCGAGCGATCCGCACGGCGTGCTCGCGAGCGCTGGCGAGTCCGCGCTGACGAGGCCGCTGAGCAGCTTGGCGGCGCCAAAGTCAGCGATGCGCAGGCTGGCGTTGTCGTCCATTGAATCGAGCAAGAGGTTTTCGGGCTTGAGGTCGCGGTGAATGACCCCCCTTTCGTGCAGGTAGGCCACCGCCGAGAGGAGCTGGCCGATGAGGCGCGAGGCGTCCTTCTCAAGGAAGGTCGAGCGCTCGAGGATGCGCTCAAAGAGCTCGCCGCCGGTTGCGAGCTCGAGGAAGAGGATGACATAGCTACCCTCCGTCACGCTGCCGTACAGCTTGCAGATGTGCGGGTGGTCCAGCGACTTCCACACGTCGATCTCCGTCGTGAGCTGCGCCTCCCCCCACGCCGAGATTGCCTGTTTGTTGATAATCTTTGCGGCCACGCGCTTGTGCGGCAGGTCGCGGCACTTAGCCTCGTGCACCACGGCGAACTTGCCGTGGCCGAGCCGCCTGGCAAGATCCCATGTGCGCCCGTTCCACGAGATCTGCGCAAAGGGTGGCGGTGCGTCCGTGGGGACGGCGACCGCGAACTTTTCCGCTGCCATTCGCGGCGATGCGAAACGGGATGGCCGGAGAAAGTGCCGGTCGCGCTCGACAGCAGGCGGTGTTGTGGTCCTTGGTGCTGTGCCGGCCGGTGGCGGGCGTGGCGGTCGACGCGAAGAGCACGCTAATACGCCTGGCCGCGCTGACGAGCCGAGGCCAGACCGCGTCCGCGGTGCAGCTGGCCCTGGCGCGGCGCGCGATCCAGGAGCTCGAGGGCGCAGGCGCGGGGCGCGTACCATGGGCGCCTTCGGGCACGTGGGAGCTCGTGTTCTCGGACGTCGCGCCGTTCCGCGCGAGCCCCTTCTTCATGGCGCTCGGCAAGGTGCTCGACGACTTCCGTCCGGGCGCGGCCGAGCGCAACCTGCTCGCGCACCGCCTCGCGACGAGCGTCGGGGAGATTGGCAAGGTGACATGGTCGATGACACCCGCGTCCCTCGTATCTGAAGTCGAGCTGCGCGTCGGTTTGCTCCCGGGCGTGCCAGCGCAGCTCACCGGGCGCGTCGTCACACAAGCCTCGCTCGCGCGCGACGACCCGGCGTCGCCGCGCCTGCTGTGCAGCGTCGTTGAGACGCGCGTGCTCGGCTCGACGCTCACGGTCGCGCTCCCCGACGTGAGCAGCGGCGGGCAGACCTCGCCATTCCAGTTCGGCAAGCAGCTGCAACCGATGGTCGCGAGCGTGGCCTTTCCGTCCGGCGCGCTCCTCGGCGGTCAGCAGGTCTGTCTGGCGCCCGTGTACGTCGACGATGAGCTGCTCATCATGCGCTGCGTCGACATCAGCGCGCCGCACTCGGGGTTCGCTTTCCTGCGCGCAGACTGAGCGGCAGACACGGGCGGACGTGAGCTGCGCACACGCAAACAGGAACGGCGCCGGCCGGGCTGGACTGAGAGCACGCCGTCCGGGCCTCCGCGTCAGCCTGAGTCCGGGCCCGACGAGTCGGCGGCCCCGTCTCGCGTCGAGTCGGCCGCGAGCAGCTGCGCGTCTGAGCGGAGCAAATCAGATTCCGTGTAGCGCAGCCACGCGAAGAAGGACATGAAGCCGACGATGTGCCCGCCGAGCCAGTGCGGGGCGACCGCCTCGACGACCTGCATCGCCCGCCAGCCCGGGTACAGGAGCAGAGCGGCGGCCGAGTACATCGCGAGCTTCTGCGGCCGCGTGTCCGTCGCCTTCTCGAGCTCGTGGTACGCGGTCACGAGTCCGCCGACCACCGTGATCGGCAGCAGGCACGTGACGGCGCTCGTGACGAGCGCGTGCCGAGCGATCTGCCGCGCGCCCAGCCGCGCGCGCGCGCTCTCGAGCGCCCCCCAGACGAGCCCGCCCGCCGCGGTGTGCAGGTACATGAGCGCGCCCCCCTCCACGAGGAGGCTGTGCGCCGAATCGACGAGCGGCGCGAGCGGGTCGGCCTTGCGCGCTGCGAGCTCCGCGCGCCGCGCCTCGACCAGCTCGCGCTCCGCGCCGCTCAGCGCGGCGAGGACGCGCGCGTGCTCTGCCGTTCCGGCGTGCAGCGCGCCGCACATGCGCAGCAGCGCGCCGCGCGTGCGCTGCCGCGCGCACGCCGGGTCATCGAGCGAGGCCTGCAGCGCTCGTATCGCACCGGCCGCGGCCAGTCGGTCGAGGTCGGCGCGAGCCTGCGCGTCGCCCGCCTCGGCGGCGCGCGCCGCGCCGGCCGCGAGCTGCGCCAACGCAGACGCCGTCGCCTTGCGCACGAAGCGGAGAGCAGCGGGGTCGAGGATAAGCGCGACCATCCCCTCGTGCAGGCCAATGTCGATGAGCGCGCGGCGCGCGGCGGGCAGCGCGCACGTCGTGTCGAGCGCCTTGGCGGCGTGGTGGCGCGCCTTGACTGTGTGCGCGCTCCGGCTCAGCTCGAGCAGGCGCGGCGCGACGCCGTCCGTGCGCACGACGAGCTCGCGGAGAGTGGTGCTGAGCGGCAGGCCGCGGGCGAGCACGTCGAGGCACTTCTCCAGCTTCTCGTCCTCGCTCGGCGCGAGCACCTCGCGCGAAATCACCACAAACGTCTCGAGCGCGACGAGCGACTCGTTCTGGTTGGTGAGCAGCGCGCCGACATTCACGCAGACGTAGGCGTACGCCGCGGTGTACGCGGCTCGGCCACGCCAAGTGAGCGGCGCAGCCGCCGGCGCGGCAGCCGGCTCGGCCGCTGGTGCGGCGCGCCTCGCCACCTGCGCGAGCCCGCGCACACCCCAACGCAAGGCGGCGCGAAACATCGCGCCGCGCCCAGCCAGCAGGAGGCTTCGCAAGTTTCCGGCCTGTGCTGCCGACCGTCGGCGGGAGGCGCCTGTTCGGGGACACGGTTGGCACCGCGTCGGCCGCGAGCCCCAGAGATGGGCGGCGAGCCGTCGCTCGTGCGCGTGCTGAAGGCGCACGGCGTCGCGCAGACAGTCGCCTTCTCGATGGACGGGCGGTACATCGCGAGCGGCTCGTACAACAGCTCGGTCAAGGTGTGGGACGGCACGACGGGCGCGCTCTTCAAGACTCTCAACTCGCACTCAAAGGAGGTTCGGCACGTCGAGTTCAGCGCGGATGGCAAGCTGCTCATCTCGGCGAGCGACGACAAGAGTGGTCCGTTGCCTACGCGCGCTTGCCGCCGCGCTCCGATCGGACGCTTACGCGCCGCGCCGCGCGCGCAAACTGGGACACCCCCCCTCCCCCGGCGCCTACCCCCCTCGCGTCCCAGCCAAGCTGTGGGAGGTGTCGAGAGGCAAGGTGCTGCTCGGCCTCGACGGGAACCACGCGGGCGGCGTGTGCTGCGCCGCGCTCTCGCCCCTCTTCGCCACCCAATATTTTGACACCGACACGTCCAAGACGCGCCCGGCGATGAGCACGGCCGAGCGCGACGCCTCCGTGGTCCTCACCTCGTCCGTCGACAAGACGGCCAAGGTGTGGGTGTCGCGCGCGCCAGCGCAACACTCGGTACACGCGACGGGCGCGAGCGACCGCTGGGACGTGCGCTGCACGCTCGTCGGTCACACCGACCGCGTTGGCTGCTGTGCGATCTCGCCCGACAGCACGCTCGCGCTCACCGCCTCCGCGGACCAGACCGCGCGCACGTGGATGCTGGGCACGGGCGCGCCGCTGCACGTGCTGCGCGGGCATAGCGACGACGTGCTCTCGTGCGCCTTCGCGCCGACGGGCGGCCTCGCGCTCACCGCCGGCACCGACCGCACCATTCGGCTGCACGACGCGGGCAGCGGGCGTGAGGTGCGCGCAATTCACACCGGTTCGGTCGTTTTTGCCGCCGCATTTGCACCCGACGGCCGGCACGTCGCATCGGCGGGGCAGGCGGCGGTGCAGGTGTGGGACGTGCAGTCAGGCGCGCTCGCGCTCGCGCTGCCCTCGCACGATGGCGCCGCGTACAGCGTCGCCTTCTCGCCCGCGGACGGCATGCTGGGCGTGAGCCGCGGTACTTGCACGCAGGTCTGGGACCTCCATCGTGGCTCGGCCGGCGCGCGCGCCGCGGCCGGCGGCGGGCCCCTGGCGGAGACGGCGGCGGTAACGGTTGCGACGAATCAGCCGACGGATGCGAGGAGCGACCAGCCCGCCGCCGCGCTGCCCACGCCGGGCGCTGCGCGGCGGCGAGGAGCCGACTTTGAAGCGGAGGTTGAGGCGCTGCGCGCCGAGCGCGACGCGCTGCGCGCGCAGGCGCGGCGCGCGCTCGCGGACGCGGACGCGGCGCGCGCCGACGTGCAGTCGATCAGCGCGCAGCACGAGGCCGAGCGGCTCGCGCTGCACGCCGAGCGCAACGCGCTGCACGCCGAGCGCGACGCGCTGCTCGCCGAACGCGACGCGCGCGCGCGCGACGCGCTCTCCGCCGAGCGCGCTGCCGCCGAGCTGCGCGCAGCGCTTGCCCTCGCGCAGCGTCCGCCCACGCCGGAGCGCGCGCACGGCGCGGCGGGCGCGGCGGGCGCAGCCGGCGCGGCAATGGGCGCGCTCTTGAGCGACGCGCCGTCGTGCTCCAGCTCCGCCGCCTCGAGCCGCCGACCCTCATCCGCTTCCGTCGCGAGCGCGGCTGGGCTGGTGCGCGCGCCCGCCGGCCCGAGCTGCGCGAACGGCGAGGCGGACCCGCGCCGAGACGAGCGCGCGGCAGCAGCGGCGGCCGCCGCGCGCCCGCCCTCGCGCGCCGGCTCCTTGTCGCGCAGAGCGGACGGTCGAATCCGGGCGGAAGGCGGGCTGGCGGAGAGCGGATCCTTGCCTCTGCGCGCGTGCGTCGCCGACTCGCCCGTCGGCTCGAGCTGCGCCTCCTCCGTCGCCTCCGTCGCCGCGCTCATCGCCAGCGCCGACGCGCGCGCCACCGACGGCGTCGCACCGGTCAACGGCCCCGTCTTCCGCACGCACGGGCGGGAGGGCAAAGTGCCCGAGCGCGTGGCGCTCGGGTGCGCGCCGAGCCGGCACGACGCCGTCGCCTATGCCGCCGGCAACGACAGCGGCGGCGACGCGCGTGCGTGCGGCAAGCCGGCCGGCGGCACGCGCAACGTACGTGCCAACGGCGGTGCCGGCTCCACGCTGATTGGCTCAGTCAGAGAGCGGCTCGTACGGCCCGCGAGCGAGCGACGCGCCGCCACGGTGGCGAAGGGCGTGGTCACGCAGCCCGACGCGCAGGCGGCCGCGGTCGGCGCGTGCTCGAGCGACGCGCCGCTCGCGACGCCGCGCGGCCGCAACGCCACGGCCACGGCCACGCCACGCAGATTGCCGCGCGGCATCGACGCGAGCGCGCGCGAGTCGCCGCGCTCGACGGGCGCGAGCGGCCACGTCGCCGCGCTCGACGTGGCTGGTGGGTACGCGGCGGAGAGCGAGGGGTCGACGAGCGGCTCGCGCTCGCGCGTCGCGGACCTACGCGACTTCTACGCCGTCCTCGCGACCGCGCGCACCAACAGCGACAGCGTCCCAACCACGGCAGCCACGCGCCGCGCGTCGGCGGACGCGCGCGCGCACGCCGCCACGCCGCCTGCGCCGAGGTTGGCCGCCGCAGCGAGCAGCGCCGCGGGTGCGGCGGGCGCGGCGCGCACCGACCTCGCGCCGCGCGCGCGCGCGCGCACGCCGTCGACGCCGCCGGCACAGCCGCGGCTGGGCGTGGCGCGGTGCGAGAGCGGCGCGAACGCGAGCGCGGCGGCGGGCGCGGCGGGCGGTTCTCACGCCGCGGCTGGCGCGCAGCCGCGTCGCTTCGCGTCGAGCGAGGGAGGCGTTGCGCGCGGCCGCAGCGCGCGACACGAGGCGAATGCGCCCGCACCCGCACCCGCACCCTCCAACGCGTCACCTGCCGGCGGCAAGAGCACCGCGTCGCCATCGTGGCACCAATTCCTCGGCGAGCGCCCACCGGCTGCGGCTGCAGCGCTGCGGCTGCGAAGGAACGCGTCACCCGCCGGCGGCGACGCGCGCGGCGCGGTGGGCGCGCAGCCCTTCGATCCGGTGGCCGCGTGGTTCCGCGCGGCGGCGCAGGGCCGCGCAACAGAGCTCGAGCGGCTGGCGCGAGCGCGCCCGCAGCTCGTGCCGCTGCGCACGCGCGACCGGCGCAGGCAGACCGCGCTACACGTCGCCGCGGCCCACGAGCAGTGCGCGTGCGTCCGCTGGCTCCTCGCGACGGATCGTGTGCCGCGGCGCGCGCCCTGCCACGCGCCGCCGCGCGCGCGCCCGCCCGCCTTGCCGCGCGCCGTGCTTCGCATGGTCTCTCTCGCTGCTCCGTGCCGCCATGTTTGCTCTGAAGCGTGCGCCCCAGCGCCCCGTGCCCCACGCTCCGCGCCCCGCGCCCCACGCTCCACGCCCCACGCGCGTCCGCCCGCCGCCTGCCGGCAGCTGCGCTGGTCGATGTACGCTCACGCGATCAAGAGACCGCGCTCCACGCCGCCGCGGAGCACAACGCAGCCGCCGTCATCGAGACGCTGCTCCTTGCCGGCTGCGACCCGCATGCAAAGGACCACGGGGGCAAGACGGCACGGCAGCGCGCGCAGCTGCTCGGCTTTTCAAAGTGAGCTTGCAACGCGCCTACGCGCGCGCGGGGGGGGGGGGGGGGGGGGGGGGGGGGCGGGGGGGGGGGGGGGGGGCGAGGGGGAAGGGGGAAGGGGGAGCGAGTGCATGACACAATGTCAATGGCACGTCGACGAGGGGCGCGTGGACACGCAAGGCGTGTACGCAGCCGCCCGCTGCTGCGATGCTCACAAGCGCGCGCGCCTGCCACGCGCCGCGCGCGCTCCGCTCGCTGCGATGCGATGCGCCGCTGCCCGGCCGCACGCGCCGCGATGCTGGCACGCACGGGCACGAACACATCAGAGTGGTCGCTGAGCTCGACTTGCTCTGTTGAATAGATTTCTTCTTACAAGACGCTCCCACATGCGCTGCTAGCCTCGACGGGCGGCGGCCGCGGCCTGTGCTTTCGCGCCGGCGCGCGAACCGAGCCGTCGCCGTGCGCGGCGGCGTGGCGTGGCGGCGGCGCAGTCGGAGGCATAAGCGCAGGCGCAAGGCCGCCTCCGCGGCTGAGAGCGCGCGACGCAGAGCGCGCGCCGATGGGCGCGGGCGCCGCGCCGGGGTCGGTCTCCCGCTTGGCCCACGCGTCGCGCTTGGTGTACGCGCGCTCGATGGCGCGCAGGCCCGGCAACAAGACCTCGCCATCGAGCAGCCGCGCGAGCCGCCGGTCGGCCGCCTCACCGCCCGCGCCGACGGCGTGGACGGGCGCGCCGCCGTCTTCATCGCCGCCGGTTGGGCGCCAGCCGCCTCCCGGCCTGCGCGCGCGCTCCGTCTTGGCGCCCGACGCGCCAGTCGGCGCGCCAATCGCGCCAAGTCCCAGCGCCACTGCGGGCGCCTCACTGGGACGGTGCGTGCGTGCGCCATGCGTCGGCAGCAGCTCGCCCACGCGCAGTCTGTGCATCACGGCCCCAGGCGGGCGCTCGTCGTAGCGGCGCGACGCGAGCGGAGCGGAGGGCGCACCGACGTGCGCAGCATGAGCGGGAGCAACCCCCAGTCGGTTGAAGCGGCGCGCGAGGACGAGCGCAATCTGCGATGCGATGGCATCCGAGGCGACTGCGCGCCTTGCGCCGCCGTCGGCGCCACCGCCGCCATCGTCATCACCGCTCGAGCCGTCCACGTCGTCATCGCTTCTTCCGCCGTCCACGTCGTCATCGCTTCTTCCGCCGTCCACGTCGTCGACGCGCGGCGCGCCGCGGCCCGCGCCGCCCGCCGAGGGACGCGAGCTGCGCGACACACCTTGGCTGTCGACTTGGCTGCCGAGTCGTGACGACGCGCGGTCGGCACGCCCGGACGGCGGCGGCGTCGTCGGGTTGTGCGCCACCGGCTGCGCGTCGAAGGCCGGCGGCGGCGGCGGCGGCAAGGCCGAGTGCGTCGGCAGCCGCCGCGCGTCGTCAGCCGTCCATTCGCTGCCGCCGCACGCGCCCTTCGGCTCGCGGTCGGCGGCGGCGGCCCCGAGCGGTCCTGCGGCCCCACCGCCAGTCTGCCGCCATGCTGCGAGCGCATGGCGGCCGTGCGTTCGCACCACCGCCTCGGCTGCCACAGGCATCGTCTCGCGCGAGACGCGCAAGAAGCGCACAGCGTCGCCAAGGAGCCAGCAATGGCCGTCGTCGTCGGTGACGAGCGCGGTGCCATCGTGCGAGGCCGGCGGCGTGGCGGCTGCGCCCGCCGTCGAGGCGGGAAAGCGCGCGGGTGGTTTGGCCGCGGCGGGCGGATCGTCGGGTGGCCCTTCCGCGGCGGCGGCGTGGCGCGACGTGTCCGGCCGCGCGTCCGGGTGCGATGGCGGCTGCGGCGGCGCGGCGCGCGCTGTGCCGCTCGGGGCGGCGGGCAGGGGCGCGGCGGTGGGCCGAAGCGGATCGGCGAGGGCGCGTGCGGCGTCGTGTTGGGCACGCGCGGCGTCGTGTTGGGCGCGCGCGGCGTCTTGCTGCTCGTCCGGCTGCGCAGGCGGTGCCTCGCGCGGCTCAAAGCGCGTCGCGGCGAGCGCGGCGGCCGTCGCGCGCGCCGAGCCGAGAATGCCGACGAGCTCGCCCGAAACGGTCCACAGCTTTGCGAGGCCGTCCGCACCAGCGCTGAGCAGAAATCCGCCCACTTGCTTGTCCACCTCCGCGATCGACCGGCTCCGACCGACGCGCGCGCCTTGGACGAAGTCGCCGTCGGCGGTGCTCGGCGCGCGCGCGCGCAGGCTGGGTGAGCGCGAGCGTGGTGCCTTCATCGCCCCCTGCCCGTCGAGCAGGGCCGCGGTCAATTGGGCAGCGATGGCGTCGCGCGACTCGGGATCGACGCCTCTTTTTGAATGGGCGTGCATCGTGCGAGCGCTGCTCTGGGCTCTCGCGTCCATGGCCGCGGCGGCCGCCGCGTCGCCGCCGCCGCCGCCGCCGCCACCGCCACCGCCACCGCCACCGCCACCGCCACCGCCGCCACCGCCACCGTCACCGCCGCCGCCGCCGCCGCCGCCGCCGTGCAAGCCTCGAGTAAGCGGCGCAATCTCGCCTTCCGGAATCCACTGCAGCGACGTGACCGCACAGCGGCCGCGCACGCCCGCGGTTGAGAAGGACGCCACCTCCGTCGCGGGCGCGGGCGCGCGCTCCGCCATCGTGTGCGCACGCCAACACGCGAGCTGCACGAGGCCCACGCCGTCGGCTGCGCCGACGGCCAGGGCGCCGTCGCCGTCGCCTGCGTCGCGTGCGTGCGCAGCTGGCGGCGAACGCCGCCTTGGCGCGTGCGCCGATCCACCGGGCGCTGCCTCGGCCTGCGGCATGAGCGCGCTAAGCCCGGCGAGGTCCCACACCTGCGCGCGCGCACGGCGGTTCGCGTGACGCGTGACGGTCGTAGTGCGTGACGCGCGTGCTGATGTGTGCGTTCGGGGCGCGCGCGGTCGCAGCGCGCGTCGTGGCGCGTGGCGCGCGCGTGCGCTCGCGCGCCCCACGCGCGTGCCCACCTTGATGTAGCCCGCGGAGTCGGCGGTAAAAAGGAACCGCCCGCCCGCCGCGTCGTCGTTCGCCAGGCACGTGACCACCTCGGTCGAGCGCGACGCGGCCGAGCTCACGGAGAGCACGAGCCGACCGCCCGCAAGCGGCGCCCAGACGTGGACGCAACCGTCCGCGCCAGCGCCGACCAGCGCGCACGAGCGACGCGGCACGAAGCACAGCGCGTCAATCGCGCGTAGGTCGATGCGCCTGCGAGGCGCTGCGGCGGCCGGGGGGAGCTCGCACGCGCAGCGGAGCGCGCCGCTGTCTGCGGCGTGTAGCAGGACCTGGCCTCGGCATCAAGTCCGGAAGCCAGGGGCAGGGCGCGCGGGGGGAGGGGGGCGGGTGTGCAGGGTGAGCGCGTGCGGGGAGTGAGGGCTTACAGGGGCCGAGCTTTTTAAAGGAAAGTCCGGCTTGGCGCCGGTAGGTGCTTTGTGGCAGCTGCGACGCCCTGCCGCCCATCCCCTAGCCGCCCCCCTCCGCGGGCCTGCCCCGCCTTTCCCCCTCCGCCCTGCCCCGCCCATCCCCTAGCCGCCCCCCTTCGCCCTGCCCCGCCCCTCCCCTAGCCGCCCCCCTCCGCCCTGCCCCGCCTTTCCCCTAGCTGGCCCCCTCCGCCCTGCCCCGCCCCTCTGCCCGCTGGGTACGAGATGGCAGCACCTCACTCTGCCAACACGCCCCCCCCCCCCCCCCCCCCCCCCCCAACCCCGGCCCCCCCGGCGGGGGGGGGGGGGGGGGGGAGGCGGCCCTTGAGCCCCACCCCCGCCTTCCCATTGCGCCTCGCCACCTGCCCCCTGCCCCCTGCCCTCCTGCCCCCTTGCCCCCCCCCCCCCCCCCCCTGCCATCGCCGCAGCCGCGCACCTGCCCGTCGTACGACGCGGACGCGATCAGCGCGACCGGCTCCTCGCACACCGCGAGCGCGAGCACGTCGTCCGCGTGCGCGCTCATCACGCGCTCCGGCGTCGCGCTGTGGCCTATGCCCTCGTCCCACAGCGCAACCTTGCGGTTCCACCCCGCCGCCACGATCCTGCGCACGCCGCGCGCGTGGCCGTATGCGTAGACGAGCGCGCACACCTGCCCGGGCAACGCGCGGCAACGCCGGGCACGCGCCGCCGCGGGTCGATGCTAAGCAGAGCGCGGGCGGGGCAAGCGGCGCGCTGCCGACAGTCGCTGACTGTGCGGGGGGCCGACAGTTGCTGACTGTGCGGGGGGCCGACAGTTGCTGACTGTGCGGAGGGCGAGGCAGCGCGCAAGCGCGGGCAAGCGGGCAAGGGGGCAGCGCAAGCGGGAAAGGGGCAGCGCGACGAGAAAGGGACAGGGGAAAGGGGAAAGGGGGGGGGGGGGGGTGGGGGGGGACACATGGCCGCGCAGGGCAGCTGCGCTGCAAGGCGCACATTGCGCTGCGCGCGACCGACTGCTGCGCGACCGACTGCTGTGGGCGGGTGGGCCGGGCGGCCGCGCGACCGGCTGCTGTGGGCGGGTGGGCCGGGCGGCCGCGCGACCGACTGCTGTGGGCGGGTGGGCCGGGCGGCCGCGCGGCTGCGCGCCGTTGCGCATCGCCCAGCGGGGAAAAGCAGTTTAGCGAGGGAAAAGCAGTTAAGCGAGGGAAAAGCAGTTAAGCGAGGGAAAAGCAGTTTCGCGGGGAAAGCAGCATGGCGGGGGGGGGGGGGGGGGGTATGGGGGGGCGCGCCGTTGCGCATCGCCCAGCGCGCGCGCACCGCCGCAGCAGCTTCGCGGGAGAAGAACAGCATGGCGGGGAAAAGCAGCACAGCGGGGGGGAGGGGGGGAGGGGGGGGGGGGGAGAAAAGCAGCAGCAGCAGCATAGCGGGGGCCAGCAAAGGACGCACCTGCCCCACGGGGGGAGGGGGGAGGAGGGGGGGGGGGGGGGGGGGGGGGGGGGGCGCAGCAGCAGCAGCATAGCGGGGGCCAGCAAAGGACGCACCTGCCCCGCGCCGAGCCGCACCGCCTCCCCCTCGTCGTCGCGACCGTTTCGCGGCGCGTCGGCGCGCGCATCGGCGACGGCGACGACCCCCGCGACGGGCGCGGTCGTGCGCGCGTGCCGCGCGGCGAAACGCGATTGCCGCCGCACGCCCGCCGAGCGCGCCGACCGCACGCCCGCGCCCGCGCCGTGCGAGCGCTCAGCGCCGCGCGCGACGCGCGCCGACGCGGCGGGCGACGACGCGAGGTGCGTCGGTGGCGGGTTGTGCAGCTCGCGCACGCACGCGCCGTTCGAATAGTTCCATAGGCGCACGCGCCCGTCGGCGCCGCCGGTGAGTACCCGGCGACCGGCGCCGTCAATGGCAAAGGCGCTCAACTTGGCGCGGCCGTGAGTGCGCGCGAACGACGAGACGAAACCGCCCGTTGCGCCGTCCCAGACAACGATGGCGCCGTCCTCGTCCGCGGTGACAAACTGCCCAAACTGGCGCGCCCAGACTGCGCCAACGAGCGGCGTGGCTTGCCCGCCCACCTGCGCAGCGCCGTCTGGCGTGAGCGCATGCACGCCCCATAACCGAATCGTTGAGGTCGCAACGAGCAAGCGCGCACGCGCCGAGTCCCACGCGACGCACGCGAGCCTGTCCTCCGGCCGGTCGGCGTAGACGTCGCGGACCGCGTGCAGCGATCGCAAGGTCCTTAGGTCCCACAGTCGTATCTCCTTGTCGGCAGCCACACTGACGAGCAGCAGTCGCTCCGGGTCGACAGTGAGCGCGCACACTGGCGCGTTGTGCCCCTGCAGGAGCGCAATGGGTCGCGAGACCATGTGCTGCGCGGCGGGCGGTGTGTGCTGGACCGCAGCCGACCAGATGGCGCGCAGGCCGGGCGCGCCGCCCGCGCCGCTGATTGCGCCCGCCGCGCTGCTCGAGCGCCTGAGCGGCGGCGGCTGCGCCGAGGCTGCGCTCGCGCCCGCGCGCCCTCCGCCCGGACGGAGGAATCCGGACATCGCCGGACCGTCCACCGCATCGTCGCCTCCACCGTTGAGCGCGTGCGTGAGCGCGGGCGTGGGCGCGGGCGCGGGCGTGGGCTCAAGCGTCGGCTCGGGCGTCGGCTCGGGCGCTGCCTTCGGCCCCGTATCGGCTGCGCGAGCCGCGTACGGGTTCCAAACTTGAATGTGTCGCGTGACGCCGCAGGAGACGAGCAGCCTCGCGCGCGGGCAGTAGACAAAGTCGAGCACGCCGCGCAGACGCGCGGTGCGCTCCTTTTTAAAAGGGGATTGCACGGTGCTAAGCGCGCCCGCGGCCGCGGCCGGCGGCGGCTGCGGCGCGACGCCCATGGGCGGCGAATGCGGGACACGGCGCTGCTCGGGCGAAGCCGCGCGCGACGCGCCGCCGCCAACCCCAGCAGCACCACCACCGTCCGCGCCGTCGGCGCGCGCAAATGCTGCCGCGCCCGCGCCTTCGCCCGTGCCGCCGCCGCCGCCGCCTCTGCCGCCTCCATCGCCCATGCCGCCATTGCCCGTGGAGCCTTGACGCATGGCGGTTGCCTGTCCGAGGACGCGTCGGTTTCTCGCGTGCGGGCCCAGATCACCAATCACAATTGTGCCGTCGAGGGACGCGGAGATGATCGTGTTGAGCTCGGGCACAAACTCGAGTTTCGTCACCCAATCGGAGTGGCGCTGCTCGGCGTAACGGATGCGCGGCCCGACCGTCCACTGGCCGCCACTGCCGCCAACGCCGCCGGCGCCGTCGGCAGCGCCGCCGCCGCCGCCGCCGCCACCGCCGCCGCCGCCACCGCCGCCGCTGTCATGCGGGCCCTCGCCGCCGCTCGCGCTCACGGACGGTAGCGCGGCCTGCACCGCGCTCGCGCCGCCCGCGCCTCCACCGCCGCACGCCGACGCTACAATCTCGGCGCCCATCGTGCCGTACCGTTCGGCACGCGCCCTGCGCGCGGCAAGAAGCGCCGGTGGCGACACGTCGACGAGCGACACGACGCCGCGTGTGTCGCCGATGACGAGCAGCTCGCCCGCCCTGCCGCCCGCGTCGCCGCCCGTCGCGCGCGCCATCGCCGCGCCGGCGGCCGCATCGGCGGCCGCGTCGGCGGGCGCATCGCCCTCCTCAGCAATCGCGCAGAGCGCAGTCGGTATCGCTATAAAATCAACCAGCCGTGCCCGCACGTCCCAGCTCGACATGTCGAGCAGCGCGAGCGTGCGGTCGGAGAGCGTGGCGGCGAGGCGATTTGAGCGCGGCAGCTCAACCAGGTTGGTCACCCAGCTGCGCGCCTCCACCGGTGGCGCGCTCGCGCCGCCGGCGGCGTGGCCGCCGCCGGCCGACGGCGACGGCGACGAGGCGGCGCATCTCATCGCACAAGCGCCGCCGGCCGCGCCGCCGCCTCCGCTCGCGCCCTTGGCAGGAGCAAGGCCGAGCGTGGCGCGCGCACCGAGCGCCACATGCACCGTGCGCACGAGCATCGGCGTGAGCACGCGCAGCGGCGGCGCATCGAAGCGTGACACATCGGCACCGGCCGGCGCGGGCGCGCCTGAGCCGCCTGGCCCTGCGACGCGCGACATGGCGGCGGGCGGCGCGAGGGCCGAGACGGCATGCGCAGCAGAGTAGACACGGACCGTGCCATCGCGCCCCGCGGCGACGTACCGCTCCGACGAGGGCAGCAGCAGCAGCCGCTCGATCATCCCGCCACCGCCCGGCTTGGGCGCGCCCCACCGGCCCGCGGCGCGCGCGTCGGACGCCGCGTCGGCTGCGTCGGCGGGGAGGAGATGGAGGGCGTAGCTAGCCTCGGCACCCTTGGGCTTGAGCAGCAAGTAGCTCGTGAACTCGTCCCACGTGATCTGCCCGTCTGAGTTTGCGTCGATCCGAGCGAACAGCCGTCGGATCCGGCCCACGTCGCCGCCGAGCACCGTCGCGAATGCGCGGACGAACTCGGGCTCGTCGAGGGCGGAGCTCACATCGAGATCGGCGCGTTGGAACGCCGCGTGCAGCTCGAGGAGCTTCGCGAGGTTGATCTGATGCTCCGCGCCGTCGCCCATCCGCCTCGACGGCCAGCGTGAACGAACACGTTCACGATGCCGGCCGCCGTTTCCCGCGCGGAAACGGCATCAATATTCCGTCGACATCGTGCGCGTCCGCCAGCCGCGACAGTTCGACGTGCGCGCGCGCAAATGCCGAAGGACAAGCTGAGCGCGAACCCGACAAACGTCTTCTTCAAGAAGATGAAGGAGAAGGAGAAGGCGCGCAATAAGACTCAGCGCGACAAGCAGGCCACCATGACCATCGCCGCCAAGCCCGACGAGCTGCGCGCCGAGCTCGACCGCCTTGAGGAGCTGGACGCTGCTGGCCGGCTCAAGAACCCGAAGCTCAGGGCGCGGCTCGACCAGTTGCGCGACAAGTGGCAGGCGCACGAGGAGCACGCGTCGCACGAGGCGGCGTCGCGTGCCGTCTCGATCGACATCTCGCGCATCACCGGCAGGAAGCGGCCCGCACAGGACGAAGAGCCGGCGCGGCCGGCTGCGTTTGCGCCACCGGGCGCGTACGCCGACGCGCTGGAGCCACCCGCCGCGGCGGCAGCGTCGGGCGCACACGCACCGACTGCGATGGATGGAGCAACGGGCGGCGCGCAGGTGCCCGCGGCAGCCATCACTGGGGTGGTGCCACCGGCGGCGCCGCCGCCCGTGCTCGCCGCGCCGAGCGCGCCGCCGATGCCTGGGCTGGGCGCATGCGGCGCAATCGTTCGCGATCTCCCGTCCGGCGTCGTGCCGCCGCCGCCGCCCGCACGTCCCGCCGCGGCCGCCGCGGCTGCGAGCGGCCAGGCTGTCGCCGCGTCACACCCGCGCCCGCCGAGCGCGGCCCCACCGGCGCCGCCCAAGGAGTTGGACAAGCAGGTGCTCGGCATGGTGCCCGCGGCGCTTCGGAGGCGTCCGCCCGCGAAGCCGGCGCCGCGACCAATCGCGCGGCCAGCGGTCTCCGCCATTGCTGCGCAGCCGCCGGGCCGCGTTGCTCTGAGCGCCGGGCCGGCCGCAGTCGCGCCGCCGGGCCCACCGCCGCCACGCTCGGCCGCACCACCGCCGGCGGCTTCGGCTGTGCCGTCCGGCGGCGACAGCGCGTACGCCAGCTTTCTCAATGACATGGCCGACCTCGGCGCGCTCTGAGTCTGAGCTGAGAACACAGATTGCCTGACAAAGACAATTTGCTGCTGTCCGAGTCGAGGACACAAGGGCGGCAAAAAGAGCTTGCACAGGGCCGAGAAGCGCGATTCACGGCCCGACGATGGCCTCCCATCGGTCGACGAAGTGCCGCCCCCACCGGTCCGTGTGCGGCAGCGTGTCCGCCCAAATGTCGTAGAAGAAATGCCCCGGCTTGCCGATCGCGGGCGGCTTGGCGCAGCACCAGCCGCCGGGCAGCCACGTGACCGTCTCGGCAAACGCCTTGTGCGCCGCACCATCGGCGAACCGCACATCCGCCGCCGTCACGCCCGTCAGCCGCACAAGCGGCGCGCGCGCGTGCGCGCGCAGCCGTTCGCGCACGTCCGTGTCGAGTAGCGCGCCGCCCGGTGGGACGTCGAGCACGATGGTTGCCGCAGCGGGGGTGCGCTCGAGCAGCTCGCGCGTGGGCGAGCGGCACTGCGGCAGCTCGCACGGCACCGCATGGCGCGCGGGGGCGCCGTGCGCACTCGCGCGCAGCTCAACGGCGACGTGCTCGCGCGCGAGCCTGTCGGCGAGCGCGGCGCGGCGCTGCGTCTCGAGGAACGAGTACTCGCGCGTGGCGATGTGGACGGCGGGCTTGGGCCCAGAGGGCGGGCTGCCCGCCCAGTAGTGCATGCGCAGCACGTGGTCCGTCGGGCACAGGTAGGGCAGCTGCTGGCCGCACTCTGGGCAGCGCACGCCTGAGTGCCCAAAGTTGGTCACCGTCTCGAGGCCGCACATGAGCCGCGGGAGGACGAGAGTCCGGTTGGTCGCGAGCGCGAGGGCGAGCGCGCGGCGGAGCTGGACGAGCTGGTGGTTCATCAGCGCCCAGTGCCTGTGCAGCACGCTGTCGTTGACGGCAAGCACGCGGCCGGCGGCGAGCGGCTCGAAGCCGCGCGTCAGGTTTGCGGGCAGATCCATTTCAACCACAAGGAAGCGCTCGTCGGGCCGAGTCGGCGGCGGCCGTGGCGTGGCGGCGGCGGTCGTGGCGAGCGCCGCGCCGACGCGCGCGGACGGGTCGACGTGCTCGTCGCCATCGGGTGTGCCGAACCACTCGCCCGCCTCGCGCAGCCGCCAGCGCTTGCCGGCCGAATCGCAATTGACGAAGGTCACGTGGACCGCGAACGGGCGTACGCGCAACCGCTCGTGTAACCTCTGGACCATGAACGTGTGGCCCGAGGCGAAGAGGTGGACGGGCAGGACGCCGAGCCGAACGCGCCCGTCGAACGCACCGACCACGCGCTCGCCCGGCGCGCTGTACGGCATGCCACGCCTAAGGACCGCGTTGAAGGCCTGCTGGTCATTCTTCCAATTTCCGAAAAATCGGTCGTCCGCCATCACGCCCACCCACGCGGAGGCGGCGGCGCGCGTGCCATTGGTCGGGCGGATGAGAAAGAGGCCGGTGTTGAGCTCAGGCGCGATGGTGCGCCGCAGCTCCTCGAGCTCCGCGCCGTCGTCCACGCCCTCGCGCGGCGCGGACGGCCTGAGCGCGTCCGAGTGCATCAGAAGGTCCGCTCCCGTCGAGTCGACGGCGCGCCGCAGATAGGGGAGCGGGTCGCGCAGCACGACGGCGTCGAGGTCGAGGAAGAGCAGCCACGCCACGTCGAGCTCGAGCAGGCGGAGCACGAGCGCGCCCTTCGTCCGGCCCATCGCCGCAAAGCCGCTCGAGCCCCACTTGGCCTCCGTCCGCTCCATCGTCGACGCGACGCGCGCACACCGCACGCGCCGCCGCACGAGCTCGTCGCGCAGCTCGTCGTCGGTGCAGCCGACAAAATGGTTGTGCAACCCGGCGACGCGCAGGTGCGCCACCCAGTTGAGCACAAAGTCGAGGTGGTTGAAGTTTGCAAACGTCGTGATGATCACGCCGCTCCCGAGCGACGCCTCGAGGACCGCGTCGGCGCTCAGCTCGATCTCGACGGGCTCAGGCACGGGCCAAGCCAGGCTCGCGGCGGGCGCAGCGATGACGGACGCGGCCGTCGCAGGCGCCGCCTCGCGCACCGGAGCCGGCGCCGAGCGCTGCACCTCGGCCGCGCGGCCCGCCGCGCTCGTTGTGCGCGCGTTGCGGAGGCTGCGCGTCGCAACGTCCTCCGCACCCGGCACGGCGTGGCTCCACAGCTGCGCAAGCTCCTGCTGCCCGCGCAGCACCGTGAGCGCGATCGCCACGCCCACCAGCACGCGCACGCCGCGTGCGCTCCACCTCCCCATGCGTTCACGTTCCGCGTCCGACCCTCACCCTCACCTCCATCCTTTTGCGCGGACGAACGTCACCGTTGGCGCCGTGTGGATGGCGGGCCGGCCGCTGAGCCTGGGCGCGCTGCTCGAGCGCACGGCCGCGCTCGACGCGCGCAGCGCGCCGAGGCAGCGGTGGCCGTGGCTGGCGGCGCTGCTCGCGGGCACGGTCGCGCTCGACAACGGCGTCGGCAGGACGCCCGCGATGGGCTGGAACAGCTGGAACTCGTTCCGGTGCGACATCAATGAGCAGCGAATCCGCGAGGTGGCGGACGCGCTCGTGCGCACCGGCCTCGCGGCTGCCGGGTACAAGCACGTCGTCCTCGACGACTGCTGGATGGAGAAGCGCGCGGACGACGGTACGATCGTCCCGTTTGCGAGCAAGTTCCCGTCGGGCATGCGCGCGCTCGGCGAGTACATCCACGCGCGCGGCCTGCGGTTCGGGCTCTATTCGAACGCCGGGCGCAAGACATGCGAGGGCTACCCGGGCAGTTGGGAGCACGAGGCGGCCGACGCGCGCACTTACGCGGCGTGGGGCGTGGACTACGTGAAATATGACTTTTGCGACACTGCTGGGCTGCCCGGCACGCCGCGCGCCATCTACGAGCGCATGGCATCGGCGCTCAACGCGACGGGCCGTCCGATCATCTTCTCGCTGTGCAATTGGGGCGTGGGAGAGCCGCACCTTTGGGGCGCGCGCCTCGGCCACTCATGGCGGATGGGCCGCGACGTGTTCGCCGCATGGGACGAGGCGCATGTCAAGGAGCTGAAACTGCCCGGCTACCTGCAGTCCGTCATGTCGGCGGTCGACGGCATCGTCGGCCGCGACGACGTGGCGGGTGCCACCGGACCGGGCGGTTTCAACGACCCGGACATGCTCGTCGTTGGGTTGGACGACGGCATGTTTGCGTACGCCGCGGCGCGGCGGCGCGGCGGCGCGGCGGCGTGGAGTGGCGCGGCGATGGAACGCGACGCTCAGAGCCGTGCGTACCGCGCGCAGCCACGTCGCTCATTGCTGACCGCACGCGCCGACTGTCGCGCTCCGCTGCCGCCCCATCGCGCCGGCGCCGCTCGCCTGCGCGCTCTGTAGGTACGGCATCGTCGCAGAGTGCCCGTCGCACGTGCGCGCGTGCAAGCCAGGCGACTACGTCTCGCGCGAGCGGTGGGGCAAGGTGGGCGGCCTCTCACGCACGGAGCAGGAGGCGCACTTTGCGATGTGGGCGTTCCTCGCCGCGCCGCTCATGCTGGGCAACGACCCGCGCGCGCTGAGCGCCGTTGCGCGTCGCGTGCTCCTCTCGCCGGACCTGATCGCCATCAACCAGGACGAGCTCGTCGCCCCCGCGCGGCGCAGCTGGACCGACGCGACCGCGGGCCTCGAAGTGTGGACCCGCGCGCTCTCCGGCGGGCGCGTCGCCCTTCTCGTCCTGAACCGCGGCGAGGCGCACGTGAGGTCAGTGACGACCCACTTCGAGCGCGACGCGGGCGAGGCGCACGTGCAGTGGGCGCGCGAGCTGCAGCTGGACGAGCCGTGCGTCAACGCGAACGCCGACGCGGGCGCGTGCGCCACGTGGGCCGCGGCGGGCGAGTGCGTCAGGAATGGCGGTTACATGGCCGCGCAGTGCGCGCGCGCCTGCTCGGTGTGTGCGCCGCTCGCCGCGCCGACGGTGCGTGCAGCGGTCGCGAGCGTGCGCGACGCGGCGGGCGGCGAGGACTTGGGCATGTGGGCGGGCGGTTGGATCGCGCGGCACGTCGAGCCGCACTCGGCACGCGTCGTCGTGCTCGCGTTCAAGGAGCCGCGCGCCTCGCCGCCGCTCACGCTCGCCGAGCCGGTGTGTCGCGTCGAACAGGCGGCCGGCGTCGAGGCGGCGGTCGGCGCCGGCAATGGCGCGCTCGCTTCGGCCGAGGCGGCTGCGCGCGCCCAGCAGAGCGCGATCGCTTCCGACGAGCGGCGGCACGCGCCGCTCGCGCCGCACGACGCGCGCGCGTTGCCCATGCCGGCCGCGCTCGCACATGCGCAGCGTTCCTTCAGCCCGCAGCCGCTCGCGTGCTCAGCGGAGGCGCTCGCGTCGGTCGTCGTGCTGAATGGCGCGCTCCTCGTCTTCGTCGCCTGCTTTTGCGCGAGGCAACGCGTGCACGTCGCCGGCCGTCCACAGCCCGGTGCGCGCACGCACGCGTGGGGCGCTGGGTGCGCGGCGGGCGGCAACAAGAGCGCATGACGCGCGTGTCCGCGGAAGACGCTTTGCTAGGATCCTTTTTGCGCAAGCCCCCTCCTAATACATTTCGCATCCCTTTCGAGGAGAGCAACAGGCTGCCGCACGGTCGCGCCCCGTGTGCGGGGGCCGCTGACCCGCGCGCCTGGACCCCGCGTCAGAAAGTACACCGCGTGCAGCGCCTGATTTGCTGCGCGCGGCGAGCGCCTTTCGAGAAGGCGCGCCGCAAAATGGAAAGTTCAAAAGGTGAGCATGCCCATCTGCTGGTGCGAGAGCAGCTGGTGCGGCTCCAAGCCAAACTCAAACTGCTCGCCGCTCGCGCAGACGGCGGGCGCCGCGAGCGCGTCCTCCTCGTCCGCATCGCCGACGTACTTTTCGAGGATCGCGACGGCCTTGCGGTACACGTCCTCGTTCTTGTGCTCCTGCAGCTCCTCGAGCTTGTCGATGCCGCCCACCTCGTTCAACCAGAGCACCACCTTGTTCTCGCCCTCGCCGCGCTCGGCAGCGACGCTCTCGCCCGCCGCGCACAGCTCGGCGATGAAGTCGAGGGTGATCGTGACCATCTTGGCGTCGGGCGCCTGCAGCATGTCGCACATGGGCTCGAGCGCGCCGTACTGCTCGACCATCTGCAGCAGCTGCTGTGCGCTGCCCGTCAGCCCGTGCGCCGCGTTGCACACGACCCAGCACGCCTCCTTTTTGATCTCAAGGTACTCGGCGCTCTTGAGCGCGCGCACGACGGGCAGGAGCACGCCCGACTCGATCGTCGCGGAGAGCTGCGCGCGCGAGCCGGCGGCGATGTTGGAGATCGCCCAGCACGCCTCCTTGCGCTCCTGCAGCTTGGTGCTCGCCGTGACCAACTGGCCGAGGAGGAGAAGCGCACCAGCGTCGACGACCTGCTGGGTCTGCTCGTCCGTGCCGGTCACGATGTTACCAATCGTGCGGAGCGCGGGCACCTTGACCTTGGAGGACGCGTGCGTGAGGCACGACACTAGCCGCAGCGTCACGCCGGACGCGAGCACCGCCGCAACGCCGTCCTGCTCGCCGTCGGTTATGTACGAGAGCGCCCACAGCGTGTCAGAGATCGTTTCCTCGTCGGTGATGCTCATCAGCAGCTGCGCGAGCACGGGGACGGCGGGTGCGATCTGCGCGGCGGGTGCGGCGGGGCGCGCACGGCGCGAGCGAGCGTGAGCTTGGCGGCGAGACGTCGCGCGGCGCGGCGTGGCGCGGCGCGGCGCGGCGCGGCGCGCGCTCGCGCGCACACCTTCGCGAGCGACGGCGGCGGCTTGCCGCGGCAAAGGTTTGAGAGGAACCAGACGGTGTTGCGCAGCAGGCTGAGCTTGGGGCCCGCCTGAATCTGCCTAAGCAGCGGCACCATCACGCCGGCGTCGAGCACCGCGTCGCGCAGCGTCGCGCTGTCGCCCGCGATGTTGCCGAGCGCCCAGAATGCCTGCTCGCACGTGTTCTCGTCCGGGCTGGAGAGGAGGCGGACGAAGGCGGGGATGGCGCCGGCGCGCGCGACATGCGAGGTCTGCTCGCTCGATCCCGACGCCACGTTGGTCAAGCACCACGCTGCCTCGAACTGCAGGCGCGGGCTTCCGTCGACGGCCGCAGAGAGTAGGTTGACGAGCTGCGGGACGACGCCTGAGCCGATCACCGCGTCGATCGGCGGGTTGTTCTCGAGCGAGAGGAGCTTGCGCAGGCTGGTGACGCACTCAAGCGCTGTCGCCTCCACGTAGCATCCTTGCACGAGCGCGGGGATCTCCTCGCGCGTCGCCGAGCGCGCCCGTGTCGGCGTCCCGTCCGCGCCCGGCATCGCGTCCTCATCCGGCGCGTCGTGCTCGTGGAGCGCGCGGCGCTTCAGCAGGCTCTCCTCGCGCTTGCTCTTGCGAAGCTCGACGACCGTGTCCTCGCGCTTTTTCCGCGCGTCCTCGCGATCGAGGCCCTTCTTGAACGCGCTCTTGCGAGTCTCGTTGGCGGTGGTGGACATGGTGGGGCGGCCGTGCTGGCGTTTCACGTGGAATCACAGGCGTTTCGAATCCGATTTTCCCTCCTCTCATCAAGTCATCATCTCCCGAACCGGACTCCGTGACGCGGAGATGACGAACCCCGCGCAATGAGGCGGTGCCGCGTGCGCAGATCCTCGCTCACGCCCGAACGCGCGGCTGGGCAAGCTACCGCCCGGCCGTCGCCATCGCTTCACTTGGCGAGGCACGCGTCGAGCGCCTCGCTCAGCTCCTGCCTGTTGAGGTCCTTGCCAATGAAGACGAGCTTGGACTCGCGCTTCTCGCCGGGCGCCCACGGGCCGAGCATCTCGCCGTTCATCTGCATGTGCACCGCCTGGAAGACAAACTTGGTCGGCGTGTCCTTGAGCGCGAGCACGCCCTTCATCCGGTAAATGTCCTTCCCCTTGGCCTGCAGCAGCTCGCCCACCCACGCGTTCACCTGCGCGCGGTGTCGAGCGTGGGCGCGGCGGAGCAGCAGCATGCGTGGCGCGCGCGCGCGTGCGGCGGAGCGTGAGCGCCGGCGCGCACAACGCGGAAAAGAGGGCTTTGCGCGCATGTCGGCGCCACCGCGCCGCGCCGCGTCGCGCGCCGCGCCATGGCGCGCACCTTGTCCATGTCGAGGTCGCCCTCGCGCACGAAGCCGACGGACGAGACGCGGCTGCTCCAGTGTGCGACGCTGTTCGCCGTTGGCTGCTGGTGCGCGTGGCCGTGCTCGGCGTGGTCGTGGTCGAGGGTGCACTCCTCGTCGTGGCCCGCGTGCTTGTGCGTGTGCGCGTGCGTGCTATGGTCGTGGTCCAGCTTGCACTCCTCGTCGTGGCCCGCGTGCTTGTGGCCGTGCGCATGCTCGCCGTGGTCGTGGTCCAGCTTGCACCCCTCGTCGTGCCCCTTCTGGCCGTGCTCGGCGTGGCCGTGGCCGTGGTGGCCGTGGCCGTGCGCGGGCTGCGCCGCCTTGGGCACAAAGTTGGGGTCGATCTCAAGCACGCGCTCCAGGTCGAAAGACTTGAGGTCGAGGACCCACGAGACGTCGATGTTTGAGCGCTCGCATCGCTTAATCTCCGCATACTTGTTGATGACGCGGAGGCGCGCCTCGATCGAGGCGAGCTCGGCGCCGTCGCCCACCAGATCCACCTTGTTGAGCAAAATGCGGTCGGCGAACGCCACCTGCTGCGTCGCCTCGCTCACGACCTCGCTCGCCGCGTCGCCCGTCTTATCGTTCAGGTGGTTGTGCACGTGCTTGGCGTCGACGAGGCAGATGATGCCGTCGAGGTACGAGAGCTCCTTGATGTCCTCCTCCACGTAAAACGTCTGCGCCACGGGCGCCGGGTCGGCGAGGCCCGTCGTCTCGATCACGATCGCGTCGAAGTGCTTCCCCGACTTGAGGATCTTGTTGAGCACGCGGATCAGGTCGCCGCGGACGGTGCAGCAGACGCAGCCGTTGTTCATCTCGTAGATCTCCTCATCGACAGAGACGCTCTTCTCCGAAAGCAGCGTCTGGTCGATGCCAATCTCGCCAAACTCGTTTTCAATCACCGCGATCTTCTTGCCGTGCTTGGCGTTGAGGATGTGGTTGAGCAGCGTCGTCTTCCCCGCGCCGAGGAAGCCTGTGAGCACGGTCACCGGCACCTGACGCGAGGGAGCGCAGTGCGAGGGGGCGAGCGCGCACGCGCGCGCGCGCGAGCGGGCGTGAGGCCAGAAGCCCGCCCGCAAGCTACAGGACGCATAGGGCGCGCCCACCTTCTTTGGGGTCGCCATCGTCTGGACGCGCCACCGACCGTGCCGACTTCTGGTGTCCGATACCCGGCCCGACATCTCCTCCTCTCGGGACAGAACCAGCAGCCAGGGGTGACGCGGTCCTTCCCCGCCAGGCGCTCGCCGCCGTCGTCCGTCGGGAGCTGCTCCGCTGCGCACGTGGCGTGAGCGCCCAGGTCGAGCATGCCCAAGAACAAGGGTGCGCGCGCGCCTCCGTGGCGGCGCCCGCCATTCCGTTCGGCCCACGCGGCTGCTGATGCGCGCGCGCGCGCCTTCGCCGTGATCCGCCGCACCGCCGCGCCGCGCCGCACCGCTCGCGTGCGCGCAGGCAAGGGAGGAAAGAACCGTCGCCGTGGGAAGAACGAGAACGACTCGAAGCGCGAGCTCACATACAAGGAGGATGGGCAGGAGTACGCGCAGGTCATCAAGATGCTCGGGAATGGCAGGTTGGAGGCGTATTGCTTTGACGGCGTCAGCCGGCTGTGCCACATCCGCGGCAAGCTGCGCAAGCGCGTGTGGATCCAGCAGGGAGATATCGTGTTGATAGGTCTGCGCGAGTTTCAGGACGCCAAGGCGGACGTCATCCAGAAGTACGACAACGAGGAGGCGCGAAGCTTAAAGGCGTACGGAGAGCTGCCCGAGAATGGCGCGCGCTGCGCACCGCCGCGCGCGCGGCGCGCTCGGTTGCGACGCGCCGACAGCTGCTCGCTGCGCGCGGCACCTCGCGATGCAGCGCGCCCGACGGCGCGTGCTCACCGCGCAGCCGTGCCGTGCGCCCACCCACCGCCCGTGCTCGCGCAGTGCAAATCAACGTGGACGTCGGCGTCGATGGCGACGAGCTCGAGGATGACACCTTCGACTTCGAGGAGATTTAAGTCGCGCCGCACCAGGCGAGGAGTCGGGTGGGACGCGAGGCGCATCCGAAAGCCTCGCGCGCGCCTCGCGCGTCGACCGCATAGCCGCGACCGATTGGGCTCTGATAGCTGCCATTTTGATCAGCGCAGCCAGTGGGCGCCTCAACACATCGTCCACCTTTACTTTTCCCTCCCGCTTCTAGCTTCCAGCATGGCCGTTGCCGCGACGAGCTACATATTCCTGGACGTGGACGGCGTGCTCCTCCCGTTCGGCGAGGGCGTCGGCGATTCGCACCAGTTCCCGCGCCGATGCCTCGATGCACTTGCGCACATCATCACGGCGTGCGCGCCCGAGGTCGTGCTCTCGTCCACGTGGCGCTGCGACCCGCACGCGATGGCTATGATGCGCGAGCAATTCCGCGCGTACGGCGAGCCGCTGGCGTCCCTCACGCTGGACGTGTGCACCGATCTCGCGATGCACTCGGAGCGGCAATGGGAGATAGCGGCATGGCTGCAAGCGGCCTCTGCGCGGGGCCTCGACGTGAGGCGATTCGTCGTGCTCGACGACATGGAGTGCGTCGACGGCAAGGCGAACCGGAGGTTCCGCGACATGTTTTGGGGCCGTTGCATCCTCGTGCCGAGCGCCTTGGGCTTGCGCCCGATGGACGCGGAGAAGGCGATTGCCATCTTGCGACACTGACGGCAGAGGCGAGTGTACAAATCACCTGACGCATCAGGCGGACACGCCAAGCTGAACGCGCCGACAGCAGCCAGGGGTCGGGCGGCGGAGCACACTGCGCAGCGCGAGCAGTTTCGGCGCACGTGTGCCCCCATCGAAAGTACAGAAGGGCTCGGCGCTTGCGCGCCTGCGAGCGCCGCCGCCACCCACGCCCGACGCCCTCAGACGCCGCGCCCTCGCGCCATCTGCCGCTCAATCTCTTCAAGCGTGAGCGCATCACCGTCGTGCATCAACCCGCCAATGACCTGCTGCGAGCATTGGGCCAGGCCGGGCGGCAGCTGGCTCGAGCCGAACCACGCGCTCAGGTTGCTTGGTGGCGCGTGCGCGGCCGAGGCTGCGGGCACGGCGCGCGCGGCCGCGCACGGCATGCCGCAGCCGCCCCACGGGTTTGGCGCCGCAGCGCCCACGGCGGCGTGCTGCGAGCGCATGCCCGCGCCGCCCCACGCGTTGGGCTGCTGCTGCTGCTGCTGCTGCTGCTGCTGCTGCTGCTGCTGCTGCTGCGGCTGCTGCTGCTGCTGCTGCTGCGGCTGCTGCTGCTGTAAACCCCTCGGCTGCGCGTGCGCCGGTGGGACGGCGCGCAGCGCCGTGCCCGCGTGCTGCGCGCCGCCGGGCGGCTGGTGCGCCGTCCGGCCCCAGAGGGCGGCACCATCCACGCCGCCGCCGCAAGCGGTGGCGGGCGGGCGCGCGCCTCCAAGCGCGTGCGCGCGCGTCGGCGGCGAGCAGCCCGTCACCGCCATCTGGTCGAGAATGCGCTCGAGCTCGGAAGTGGACTTGGTCGCGCCAATGCCCACCGTGATGCGAGTTGCGCCCGTCGTGCCGTGCGAGCTGACCGCGGCGGGCGGGAGCATCATCGCGCCGGGGTGGGCGGGCGCGGACGACGCGGCGCCTAGGGGCGACGACGCCGTGCCTCCGCTCATGCCTGCGCCCGCGCCCGACGTGGCCGCCATGCCCGGCGAGCTCGCGTATCGGCCGGCGAGTGGCACCCCGCGCGGCGGCGTGTACGCCTGGCTGCCGCCGGCCGAGGCGTAGCTGCGCGTCGGCGAGCTCTCAAACGAGCGCGTCGCGTGCCACTTCACCAGGTCGGCCGAGCTGCGATCGTAGAGTCCGCGCAACGCTGGCGGCGGAGCGGCGGCAGCGCTGCCGTCCGCGCCGGCGGGCGCTCCGGGCGGCGCGCGCGGCGGGCGTCGGATGTAGAGCTCCTCAATCGAGCGCACGGGTCCATCGGCGGCGCGCGCCTGCGCCGCCTGCGCCTGCGCCGCCTGCGCCTGCGCCTGCGCCTGCGCCTGCGCCGCCAGCTGCGACGCGCGCATCTCGCGCTCGAGCTCCTCGACGGTGATTGCCATGACGTCGAGCTGAAAATACAGTGGAGTCGAGCCCGGAGTCCTCGCTGCGATGGCCGCGGCCGTGCGCGAGGTGAACCTCAAGGCCTGGGCGGCCCCGCCCGACGAAGGGCGGTTGCGCGGACTGGAGAGCAATACGAAGAAGGCGACGGCGTTCGTGCGCAAGGTGCGCGCGCTCACGGAGGAGAGCCGCGCGTCGCTCATCGACGACATGTCCAAGCTCAACCTCCGGCTCTACGTTTCCGAGGTCGCGGCTGCGATCGCCGAGGCGAAGCTGCGCGGCGGCGACATGGGCGCGGCTACGGCGGTTGCGTCGGCGATGCACCAACTGTACGCGGAGTTCAGCAAGGAGCTGCTCCCGCTCGTGCACAAGGCCGCCGTCGCGCCCACGTCGCCGAACGAGCCCGAGGCAGACCGCGCCGCGCGGCTCGGCCGCAAGCGCACGGCGCTGCGGCTACTCGGCGAGCTCTTCGCCGCAGGCGTGAGCAATGACTTCGCGTCGTTGCTCAGTGCGCTCAAGGAGATGGCGCGGCAGGACGCCGAGTGCTCCAAGGCCGCCGAGTCCGGCCCGAGCACCTTCCTCCTCGCGAACCTGACCGGCATCGTCGGCTTTTCGAAGCACTGCGCGCCGGCCCTTCTCGGCCCGCACCTGCCCGCGCTCGCCGCGGCGGCGGCCGCGGACGGCGGCGGCGCCGACGCGAATGGCGGCGGCACAAAGCCGAGCGCGTCCGCACCGCCCGCTCGCAGCGCCGCCGCCGCCGCCGAGCAGCTCGAGCCGATATGCACCGAGCGCGAGGCCAAGCAGCTGCACCAGCTGTTGGGCACGTACCTCAAGCTCGCGCACCGGCTCGCGCTCTCCGAGCTGAGTCGGATGCGCCGGCAGGAGCGCGCGAACCGGTGCGCGCGCGCGGCGCCGCGCTCGCGCTCGCCGCCGCCGCCCACCGCCTGCGCCGCGCGCTCACCCGTCACGGTGCCCGCCGCCGCGCGCGGCACGCAGGCGCGCGCTGCAGCACGCGGGCGAGCTGTCGGAGGAGTCAGCGCAGCTGTACGACGGCGCGAAGCGCTCGTTCGATCGGCTCTGGGCAGGCGCGTGCGCGCTCGCCGAGCTGCTGCGCGCGCCGCTGCCGCACCTGCCCGCGCAGACGGACGACGACGAGGCCGCGCGCGCGGTCGCGGCCGCGGCGAGCGGCACGGACGCGCGCGCGGCGGATGGTACGCGGCGCGTGGACGGGTTCGGCGAGATGGAGGTGTGGCAGGACGAGGAGGAGGCGATTCTGTACACGCAGTTCCCGGACTTGCGCTCCTCCCTTCCGGCGACGCTCCTTGGCGCCGCCGCCGATGCGCCGCCGGACGCGGCGGACGCGGCAGCTTCGGCAGCGGCCGCCGTGGCCGCCGCCGGCGCCGACGCGGCGGCCGCGGCGTCGACGGGGCACCACCCGATGGACAACTTGCTGCTGACGCTGCCCGCGAGCGCCTCGCGCGCCAAAATCGACCGCCTTGCCGAGGAGCTGTGCTATGCCGGCCTGCGCAGCGCGCCCGCGCGGCTCGCTCGCGCGCTTGGCTCGCCGCCCGCCGGACGGTCCGATCTCCTCCCGTTCTACGCGCGGCTCGGCGCGACGCTGCACGCGGCGGGCTTCGCCGACGTGTCCGCGTCCGTGTGCGCGCACGCGCTCGCCGCCTTCGACGCGCCCGCCGGCGCGCCGCGCGCTGCCGCGTACGTGGGCGAGTTGTGCAAGTCTGGTCTCCTCCCGGCCGACGCGGTGCTCGCGCGCCTCCGGTCGTCGCTCGACGAGCTCGAGTCGCGCGGCTCGGCGGAGGCGTTCTGCGCGCTGCTCGACTGCTGCGGCCGATACCTCTACCGCGCCGCCGCGACCCACGTGCGCACCGCCGCGCTCCTCGAGCTCGCCCTCCGGCTGAAGACGGTTCGGAAACTTCCGGAAGAGTCCGACGCCGCGATCGACGCTGCGGTCGCGCAATGCGTGCCCGCCGTCGCGGCGGCGCGCGCGCCGGCCGAGCCGCCGCTCTCGCACGCGCGCGCGTACGCGCGCCACCTCCTCTCCTCCGAACTCGCCGAGTCACGGGTTGACCGCGTCCTCTCCAAGCTACGATGGCTGCCGTGGCGAGGCGCGGACGCGGGGCTCGGCGATTTTGTGCTCGGCGAGCTGCTGCGCGCGTGCGACGCGCGGCTCGACGCGCTGCCGCTGTGCGCGTCGCTCATCTCGGGGCTGGCCAAGGGCGCGGACGAGCTCACCGTCGCGTGGGTCGATGCGCTCCTGGAGCACTTCTACGCGGCACTCGCACGCGCCGACCATCGCGAGTCGCAGCTCTTGACGAACCGCGCGCGGCTGCTCGGCGAGCTCTTCAACTACCGCGTGCTCTCGAGCGCGCACATGCTCGAGCTGCTGCACACGCTCGTGCCCTTCGCCAGGCCGCTCGCCGGCGACTGGTACGTAGCCGGCCGCCATGTTCCGCCGCGCGCGGCGGACAGCGCGCGCGCGGGCGCGAGCGAAGCGCGCGCGGGCGCGCGCGGCGCGGCGAGCGCTCGGCGCGCGCCGGGCGCGGACGCGCCGCCGCCGTTTGACGAGGCATGCGTCGTGCTGCCCGCGCACGAGCGCGCCGAGGACTGCACGCGCATCTGGCTCGTCTGCGCGCTGCTCGAGACGTGCGGCCCCTACTTTGTGGCCGGGCGCTCGAGGCGCCGGCTCGACCGTTTCCTCGGCTACTTTCAAGTCCTCGTCGCGGCCAAGCGCACGACGATGGACGTCGAGTTCGCCGTCGCCGACGTCTTCGAGCAGCTGCGGCCAAAGATGGCCCGCCATCGCACGCTGCACGACGCGGTCGCCGACGCGCGAAGGCGCGAGGGCGGCGGGCGCGCGGCCGGCGCGGGCGACGCGGGCGCAGCGGACGGCGGCGACGGGCCGTCAGAGGCGCGCGGCGTGAGCGGCGAGCACGGCGCGAGCGGCGGCGCGGCCGAGCTTTCGGACGACGGCGGCGCCGACGCCGACGCCGACGCCGACGCTGACGCCGACGCCGACGCCGACGCCGACGCCGACGCCGACGCCGACGCCGACGCCGACGGCGGGCCAGAGCGAGATGGCGCGAACGCGAGCGTTGACGCCGGCAGCGGTCAGCCAGCCGCGGCGCGGCGCGGCGCGGCGCAGACGCAGCTTGTGCCGCCCACCGCCGCCGAGGAGGAGGAATTTGAACGCCTGATGAGCGCGATGGTGAGCGAATCGATCGACGCGCAGCGGCAGGCGCGCGCGGGCGCGGGTGCGGGCGCGCTCAGCTTGCCGTCAGTCAGCAAGCTCGGCGGGTGCGTGCCAAGTGGCGGCGGCGGTGGTGCGGCGCGCGCGGCGGGCGAGGCGACCGACGGCGCGCCGCTGGCCGGCGAGGGCGGCGGAACGATCGGCCTGCGGCTGCTTTCGAAGAAGGGGCACGGGAAGACGCGCGCTGCCGAACTACGCGTGCCCCTCGAGTCGGGCCTCGCGCAGGCGCACTTGCGGCACGAGGCGCTCGAGCTGCGCGAGAGGCTGGAGCTCAAGAAACTCGTGCTGCAGCGCGACTTCTCGGACGACAGCAGCCAGCCGCCGCTCGACGGCGCCGGGCTCTACTCGGGCGGCGCGCCCGTGAACGCGAACTCTTCTCTTCTGCCCGCGATGGGGCCACGCGCGAGCCGGCCGGCGCGCGACTATTGATGTGAAGTGAAGAAAGCCAGCGACCTGCGTCCGGCTGAGGCACACTCTGCTGCCGGCAGCATGCCCGTGGGACTCGGTCGGCACGGAGCGCACCGGAGCGGCAACCCCGTCCGGATGCTTGGCAACCAACTGCCCGTCCGCCTTTGGCACCGGCACACGCGCACGTGGAGCACAGGCCACCGAGGCGGCCGCGCGCAGCCCGCTCGAGCGCGTGGCCGACCTACTTCTTGCGCGTGGCAGTCCGCCTTTGGCCCCGGCTCGCGCGCACTTGGAGCACAGGCCACCGAGGCGGCCGCGCGCGGCCGACCTACTTCTTGCGCTTGCTCCCGACGGAGTCCATCGACTTGCCGAACGTGTCCGCGTCGCGCTCCTGCATTTCGCGCGCGGCGTCGTCGCCCGAGCGCAGCGCGATCGGGAGGAGCGCGGTGAGGATGGCGAGGCCGGCGCCGAGCGGCAAAATGAAGTCGGGCGCCGAGACGCTGCCAGCAAAAGGCGGTCGAAGGGCGGTCAAGCATGGGAAGGGGGGTGAGCGCGCGCGCGCGAGTCACATCTTTGCTGGTGCGCGCACTTTGCACGCGCGCGCGTGCGCGCGCGCCACTCGCGCCGCGCGCGGCCGCGGGCCCGCTCGGCCGCCAAGCGGCTCGCACCTGCCATACTCGAGCTCATCGCTCGACTGCGCGACCTCCTCCGCGAAGGCGATGGCGGGCGCGAGGGACACTGCGAAGGCACTAGCCACGGCCCGAGCACCCACCTCCGCCTTGGCCACGCGCAGGTCGGGCAGCACCGTCGGGCGGACGAGGCTGCAGAGCGCAAGCGTGACGGCGAGCATGACGATGACTTCGCGGGGCCCTTTTCTCGCGGCCGAAACTGAAACCGTCGCGGGAGGGAGAAACCTTCCGCCCGCCGCGGCCATCCTGCGCCGCGTACGGTGCGCGGCATGCACCGAGGCCCTTTCCGATGCGAGTGCGGCGAGCTGCACGACACGTACGACGAGTCCAACGACCTTGAGCCATACATACACACCGACGGCGTCACCTGCCTCAACGAGAGCGTGCCCGGCGCGTGCCGGCATGTCTTTCGCCCGCTCGCAAGGCGCCGAGGCGAGCACCTCGAGCTGCGCAGCGACGACGATGACCCTGAGCTGGTGCGCGCCGCGTGCTTGGCCGCTCCTTCAAGTGCCAGCCCGTGCGCCACGCGCCGCTGCCCACCTGTCGCGCTTGGCCCGCTCGCGCGCGCCCCCGCCCTCCGCGCCGCGCGCGCCCCCGCCCTCCGCGCCGCGCGCGCCCCCGCCCTCCGCGCCGCGCGGCGCCCCGCCGCGGCGGCCGCAGCTCATCCACGTGCCGTTCACGGTCGCCGTCAAGGTGCGCTCCTTGGTGATTGTGGGCGAGCCTGGCAGCTCGGCACCCGCGCACGTGCGCGCCTTTGTCAACCACGACGGCCTGGACTTCTCCGACGCGGCGCGGCTGCCGCCCGTTCAAGAGTGGGACCTTGCGCGCGAGGCGACGGTCGAGTTGGAGTACCCGACGCTGCGTGCAAAGTTTCAGAATGTGCAATCGATTACGCTGCACGTGACCGCGAACCACGGCGGCACCGCCGAACCGTGCGCCACGTCCATTTGCTACATTGCCTTTCAGGGCGAGGGCACGGCCAACAAACGCGGCATCGTCGACGCGATATATGAGGTGCAGGCAGTCCCCGAGAACACGGGCGTGCCGGGCTTGGGGATGGGCACAGCGGACGCAGCGGGATTCTGAGGATGAAATTTGTGTAGATCTCGCGCGCGTGGGCCGCCTCAGAAGCCCGCTGCGTCCGCCATGCGCATCCCCATGCCCGGCACGCCCGTGTTCTCGGGGGCCGCCTCTGCGTCCGCTGTGAGCAGCGGCGGCGGGCGCCGCGTGCGGGGGCGCGTAACGAAGACGGGGGGGGGGGGGGGGGGGGGGGGGGGGGGGCAAAATCCCCTTCGCGGATTGATCTGAGTCTCGACTGTGAAGCGTCCAAGTCCTGACTGACTGCACATTATTACTCCGCTTTTGGGGAGCGCCCCCAACTCCTCCCTCCCGGCTGTGCTGCTGGGGGGCGCGGGGCGGTCGCGATGCTTGCCCTCGCATTGCTCCCGGCTCTGCTCGGGCTCGTCGAGTACACGCCCGGCGCGTGCCCGTCGTCTGGTGGCTTCGTGCACCAGCACGCGCTTTCTGCCGACGGTTCGATGCAGGTGCGCGCGCGCGCGCGCGCACACGCGCACACGCTCGACCGGTTTGCGTCGCTCAACCCTTGCCTGGCTGCGCCCCGCGCGCAGGGCGACTTTGTCTTCTCGGCGGAGGATTTGCGCGCGTCTGGTCTCTCGGCCGGCCTACCGATCAGCTCGGTGCAGCTGCTCGGCGCGACGACGACCTCACGCGGTGAGTGCGAGATCGTGGCCGCATTTGTCCCCGTGCCGCGCGAGGCCGCGGCCGCGCGCGCGGCTGGACCGGCGCACGCGCGGTCGGCGTGCGATGCCCTCGCGGGCGGAGCCGCTGCCATGCTCTCGCACGCCCTGCGCTGGGACGGCGACGCACGCCTCGCTCTCCAGGTGCGGCCCACCGCCGCCGCGGCGGAGCGCGGCAGCGCCAATGGCACAATCGCCGACCCGCTCGCGCCGGCCTCGCTCCCGCCGCCGAGCCTCCGCCTGTGCTCGGACGTGGACGTGCCCGCGCAGAGCGCTCTGGTGACGACGCCGATCTTGTCTGACGCCCTTATCAACCCAGCCGGCGCGGATCGGCCGGGAGAGCCCTCCCGGCCCGTCAGGCCGCTGCCCCCCGAACCGCGCCCGAGCCCGGGCACGCACGGTGGTGGTGGCGACGACGGCGACGGCGACAACGGCGACGGCGGCGGCGGCGGCGGCGGCGGCAGTGAGGACGCGCGGCCGTTCATTGCGGTCCTCGCGCCGGCGCAGCAGCGCACGTTCGGGCAGGAGGGCGAGCCGCTGCTCATCCCCGGACACCACTACACGGTCCGGTGGGTGAGCCGCGGCGAGCTTGGCCTTCTGCGCGTCGAGCTACACCAAGCAGCGGCAGAGGCAGCGGGCTCGTACTGGCTGCTCAGCGAGGGCGTGGTCGACGACGGCGCGTGGGACTTCTTCGTCACGCCCGGCGAGTTCCCGGACGGCAGCGGCTACCGCCTGCGCCTCGTCTCAACTTTGAAACCGGACGTGGGCGGCGATTCGGGCCTTTTCGTGATCAAGTCGTCGTCCTTCATATACGTGTCGTGGGTGCTGCTGATGCTCACGATGGTGGGCACAATGTGCTGCACGCTCTCCGTCTGCCGCGCGGTGCAGCAGGCGCGGCACGAGCTGCGCCGCGCCGAGCAGCGGCGCGGCGCGGCGCGGCGCCTCGACCCGGCCCCGGATGGCGGCCTCGCGACGCAGGGCGACGACGAGGCGAGCGAGGAGGAGGGCGACGGCGAGGAGGGCGAGGAAGGCGACGACGAGCTCCCGCCCGAACGGCAATGGCGGCCGGGCACGCCACCCGAGGAGCAGTTGGCGCAGGTCACGATCTCGCGCTTCCAGTGCTGCATCTGCCTCGAGCACGCGATCGATTCGGTCTTCGTACCGTGCGGGCACCAGGTGGCGTGCGGCAGATGCGCGCAGCAATGCGAGACGTGCCCGATCTGCCGCGCGGAGATTGAGCGTTGCCTCAAGGTTTTCCACAAGTGATGCGATTGGCGACTTGGGCTCGTCGGCTTGGCCGTCGCGGCCACACTCACAGAGTGCACTCTCCAGGCTGCGCGTGGCGAAGGCGGAAGCGGAAATGTAGCTTCGGTTCACACGCTTGCCGAAGGCGGAAGACGTGTTCACGACAGACACACGACTGACACAGTCACACATTACTTTCAACTCCCATCGCGCCGCACGCGGCCCTCGGCCCTCGATCGACAGCGCCGTTGCCGCCGCGACCTTGCGCGATGGAGGGGCCGCACCCGCACCAGATCATCGGGCAGAGCGCGCTGGCGTACGAGGAGCGCGCGGCGCTCCAGGCCGCGCGTGCGCTCGTCGACGAGCAGATCGAGCGCGACGCGCGCAGCGTCTCGACCGACCTGATGGACCTGCTCGCGCATCCGGCGGAGCAGACGTACCTGCACGCGGCCGCGCACGACGCGGACGGCGACGACCCGCTACGGCGCGCGCAGTTTGCGCCGGTCGCATCTCGCCCGTTCGTCAAGATCCCCGCTGTGCTCGAGCAGGCGATCGCCGGCGTGCAGTACGAAATGTTTGCCGGGCTCTTCGCCGAGATCCACCACGCGTGGCTGACAGTCGACCACCGCTTCTTCCTGTGGGATTTTGAGGACGCGCACGGCAGGTTCGTGCAGTACGACGGGGTTGACCAGAGCATTGTCAGCGCCGCGCTCGTCCGCCCGCCGCCCGGCGCCTTTGGCACGGAGGCCGAGGTGCCGTTCGTCGTCTTGCTTGCGACGCCCGTCGAGGTGAGCGTGCTCTGTGTCCGGCACACGCCGCGCGACGCGCGCGGCGGCGGCGGCGGCGGCGGCGGCGGTGGCGGCGGCTCGCGCATCGAGCTCTTCCACTCGGGCGTGCGCGTGCTGACGGACAACGTCAATATGGTCAAAATGGTCGGCGCGCCGAACGGGCGTGCGTTCATGGCGGGCGCTGACGGCTTTTTGTATGAACTGCAGCTGCGGCCGCGCGCGAGCTCCGCGCTGGGCTGGTGGGGCGCGCGCGGCGCGAAGCGGTCGTGCTCGCGCCGCCTCGAGCGCGTGCGCCACTTTGTCTTCTCCGCCCTTTTTGAAACGAACGACCCGCTGCTTGACTTGGTCGTCGACACCGACAGGCGCGTCCTTGCGACACTCTCGCAGGTGCGCCGCCGGCCGGCCGGCCGGCAGCGGCGGGCCGCGGCGAAGTGGCGAGCGTGATTGCGGCGGGCCGCTGCGCGCGCGCACGTGCGACGGGCTGCGTGCGCTGACGCGCCCATGGCCGTCGCGCTCGGCGCAACCCATCCCCAATCCCCGATGACGCGCGCCGCCCTCGCCGCCCTCGCCGCCCTCGCCGCCCTCGCCGCCCTCGCCGCCCTCGCCGCCCTCGCCGCCCTCGCCGCCACCGCGCGCGCGCGCGCGATATTGCAGGCCGGCGTGCTGCAGCTTTATTCGCTCGGCGCGGCGTGCGACGAGATGCGCTGGCTGTGCGCAAAGTCGGCCGACGCGCTGCGCGCGGACCTCGCGAGCGCGCTGCCCAAATGCGTCCGGCGCGGTGCCATCGATTTGTTGTCGAAGGATTTTGAAACCGCCGCGAACGCGCCGTTGCGCGCGCAGGCGGCGCCCTTCGTCGGCCTCTCGACGATCCCGCCCGCCATCTCGCGCGAGGTGCAGCTCGTGCTCACGTCGGCGTCCGGAGTCCGGCTCTTCCTCTCGTACGGGCAAGGGGGCACGGCCGCGGCCCAGCAGCTGCACGCGCTCCGCGCGCAGGCCGCGCTCGATCCGCCGCCGTCGGCGCTCGGCGACGCGGCGCGCGCGGCGGGCGACGCGCAGCAGCGCGCGGACGGCGGTTTCGGCCGTTTCGGCCTCGCCTCGCCATACGGCAGGCCGCTCTTCGCGTCGCCCGCCGGCGGCATTGGCGCAGGTGCGGCCGGCGACGGGTTCGACGGCGGCGCGCGCGGAGGCGGCGGGGTTGGCGGCGGTAGCGGCGCGTCGGGCGAGCAGATCGCGGTGCCGCTCGAGGGCGCGCTGTACGCGGCGGGCTGCTCGCTGCTCATCGACGCGCGCGCGACGCCACATGCGGCCCTTTTGGCGGTCGCGCCCGTTCCGACCTCCACGGGCATGCCGCTCGCGGGCGTCGGCGGAGGCGGGGGCTATGCAAACGGCGGCAGCGGGCTCTTTGGTAACGGCGTGTACGGCGCGCCGCCGCCGCGTGGCGCATACAATTACGACTACGCCGGCGCGGGTTCGCAGCCGCCCGCCGTGCCCGCCATGACATCGTCGGCCGTCACATTTGACGAACTGTGCGAGAACGTGACGCGCGCGCAGCTCGCGTCCGCCGTCTACGCGCTCGCGCTCGTGCCGTCGCCGGCAGCGCTTTCGCCCTTCGCCGCGTCGATCTCGTCGGCCGCCGCCGCCGCGCCGACGGGCGCGGGCTCAGGCGCGGGCGCGGGCGCGGCGCGCGGCGGCTCGGTGGCGGCGACCGACGGGTCAAATTCGAACAGCGGGTTCATCGCGTCTGCGAGCACCGTGATGCGCTACGCCGACGAGCGCGGCGCGCTCGGCGAGCTGATCACGCAGCCGCTCACGGCGCCGCGCACGTTCGCCGTGCTCACGGCCGCGGGCGTCCACCTCTTTGAAAAGCGGCGGCCGCTCGAAGCCTTTGGCGCGGCGCTCGCGCAGGGCGCGTCGGAGCACCTCGAGCGTGAGACGGCGCTGCGACACGCGTTCGGGCGGTTCGGCGCGGCGGAGGCGTGCGCGATGGCGCTGACGATCGGCGCGCTCCAGCCGCTGTCCGTCCGCGCCGCCACGCCCGCCGCCATGCTCTCGCCGCTCACCATCTGCGCGTGGGTCAAACAGCTCGGCGGTGACGCGCGCCGCGACATTGGCAACGTGGCCGCGGCAGGCGCAACGTCCTTTGGGCAGGCGATCGAGCCGGACTCGGTGCGCTTCTCGGGGCGGCATGGCGGCCTGTGCATCGTCGCCGCGCGCCTTCTCGCGTGCGCTTGGGCACTGCCGCTCGTTTACGCCGACGCGGGCGGCATGCGCGTCGCCCACTCGCGACGCCAGTGGGCGACGCTCGCCGGCGCACTGCGCAAGGTCGTCGCTTTCGTCGAGCAGCACGGCCAGGCGTGGGGCGTGCAGCCGGTGGCCGCCAGCTTTGCGTGGCGTGACGCTCACGCGGGCGGCGGCGGTGGCAGCGCGAGCGCGCGCCGCGCGGGCGGCGGCGCGCCGGGCGAGCCCGCGCCGGTGGAGGCGCAGGAGGCGGCGTCCAGCCAGGGCCTTCTGCGGCTGCTCTCGCGCGCGGCGCAGGCGGCGTCGCTCGTGTCCTTCCTCGCCGACGCCGACGCCGACGCCGACGCACGCGACGGCGACGGCGACGGCGACGCGCAGGCGGCCACGTCGTGGGCGGCGGATGCGCCCGCCGCGCAGCCGTTCACCTTCCTGGCGCGCATCGCGGCGCGGCTGCCCGACGCGGAGCGCGACGTGCTCGGCCGGCTGCGCTTCTGCGATCTGGTCTGTCCGCCGCCGAACGGCGCGCCCACGCCCGGCACGCCCGGCGCGCGCGCTCTGCCCGGCGCGCCGGTGGGTGGCGCGGCGGGCGTTGATCGACTCGCGCGCTCGTTACTCGTCGAGCTGCTCGCCGACCACCGCGGCGACGGCGCGCTCGTCGAGCGGCTGCAGCGCGATTGTCCCGCCTTCTTCTCAACCGCTGAGTACGCCCTGTACCGCGTCTGGGCCGACCTCTCGGCCGCGAGCGCGTCGAGCGCGCCGCCCGCCGAGCGCGCGCGCGCGCTGCGCGGCGCGCTGCGCGCGTGCGTCGAGCACGCGCTCGCGATCGACGTGCGCGCCGTCGTCGGGCTCTTCGCCTCGCTCGGCTTGTACGAGGCGGTGGTCGACTTGCCGCTCGCGCGCGCCGCGGCAATCGATCGCACGGACGCGGCGCGCAACGCACTCGGCGCGCTCGGCGCCGGCGTCGAGCCGGCGCCCGACGAGGCGCGCGCGCTCGCCGACAGGCTCGCGACGTACCGCGTCGCGGCCGATGCGCTGCAGGCGCTCATCGTCGCGGCGGGCGGCGCGGCGGGCGGCGCGGCGGGCGGCGCGGCGGGCGGCCCGGTCTCGCGCGACACGCCCACTTCGCGCGACATGTGGCGGCGTGTCGTCGAGTACGGCTTGAGCCGGACTCCACCGGACGAAACCTTCCATCGTGCAATCTTCTGGTGGCTTCTTGCCGCCGGCCACGGCGCGCTGCTCCCGTCGCTCAACTCGCCGTTCGTCGAGGCGTTCCTCGCGTCGGCCGCGGACCGCGGCGTCGACGCCGTGGCGCGCACGTGGGGGCCGATGCTGCGCGGGCCGGAGGGGCCGGCGGACGTTGGGCAGGTGTGCGCCCAACTTTTAAACCGCGAGCCGCTCGCGTGCTTCTTTGTGCGGCGCGGCCGGCACGTCGAGGCTGCGCGCACCTTCGCTTCGCTCGCTGAGCGCGAGGCCGACGTCGACGTCGACGCCGACGCCGTCGCCGTCGGCGTGCACGCCCCGCCGCCGCCGACGCTCGAGCAGCGCGAGGCGTGGCTCGCCAGCGCCGTGATCGCCGCACGCGCGGCGGGCGACGCGGGCGCGGCGCTCGGCGCGGACTTTGTGCGGATTGCCGAGCAGCGGCTGCAGCTCGCGCGCGCGCAGGGCAAGGTGTGCGCGACGCCGTCACATCGCGTGACGCGATATGTGACGCGATATGTGACGCGCGACGTGACATGCCCCGTGACGTGTGTGTGGCGGGCTAGGGAAGGGGGGGGGGGGGGAGGGGGGGGGGGGGGGGGTTATTTTGGTGCCTTGGTGGCAGCTGCTTCGCGGTCGCCACGCTGCGCCGCGCGGCACTTGGGTCGCTGCCAACACGCTCATGCCGGCCGCTCGGCTTTTGGGCTGGGCCGCTGCTGGGCCGCTGCTGGGCCCGGCGCACGGCCCGCGCGCCCCTCCGCTCCACCGCTCCACCGTCCCACAGCTCCACACAGTGCTACTAACCCTAACCCTAACCCTAACCCTAACCATGCGTCGATATGCCCACTCACACGCTGCCCGCCGCAACCCCCCCGCCGCCGACACCCCGCCGCCTCCCGTCCGGCGCATCCACCCGCCCGGACCCGCCTTGACCCGCCCGAAACCTTCCCCCTTCGCCCCCTCCCCCCCCCCCCTTCCCCCCCTTTCCCCCCTTCCTATCTCGCACACGCACACGCACGCGCGTAGGTCCTTGACGAGCTCAGCGCGCTCGCGCGCTCGGACGCGTCGCTCGGCTCCCACTGCGCGCGCCTGCGCACAAGGTGAGTACAGCAGCGCGCCCGTCACGCCCGTTGCGCCCCGTCACGCCCCGTCACAAACACAACGCACACAAACAAGGCCTTGTCCCCATCCCCCCCCCCCCCCCCCCTGCCGCGCAGGCTGCTCGAGATCGAGGTGCTGTACGCGCTGTGCGAGCAGCACAACCTGCACCTGCCCGCCCTCGCTGTGCTCGCCGTCGCTGCCCCCTACCAGCAGTACACAGAGCGCGTCGAAGGGGTGCGCGCTACGAGCCCGCATTGCCACTGTCTGCAGTCCCAGTGTCTGCGTATGCCCCAGCGTGCGAGTCCCACTGTCTGCAAGTCCCAGTGTCTGCTGTGCCCCAGTGTCTGCGACTGCATGCACACGGCGCGTGCCCTACGCAGCAGTCGGCCGCTCCCAGCTCGCCCGCGCCACGCGTGCGCGTGCGCTCGCCTGACGGGCGCGCGCGCGCAACCACGCGGCGCACGCCGTCCCCCCCCATCCCCCCCCCCCCCCCCCCCCCGCAACCACGCGGCGCACGCGTCCGTGCGTGCCATCCTCCGGCGTCGTCGGCGGGTCGGCGGCGGGCAGCACTTGGACGCGTTGCTGCACCGCGCGCTCGCCAGCGGCTGGGCGATCGCGTGCGAGACGCTCGTCGAGCTGCGCGCGCTCTTCTGCTCGCCGTCGAGCGGCGAATCGTACATCTTCCGCCTCGACCGGATCTGCGCCGCGCTCGAGCGCGATCGGGCGGCCGCACGCGACGGCACTGCCGCCGACGCCGTCGAGCTGCTCGGTGCGGGCGTCGCGCCCGCCGTTCCGTGGGAGGCGCTCTGGCGTGCGTACGCGGACCCGCACGCGCGTGGCCGCCGCATGCAGGCGCTGTGGGAGCAATCCGAACGCCTCCGCCTCCATCTTTTCGGTGCGCGCGCGCGCCCGCGCGCCGCGTTTGAAACGCGCGGCTTTCCGAGCGGCCCGGCGCGCGTGCGCGCGCGCGCGCATTGCTATCCGGAAGTTAAGCGCGCGCGGTGTAGGGGGGAGGGGGGGGGGGGGGGGGGCGGGGCGGACTCCGCATCGTTGCGGCGGTTCCGCGGGCAGGAGCTGTGCTGCTCTGGATTTTGTTTTTGGTTTTTTGGGCCCTGCTCCTGCCTATTTCACCGCTAAGCCGTGCACAAGCCCCTTACCATGCCCTCGACCCTGCCCGTGCCCCTGCCCTACCGTTACCTTTGCCCTGCCGTCAACGTCGTCCCTGCCCTCAGGCGCGATCCACGGCCTCGTGCAACGCTGGATGCGCAGCCAGACGGGGGGCCGGTCGCTCGGCGCGTACAGGCAGCCGGTCTGCTCCGCCGTCGACTCTTTCATCGTCGAGCTGAGCACGATGACCGACGCCGACGCGCCGCGGCTGCGCGACGCGTTCAAGACGCTGCGCAAGGAGTTGACACTTCAGGCCACGTAGTTCTGCCTGAGTGGAAAGTTTGCAAACTTTAAGCTTTGCGCGAAACGGACAAAGGGCCTCACTTAAGGGGCGTTCAGCATCCAACTCCTCCTCACGAAACGGGAAAATGGACTCCTCGGACGACGAGACAGCTTCCTCGGGCGAGGAGGAGGAGGGCGGTGTGCATGGCGGCGGCACGGCGGCGGCAGGTTGGGCCGCCGACGAGCACGCCAAGTCCTTAGCCCTGTTCGGCGAGGATGCTCACCTCGACGATTTCTACCACGAGCTTGAGGCGAAGCAGTCGCACACGTGGAGCACATGCGCGCCGGCGCGTGCTGAGCAGCACCCAAACATGCTGCCCGTGACCATGCCCGTGCGCAAGGCGAAGCTTCGCCCGCTCGACGACAGCCGCGTGCAGAGTGCTCCGAGCTTTCTCGCCGTCTCCATCCAGCACGGCACCGCCATGACGATCGGAGCGCGTGATGCGTCCCGTTCGCGCCCGGCGATGCGCGCCGACGGCCCGCGTGCGGCGGCGCACGTGGGCGGCAGGCTATGGCTCGTGCGGCCTGCAGTGAGCAAGCCTGTTAACGAGCAACCCGACGCGCTCGGCGCCCGCCGCGTGCGCGCTCGGCCGCGCGACGCGCCGCCGGCGCGCGCATCGGCCAGTGGCCAGGCGGCGAGCAGCGTGGGCGCGCTCGTCGACATCGTCGTGCACGCCGGGCGGCCGTCGACGCGGCTGCCGACGTCGGCGCTGCTCTACGGCCAGTCCGGGCTCGTTGGCACGCGCGACGCCGCGCTCGTCCGCCCGCTCTCGCCGCGCCCACACCCTGCCGTCCAGCGACTTCATCGTTCCGGCTCCGCGTCCAACCCCACGCGCGCGTCCGCGCTCGCCTTCGCGGCCGCGTCGCACGACGCGCATTGCGCGGACGCGGAAGGCGGCGGCGCGCACGCGCACAGCGCCGCGCAGCTCGCGGGCGCGAGCACGCGCGCCGCCGCCGCGCGTGGCGCGCGCTCGGCGCCCGGACCGCCGCAACGACCTCGTTACAGTCCGGCCAGCCACAAAGCCTTCTCCGCCAATCGCACCGTTGAGCGCGACGCGGCGATCCGCGTGCGCCAGCTCCTCGCGAAGGCGTTGGCGGTCGACCTCAGCCCCGAGATGGCCGTCGCGCTCCTGGATGGCGAGCCGTACAGCCCGTCGCGCCACGCACGGCGGCCGCCGCCGCGTGCGGCTGGCCAATTCGTGCGCGCGCCTGAGATCGGCCGGCGGCATTTACATGGCGGCGCGCTCGGCGCGCACGCGCTCGACGAGACGGGTGGGTGCGCTCTTGCGCTCGGCTTGGACGGCAGCCACTGGCCTGCGAGCAATCCGTCGCTCGACTTGGACGGTTCGCGCGATGGCTTGGAGGTTGGCGTGCTCGGCTCGAGCGCGCTGCGCGAAGCCGGCGAGGGCGGCGCGCGCCACACCCCGCGGGGTGCCCTGCCACTGCCCGTCGACCGTCCGCCATTCGTCGCGCGCGTGAGCAACCCGCGCTGGCTGTGGGAGCAAAGGCATGCGGTGGCGCGCGCGCTGGCGCGCGCGCTGCGCGATCCTGCGCCCATGGGCGCACTCGAGACGTCGTCAAGTCCGCCGAGCGCGCACGATGGGCCGAGGCGACCGGACAGCACGGCGTTCCTGATGCTCGGCACGCAGCACGCCAACGCGACGTCGCCCGGCACGTCGCCCGCGCCGCCCGAGCAGATGGCGACGCCCTCGCGGCCGCCGCCGCCCGGTCAGCCGGCGAGCGTGCGCGGTTCGCCTCGGCGCAGGCGCAAGCCGCGGTCTGTGTCCAAATCGCCGCCACTCTCGCCACAGGCGCCGCACGTGCACTTCGAGCTGCCCAGCATCGTCGGCGAAGGGGTGCCATCCGAAGCAGGGGCCTGCTCCGCGTCCGCGGAGGCGATCCCCACGCGGACGGGCGTGGCCGTCGTGTTGGGCGCGGCCACGGCGGCGGCGGAGGGCAAGGTGGCGGGCTGTGAGGCGGATGCGGCGAGGCCGGGCGGAGTGGGCGCGCCCGCGCCCGCCATGGCGCCTGCGGCCGCGTGCGTCAGCGCGGGCGGCACTGGCGGGCACGTGCCGAAGCCGACGGATGGCCGCGACGCCGCGAGCAGGCCTGCGGAGGTGTTGATCGCGCAAGGCGCGCCCGGCGCTGCTTCGCCTTGCGCGGCGGCCGCCGCTCTGGCCCAGCGCGAGTGACTCGGCTGACCCGTCCGTGTCAAGTCGGTCTGTCTGCAGACAGACATGTTTCAGTCCCGCCCTCCCATCGTTCGGATTCGTCGGCGACGAACGGCAGCCATGCCGCTCGTCCCGGCGGCCGGCCCCCCGCTCGTGGACCTCCTCGACGACCTGGTGTCGCGCTTCGTGCTCAACTGCCCCGAGGAGGAGAAGGCGTCCTTTGACCGCCTCTTCTTCCAGATCGAGTCCGCCTATTGGTTCTACGACGACCACTACCGCGAGAAGTACCCGGACCAGTACCCGACGTTGACGCTCAAGGGCTTTGCCGAGAAGCTCTTCAAGCACTGCGACGTGCTCAAGCCGTACAAGGGGCAGAGCGCCGAGCTCTTCGCAAAATTTACCGACTACAAGGGGCAGGTGCCCACCTACGGCGCCGTGATCCTTGACCGCACGCTCACCAAACTGCTGCTCATCCGCTCATGGCACGGCTCGACCTGGAGCTTCCCAAAGGGCAAGATCAACAAGGACGAGGCAGAGCACGAGTGCGCAATCCGCGAGGTGCTTGAGGAGATCGGCCTCGACCTACGCATGTACCTCGACACCTCCCAATTCCTCGAGCACAGCTACGGCCGCGGCACGACAATGAAGCTCTTCCTGACGCACGGCGTCGACGAGAGCGTGCACCTCGAGACGCGGACCAAGAAGGAGATCGGCGCGATTGTGTGGCACCCGCTCTCGGAGTTGGGGACCGAGAGCACCAAGAAGGACAAGGATTACTGGATCGTGCAGCAGCTCATCGGCCGGATTAAAAAATGGGCGGGCGAACGGCGCAAGGAGGTCAAGGGCAGCGCGGCGGGCGGCAAGGATAGCAGGCGCGGCGCGGCGGCCGCGCAGTCGCCGCCAGCGGCGCAGTCGCTGCAGGTTTTGCCCGCGCTCGCCGCGTACGCGTATGCCCACAAGCCGCTCGCCTTGCCGCCGCCCGCCGGCGCGAGCGCGCCGACCGGCGGCGCGGCCGCCGAGGACAGCTTCATGTTCAGCTACGAGCGGGAGCGGGTGGACGTGTACGGCGGTGGCGTGATCGAGGGCGGGCACCATCCTTCCGGCGCTGCGCGCTCGCGCGCGTCGGGCAAGCTGCCGGCGGCGGGCAGGAGCAGAGCGCTCAACGACCGCGAAACGTTTCAACTCGGCGATGCGAAGGCGGGTAGTAACGGTTGGTCGGTCGAGGAGATGTTTCGCACCAACGAGGAGAAGTTCAACCTGCGCTCGACGTATAACTTTGAGCTGTACACGACTTCGCTCTCGGGCAGGAAGCCGGCGGACGAGACGCGCGCGGCGGAGACGACGCAGGCGGCGCGCGTCCGCCGCGCCGCGCAGCCCCCGCCGATGCAGGTCCCCGCCACGGCGACCGGTGAGAGTCAGGGCGCTCGGGCAGTCGCGCCGGCCGCGCCGGCTGCGCCCCGGGCGCAGCACGGCCAGGCGGCGAGCGCGAGCCACGCGCCGTTTCGCTTCGACCGCACGGCGATCATGGACGCATTCGACGCCGAGATGAGCAGACGTCGGCTAGCCACGGCGTGAAAAGTGCCTCCAATGTTTTAGCAAAACATGTCAGGGGAGGGCCGCACTGTTGCATGATTTCTGTGGAGGCCGGGGTGGGAAGGGAGGCTCCCCCCCCCCCCCCCCCCCCCCCCCCGTCACTCGATGGCAGACGACGCGTTCAGCCAGACATGCCCACGCGTCAGCTGCCCGCGTCTGACGGGAACAAATCGTTGCTGCGCGCAGGCGGCGACTTGAGCGTCAGCTTCCGCTCGCCGCCCGCATCCATGTTCGCCTTGATGCCGCGGCGGCCGTTGCCGTTGTGCCGGTGGACGGCGAGTTGGATCTCCGACTTGGCGCGCTCCATGTCCGTCCGGCACTGCGTGCGCGCCTTGAAGGCGGCGACGGTCGCGCGCCGCGCGATGTCGCACCGCTCCTTGGCGCTCGACAATTCGACGAGCGCTCGCTCCGCGTCCAGGCCGCCCTGCCGCGGGTGCGCGCGTGTCCGAGGGCGGGTTGGGGGGGGGGGCGGGGTCGGGCAATTGCACCGCAAGAGGCGGGTATATCCATCTTTGGAGGCGGCGTGTGGGTCCATTTTTACCCCGTGCGCGTGGCGTGCGGGGTCGTGGCTCGCACCTCTGGCATCGTGAGGGCGTTCTCGTCGAGCCAGCGCAGGACGTCGGTGTAACTCGCGAGGAGCTCGCTGAGGACGGCCATGCTCGCGTCGAGCAGCATGCGCGCGCGCTCGAGCTGGTCAGCCTGGAAGCGGAGCTCAACCTCCGCCTCGCCCGCGACGCCGCGTGCGATCGCGAGCTTCTGCCCCACGTGCGCGTAGCCCTGGTCGCTCTCGCCCGCGTATGTGGTGCAGTTGGCCGCCATCCGCTCGGCGTGCGCGTGTGATTCCTCCACGTCACCGAGAATCACGCGCACCCGCCTGCTCATCGCCTGCACCGACGAAACCGTGCGCTGCAGGTCGTCGCGCTCGCACCGCCACTTGCGCTTCAGGCGCGGTGACAATGGCCGAGCTGCGCGCCTCGTCTCGCCGCTCTCGAGCTGCGCAAAGGAGGTGAGTGTTAGTCGCCGCCCCTCGCTCGGCGACCGCGCCATACCCGGGGGCGAGCGGCCTGGCGACGAGAACTGAGACGTCGGGCGACGAGGCGTTCCGCGGGAGGACTCCATCCTGGCTGTTTCGCAAATCGTTTCAGAGGAGTGGAGGACAGCACAAGTCGAACGAGAGAAATGGCCGGGCAAGGGAAGCCGCTTCGTCTTTTCTACCATCCCGGACTCCCCGGCCGCGGCGAGTTTGTGCGCATGGTGCTCGAAGAGGGCGGCGTGCCATACATTGACGTCGTGCGCGACGAGGGCTACCCGCCAGCCGAGATGCACAAGCGATGCGCAGCGTTCAGCCCGCCGCCGGAGCCGCCGACCGCGATGCGGCCATTCGCGCCGCCGTTCATCGAGCTGCCGGACGGCACGCTCATCTCGCAGACGGCGAACCTGCTCATGCTTGCGGGCACCAAGGGTGGCCTGGCGCCCACGGATGAGCTCGGCCGCCTCAAGCTGATGGGCCTCTTGCTCACCATCGCCGACGTGTGCACGGAGGCGCACGACACGCACCACCCAATCAGCATCGCGCTTTACTTTGAGGACCAAAAGTCCGAGGCGCTGGCCAAGGCCAAGTGGTTCACGGGCAGGCGGATGGGTCAAGTCATCGGCTACATGCACGAGACGCTCCGCGCCAACGGCGGCCCGTGGCTACTCGGCACCGAGTGCAGCGCGGCAGACATCGCCCTTCTCCAGCTGTGCCTCGGCCTCGAGTTCGCCTTCCCGCGCGCGTACGCCAAGGCAATGGCGGATCGCCCTGCTCTGCGCGAGCTGCTCGAGCGCGTGCGCGCGCGCCCGCGCCTCGCCGCGTACCTCGCCTCACAGAGGCGCTCGCACTTCAACAAGCACGGGATTTTCCGCGATTATAAAGAACTCGACGTCGTCGGTGACGGTGGCGACGAGGAGAAGCGCGCGGCGTAGGGCAGCGCGGAGGCTGCCGCAACGTCTGTCGCCACACCCACGGCTGCCGACATCGAGCGCGCGCGCGACAAAATCTGATCTGCAGGCGCCTGTGCAAAATGTCAGAGTGCAACTTGAGTTTCCGGTACTGGGAACTCACTGCCTGCGTCTCTTCGCATCGGGCGGCGGGCTGAGGCTGCGTGCACGCTCGCGCTGCGGCCCTCGGCCGAGGCTGCCGCTGCGACTGAGGCTGCCGTCGCGATCGTCGCGTGGGCCACGCCCACGGCCGTGCGGCGCGCGGGCGCCTCCTTCGCGACTGTCGCTTCGGCTCGCGCTGCGTCGCCACCATCCTCGCCCGCCGCCACGACCCTGAACGCGCGGCCGCTCGCGGCTGTAGCTCGGCGAGCGGCCGCGGCGCGGGCTGCGGCTCGGCGAGCGGGCGCGGCGAGGCGGGCTGCGGCTCGGCGAGCGGGCGCGGCGAGGCGGGCTGCGGCTCGGCGAGCGGGCGCGGCGAGGCGGGCTGCGGCTCGGCGAGCGGGCGCGGCGAGGCGGGCTGCGGCTCGGCGAGCGGGCGCGGCGAGGCGGGCTGCGGCTCGGCGAGCGGGCGCGGCGAGGCGGGCTGCGGCTCGGCGAGCGGGCGCGGCGAGGCGGGCTGCGGCGAGGCGAGCGGGCGCGGCGAGGCGGGCTGCGGCTCGGCGAGCGGCGCGCGGCGCGCGCGCCGCTGTCGCTGCGCGGTCCGGGCTGAGCCGGACTGCGGCTTGGACTGCGGCTCGCGCTCGGGCGGCGCCCGTTGCGTTCGTCGGCGTGCGTGGTCCCCACGCCTTGGGCGGCCTGCGGCGAGGCTGGTCGACCGGTGGGACTGCGCGGGCGCGACGGCCCAGAAGAGCCCGGGCTGCGCGAGCCTCCGCGCCGACATGGTGATTTCGAGCTGCGCGTCGAACCCGAGCTCGATCCGCTGGACCCGCTGGATCCGGTGGACCCCGAGGACCCGCTGGATCCGGTAGACCCCGAGGATCCGCTGGATCCGGTGGACCCGCTGGATCCGGTGGACCCCGAGGATCCGGTGGACCCGCTGGATCCGGTGGACCCCGAGGATCCGGTGGACCCGCTGGATCCGCTGGATCCGCTGGATCCGGTGGAAGTCGACGACGACGACGACGACGACGACGACGACGACGACGACGACGACGACGAATCGCCGCGCGGCGGCGGCGGCGGCGGCGGCGGCGGCTTCTGCGCGAGCATGAGCTTGGGCGCGTTCTTGAGGTGCTCGCGCATGGCGTCCGTCAGCGCGCCGAGGCCGATCGACGTGAAGAAGTTGATCGCGAAGCGCGTGTTCTTCGGGTTGTCGAGCGGGAAGATTCCGCGAAACGACGCGGACATGTGCGGCTCGTTTAACCGGCCGCGCAGCGTGCGCAGGCCAAGGAACTCGGAGAGCTGCTGGAAGAGGATCTTGATGAAGATGCGCGACGACGAGGTGGTCTCCTCCTCGGAGAGCTGGATGTAGTCGAGCAGTGACCACGGGAGCGCGTCCGAGTGGAGGAGGTGCGCGAAGAACTTGGAGATGTTGCGCAGCTTGTTCGTCTCGAGGCGGTGGATCATCATGTACTGCTTGGCGAAGCACTCGTCGAAGAGGATCTGATGAGGGGGGGGGGGGGGGGGGGGGAGGGGGAAAGGGGAGGGAAGGGGAAAGGGGAGGGAAACGGGTGTAACGGAGGGGAGGGAAGGGGGAAGGGGGGGGGGGGGGCAGCACACGAATACCTGGTAGCGCCGGTTGATGCGACAGAAGCGCTCGCCAAGCATGCCGTAGAATTCGAGGTACGTGCGCTCCTGCGAGCAGCACTCGAGGAGCATGGTGCAGATCTCAACCTCCTCACCCTCCCTGCCCCCCGGGGTGGAGGGGTGTGGGGGTGGTGGTGGTGGGGGTGGGGGGGGGAGAGGGTGGGTGTGCGGTTGCAACGCGGGAAGGCGGGGCGGAGCGGTGAGAGAGGAGAAGGCGACGGGGCACATCACGTCGCAACGATCCGTCGCAACCCCCCTAGGCGAAGCGCTGCACGGACCCAGCCGCGCACGCGCCGTCACATCGCCGCGCGCCGCACCTGAGCTTCAGCTTGCACAGCTTGTGCGCGCACTCGTCTACGACCGCCGAGCTCATGATCGTCAGGTAGATGGTGCGGCGTAGGTTGACGATGTCCTGCTCCGACTTGTCGACGATGGGTTGCGCGCCCGTGTTCACGCGCACGCCGCCCGCAAGGCCGTCGTCGTCGTCGTCGTCGTCGTCGTCGTCGTCGTCGTCGTCGTCGTCGTCGTCGTCGTCGTCGTCGTCGTCGTCGTCGTCCTCGCCGAGGATCTCGCGACGCAACTTGGCGTACCGCTGCTCGTTCGCCTCAAAGTCTGGGTCGAGCTGGAAATAGTCCAGGCGCTCCTCGAGGTCAAACTCGTCGTCAAGCATCAGCTCGTGCGTGATCTGGTCGTCCGCGTCGACGAGGTCGAGGGCGGGGAGGACACCTGGGTGCTCCGCGAATTTGGCCTTGCGCTTTGCGAAGAGCTGCTCGATGGTGTACTGGACGCGCTTATCGAGCTGCCCGTCGTGCAGCACGCCGCGCAGCCGCTCGAAGACGCCGTTCAGGCCCTCTGGCGAGATGTCGGCCATCGTGAATCCGACCTCCTGAGTGAGCGCGCACGCAACTTCAACGGACTGGTCGGTGGGCGTCTCGAGCAGCACCGCGAGGATCTGCTCAAAAACAGGGCGCGAGGGGTGAGGGCGCGAAGGCGTGAGGGCGCGGCGGAGCGCGCACGGCGCGTGGCGGGTCGTGTCACGGCCAAAGCCAGGGCAAGGCAGGGAAGAAAGGAGGGCACGGCCAAGGCACTTTAGCCGTTTCCCCCCTTTCCCCCCGTTTCACCCAGCCCTGCCATGGCGCGACCCCGCCTTGGCGAGAAGAATGGGTCCCAGCCCTCGCACATCTACCAGGCTGCTCGCACAGCCCAACCGCCGCAATCGCGCGAGGTGACGCGCGCGCGCCGGACGCACGCGCGCGCGCGCCGGACGCGCGCGCGCCGCACGCGCGCGGCGCACCTGGAGCGCAAGGATCTCGTGGGCGACCTGCTGGTTGACGAGATGCGCGATGAAGCGGCCGAGGGTGAGGCACAGCCCCTTGTCGTTGCGCTTGAACGCGCGCCGGAACTGCGACGTCACGCGCTTGAGCAGGAGCTCTCCGATCTCGGGCATTTTCGTATTCACGACGGCGACAAGGGCGGCGTACACGTGCGTGAACGCGGGCGAGGCGACCTGTGACTTGATGAGCGAGCGGACGAGGAGGGCGCGGCCGCGCACGAGGTTCTCGCCGAAGAGCTCGAGCACGATCGCCTTGAGGTTGTGCACGCTCACCTTGTTGATGAGCCCGTTGATCGACTTTTTGAGCGCCTCCCAGCTCATGCGCTGGAACTGCTCGCCCGATCGATCGGATAGGCCCGTCATCATCTGCGCGAGCTTGTACGGCGGGATGTACACGCCGCCCTGTCGCCCACCCGCCTTCGCCTCGCCGCCCGTCGCGCGCTCGAGCGCGACGGCCGTCGGGTCGTCGGGCGCTGCACGCGACCGCTCGCGCCGCGCGACTGGCGCGCCGTCCGCGCCGTTCGCGCCGCGTTCGTCGCCGCCGTCGGCCGAGGCGCGCGCATCGCGCGGATGTGCGGCACGCGCACGCTCGTACTCGCGCTCGCGCCCCGCGCCGCGGCCGTCGTCGCCGCGGCCAGCGCGACCATCAGCGTCGGCGTCGACGTCCGAGTCATGCCGCGCCCGCGCTGCGCGTTTGGCGCGCGGCGAGTCGTCACGCGCGGCGGTGCGGCCACGGCGCGCCGGGCTGCGCGAGGGGCTGCGCGAGGGGCTGCGCGAAGGGCTGCGCGAGCCGCTGCGCGAGCCGCTGCGCGAGCCGCTGCGCGAGCCGCTGCGCGAGCTGCTCGAGCTGCCCGAGCCGCTTCCCGGGCGGTCGCGCGCCATCGATCCTGCGATTTTTTTTGGGGGCGCGTGTCGGCTGTGTCGACAAGTCCGGGCCCGCTGCCCTATCCCAGGGGGCAGTGCATGGGCGCCGCCCCGCGAGCCGCGCGCTGAACGCCCGAATCTGTGTGAGCCTCGTGTCACACCCACCTCGTACGATGAGCGGGCAGCGCGACCGCAGCCGCGAGCGCTCTCCGCCCCTCAAGCGAGTGCGCCCTCACGACGGGCGCGCCCATGCGCAGGACCACGCGCGCGACCGCGATGGCCCTCGGGAATGGCATCGCGACCACCGCGGGCGCAACGACCGCGACGAGTGGTATCGCCGCCGCAGCCCGCCGCGCGGCTGGCGCAGCCCGCCGCGCGTGAGCGCGCGCAGCCCCTCTCGCGGCCGGCGCAGCCCACCTCGCGACGCTCGCGAGCATGCCGGGCGCGGCGGAGGACGGCCGGATTACGAGGGTGATGGCAGGTGGCGCGCGGACGCGCGCGCCGACCGGCGCGACCTGCCGCTCGCAAGCGAGCGCGAGCGCGAGCGCGAGCGCGAGCGTGAGCGCGAGCGCGAGCGCGCGGGCCGCGAGTACGAGCTCAAGCGCGCGCGCCTCGACTCATACGCGCGCTCGCCGGCCGCCGGCGACGCGCCGCCGCGCGGCACGCTCGCCCCAGCGCGGACGGGCCCGCGGATCATCCAGTCGGATGTGATCGCCAAGCCGGCCGACGAGATCGAGCGCGCGCGCGCCAGGCGCGACGCCGACGACGAGGCCGCGCTGCGCGCCGCGGCGGAGAAGCTCGAGAAGCGCGTGGCGGTTACGGGGGATGCGCTCCAGGATGAGGATGAAACCGCCGAGGCCGAGCGCGTTCTCGCGGAGAGCCGACGCCGGCGCGCCGAGATCGTCGCGAGGCACAAGCACGAGCAGGCCGCGCAGCACGCCGCGCGCCAGCCCGTGGCCGCGACAGCATGGCCGCCCGCCCCGCCCGTGGCGAGCGCGGGCGGCAAACCCACGCCGCCCGCGCCGCCGCCCGCGCCGCCCACCGGCCGCGCGCCCGCCGCTGCGCCCGCCGCCGCGAACGCGGCCGTTGCCTGCACGACCAGTGCGACGCGCGACTACTGCCGGCTCGATGCCACCCCGCCCGCCGAGGCAACGCCCGAGCTCGCCGCACCTGCTGCTGCGGGTGCAGCAGCAGGTGCGGCAGCAGCAGGTGCGGCGCACACAGCGCGTGTGCACGCCGCTGATGATGACGACGACGACGACAACGACAACGACGACGACGACAACAACGACGACGACGACGACGCACGCGCGCTGCAGCCGCTCTCGGCGCGGCGCGCTTCGGGCGGTGCGCACGAACTCACCGGCGCCGAGCTTGCCGCGCGCCAGCAGCAACAGGAGCTCCGCGCCTTTTTGCTCGAGCAGCGGCTGAGACACGACGCGAACGACGCCAACGGCGCGGACGACGCGGACGACGCGGGCGACGCGGGCGGCGCGGGCGGCGGCGCGGGTGGCGGCACGGGTGGCGGCACGGGTGGCGGCACGGACGGTGGCGATCTCAACGGAGTCGCGCTCGCGCGCCACGGACGCGCGCTCCAGGCCGACGGCAACGATGGCGCGAGCAACTGCGGCGCTATTGCAGGCGCCGCGCCCGGCGCACGTAACGGCGACGGCGGCGTGGCGCGCGCGGCGCGCCCGCCCGTCGGTCCGGGCGTGCCAGCCAGCACCGACGCGCGCGCCGCATTGCCGGCGCCCCCGGCTGCGGCTGCTCTCCCAACCGCTGCGACGTGCGGCAGTCTGGCGTTCGACATGTTCTCCGATTCGCCCGTGCTGCGTCCGCCGCCGGCCGGTGCGCTCGCCGCGACGACCTCCGGCTCAGCGGCGCTCGCGCCCCTTGCGCCAGCGATCCCGCAGGACCGCGGCGACGCCAAGGACGACGTAGAGGGCTACTACGCCCACCGCGTCGGCGACGTGATCGGCGGGCGGTTTCGGATCCTCTCCACGTACGGACGCGGCGTCTTCTCGACAGTTGTCAAGTGCGTGGAGCTCGAGACTGGCGACGAGCCGGGCCGAGTGTGGGCGATCAAGATCTTGCGCAACAACGAGATGATGCGACGCGCGGGTGAGAAGGAGGCCGCCATCCTCGAGCGGCTGCGCGCGGCCGACCCGCACGATGCGCAGCATGTGATCAAGTATGGAGGCCAGTTTGTGCACGAGGAGCACTTGTGCCTGGTCTTCGAGGCAATGCACCAGAACCTGCGACAGGCACTGCGTCAGCATGGCCACCGGCGCGGCATCCAGATCGACGCTGTGCGCACGTACGCGCGCCACCTCCTCAGCGCCCTCCGCCTGGCGGACCGGTGCGGCATCATCCACGCGGACGTGAAGCCGGACAACATGGTTGTCAACGACACATACTCGACGCTCAAGCTGTGCGACCTTGGCTCGGCGATGGACGCCGACGAGGCGGAGATTACGCCGCTCCTGCAGAGCCGCTTCTATCGCGCGCCCGAGGTGATGCTCGGTCTGCCCTATGGGACCAAGGTTGATGTGTGGAGCGCCGCATGCACCATCTTTGAGCTCTACACTGGAAAGTTCCTCTTCTCTGGCAACTCGAATAACGCGATGCTTCGGCTGCAGCAGGAGGTCCGCGGCAAGGTGCCCGCGCGCCTCGTGCGCAAAGCCGCCTTCGCCGCCGAGCATTTCAGCGCGTCGGGCGACTTCCTCGCGGCGGACAAGGACCGCGTGACTGGCTGCGACATTGTGCGTGAGGTCAAGTTTGGCGCCGATCCGCTCCCCGGCCGCGACATCAAGGCGCAGGTCTTCGCGGCGGGCGGCGGCTCGTCGCGGCTCTCCGACGCCGAGCAGCGGAAGGCGCTTCTCCTCGCCGACCTGCTCGACAAGCTCCTCACCATCGACCCTGCGCGCAGGCTGAGCGCAGCCGCAGCGCTCAAGCACGGCTTCATTGCGACCAAGCCGTGAGCAGAAACGTCGAAGCGCCGGAGCGGTTGGCCGAGCACGTCTGTGCACCAGCGGCGGGAGTGGCCGCGCGGCCGCCAGCTCGACGGCGGCATGCACTGCGCCCCGACGTGTGCTCTCGATTCTCAGCTCTGCGCCCGCCTTGCGCATCGAAGATGGGGTGTCGAGTGGGGGGGGGGGGGGGGGGGGGGGGGGGGGGGGGGGCATGGCTGAGCAGTGCGCAGGGCGCAGGGGAAAAGAGAAGAAAGGGTGATGTACATTGCGAAGTACAGCTCGATTCAGATCGGCACGGGCTGTCATACAGTGATGGCCACTCAGCGAGGTTGACGATGCCGCGGCGTTGCGCGCGCCGCTCGAGCAAAGCCCGACGGGCTGTGCGCAGGTCAGACGGCGTGGCACACGGCCTCCGCGGCGCGCGCTTGCGCCTGCGCTGACAGCAGCGCAGCGCGCGCAGCCGACGAGCCCTGGGCGAGGGCCAGCAGCCTCACGCCTCGCTCCTCTCCCGCGCGCCGCCGCCTGGCGGCGGGCCGCCGCTCCCGCTCGCACGCATCGACGCGAGCGCGGTCACTGCGCTCGTGGACGGGATGAAGCGAGGCTTGCCTGTAACGGAAAAAGGGCGGGAAGGGCGCGCGGCGCACGCGGCCGGCCGCGGCCGCGGGTCGCGGTTCTTCAGTAAGGGGCGAGCGTGGCGAGCACGACCGATGCCGCGCCCGCGTGTGGTCCGGCTGGAGAAGGGAGCGGTCCGGTGCGAGAAGCCGAGGCTGCGACCGGGGCAGTAAGTGGCGTGTGTGCTTGGCGCGTGGTGCGAGCCGCGAGCGCGTGCACTCGCGCGTATGCGGCGCGCGGCGCTGGCGGGCACGCATGCGCGTGTCGCGAGCTGCTCGGCGGGGCGTTGGCGGGGCGCAAACGCGCGTATGCGGTGCGCAGCCCAAGCGCCCGGGTCGAGCGGACGGACAACGGCAGGCGTTGGGGTCACGGCACGCCGTGACATGTTGAGCGCTTCTTCGCGCTCGGCGCGCGCGCGCGCGCACCGGGCAGCCGCTCCGAGCCTGCGAGGGCAGCGACCTCGTGCAGCCTCATAAGGCGTACTTTGAGCTGCGGCATCGCGACCGGGTCGCGCGACTTGACCGCCTCGACGCGCGCCTGCATGTCGGAGAAGCGGAAGAAGGAGAGGACGGGTGGCGGCTGCGCGGCAGCAGTGCCTTGCGCGCTCGAGCCCTCGCCGTCCGCCGCCGCGCCGCCGCCGCCCGCCTCGGCGCCCGCGTCGGCATCATCTGCGGGCAAACCCTCAACTTGATAGATAGGAACTGAATTCGGCACCAGAGTGTTGCTCGTGCCCAGCTTGGCGATCAGCTCCTGCGCGGTGCGCACCTCGATGCTCGATGGCATGATGAGCATCTCGTCCGTGCCGTTCGTGTCGCGCCGCTCGAGGTACTCGCGCACGACCGAGCCGAGCGACGTGCTGCCTCGGGTGCGGCCGGGTCCGCACGGCGCGGGCCGTGGGCACGCGCGCCGTGAGGGCGCGCGCGTCAGCGCGTGGCGCAAGAGCGCGCGCGCGCGCGCAGATGAGGACGTGCGTGCGATGCGCGGGGCTTTGATGCGCGCGCGCGAACGGCAAGGTCGGCGCCCACCCAAAGACTTTGATGCCCTCAACGGGCTCGCCGTCTGGGGTGCGCAGGCCGCGCGACAGGCCCTGCGCGTCCGAGAATTCGAGGTAGGCGAAAGTAAGGTTGGAGCTCGAGTCCTCGCCAACCGCAATCTTGAGCGGCTTGCCCGACTCGTCGACGACGAGGAAAACCGGCACTTGGTCCAGCTCATCGACGATGTTTGGCAAGCGCGCGTTGAGGGCGCGCGCAAACGTGCGGACGGTTATGTCCTCCTCGGCAGGCCGTGCGCGGCGCAAGCCGAGGGCGCCGCCGACAGCTGAGGCGAAGCGCCCCAGCAGCACGCGCGAGCCTGGCGCCTGCGTCACGCCCAGCGCGATCGCCGCGTACACAGGCGAGAGCGGCAGCACGGCGGCGCCAATCCCGAGCCCGATCGGAAGCGACACGGCGAGCGGGATGGCGCGGTCAACAGCCGCGTCGGGCTCGCGGCGGCGCGTGGGCCGTCGCCCAGCGACGCGCCCGCGTCTAAACGGCCGCTGCGCGCGGTCCTCCGCGTGCACCACGCCCGATGCGCAGGCGAGCAGCGCGATGATGAGCGCGACGCGCATGCTCCACGTGATTTTGGACCGACTTTTCGCGATGGCCGGACGTATGTTGCGCTCACGTCGACGGCCCGGAGCGTGCCAAGCTCCAACCGCACGCGCGGCCGGCATCGTGTGGACGTCGTTTGCGGTCGCGGCCGCAGCCAACCCGTCCGACGCGTCCGCACAGTGGACGCCGACGGTCGTGCGCGCAGAGAGCGACGCGTGGACACGTTCGGTGTCGTGCTGGGTGCAAACCTGCGTCATCGGCCTGGAGCTGTGCCCGTGGGCGGCGGCGGCCGCCGCCGGCGGCATGCGCGTCGTCGTCGAGCGCGGGGACGAGGGCGACGTGCTCACCTGCGTCGCTCGCGAGCTGCGGACGCTCGCTGACACGGCGGGCGTCACCGAGCGCGCGACGACCCTCGTCGCGTCGCCGGGCGCCTTCGAGTCCTTCGCGAGCTTCTTGGATGGCGCCGCCGCGGTCGAGGACATGATTGACGCGCGCGACCTCACGGGCGTGATCCAGCTCGCCACCTTCCATCCGACCTTTCGCTTCGCCGAGACGGAAGAGCACGACGCCTCGAATTGGACGAACCGGTCGCCCTGCCCCGTCTTCCACCTGCTGCGCGAGGCGGACGTCACGCGCGCGCTGCGCGCGGGCCGTGTGGACGCCGAGCAGATTTGGAGCGCCAACGTGGCGCGCACGCGCGCGCTCGGAAGCGCGCACATGCGCGGGCTGCTCGGCGGCTGTGCGCCGCGCAAGGTCAGGGCCTGACTGGCCCGCTGGTCCTGAGGCTGAGCCATGAAGTTCAGATCGCTGATCCACTCGCTCGCGTGTTTCACCTGGTCACGGAGCGGAAGCAGGTCCTATCGAGTGCGCGAGCCCCGGCGCACGCCGGTGGACGTCTCCCCCGTCACAGGCACCGAACTCAAGCCGCCATCTCTCAATCCGCCATCGTTTCAGATTGTTGGAACGACGACAGGGCCACGCGGACGTCGCCCGGGGTACCATGGTGGTCTACAACTTTAAGAAGATCCAGCAGGTGCCGACGGCGTCCGACTTTGTGGACGTCGTGCTGTCGAAGACGCAGCGCGGCACGCCGACCGTGATCCACGCCGGCTACTCGATCAACCGCATCCGCTCCTTCTACATGCGCAAGGTCAAATTCACGCAGACCAACTACGCGGAGAAGATCGCGCTCATCCTCACCGACTTTCCGCGGCTCGACGACATCCACCCCTTCTACGCGGACCTGCTCAACATCCTGTACGACCGCGACCATTACAAGCTCGCGCTCGGCCAGCTCTCGCTTGCCAAGAAGCTGATCGACACCGTCGGGCGCGACTATGTGAAGATGCTCAAGTACGGCGACTCACTCTTCCGCTGCAAGGCGCTCAAGCGCGCCGCGCTGGGGCGGATGTGCACGATCATCAAGCGGAACAAGGCGGGGCTCGCGTACCTCGAGCAGGTGCGCCAGCACATGTCCCGCCTCCCGAGCATCGACCCAAACACGCGCACCATCCTCGTCGCGGGCTTCCCCAACGTGGGCAAGTCGTCCTTCATGAACAAGGTCACGCGCGCAAACGTCGAGGTGCAGCCGTACGCGTTCACGACTAAGTCGCTGTACGTGGGGCACATGGACTACAAGTACATGCGCTGGCAGGTGATCGACACGCCCGGCGTCCTCGACAAGCCGCTCGAGGAGCGCAACACGATCGAGATGCAGTCGATCACCGCGCTCGCGCACCTCCGCTGCACCGTCCTCTACGTGCTCGACATCTCGGAGCAGTGCGGCTACTCGCTCGCGCAGCAGACGGCGCTGTTTAAGTCGATTCAGCCTCTCTTTGCGAACAAGCCGCTCCTCGTCGCCGTCAACAAGACCGACGTGCGCAGCATGGACGACCTCCGGCCTGACGAGGTCGAGCTCATCGAGTTCATCCGCTCGACGGGTGCAACGGTGTTGCCCATGTCCACCTTCTCCGAGCAGGGTGTGGCCGACGTGAAGGGCGCGGCGTGCGACATGCTCCTGCGCGAGCGCGTCGAGCAGAAGATGGGCACCAAGAAGGTTGAGGACGTGCTGAACCGCATCCACGTCGCGACCGTCCGGCCGCGCGACGCGCGCGAGCGCGCGCCTGCGATCCCGGCGTCGGTGCGCGCGGCTCGCGAGGCGCGCGCGATGGACGCGGAGGGTGGCGACGACGGCGGCGTGCTGCCCAAGCGCAAGACGCTGCGCGACCTGCAGGAGGAGGAGGGCGGCGCAGGCGTCTTCTCGTTCCCGTACCAAAACTATTGGGACCTCAAAACCGACGAATGGAAATTCGACGTCATCCCGGAGATCATGGACGGCAAGAACATCGCGGACTTTGTGGATCCGGAGATCGAGGCGAAGCTTGAGGCGCTCGAGGCGGAGGAGGACCGGCTGATCGAGCTCGCCGAGCTCGAGGGCGTCGCCGAGCCGATGGACGACGACGACGCGGCGACGCACGAGCTCGCCGAACGCATTCGGCACAAGAAGAGGCTCATCGTTAACAAGCACCGCGACGACAAGGGCGGCAACCGACCGATCGTGCCGCGCTCCAAGGTCATCCGCCCCGAGCGCACCGTCGAGGGCCTCAAGCGCCACCTCGCGTCCGTCGGCGTGCGGACAGGCGACGATGACCTTCAGAACCTGCGCAAGCGCGGCCGCTCGACGTCGCCGCGCCGCGGCCTCTCCGCCTCGCGCGGTGACGCGGAGGAGGCCGCGGCGCGCACGGGCTCGAAGAAGCCCAAGTCCGAGCTCACGCCCGACGAGCGCAAGGCCGCCAAGCTTGTGCGCTCGCACTCAAAGGTGGCCATCCGCGGCGAGTCCAAGAGCGCGAGCCGGCCGCGTTCGCGCTCGGTCGCCGGCCTGCGCGACGAGTCGATGGTTCGCTCGGCGGACAAGCTACTCAAGAAGCAGCAGCGCCAGCGCAACCTGCACGGAAAGGTGGGCGAGTCCGACCGCGTCATCACGATGAAGAAGGAGAAGTGGATGCTGACGGGCAAGCGCGGCATCGGCAAGACCGACCGCAGGTAGACGCCGCGGCGTCGGTCGTTGGCCGAGTGCACTCTCATGGCAGACCAGTAGCGCCCTCAGCTTTGGGGAGGGGGGGGGGGGGGGGGGGGGGGGGCTGCGCCAAGCTCGCACGCGAATGTTTGCCGTCCATCCGCCATTGTTTCGCTTCACTGGCGCCGCCATCGGCGCTGGATCGTGACTCCCCCCCCCCCCCCCCCCCCCCCCCCCCCCCCCCCCCCCCCCCCCCCCCCCCCCCCGGGGTGGGAGTGCTAAGTCCAACTCAGTCACATTGACATTTGCCCCACGCACAGGCGTGACGCGACAAAGCCGAGTGAACAGCGATCTGTCTGCTTTGCTGGTTCGAAACATACCGTGTCAAAGCGCGTGCGGGCTCGCGCAGCTCGTTGCGCAGGGCGAGCTGGCCGTCGCCAGCGCCGTGCGAGCCCCAAGCAAGAGATGCCAGCCAAGCGAGTGTGTGGGTAGGCTCGCGTGCGCAAAACTGGGCGCAGGCGGCAGCCAATGGCGAAGCGCAGCGACGCGCACGCCTGCTCGGCGTCTGGCAGAGGCAGGTGCCTCGCTGCGCCGTGCAGCTCGTCGATGTGTGCAGCGGGCAGTGCAGTGTACGACGATCACTGTGTTCAGTGCAAAGCGCGCCTCAGCCCCATAGCTTCAGCGTGAACGGCTGCGCCAGCTTGCGCTTGCGCTCCTCCTCGTCAAATGCCATCTTGCGCTCCTCGAGAGCCAGCTTGCGCTCCTCGAGAGCCAGCTTGCGCTTGCGCTCCTCCTCGTCGAACGCCAGCTTGCGCTCCTCGAAAGCCCGATTGCGCGTGCGCTCGTCCTCGTCGCGCAGCCAAAGGCGGATACCTGCCACGACGCTTATGAAGAGAGACGCGGCGTACGTGATCGTGAGCCATTTGCCTGTCGAGAGCACCGCGTCGGTGAGCCCTTTGCCTGTCAAGAGCACCGCGTCGGCGAGCGCGCGGGGTGCCATCCTGATCGACCATTGGCCGAACCAGTTCGCAATCGCAAGCACAATGTCTGCGCCAAGCCGCGACGGTGTGTTGAAGAGCATGCGCGGCCGCGCGCGCGCGGCGTGCAGAGGCAGCCGCGCGCGCGGGGCGTGCAGAGGCAGCGGCGTGTGGCCGACGACGGTGGTCTGGGATTGGCCGCAATGAGGCGCTGCGCCAGCGAAGCCACGGCCGCGGCACCGAATGGCGCCGAGCGGCACGAAGGCCGCACTGCCGCCAACGATGAGCGCGACAAGCAGCAACCTCATGGCGGCACCATCATCCGCTCACCCACATTCCTGTATCCCTGTATGGGGGTGAAAGTATCGGCTATTTGGTGAGTATATGGGTATTATCCCTTCGACTGCACGCTGTTTTTTGGGGGGAGACGAGTCGTCAAGAAGATGTGCACAACGCGCTCTCGTCGCGCAAGACACGCCCACCGCGGACCCTGCGCACGGCACAATACGGTGCCGACATTGGGGATCCGTTCGTAAGCCTTTTGAATCCGAACGGTTGTTTGCCGCGTGCGGAGGAGGGCGGTGGGCGCATGGTTGCGGGTGCATGGATGGCGGCCGGCCGGCCGGCGGCTCGCCACCTTACGAGCATATTAGTTTGCGACGCGCGTCGCCAGCAACTCGCTCCGGCGTGGTTTAACTTCGTCTTTTCCTCCGTGCTGCTGGCGCTCCGCAAGTGCACGCCCGGGTTGGATAGGCGCGAAGACGCTCTTCCGGTCGGGATCGGCTGCGCGCTGCGACGGGCGGTGTCCAAGGCGGTAGTTTCGCGCGCGTCACACAAGGCGCTGGCGGCGGGCGACTTCGCGCCGCAGCAGCTGGGCGTCGCAGTTTCGTCTGGCGGCGTCCCGCTCGTTTCTCTCTGCGCGCTCCGACTCGCGCGGCCGCTCAGGCGTCGCTCGGGCGCGTTATGCGCCGCCAGCTCGCTGCGTGCGTCGTGCGCGGGCACACGCAGCTGCCGCTCGCGCGCGCACGGTTGGTGCGCACGCGCTTGGGCGGCGCCGTGGCATGCGGCCAAGGAGGCGGCGCAGGCGGGCGCGGACGCGTGAGTGGTCTGGACGGGAGGTGTCCGCTGTCGTCAGCGCCGTCAGAATTGTTTTGATCGTCGGTGGGCTTGGGCGCGAAAGGGCGCGCGGGTGCGGCTGCACGGGCGGCGGCGGCGGCGTGACGTGCTCGGACAACTTTTTGTGTAGCGACGGCTGCCTCCGTCGCGCTCTGGCGACCGCGCTCCGCGCGCTCCGCCGCCCCTGCCCATCGACTGCGCCGGCGCGACGAAACACACACTTTTTGCCGCCGTCGGTCGGTTTGGGAGCGAAGGAGCGCGCGGGCTGGGCGGCACGGGCGGTGGCGGCATGGCGTGCTCGGGATGGTGCCGCGCTCCGCCGGTGTGATTGGGCGCTCTCGGTGGCGTGGCACCCGACGGCGGCGGGCTGGACGGCGGCGATGGGCCGCACAGTGGCGTGGCGGGCGGCGGCGCGCTGGCCGCGAGCGGCGACGCGCTCTGCGGCGACGGCAGGCTGCACAGTGGCGTGGCGGGTGACGGCTTGCTGGCGGTGCGCGGCGATGCACTCGACGGCGGCGACTCGCTGGGTTGGGATGCGGGGTGTGCGGGTGGTGAGTGCGGGCAGGGTTGGTGCGCGGATGGGGTTGGGGCTGGGGTTGAAGTCGGGATTTCGGTGTCGTGGGGGACTGCGGCTCACTGAGGGTGGGCGGCGACGCGCTCCACGGCGACGGCGGGCTGCACGGCGGCGTGGGGGGCCGGCGGCGCGCAAGGGGCGGGCGGGCGGCGGGCTTTGCGGCGGCGGCGAGTGGCTCGGCGGCGTGGCTGACGGTGGCTCAGTGACGGCGGTGGTTGTCGTCGGCCTCTGGGCCTCTGCGTGCGCGTGCGCGGCTGCTGGTGACGACACCTGCCACGGAAGCAGGGGCGCGCGGGCGGCGATGCGCGGCGGTCAGGCGCGGGCGGGCCTATAAGCCTGCGCGGCCACGCCGCTCGCTCGCTGGTGCCCTGGATGCGCGGGGGTCGATGACGTTGGCGGCGGCTTGATCCTACGCAGTGACGCGCTGACCCCGCTGTCCTGACTCCTGACTTAAGCGATGTTCGTCTTCGGAGACGCTCACGGCCGCGACCGCCTCCGCCGCCGCCAAGCTGCGCGTCGACTGCGACCACGTGTGCAACATGGTCGCGGGCGCGCACCTTGAGGCCGTCAAGCCGCACGACGAGGACGAGCCGGCGCGCGACTTGACGCCGTTTTTGACGCCATGTACATCGCTGCCGCTGGGCTGCTCCTCCGCCGCCGCTGGACGCCGCAACAGCCGCTGCCGCGCGCCCTCGCGTGGCGCGGCCAGCCGTCGCGCTTGGCGCCCGGATCGGGCAAGGCAGCGATTTTCTGCGCCCGGGGTATGCTCTCGACTGGCACCCAGCACCGGATGCGCCGCATGGCGCCGCCATCGGCGCTGGCGCGTGAGGCGGTGGGAGTGCTAAGTTCAACTCAGTCACATTGACATTTGCCCCACGCACAGGCGTGACGCGACAAAGCCGAGTGAGCAGCGATCTGTCTGCGCTGGTTCGGAACATACCGTGTCAAAGCGCGTGCGGGCTCGCGCAGCTCGTTGCGCAGGGCGAGCTGGCCGTCGCCAGCGCCGTGCGAGCCCCAAGCAAGAGATGGCAGCCAAGCGAGTGTGTGGGTAGGCTCGCGTGCGCAAAACTGGGCGCAGGCGGCAGCCAATGGCGAAGCGCAGCGACGCGCACGCCTGCTCGGCGTCTGGCAGAGGCAGGTGCCTCGCTGCGCCGTGCAGCTCGTCGATGTGTGCAGCGGGCAGTGCAGTGTACGACGATCACTGTGTTGAGTGCGAAGCGCGCCTCAGCCCCATAGCTTCCGCGTGAACGGCTGCGCCAGCTTGCGCTCGCGCTCCTCCTCGTCAAATGCAAACTTGCGCTTGCGCTCCTCCTCGTCAAACGCAAGCTTGCGCTCCTCGAGAGCCAGCTTGCGCTCCTCGAGAGCCAGCTTGCGCTTGCGCTCCTCCTCGTCGAACGCCAGATTGCGCTCCTCGAGAGCCCGATTGCGCTTGCGCTCGTCCTCGTCGCGCAGCCAAAGGCGGATACCTGCCACGACGCTTATGAAGAGAGACGCGGCGTACGTGATCGTTAGCCATTTGCCTGTCGAGAGCACCGCGTCGGCGAGCGCGCGGGGTGCCATCCTGATCGACCATTGGCCGAACCAGTTCGCAATCGCAAGCACAATGTCTGCGCCAAGCCGCGACGGTGTGTTGAAGAGCATGCGCGGCCGCGCGCGCGCGGCGTGCAGAGGCAGCCGCGCGCGCGCGGCGTGCAGAGGCAGCGGCGTGTGGCCGACGACGGTGGTGTGGGAGAGGCCGCAATGAAACGCTGCGCCAGCGAAGCCACGGCCGCAGCACCGAATGGCGCCGAGCGGCACGAAGGCCGCACTGCCGCCAACAATGAGCGCGACAAGCAGCAACCTCATGGCGGCACCATCATCCGCTCACCCCTGTGTTCAGGGCTATTCCACATTCCTGTATCCCCATACCCCATAAAGTATTCCCGCTGCCGGCGTGCACAGGATCGACGCCCTGATTTCGGCCTGATGTTGCGTGCGCCCTTTCGCTCGCTCCGTTTGTCCAGCCTCGGCCCCGTGCGCGCCCCTCCTGCTGACCCGCCTGTAAGCGTCGTTAGTATAAAGTATAAAGTATGTAGGCGTCGTTAGTATAAAGTATGGGGTCATTTTGGTAAGACTTCACCCGTGCCTCGGCGTCAACGGCCATGGGGACGCACATCCTCTTGCGGCCGCGAGTGGGGGCCAAAGCGCTTCGGGCGCTTGCGGGTGCTCGCAACGCCGCAACGATCTCGCGTTCTGAGGAGCTTTGGGAAGCTTATGTTCTGCTCAACTTGCGCGGCGACGAGGATCTCGCCAAGGTCAAGCGCAACTACCACGTCGCGGCCGTCCGCTGGCACCCGGACCGCGCGGGCGGCTCGAAGGAGCGCTTCCAGCGGATTAAGGCGGCGTACGAGTTCATCCGAGATGAGCGACTCGGTCGGTGCACTGCGCACCACGAGCGCGAGCCCGCATGGCGCCGCTCGCCCCGCGCCGAGTCGCGCGCCCGCGCGGACCACCGCGAGCCGCGTGACGGCTGGGACGAGCAGGAACCGCCACCCGATTATGCGCAAGGTCCGGCCACCAGGGAGGGCCGATGGATCTGGAGGGTGGCCCTCGGCTTCATTTTCGCGCGCGTCCTGCTGCTCGGCAGCATGAAACTCGCGCACGGCGACGCGGAGCGCGACGGGGCGGCGGCGCGCGCCAAGCTGCGCGCGATGCAGGCCAGAGCCGCGGCGCACGATGCGGCCGGCACGCAGCGGGCGTAGAAGCGGGCCGAGGCCTGAAATGTGGCCGTCGTCTGGCCGTCGTCCACAGATCCACTCCCCCTTGTGGCGAACTCTCGTCTGATGACGCTTGGGCTTGCGAGCGGGAACGATGGCCGCGTCCGGCTCGGGAAGCGCGTCGATGGCGCAAAAGGTGCTGCCGCGCGTCCGCTGCGAGCTGGGACAGCGAGCCGACGCGCACGACGCCTGACCGGACCTCTCTCGCGCGCGCGCTCGCGCGTCGACCGCGCGGCACCCGCGCAGCGCTGGGAGCTCGAGAACCGGATCGAGGCGATCGACTCGATCTACAACTATGACGCGCCCCAGGATGCGCGGTGGAAGGCGGAGAAGCCATGGGCGACGGACCCGCGCTACTTCAAGCACGTGCGCGTTTCGGCGCTCGCTCTCATCAAGATGGTCATGCACGCGCGCTCGGGCGGCTCGCTCGAGGTAATCGGGATCATGCAGGGCAAGATGGACCCGAACGACCGCAGGGGCCCGACGCTCATCGTAATGGACGTCTTTGCGCTGCCCGTCGAGGGTACCGAGACGCGCGTGAACCCAATGGTCGGCCGCACGTACCACCTCCGCGCGCTCCGGACCCGCGATTGCGCCGCGGGCTGCTCACGGCGGCGCACGCGCCGCGCCGCGGCCGTCGGCCGCCGCCGCTCGTGCCGCGACGCGCGCAGGCGGACGCATACGAGTACCTGGTCAATTTCAACGAGCACTCGAAGGCGGTCGGGCGGCACGAGAACGTGATCGGCTGGTACCACTCCCACCCTGGCTACGGCTGCTGGATGAGCGGGATCGACTGCGCGACGCAGATGACCAACCAGCGATACACGGAGCCCTTCCTCGCGATTGTCGTCGACCCGGTCCGCACGTGCTCGACGGGCAAGGTCGAGATCGGCGCGTTCCGCACGTATCCCGAGGGGTACAAGCCGCCCGACGAAGGGCCCGCCGACTACCAATCCATCCCACTCGGCAAGATCGAAGATTTTGGGGTACACCAGAACTCGTGAGCGCGGCAATTGCCGCGGCAATTGCCGCGGCAATTGCAGTGGCGAAGAAACCGGCGCATGAAACGGCGCACCGCGCCCGCCGCCCAGCACGCTGCACCCGCCGCCGCCGTGCAGAGCGGCGAGCCTCGCTCGGCGGCCTGCCGCGCGCCGGTCTGTGCCATGTTGCGCCGGTCTGCCATGCTGACGCCTCGTCTGGGCCGCGCTGCCGCTCCCCCCCCCCCCCCCCCCCCCCCCCCCCCCCCCCCCCCGATCCCATCCCATCCCATCCCCACACAGCTACTACCAGCTTGACGTGTCCTTCTTCAAGAGCTCCACCGACTCGCAGCTGCTCGCGCTACTGTGGAACAAGTACTGGATCTCGACACTGTCGTCGTCGACACTCGTGACTAACCAGCACTACCTCGCCTCACAGGTGCGCGACCTGGCGGACAAGCTTGAGCAGGCGGAGGGGCAGCTGGTGAATGCGAACCGGTCGGGGCTGTACATGGGTGGCGCGGCGTCCGGCAAGATCTCAGCGGCCAAGTCGGAGGAGTCGCAGTTGAGCAAGCTCTGCCGCGACTCGTCAAAGCTCACGCGCGACCACGTGCACGGCCTCATGTCGCAGATCATCAAGAATACGGCTTTCAACAGCTGAGGACGATGGCGCGTGGTGCACGCATGCGAGGAGCGACGCGCGGACTGCGAGTCTGCGAGTGCTACTTCTTGCTTGACCCATCTCAGTCTAGGTCCGACCCCGTCAGTGTCCTACGTCGCACCGAAAAGCGGCCGGCGAGCCGCTTGCGATGGAGGGGCGCGACGCGCAGAGCGTGCGCCCGCTGCTCCGGCTGCTGCAGGAGCAGGCGCGGCCGGATGGTGACGCCGTCGCCGAGGAGAAGCAGCGGCTCGACGAGTTCCTGCTGCAGAACGGTCAGCGCTACTCCTTTCCCGCGCCCGAGCACGCGACGCTCTGCCAGCTGCTCGTAAAGTCGCGGCTGCTGCCGCAGCGCGCGCAGCAGCCAGCGCAGGCGCGCGACCACCGGCTGCGCGTGCTGCAGTCGCTGCGCGTGCTGCTGCGCGACGAGCGCCATCACGGCGCGTTCGTCGAGCTCGGTGGTCTCGAGCCGCTCGCCGACGCGCTCGGCGCGGCCGTGAACGAGCACTTTGGCGGCGCGGCGTCGATGGCCGAGCCGCTCTACGGCGGCGGCGGCGCGAGCCTGAGCTACGCTTCCGAGATTCTCGTCGAGCTGCTCTCCATCACCAAGCGCTTCGCCGATTCGAACGCGCTGCTCGCGCGCGGTGGCGGCGAGGTCGCGCGCGGCGTGCGTGAGAGCATTGCTCTCCTCCTCCGCTCCCACGACGCCCTCGTGCTGCAGTGCGCGCTCGTCGCGCTCGCGCAGCTGCTCGCCTCGCAAGCGCACCGCGAGGCGCTCGCGCGGCTCAGCGTCGCTGAGCCGCTGCTCCGCATCCTCGCCGACTACGACGTCGGCTTCAAAGTGCTCGTCGCCGAGTGCGTCGCATGGCTCGTACGCGAGTCGCAGTTCGCCGCCGCGCTCAGCGGAGCGGCAGATGGGTTGCCCGTCATCCTCTCGCTGCTGCACGTGGACGACGCGCGGCTAGCGCTCGCGCTGCTTGGCGCGCTCGAGACGCTCGCCGAGGCCCCGGACTGCCTGCGTGAGTTCCGTTTCCTCGGCGGTCTGCAGATTGTCCTCACGCTCCTTGCGCCCGCGTCCGCGCAACGCTCATCCGCCGCGCACGTGGCCGCCACCGTCGGCAGCTCGAGCGCGAGCGCGGACGCGGGCGGCTGTGCGGTGAGTTGCGCCGCGTTGGCGAGCGCGGCGAGCACCGACGCCTCCGCCGCGGACGCCGGCGCCGCCGACGCCGACGCCGCCGACGCGCAGCCGTGCGCGGGCACGCCGCCGCCGGCGTGCAGCGCGTACGAGGAGCCCCCTGCGCGCGCGCACACGCTGAGCTCGCGGTACGTGGTCGCCGTGTGCTCGCTGCTCGCGCGACTCGCGGTGGACAACGAGAACGCGCACGCTTTGCAAAAGTCGAATGCGGTATACATGCTCGGAACTCTCCTACTGCCACCGCCGCTGCCAACGCCGTCACCGCCGCCGCCCGGGGCGGCCGGCGCTGGCGCGGGCGCGCCCGCGGCGGCGGTTGCGCGCGGCAACGCGCCCGCGGCTGAGCTCGTGGGCGCGGCCGGCGTCGACAGCGTGATCGCGGTGCAGGCCGCCGCACTGCGCGCGCTGCGCTGTCTCTTCTCAACGGAGCGGAACCGCCGACTTTTTAAACGCCTCTTCCCACCGGCCCTCTTTGCCGCCTTCATCGACATCGGGCACTACGTTCACGACCCGGTCCCGTACGAGGCGCTTGTCCGATCGACGCTCGTTGCGATGCCGCGCGACGCCGCGCAGCGGATGGCAGAGGCGCTCGCCGACGTGAACGTGGCGCGCGGGCCGGCGCGGCGCATCGTACGTGGGTACGCGCTTTATGAGATGCTTGGCCGCGGTGCGTTTGGCTGTGTGTACCATGCGCGGCGCGATGGCGGAGGCGGCGGCGTTGGCGGCGGCGGCGTCGGTGGCGGCGACTTTGCGATCAAGGTGCTCGACCTTGAGCAAGCAGAGCTTGAGGCGGGAGCGGTGGACGGCGGCGCGGCGGGCGGCGCGGCGGGCGGCGCGGCGGGCGGCGCGGCCGCGGCCGCGGCTGTTCGCGGCGAGGTTCTCATCCTCGCCGCTCTGTCGCACCCAAACATCGTTCGGTACCACGAGTCCTTTTCCGACGATGGCCGCCTCTACATTGTGACGGAACTCGTCGATGGCGCCTCGCTGCTCGACCACCTGACGGCGCTGCGCGAGAAGGGCGAGCGCCTCCCCGAGGAGCGCGTCTGGCAGCTCTTCGTCCAGCTCCTCCTCGCGCTGCGCTACTGCCACAAGACAGCGGGCGTCGTCCACCGCGACCTCACCCCGGCGAACGTGCTGCTCACCGCCGACGGCACAGTCAAACTCGCAGACTTTGGCCTCGCCAAGCGGCGCGACTCCGGGTCCGCCATGCTGGAGTCCGTTGTTGGAACTGTCATCTACCAGCCGCCCGAGATCATCAAGCACGAGGTGCGTCGTGCTCGTCCGCGGCTGGGGCCTGCGCGCGCGATCGCGCGCGCGACTCACGCGGGCCACACGCGGCCGGCGCGCGCGGAGGCGCGCGCGTCGCACATGCGCTGACGCGCGCGCGCGCGCGCGCACGTGTGCAGGCGTACTCGGACAAGGCGGACGTCTGGTCGCTCGGCTGTATCCTCTACGAGACGGCGATGTTAGAGCCGCCCTTTGCCGGGTCCAACCCGCTCGTGGTCGCTTCGCGCATCGTGGAGGGTGTGTACCCCCCCTTGGATGGCCGGTTCTCGCCGATGCTGCACGACGTGGTGGCGCGCTGCCTCGTCGTGCGGCAGGAGCAGCGGCCGGACGCCGACGGGATCAGCCGGCTCATCGCGCCCAGGCTGCTCGCCGAGATCGACGCGGCGAGCGCTCACCGCGCGACGCTGACCGCGGAGCTCGCCGTCGAGCGCGAACGCCGCGCGACGGCCGAGCGCGAGGCGTCGCGCCAGCAGGACGCGATGCACCGCCTCTTTGCGCGCGCGCACGCGGCGCAGGCCACGCCACCGTCGCTCGCGCACGCCGCCGCTGCCGCGTGCGCGGGCCAGCGCGCCGCGCCGCGCGCGCTCGACGGCGTGGTCGCGCCGCTGGCCGTCGGCGCGAGTCCGGCGCTGCTGCGCCCACCCAGGGGCGCGGCCGCGGACGGCGCCAGCAGCGGTGCGGGCAGCGGTGCGGGCAGCGGAGCGTGCGGCGCGGCCGGGCGCGCGCGCGCGCGCGCGCCGAGCGGCGGCGGTGCCGCGCACGGCGGCGTGGGCGGTGTGGACTCGGGTGGCAGCGGGAGCGACGTGGCCGTGACATGCACGATGGCGGACGGGGCGCCATCGTGTCCGCCATCGTGCTCGCCGTCCGCGGACGGTGCGCCGAGTGCGCACGCGCCGTCGGGCACGGCGCTGCACCGGCTGCGCAGATATTCGATTGACGAGACGCGCGGGCCCGCCCCATCGCCGCTTCGTCGCATCGCAAGCGGCGGCCCCTGCCAACCGTCCGCGCTGCTGCCGAGCCGTTCGGGCCTCCTGTCAATCTCACCACACCGCGTGCGCGAGATATCCGATCCGGCGTCGCTTCTGCTCAACCAGCTGCACAAGGTGCTGTTCATCGAGCAGCTGCCGCCCTCACTCACGCAGAATCACGTGCGCGCGCGGCGCAGCATAGGCGAAGAGGAGAGGGGGATGGGGGGGGGGGGGCAGCCCGTGCGGCGCGCACCCGCCCACGCGCGCGCCGTCGGCCGCCGTCCCCGCATGCCGCGTCCTGCCGACGCGCGGCGCGCCCCTCTTTGGCCGCACGCTCCGACGCGCGCCCGCCCTCGCCCGCGCCCGCGCCCGCGCGAACGCGAACGCGAACGCGAACGCGAACGCGAACGCGCCCGCGCTGCGAACGCGCGCCGCAGGAGCGGGTTATCGTCGAGCGTTACAAGCGTAACCTCTTCTCGGCGCGTCACGGCGCGCGATTGCGACCTCTCAAAGATGAGCTCTTCCACCTCCTCTCAGGCTCGAAGGAAACGGTCGAGTTCGCCTCGCCCCTGCACTCGGCCGGCGGCGGCCTCGCGCAGATAGCGGGCGTGCACCCAGCCATCGGCGGCGGTGGCGGCGGTGGCGGCGGTGGCGGCGGTGGCGACGGTGGCGGCGGCTTGGCCTCGCGCGCGAGCAGCGCGGGCTCGCACATGGGCAGGTCGCTGCTTCCCGCGCTCGGCGCAGAGGTCGGCGTATCACAGGGCGGCCTCACATACGAGCGGCTGCAGCAGATGATTGAGCACGTGCTCGCAGATACGGGATATTACGACACGCTCATGCCGCTGGGCAGCTGCAACGGCGGCGTCGGCGTCGGCGCGCACGCGCGGCCGGCCGAGCGGTGCAGCCGCACGAGCAGCAACGACCACGAAGTGTCCTCAGTGCTCTCTTCATCGGCGCCCGACGTGTTCGCGCCAAGCGGCCGCTTGACGCCGACGACGCTCGGCGGCCCGACGCCCGCGCCGTCGCCCGCGGCCGGCCCGGCAGCGATGCGCTCGGCGTCGCACGGTGCCGGCACCTCGTTCGCTGCGATCGCCGGCTTGAGACGCGGCTCGCGGCTGCCGCGGCCGACGCTGCCTACATAGCCCCGACGCGCGGCCGCAAACGCTCAAGCCTGCCGCATGGAGGAAAAAAAAAAAAATGAACTGACCCAAACCCGCGCTATCCTACGTGCGGCCATCGCTCCAGCACCGCAGAATAGACGCCGAAGAAGACAGTGCCGGCGGCGGTGTATTGAAAACAGCGCGGCCGCCAGCCGCGGAAGAGGGCCGTCGTGCCCTCGCGCCGCGCGAGCAGCTCAAGGCTGGTGACGACGTTCGCCGTGCGCTCGCGCCCGAGCGCGGTGCCCACCTGCCGCCTCGTGTTGAGCAGATCGAAGGGATGCGTTAGGAAGCTGACCGTCGCGCCGGTCAGCGCGCCGCACAACAGCCCGAGCGCGGGCGCCTGCCTTGCGGGAAAGAGCGCGCGCAAGAGCCGGCCGAACGCGGCGAAAAGCGAGAAATGCAGCGCATTGTACGGGACGTTGCGTGCGAGCGTGGTGCAGAAGCCCGTGTAGAGCTGGCTCGGCTCGGCGCGCACCGTCCCGAGCGACGCGGCCAGGCTCTCGAACCCGGGCGCGCGCACCTGCGCCCGGTGCTTGAGGTACTCGAGCGGGACGCCGACGACAGTCGCCACAAACGATGCGATCGCAGCAGCGAGCGCCGTAGTCGCGTCGACAGGCGCGGCCGGGATGATGACGCTCAGGCAGCACGCAGCATACGAGTTGGCCGTATGGAAGACGCACGCGTACGGCAGGCCGCACAGCAGGCTTACGCCGAGCCCGCGGTAGAGCGCGCGCGCCCCCGGCTCGGCCGCGCCGAGCGCGCCGCGCTTCGCCTCCGCCTTTGTGGTGAGCGTATCGAGCGGGTAGAAAAGCGCCGTCTTGACTGCCCCACCGAGCGAGCCGGCGGCGATCTCGGCGAGCAGCGGCGGCCTGGCCAACGCGGGCGACGCAAGGACGAGGGCGACCCACATGCTTTTCGTAAAATTTCGCGCCCACGCGAGAGAGCGAGGGCGGTGCGACGGGACTGCGACTAGGGAGGTGCGACGAGGGAGGTGCGACGGGACGCGACAAGGGCAAGGGCGGCGGTGGAGGGTGGGAAGCGGAGTCCGCGACGCTCCCGCCGCCGGTCGGCGGGCAGAGCGACAGCGCGCATACGTTTCGCAGCTTGCCCGAGCTGTGGGTGGACCAGCGCGCGAACCGCGATGAGTACTACCGAGCGAACGCCGCCTGGTGGGACGACGGCGGCTACGGCGGCGCAAACGATGACGAGGCGATGATTGGCGACGAGGGGAGCGAAGCCGACATCGAGCATTCGCTCAAGTTCCTCCACGACGCGCTCGAGCGCTGCCCGCGCGCGAGGCGCGCGCGCGCTATGGACGGTGGCGCGGGCGTCGGCCGGGTGACCAAGCACGTGCTACTCAAGATGTTCAATTCGGTGCACCTGATTGAGGGGAGCGAGGCCCTCAGCAAGCACTCGCGACGCTACCTGGGCAACAAGCGCGCACAGCGCTGCTCGTTCGCGCACGCGCGCCTTGAGGGGTTCCAACCAATGCCCGGCGCGTTCGACCTGGTATGGATTCAGTGGACCCTGCAGTACATGATCGACGACGACGTCGTCGAATTTCTGCGCAACTGCGCCGCATCGCTCGAGCGCTTCGGCGTCGTCGTCGTCAAGGAGAATCGGCCCAGCTGGCGAGGCAAGGAGTCGCGCTTTGAATTTGACACGCCGGCCGGCCCGAACGCGCGCTTTGACATCACGCGGCCGGACGCGCACCATGCATGGCTCTTTGCGCAGGCGGGACTGTGCGTCGTGCACAGCGAGCACTTTGACGAGACGACCGCGTGGCTCCTCGCGCCGCGCAACGAACGCGCCGCGGGGCCGAGCGTCAGCAGGTGATTTTGCTCATGCAGCGGCGGTTGCGAGAGGTGAATTTCAAGAGAGACCGTGTCCGTCGGCGGACCGCATCGCACGCAGCACTGTCCCATCACGGCGGCGTAGGTGGCGTGGGTCCTGTTGTGAGTGTGAAAGGCAGTGCAGTCGGCGGCGAAGTCTCAGCCAGAATCAGAGCACGCCCATCTGCAGGTTGGGCGACGCGCGTAGGTCGGGCGCGACGTGCGCGCTCGACTCGGACAAGGCGCTGCCCTTCCGCGCCACCTTGCGCCGCACGCGCCTGCATACGACGAGGGCGACGAGGCCAAAGTTGATCAGCAGTGAGATGGCCGCCATTGTGATCAAACCAGCCTGCTCCGCGGCGCACTTGACGCGGGTGGCAATGCCGGCGCCTTGGCCGTGTGGCTCGAGCGTCGACGCGTTGCTGCTCGCGCCGCCTCCAGCCGCGCCACCGCCGGCCATGCCGCCGCCGTCGCCCGCCGCGCCGGCGCCGTCTGCGCCACCACCACCTGCGCCATGAATCGCGTCGCCACCATCGCCGGACGGCTGGCCCGTGCGGCCATCGCCGGTCGGCCACAGCACGCGCGGGTCGGCGCCCGAACGCCATCGATTGGCGCACCCGCGCGGCTTCACGAAGAGCTGCTCGTCGACGCCGAGCAGGTTGCCATTGTCGACGAGCCAGTGCGACGTCGACTCGCACGATTTGTTAAAGTTGATGTTGTCAGGTTCTGCCGAGCCCTGGCAAGAATGGCGGTGCCACGCGTAGCGTGCGTGCGTCGCGTTGAGCAGATCGAGCGTGCCCACGCCGAACGAGGACTCGCGGTACGCGCTCCACTCCGGCTGCGGCTCGAGCCACGGCAAGTAGACGCCTTCGCGGTTGCCGCCGTCGCCAATCGTGAGGTACGTGGGGCCGCACTCATCTGGGGCCATGTCATACGTGGGTAGGGTGCGCTCGTAGGCGTGCACGTGCCCGTTGAGCACAAAGTCGACGCCCGCCTCGTACAGCACGCGCTCGAGGTCGCGGCGCATCAGCCGCGTCTCCTCCACGTGGCCCGAGTTTGAGCAATAGAAGGGCGCGTGCATCATGACGACGAGCCACGGCGTGCGCGTGCGGTCGACGCGCGAGAGCGCGGCGAGCAGCCACGCGTGCTGGAGCGAGCCGGCGTGCGTGGGCGCATACGAGTTCAACGCGACGAGGTGCACCGGCCCGACCTCGAGCGAGTAATAGGTGTTGTCCGATGAACCGGACTGTCCGGCGGCGGGCATCCGCCATCGTGCGTTGTATGAGAGCCATTGCTCGGAAGAGCCGACTTCATGGTTGCCCGGGCAGGTGAGGACGGGGATGCGCGAGCTGAGCGGTTCGAAGAGGTTGCCGAACGAGTCCCATCTCGAGTAGAACCCGTCCGCGTACGACAGGTCGCCCGCGAGCAGCACGACGTCGGGCCGCGCGGCGAGGAGCGCCGCCATCGACGCGTTCGACGCCGCCGTCTGCCCGAGGTCCGCGCAGAGGCCGAGCGAGAAGGGGCGCGCATCAGGCGGGAGCGCCTCGACGTGCGCGCCGTCCAAATCGACGGCCGTCGGCGGTGCCGACGCGCGCGGCATCCGGAACGAGTGGACGCGGTCGTCGTTGGCGACGCGGTAGTGAACCGTCTCGCCGGGCCGAAGCGGGCCGAGGAGAACGTGGTGCAGGACGGGCGAGCCGTAGTAAGCCTGCGGGTTCTTGTACGACTGTAGGCCGTACGAGACCGCCGTCGGGTTGGCGTACGACGCCGTGCCCTTCGCCCACGCCGACGTGTTCATGATCGCGAGCAGCTCGCTCTCGGTCGCACCCGGCAGGCCGATCGGCGGGTCGGTCAGGTCGCGTTCAAAGCTGAGGAGCTGAGCGTACGAGATGCTTGTGCCGCGCGCGGCGCGATCGAGGTGCTGCGCGCTGTACCCGAATTCGACGGCTGATGGAGTCGAGCTCGTCGCCGACGCGAACATGACGAGCGCAACGCGCGCGCTCGCGAGCGTCACGTGCACCTGGCTCGAGCACGGCCGCTGGCGGCACAGCTCGTTGATGGGGATAGCGCGCGGGTTGAGCAGCTCCGAGGCAACTGGCCGCACGTAGTCGGACGTGAGCCGACGCCGCTCGTGCGCCGCCAGCCCAGCCGCCGCCGCGACCAGGAGCATACCTTCCCCCGCGACCAGGAGCACACCGCCGGCGGTGTGACTCTCGCAGAGTCGCGAAAAGCGTCACTGCCGTTCAGTTCGTGACTGGCGGCGCCGGGTGCCAACCCCCTTCCCGGCCTCCATGCCGTCGCTGTCAGTCGCTGTCAGGGCCGCCCTCGGCAATGCTGTCCTTGAGGGACTCACGCAGTAGCCCTGCGAACGCGCCGCCGCCCGCCATCTCGCCCAACGTCTCCTTGCCCAACGTCACCCCGCTGGCCGCCACGCCGCGGGCGTCCCAGCCATGGTCCCAGCCGGCAGCTCGAAGCAAATCGCCGACCCCTTCGCCGAGCCGCCGGGTCGCAGGCGCGCTCCTGCGCTCCTCCGCCTTGCGCAGCGGCCGATCATCGACGACGCGCGGACCAGCAATGGCGGTCGCGTCGGCCTCGAGCACGAGCACGCGCGACGCTCCGATCGAGAGAGCGTCCAGTGCGCTTTCGACCTCGACGAGCCGCGCGTGGCGCGCGAGCTGCTCGCTGTGCAGCACGCGGCGCGCGAGCCGGTCGGCGGCCGCATCGTGCGAGTCGCGCGCGCTCTCGAGCTGCGAGGGGGCGGGTGGGGGGGGGGGGGGGTGCGGTGCGCAGGGGTGGCGGGCGGCGTGGGCGGCGGGCGGCGTGGGCGGCGGGCGGCGTGAGCGGCGAGCGGCGTGGGCGGCGGGCGGCGGTGGCGGCCTGCCATGGCGGCCTGCCATCGCGCGCCACCGACGGGTGCACGCGGCCCCCCCCATGCGCGCGGCACGGTGTGAAGAAGGGGAGGCATGGGCACAGGGCGTAGCAGCAGCTGCGGCCCTGCCACGCGCGCGTGCGGCAAGCGCGCGAGCCGCGCGGCTCGCGTGGTAGGGCCCGCAGCCGACAATTGCGAAAGGAGCGCGCAACGCACCACCGAGCTCTCGACAGAGCGCGCGGCGCACACGAGCGACGCGAGCGCAAGGCGCCTCTGCTCGCCAGCCGACAATTGCGAAACGAGTCGGCTAAGCGGCGTCGCGCTCGGATCGGCGAGCATGGCGGGCATCTTCATCTCCTTCTCGCCCAGCTCACACGCGTCGAGCGCGTCCCACAATCGGCTGTCCGCGCACACGCGCTCCGGGTCGAGCGCGCTTCGCACCGACCCGCCGCCCGTCGCGATGGCGATGCGCACGAGGGAGCCGCCCGACCCGACGGCCATGCTCGTGAGCGGCGGGCGGTCGTCGGCGTGCGCGCGCTGGCTCGTGAGCGGCGTGCCGGGCGAAGCGCGCGGGCGCATCGCCGAGTGTGCGTGCGCAGCTCTGCGCGCTGCGTCCTCGCCGCCGGCGCCATGCGCTGCGGGAACATGCAAAATGGCGGCGATTTCGCCACCATTCACACGCGCCGATTGGCGAGCGGCGTGCCCGCCAGCGCGCGCGTGCCAAGGGGGCCGCGCCGCCGCGTTGAGGCGTGCCATCGCGCCGAGCGACGCGGCGACGTGCAGCGCCTCGCGCACGCAAGCGCCAAGGTGAGCGTGCGCCTGCGCGCAAAGCGCGAGTGCGCTATAAGCTGCCGCGATCGCCGCGCGGTCCGCGCCGTCGAGGTGCACGTCGCCGTTCGCGGCCGGGCGCGCGGCGCGCCAGAACGCGACGCACGTCGCGGCGCACACGGCGCCGGCGCCGACGACCTCGACCGTCGCGGCGGCGCGCAGCCGCTGCCGTGCGGCCGCGAGTGCGAGCGCGCCGGCTGTATCGATAGCGGCGCCGACGGCCGCGCTCGGCGGCGCGCGCGCGCGCTCGGCGGGCGACGTGGGCTGAGCGCCGATGCCGGGCGATATGCCGTCCGCAGCTTCGCCAAGCAGCTGCAGCACGCGGCCAAACACGCCGCTCTCCGCACAGCGCAAGCGCGCGGCGCGCGCGAGCGCGCGCCGTGCCGTCGCGGCCGCGAGCAGGGCGGCGGGCGCGCACGCGCAAAGCGCGAGGAGCTCACCGCCCGGCGCGTGCGCGCGGCCCGAGGCGAGCGCGGCGACGAGCGCGAGCGCGGCCGCCGCGGCCGAGGCGAGGAGCGCGGTGGTGTCCGCGGGCAGTCGCGTGTCGACGCTCGAGCCGTCGCGCAGGAGCGCACTCAGGGCGTCCGCGGACGACTCGAGCCCTGCGCTCTCCGCGCGCGCGCCATCGCCGTCGCCGTCGCCGTCGCCGTCGCCGTCGCCGCGCGCAGCGAGCGCGAGCGCGGGCGCGCTGCGCTCTGCGCCGCGCTCGGCGCACGCCGGCGCGCCGACCAGCGCGCCGAGCGCGCGCGCGCCGAGCCGCGAGCCGAGCCGCGCGCACGCCAGGCTGGTGAGCAGCAGCTGGGCGGCGGCGAGTAGCGCAGCAGCGAGGGCTATCACGAGCGGCGCGGCTGCCGCGCCGGCCGGTGCGCTCGCGCTCGCGTCGACGTGCGCGCGCGCGCGCGCGGTGCCGTGCAGCGCGCCAGCTGCGAGAATAAGCATGGCTTCCGTCGCGAGCGCGCCCGCCGCGCCCGCCACGCCCGCGAGTGCGAGCGGGCGCGGCGGGCGCGGCCCTGCGCGCGCGGCGCGTGCGCGCGCAGGGCCGCGCAGCGGCACGTGCATCGCGCGCCGCTCCCAGCCGCCACGCAACGGGCCCGCCCGCTCTGCCGTCGGCTCGGCGAGCGCGGCGTTTGGCGGCGCTCGTGCGCTGTGCGCGGCGGCGTGGTGGCGCCGGTGGTCAGAGGCGGCCGCGGCGTGCAGCTCGAGTAAGGCGAGCGCGCGGCCGTGCGCACGCGCGCGCTCCGCGCCGAGCAGCGCGTCGTGCCCGGTGCGCACGCACACGAGCGCGCCGCGCTCGAGCGAGAGGACGCGGTCGGCTGCGCGGAGGAGCGCCACGTGGCCTCCGACCACGATGCACGTGCACCCGCGCAGCAGCGCGCCGCGCCGCCGCGCGCCGCGCGCCGCCGCCGCGCCCTCGCGCGCGCCGCCCGCCGCGACGCGCGCGCGGGCAGCGCCACCCGTACGGCAAAAGTCCGTTACATTCCGCTCGTCCGTTACCTTTCGCGCGCCCGTTGGCGCGGCTGCGCGTCCGGCCACGCGCCCGAAGAGCGCGGTGCACACGTGCGCGCGCTCGCGCGCGCTCAGCGGCGCGAGCGCGCTCTCGTCGAAAAGCAAAATGTCCGGCCGCGCGTAGACAGCGCGCGCGAGCGCGACGCGCGCGCGCACCGACGCGCTCGCCGCGTCGCAGTCTGCGGGCGGCACGGCGCCGTGCAGTTCGATGGGCGCCCCGCCAGGCAGGTCGTCGAGAGCGCACGCGCGCAGCACGCGCGCGAGCCACGCGTCGCCCGCGCGCGCCGGCGCGCGCGCGCCGTCCGCGTGCTCGGTCGCGCGCTCGCGCTTCGGCCCCGAGCTCGCCCGGCCGGCGTCGGGCGCGGCGTCTATCCCCACGATGGCCTCGTGCACGGTCACGCCCGCCGGGAGAAGCAGCGGCTGCGCGATGTAGCTGACGCGCGCGGACCGCCGCGGCGCGCCGTCGCGCGCGCGTATCGCCGCGCCGCGCCCGCCGGCGCCCGCCGCCGGCGGCGGCGCGTTGATGAGCGCCCGGCCGGCTGCGAACGCGGGCGCGCGCGCGTCGTGTCCTACCCCGTCCAGCGCGCCGTCGCCCGCCGCCGCGACCACGTCTGCTGCGAGCAGCGCGCGCAAGAGCGTCGACTTGCCGCTGCCTGCTGGGCCAGTCACCGCAACAACTTCGCCCGCGCGCATGCACAAGCTCACGTTGCGTAGCGCGTGCGCGCCATGCTGAGGCGCGCGCGCGCCGGTTGGCGGGAACCGGAGAAGCGCGGCCGCAGCCGACGCCGTCGCCGCGAGCGGGGGCAGCATGGGCACGCCAAAGCAACGAGCGTCTCTGTCGTCGCCGACGTCGTCGGCGCCGGCGTCGCCGACGAGCGTCGGCCCGCCCGCGCCGGCCGCACGCCTGGCGACGCCCGCGCCGGCCGCGCGCCACGCGACGCTCAGGTCGTCGACACGTACCGCCCACGGCTCGCGCGGACGCGAAGGCACGCGCGCGCGCGGACGCGCAGCGTCGCGCCGTCCGGCGCGCGCCTCCGCGCCGCGCGCGACGCCACCGCTCGGCGCGCGCGCGACCGTGACGCGCACGGGTGACGCAATCGGAGCGGTGCGTAACCAGACGTTACGCAGGCGCATGGCGCTCGCTGCGCCTTCGGCGCAGCCGATAAGCGCGCGCGGCAGCTGCGCGCACGCCGGTTGCACGGCCGCAAACACCGTCCCGACCGCCTCGAGACCGCGCGCCGGCGCGGGCGCGCCGCCGTCCGCGGGCGCCACCGAGTTGACGCCACCGGCCGAGCCCGCGACGGTCGCGACGACAAAAGGCGCGGCGAGAGCGAGCGCGGCGAGCGCGGCGTGCGCGCGCGCGCGCGCGCGGAGCACGCGCGCCTCGGCTGCGCGCAAAGCGCCGCCTCGCGCCGCCGCCGTGCGCGAGACGCGCGTTTGCGACGCAATGAGCATGGCGGAGTCAGCCGTCGCCGCCGTGTGGCTCGCGCGCGCGGCGCGCGCGCGCGCGAGCGCGAGCTCGAGCGCGACGAGCCGGCGGAACTGGGCCGCAGCGGCGAGGCCAACGAGTACAAGCACTACCGCCGCGCCCGCGCCTGCGCGCGCGCCGCATCGCGCCACGGCCGCGCCGACGGCGGCGAGAGCGGCGAGCGGCGCGACGAGCGCGGCGGGCACGTGCACGAGCAACGCGGCCGCGCGGTCGACGTCAAAGGCGGCCGCGCCGAGCAGCTCGCCTTTGCCGCCGTCGGCGTGCACGGTGATCGCGCCGCCCGCACTGCCCGCCGACGTGTGCGCAGCGCATGGCAGCCCGCCGCATGCGACGACGCGCGCGTGCATGTCGAGAAGGATGGCCGATCGCACCCTCAGTGCCGCGCGCTCGCTCGCGAACCGCGCGGCGTGGTCGCAGAGCGCGGCGGCGGCGAGGAAGAGCGCGAGCGCGACGAGAGGGACGATCAGCACGGCGCGCGCGCCAAGCGGCGGTGCGCCCGTCGCGTCGGCAGCGCCGTCGCGCGCGCGCGCGCCGACGGCCGCCGCCGCCATGGCCGTGAGCCGGCCCGGGGTGGCGGCGCGGAGGAGCGCGTGGAGCGCGCGCAGGCCGAGCGCGAGCGCAAACATGCGCACGGTGCTCGCGCGCGCCAGAGCGCCGATCGGCCCCTCGCGCTCGCGCAGCGCGGCCGAAGCGGCACCGAGCTCCGAGCGCGTGCGGGCGGCTCGGTCGTCATCGGGCAGCGGGGCGGCGAAGTCGGCGCGGCGGCTGGCGGCGAGCATCGGCGGGGCGGCCACGCCGGCGCGAGGTGGGCCAACAGCAGGCCAGGCGCGCACCCTGGACCGCTCATCGCCGCCGAGCGCTGCGGCCGCGCCCGCCACGGGGGGCAGCGCGAGCAGCGTGATGCACGCGCGTCGCATGCTGCACTCGCGGCGACGGCCGTCCGAAGAAAAAAATGCGCGGCCTCGGGGTCGCGCTCCTCGTGTGCTGCGCGGAGGGCCTGACGGGCCCGGCGCGCGCGCGCGGCGCGGCGCAAAAGCCGCCGCTGCGCGCGTGCGCCGCGCCGCCGCCCGAGCCGCGGCCGTCGGGCGCTCGCTTGGTCGTCGGCGCGTCGCTCGCGCTCGGCCTCGTGAACGGTGGCGCCATCTTTGGCTGGCCGGGGCTGCGCGGGTTGCTCGAGAGCCGCGGCGTCGCGCTGAGCGCCGGCGAGTGGGCGCGCATGTACACCGTCGGCACCGTCGCATTTTCTGGCTCGGCGCCCATCGCAGGCAACGTGCTCGACCGCTTTGGCCCGCGCGCCGCGTCAGCGCTCGCCGGCGCGCTGTGCGCGCTCGCGTTTGTCGGGCTCGCGCTCTGCACCCGCGCGCGCGGGCTGACGCTCGCGTACGCCGCGCTCTCGGTCGGCGGCTTTTGCGGATACCTTGCGAGCATCTCGCTAGGCAACTCGGAGCCGTCGCGCTTCCACGCGCCGCCGCTCGCGCCCGCCGAACGTGCGAGGATGGTGACGAGGCTGTCGTGCCTCGTGGACGTGAGCGCGATCACGTTCGTCGCGCTGCACGCGGCGCAGCGCCGGCTTGGCGGCGCGGTGCAGCCGCGCACAATCTTGATTGCGCTGGCCCTCGCCACTGCCGCGCTGCACACCGCGATCTGGCGCGGCTGGACGCGCGTGTACGTGGCCGCGCCGGGCGCGTGCGCGCGCGGCGGCAGCGCGCCGACCGGCGCGGCGAAGCAGGCGGCGCCACGGCTGTCGACGCAGCTGCGCAGCAGCTCCTTTGCGATCATTCTCCTCTTCGCGACCGTCCATTCGCTCAGCTCGGGCCACGCGCTCGCCCACCTACCCGCGCGCGTGGGCGAAACGCGCGCGGCCGGCAGGGGCGGGCGGGCGGCGCTCGCAGAACTGGCGAGTCTGCTGATGACGGCAGGCTGCCTGCCCGCGATCCCGCTCGTGTCCGCGTGCCTGGACAAGGGCCTCGGCCGCGCCATGACCAGCGTCAACGTCCTCGGCCTCGCGTACGTGGCGCTCTCGCTCGCGCCGGGCGCGCCTGCGAGGCTCTGCTCGGCGGTCGTCTTCGCCGCGTACCGCGGCTTGCTGTACTCGACGATCAACCTGTTCCACGCGTGGGTCTTTGGCCCGGCGGTAATGGGGCGCACGATCGGTGCCATGTCCCTGCTTTCATCATTCCCGCTCTTTGCACTTCAACTGCCCATCTTCGGCGGCGGGCCGCACTTCGCGCGCGCGCAGCGCGCGCTCGCCTGCGCCTTCGTAGTGCTGAGTGCCGCGACGGAGCTCTACGTGCGGCGGGAGCACCGGCGCGATAGGATGGGTGCAGCGGGTGGCGCGGCGAGCGCGGCGGCGTAGGTCCGGTTGGCCCGCGTGCCGACTTTTGGTGATCCGGATGTGATTGAGCGGCAGGCCGCAGGACCCCATCGTGGCCGTAACACACACATCAGCACGGTACTGCGGCCATGGCGTACAACACGCGCGGAGGCCGGCTCTTCGACCTCGTCGTCTGGGGCTCGGCAGGATTCACCGGCCGGCTGATTGTCGAGTACATCTGCCGCGCCGTCGTGCGTGAGCACCCCAAGCTGCGCTGGGCCATCGCCGCGCGCGACAGGGCAAAGGCCGAGGCCGTGAAGGCGTGGGCAATGGAGCGCGCCGGCGCTCTGCCGCCGGGCGCGCAGGAGCCCGCGGTGCTCATCGGCGATGCGCGCGACCAGGCGTCCGTCGATCGGATCGTGGGCGAGACGCGCGTTGTGCTCGCCGCCGCCGGCCCCTTCTGGTCACACGGCGCGCCCGTCGTCGATGCGTGCGTGCGGCTCGGCGCAGGTGACGGCGCTTCTTTTGCGAGCCCGCCCGTCGCGCGCGCGCCAATCGCCCCGCGCCTCACTCATTGCTGCTCACACTCGCTGCCTCCCTTGCACACTGCGCCCACCTCTGGCGCGCGCCCGGTTGCGCCGGCACATGTGCCGCCGCATCGGTCACTCGCCGTCAGACTACGTCGACATCGCCGGAGAGACTCCATGGCTGCGGCAAGTCGTCGACCGATTTCATGCCGCGGCGGTCGAGGCTGGCGTGCGGCTCGTGCCAGCGTGCGGCTTTGATTCCGTGCGCGCCTACCGGTCCCCAGCCGCAGCCTTGCAAATCAACCGCGTCTCGTAGCTCGATCCTGGGCCATCCTGGGCCGCGCCTTTGGCTGCGCTGCGCACCTTTGGCCGCGAGCACTCGCGCGTCTGCACGTCACTCACACCGCCCCTCCCCCGCACCCGCGTCGCGCCACGCGTGCCACCTCGGCGTGTCATGCGTCACGCGTCACTCGTCACACCCGTCCATTACAGGTTCCGTCGGACCTTGGAGCACTGCACGCTCTTCTCGCGCTCCGCGCGCGCACCAGCTCGCCGAGCGCGGACGTGCGCTGCTACGTCGCGATGAACGGGCGGCTCTCCGGCGGCACGATGGCGACAGGCATCCTCATGGACTCGCTCGGCGATGAGGTCGCCGCGCAGCGCGCGGACCCGTTCCTGGTCGGAGGACGGCCGCGTGGGCGCGCAGCCGCGAGCGCGCCGCGCGCGCGAGAGCGCGACTTGGATTCAGCCGAGTTTGATGCGGTCGTGAAAGGGTGGGTCGGTCCGTTCATGATGGCGACGATCAACACGCGCGTTGTGCGGTGCGCGCCGCGCTGCGAGCCGCGCTGCGCGCCGCGCGCCGCGCCGCGCTGGCCCCGCGCGCGTCCACGCGTGCCCACGCGTGCCCACGCGCCGTGCACCGCAGCCGGAGCGTCGAGCTGCTGCGTGCGGCACCGCCCGCGCCCGAGCTCGCCGGCCTCTACGGGGACGACGTGTGCTACTCGGAGGTGCAGCTTGCGAAGGACGAGAACGTTGCGGCGGCGCTCGCGCGCGGCCTGCCGCCCGTGAGCAAGAGGTTGGAGATGGTGAGCCGAGGCAAGCTGCCCAAGCCGGGCGAGGGGCCGTCGGAGGAGATGCGCGCGGGCTCGTGGTTCCACTTCCGCTTCGTCGCGACCGCGGAGGACGGCACGACGGTCGCGACGAGCGTGCGCGGGGGCGACCCGGGGTACACGGAGACCGCCAAGATGGTGGCCGAGTCGGCGCTCTGTTTTGCGCTGCCCGAGCGGCGCGCGCGCTTGCCGAGCGCGGGCGCGGGCGCGCGCGGCGGCGCGCTCACGCCTGCGTCCGCGTTCGGCGGGCTGCTGATCGGGGTGCTGCACTCGCACGGCATCGAGTTTGCGGCGGAGGAGGGCGTGCCGGCTGCTGACGCCATGCTGACGATGCCGCCTGGCGCGCCGCCCGTCGAACCGAAGAGCAAGCTCTGAGGTCTCTGATGCCCCGAGTGACGCGCCTGCAGAAGAAGCAAGCGCCCAGCGGGCTCAAGCTCTGCGGTCCGTAGGCTCGGATCCGGACTCAGAGCCCGATTCCATATCGGCATCCGCGTCGGAATCAAGCCCCGCGTCGACGTCCGCGTCGCCATCCGCGCCGCCATCCGCGCCGCCGTCCGCGCCGCCGTCCGCGCCGCCGTCCGCGCCGCCGTCCGCCTCGCCGGCCGCGCCGTGCGCGAGCCGCAGCCGTGCGCTCGCCTCCTCGTCGATGCTCGCGCCCTCGTCGAAGGCAGCGTCGCCTAAGTCCTGCAGCTCGGCGCCGGGCACCGTGGTCTGCAAGTAGTGGTCGAGCGTGGGCAGGTCCGCCTCGTCCCACGCCTCCCAAAACTGCTCGAGCTCGCCGCCGTCGCCTCCGAGGAACGCGGGGATCTGGTCAGGGTCGATGCCGTCCGCGCGGAACTGCTCGAGGTACGTGCGGCCGAGCACGCGCACCTTGGACGCAGTGAGCGGGTGCAGCCACGGCCGGACGAGCTTCCACGCGAACGCGAAGAGGCCTGGCGCGTTGACGATGTACAGGGCGTGCAGCGTCTCGGGGTAAGCCGCTTCGTGGAACGCCATCGTGCGCTTGACGACGCGGAGAAGCTGTTTCGAGAGGTGCGCCGGGTTGAGGCCACGCAGGTCGGTCACGGCCACGTGCTTGTAGATGCGCTTGCCGTGCTCGGCCGTGCGCCGCAGCTTGAGCGCGCGCATCGCCTCCTGCACGAAGACGTGGTTGACGAGCAGGTCGTGTTCGCCCTCTTCGCCCTCGAAGGCGGCGAAAAGCTTGCGCGGCTCGATCGCGCCGGTGCGCTCGTAGTAGATCGGGTGGCCGTCGCGGTCGAAGCCGTGGTGGCCGCACACGTACAGCGAGCAGAAAAGCGCGCGCCGCGGCACGCTGGCCGTGAGGATCCGGTCCGCGTCGACGGCGGCGCGCTTGTGGAGCATCTGCTCGAGCGCGGCCTCGGTCACCTCGCGCCAGCCCTCGCCCGCGTGCTCAAAGCCGCGCACCGCCTCGAGCAGCAGGTCGTCGTGCACGCCGCCGTGCTCGCGGAAGCGTGCGCGCATGAGCTTCAGCATGCCGAGCTCGGCGTCGGTGAGCGGCGCCCACTCGTCGGGCGGCTTGTAGCGGCTGTGATCGACGCCAGCGCCGCCACCGCGCAGCCGCGTCGCCACGCGCGACTCGCGCGCGCGCGGCGAGCCCGCGCGCGCGCCCGCGAGGAGGAGCACGAGCCCGACCGCCGAGCGCATCCCACCCGAACGACGCCAGCACGCACTTGCGTGCGTTAACGATGGCCGCGCCGCGCGGTCTGTGCGAATTTGGTCGACTGCGAGGGTTCGACTCGTCAAAAAGGACCGCGTCGTGCATCTGCGAGACGAGGGGTATATCCTGCCCGAGAGCCGCCCGCGGCGAGCGCATGTCCCCTCCGGCGCACGTGGCGTGCGAGGAGGGCGATCTTCACGAGGAATACGCTGCGCCAAGCTCGACCACCCTGCCCGCCGCCGATCAGACCAACCACATGCGCTCGGACAGCGTGGACGGCGAGGGCGCGTCGCTCGACGACGTAGCGCCCGAGCGGCCGACGCGCAAGCGCGAGCGGATGGAGGAGGCGGTGCGCACGCTCCTCGAATGCCTCGGGGAGGACCCAGAGCGAGAGGGCCTGCGCGACACGCCCAAGCGCATGGCCAAGGCGCTGCTCGACTGCACGTGTGGGTACCCGCGCACGGCCGCCGAGGTCGTGGGCGACGCAATCTTCAACGAGGAGAGCTGCGGCGACATAGTGCTTGTGCGCGACATCCCGGTGCACTCGCTATGCGAGCACCACATGCTCCCGTTCATGGGCAAGGCGCACGTCGCCTACATTCCCGACCGCAAGGTCATCGGCCTCTCCAAGGTCGGTCGAATCGTCGACATGTTTTCGCGCAGACTGCAAGTGCAGGAAAGGCTCACGCAGCAGGTGGGCGCACGCGCGCGCCGACGGCAGCCGCCAGCGCGGGCCGGTTCTCGTCGCGCGCGCGCGCTGCCCGCGCGGCGGGGCGAGCCCCTCGCGCCAGCTGCGATTCATGCCGGATCCTCCCTACGCCGCGACGCATGACCGGCAGATCGCAAATGCGCTGGACGAGCAGCTGGCGCCCAAGGGCGTCGCCGTTGTCATCGAGTGCACGCACATGTGCATGGCCATGCGCGGCGTGCGCCAGCCGGGCGCGCTCACGACGACGCGCGCTCTACTGGGCGAGTTGCGTGACTGCGCGCAATCACGGGACGACTTCATGAGGCTGCTCGGCCGCGGCTGAAGCCGCGTCGCTCGTTTGGCGCGTTCGCGCTGCGCGCGCCGTTCGCTCGCGGCCTGGGACGTCGTTGCACGTGCCCGGGCTTGCGAGCGCACCCTGTTCCTTGCGGGGCAGGGAGCGGCAAGGGGAAAGTGCCGTCCACGTCGGGGGGGGGGGGGGGGGGGGGGGGGGTCACATAACCACAATTGAACCAAATGCGTGGGGCTCAGAACCAAATGCGTGGGGCTCAGAACAAGCTGACCAGCAGGGACCAAGCCGCGTCAAGCGTAGAGCTGGGCCTCCTCGCTTGCCCGGCCCGGCGCGTGCGCAGTGCCTTTCGAGCTCGCCATGGGCTGCACGCTGCCGCTGCCGCCAGCCGCCGACGGTGCGCCCCCTCGCGGCAAGCCGTCTGACGCCACGGACGAGCGCAGGCCGAGAAAGTCCGGGTGCGGCCTGAGCGCGAGCGGCGGTACGTGCGCGACGCCGCCGTCGGCGCGCGCGCTGCGCGACTGCTCGCGATAGATCCGCCACTTTTCCAAAACGTCCGATTGCGCCTGCGTCGGCGCCGGACTCCCAGCGGTCGGCTCAGGCAGCTTGCGCGCGCGCGCCTGCCTCTGCGAGGCGGCCCGTGCCACCAGCTCACGCGTCGCCGCGCCCGTCGATAACCTCTTGCTCGGCGGCGTGCGGTGCATGAGCTCTTGTGGCGGTACCTGCGCCAGATGCGCTGCTTCGAGAGCGGGTGGCTCGCGGCACGGCGCGGGCGTAAGCGCGGCGGCCGCGGCGACCGCGGCGGCCTGGCTCGCCGCATCGACGAGCGGCGTGTGCGGGCCGTGCGTCGGCGTGCTGATCGACGATGAGAGCGCGTCGCGCCGCGATGCGTGCGAGCGCGCGCCGCTCGTCGGCGCGTCATTCGTGCCCAACGTTGCCAGCCCGCGGCCGGCGGCCGGCGTCTTCGCTGCATGCTCGCGCGGCCGCGGGCCCGTGGAGCCGTCGAGCGCGGTGCGCGCGGCGAGGCTCCACAGCTCGCGGCTGGTCTGCTGCCGCTGGATGCGCGAGGCGAGACTGACGGTGATGAACAGAACGAGCGACGCGAAGACGACGGGCGGTAGGATCGCTTCGAGCGCGCGCGCCCAGCCTATGTTGCGCTTCGCCTTGACGCACAGCGGTTCTGTTTGGTGGATCAGCGCGTCGTCGCAGACGGGGTATTGGTGGAGCAGGCCGTGCAGGTCGTTGAGCGAGAGGCACGCGCGCGACTTGAACGTCGTCAGGTGGTACATGATCGAGCTGCTTATAGCCGGGTCGTTGGCGTCGAAGGCGACGGCGTCGGTCTGGAGCGCCCCTGACGAGCAGTTGGCCGCGTCCATCCAGCTGTACGCGGCGCCGGCGGGCGCGGACGAGCGCCGGCAGCAGTTCGCGGCAGAGGGCGGCCGGCGCGCGACGTGGTGCGCGGCCGGGTGGATGTCCGGGTGCGAAAAGCCAAGGACGTGTCCGAGCTCGTGTGCGGCCGTGGCTTCAAAGTCGTAGCACTCGATGCACGGAAGGAACATCTTGTACCAAAAGATCGGCGGTGAGATGATGAAGAAGACGCACACGTAATTCAAAGCCATCCAGCGTGAAGCCTCGGTGGCCGATCGGCTCAGCCCCGCCAACAGCCCTGCGCCGCACGCGCGATGTGCGCCCGCGCGTGTAACGGCCTGCACGCCGCACGCGCGGAGTGCGTCCTCGCGCGGGATGCGCGCGAGCGCCGCAGCAGTGCGCGGGGCGAGCCACGCAAAGCGCGCGCGCGGTGCGCACGCGGCGCCGCCGGCGCGTGCGGCGCGCGTGGTGGGTAGTCGTGCGCGCGCGAGCGCCACACCGTTGCGCGCGGCGAGCCAAGCAAAGCGCACGGTGCGCAGGAGGAGGAAGAGAAAAGACGATGCCCAGAGCGAAAATGTGACGGCGCTGCCGACGAGCGCGACGTTGCCGAACCGGTCGTTGTGCGCGCGCAGCGCCGAGCAGAAGGACGAGTCCAAATAAAAACAGAGATGGTCGTGGAACGTGATCGACGCAAATTTGAGCTGCCAGTCACGTGGTGAATCGTCTCCTGCGGTGCGGCGTGCGCACAGCCACACTGGCGAGTAAGCAACGATGCGCGGCGATGGCGACGCACTGCCCTGCGCCGCGCGCGGCCGGCCGACGCGGAGCGCGTGCGCTGCGCCGCGCACCGTTGGTCATCCGCACGCCAGCCTCCCACCGCTCGCCGTTGGCGTAGCCGCGGCGCCAGCTCGGGTTGTGCACGACGTAGGCGGCGAGGCTGTCCATCCCGGCCGACGGCGACGGCGAAGCCGCCTCAATGTACACCTCCGCGATCGAGCAGTCACGCCCGCGGCCCTCGGCGGCGCACTCGTCGCTCACATTGTAAAACTTGACGTACGGGTGATTGGACGACCATGTGGTCATGGCGCGCGCGAGCGCGTCATTGATGTCCGCACACGTGATGAACCTGTACAAATTGAGCGAGCCATCGCCCGGCCGGTCCTCGCGGAAGACCGGCCGCAGCCGCGCGCAGAAGGCAGGGTCGATCGCAAACGCCAGCCCACCCGAGAGGCCTTCGTCGCCCAGCGGGTGATCCGAGATCGGCCAGGCGTAGCGGCGGCCCTCCCACTTGGCGTAATCGCTCGGCAGCGTGACCCACCCACCCGCTAGCGCCGCGCCAAACGCCAAACAAAGCGCCGCGGCACTCCATGGCCTCAGCCCTCCCAACCCACGCCCCATGGTGGTCAGCGTTTTTCAAGCTCTTTAAACTTTAAAGACCCGTTTCTCAAGGGCTCTATGAGTCTATACTCTATATCGGTATCGTCCTTGCCGTCCCGGCCGTTCCCGCTGCCGGCGTGCACAGGGTCGACGCCCTGATTTCGGCCTGATGTTGCGTGCGCCCTTTCGCTCGCTCCGTTTGTCCAGCCTCGGCCCCGTGCGCGCCCCTCCTGCTGACCCGCCTGTAAGCGTCGTTAGTCTATATCGGTATATATCGGAAGCGTCGTTAGTATATCGGCATATCCGAGATATTATGCATAAAGCCGTTTCCACCGGACGGGCGCATCGCCATCGCGCTCGGCTCCGAGCTGCAGCGGGCGATCGACGAGGAGGGGGCGATCGCCGCCCGCCTTCCGGGTGGGGTTTGCGTGAGCTGCGGTGGCACGGTGTCGTGGCCGTCTTCGTGCCAAATGGCGAGCGACGGTGTCGCGCGCGCGGTGTGCGAGGGGGACGAAGACGAGCGCGTTGTCGAGGGCGGGCAGCAGTGGATCGTGCGGCGCGTGCCCGTCGCGCCGGGACTGTCGGTCGCTGTCCTTGTTCGCGATCTGAACGACGACGACTCGGGACTCGACCCAAACTTCCTCGACGCGGACTATTCGCTCGAGGCCGCGACGGGCAACCAGCTCTGGGAGGGCGCGCGCGAGCTGGTGCGCGAGCTGTCGCGCGGACATCTCGGCGCGCGCATCGCGGCGGGCGCGCCCGTGATCGAGCTCGGCGCGGGCACGGGGCTTGCCGGCCTGAGCGCCGCAGCGCTCGGTGCGCACGTGCTGCTCACGGACGTGCGCGCGATCGCCGCGGGCGTGCTTGCGCGCAACGTCGCGCTCAACGCTGCGTGCGCGCGCAGCAGCGAGACGGGCGGCGGTGACGGCGCGCCGCCGAACGGCACAGAGCGTGCGCGTCCGTGGGTTGATCACGCCATCGCGCTCGGCGCCGGCTCGGCCGCAACGCTCGCGCTCGATTGGCGGGCGCCGACGCGCGAGCAGCTTAGCGCGCTCGTGCTGCCGGCAAGGCTGGTCGTGCTCGCGGCAGACTGCGTGTGGCACGTGGACCTTCTCGACGCGTTCTCGCGCACCGCCGTCGAGCTGCTCGGCGCGTCGGCGGGCGCGACGGCGTACGTTGCGTCGTGGGAGCGCGCGACGGCCGGCTCAACGGTCTTTGTGCCAACGAGCGCCGTGCGCCAGCGCTTCGAGGCCGCTGGCTGCCGCGTGACCGAGCTCTCGTCCGACGCGCGGTACTCGTGCATTGAGGTCTCGCTGCGCGCGGATGGCGCCTCTTCCGTCGGCGCGCTTGCAGGCGCGGGCGTGCGCGACGAGCCCGGCCCGTGATCGCGCCGCGTCGCGCGGGCCGCGCTTTGACTGAGGTGTGGCAGGCGAGTCAGCGGAGGGGGGGGGGGGGGGGGGGGGGGAGGGGGGGGAAGGGGGGAAGCATACACAAGGCCGAATTGCGAGGCGACTCCGAAGACCCTGTCACGCCGGCAGCGTGGCAGGGGTGAAGCCCTCACGCGCTGAGCCTCCCCACGCCGGAACCGTCCTCCGTCACCCTGCAGGCCGTGGTCGGCTCGGCGCTGCAGCAGCGCCTGTCCACGCGCCATCTGCGCGCGCGCGAGCAGGAGTTGCGACTTACTCGCGCCCGCGCACGACGACGAGCTGGCACAGCTGCAGTCAAATCACTGAATCATCACTCAGAACTGATCGGGTCATCGGAGCGTGTAATTTTTCAAAAGGAGCGGAGCATTCCACCTTTCCTTCCCCCATACTACTCACATGAGTCCACGGCGTCAATTGATCCTTGTAGTCACTCCGTCGTGAGGACTCTCTTGGCTGCAGACGGCCGGCCTGTCTCCGAGCGCGACGGAGGCGCACACGAAGGACTCGCGGAGCAGGCGGTGGAGCGCAACGTCGAGGCATGGGCTCCGCGGTGGACGTGGAGCTCGCGTATCAATTGGCGTACGCGTGCACGGCCGCGCACCACGCACCGGAACTCCTCTCGCGCGTGCGCGGCGGCGATGCGAGCGCGCTCTACGCGCTGCAGATCCTACAGCTCGGCTCGCCGGCGGCCGTCGCGCGCCAGCCGGTGATCCAGACGATCGCCGCTGCGATGGTCGACGCCTTTGCGCGCCGCACGCTTGGCGAGCTGCGCGAGTGCCTCGCGATCGGCCTCGAGGCGCTCGCCAACGCGTGGCTCCTCGCCGGCGATGCGCTCGGCCTGCGCGAGCCGCCAGGACACACGGAGCTTTGGCTTGAGAGCGTCGCGCCACTGATCGCCGCCATTGACGCGCGGACTCGAGATCTGCTCATCACGCCGACGCCGCTCGCGCCCGAGCTGATGGGCGTCATCCACGACGACGTGCCGCCCTTCTTCCGGCACGGCGATCTGCGCATCCCACTCGTGCAACTGCTCTGCAACGTCGTCGCGCCGTGGACGCTGCCAACGCTCGCGCAGCTGCCGCGCCTCACGCGCGTCCTCGTGCGCTTCGCCGCCGAGTGTGGCGGACCGTCCAGCCTGGCGCTGCCGGGCGTCGACCCGAGCAGCATGCCTACGCTCCGGATGAGTACGGCCGCGATCCTGCACCGCCTCGCGCAGTCGCCGGTGCTGCGCGCGGCCATGTGGGCCGAGCTCGACGCGCTGTGCGTGCTCACGCGCACGCTGCTCGATGCGCCCGCCGACGAGCCCGAGCGCTCCCTCCTCCTCCTCGAGGTCCTCTACGAGCTCGGCGGCAAGGTTGGCGACAAGGACTGCGCGACCGCGCGCCTGCTCGACGTCGACGCCGCGCGCGTGCTCGCGCATCTGCTCGCCGGGCCGCCACTCGCGTTCGCGGCCGGCGCCAACGGCACCGACACCTCGTCGCACGGCAAGGCGCTCGACATCCTCAGTGCGCTCGTCGCGCCCGCCGCGCCGGGCGCGGACGTGCGCCCCAACGGGCATGCCGTCCGGCGGCTGTGGGAGGGCGGTGTGCTCGTGCCTGTGTTAATGCACGTCGCGAGCGCGAGCGCGCGGCACGCGGCGGGCGCGGTGTGCATCGTCGTCAAGATGCTCGCCGACGTGCTCTCGCTCATGTACTACGGCTCCGACCCGCACACGCGGCAGATGATGGCGGCCGCGTGCTCGCCGTCGACGCCCGCGACGCCCGCGCTCGTGCACGCGCTCAAGCTCCTCGCAGCGCACGACGACTCGCGCGAGCGCGCGCGCGTGCTGCAGCCCGCCACGGCGCATGCGCTGCACCAGCGGCAGCCGGCCGTCGCGCGCTCTCAGCCACTGCTGTGCAGGTGCGCGCGCCGCCGACGCCGCCGCGCCGTGCACGCCCGCCACACATGCCCGCGCGCGTCGCCCACGCGCTCCGCGCTGTTTTCGCTCGCTCGCCGCAGGACCGAGCTGGCGCTCACGGCGGACGCGGGCTGCATGCTCAGACCGATGAGCGCGCCGTCTATGCTGCTCGGGGAGCAGCGCAAGCGCATGCGGACGGGCGCCGGCTGCGACGCTGCGCTGCCCAACTCGCAGGCGGCCCTGGCGCGCGGCGCGGGCTCGTCCAAGGCCAGGCAGATGCGCATGATGGCCTGGTTCCGCGAGCATTTGCACGTCGTGCTGTGCAGCGCGCGGTTGCTCGGGATCCCGTGGCCGTCGGCCGTGATCCTCCTTGACTACGAGATCGCGGACGCGCACGGCAACGTGCCCTCTTTTACCGTCCACTCTGAGCAGGCGATGGATGCGCTCTGCGCCGCGCTCGGCCAATGGATCCCGCCCAACAAGGCGGACAAGCTGATCGCCGAGATGCAGGATTGCCTCGAGCGGCGGCGCATGGCGACGCGAGACTACGTCGCGTGCGCGTACGTGAGCAGGTTCACGCGCAGCGTGCTCCTCGGCTGCTTCATGCTGCAGCTCAACGAGATCAAGCGGCGGGGAGGTGAGCTCGCGATGCTTGTCTGACGCGCGTGCCAGTGACACGGCCTAGGGCCTCATAAACTTGAGCACGACGAGCCCGAGGGAGAGGAGCGTGACGAGCGTACCGATGCTGTACTTCACGGAGTCAAGCTTCGACTGCTCGATCTGCGTGCGCAGGTCGGCGACCTTGGCTTGGTAGTCCTGCTTGAGCTCGAGCATTCGCGCGTCCTGGGTCTGCACGATGTCCTTGACGCGGCCCTTCTCCAGATTGAGGTCGAGGCGGTTGTTTGCGTTCGTCTTGTCCTGCTCGTATTTGAAGTCGACGCGTGTCCTCTCGAGCTCCGCCTTGAAGCGCTCAATCTCGTTTTTCACCAGGTCGCTCGTCTGCCGGTGCTGCGTCTCGAGGCGTGCATGGATGAGCTCGGCGCTCTTCTGCGCCTCGAGGGCCATGTCATCGCGCGCCTCTGCGACGGACGCTAGGATCGTCTCGTTGAGCACCGACTTGAGCGCCACGGCCTGCTCGGCGGTGAAGCCGCTCCTCTCGAGCCGCGTCACGACGTCGAACGTATCAAATGCCGGGCGCGGCGGCGGCGCCTCAACAGGCGGTGCCGCGGGCGTTGGCATGCGCACGGGGGGCGCGGCCTTTGTGCTGTGCCGCCGGACCAGCGCGCCCGTTGGCCTCACGGCGCGGCGCATCGCCAACGACACGAGCGAGATGAGACCAGTGGACCGCGTTCGGCGGACGCGGCGACTATTTCTTGTTAAGGATGGTGCCGGTGCTCGTCCTATTCCTCGTCGCGTGGACGGCCGCGGCGGCCACGTCCAGCGTGCCAGCCCGCGGCCACGTGCGGACGCCGCCGCGCGCGTCACGCGTGCAGTGCGCCGACGTGCCCACCGTCGAGGTGCTCACGGACGCCGGCACGCTCGCCGACGGCGAGCGCCTTGCGTCGGCGCTCGCACGGCTCGGCGAGCGCGCGCACGTCGCATCCGCCGCCGACGTGCCGGGCGAGCGCACGGCGCTGGGCGCGCCCATCTTTGCGGTGGTTCGGCGCGCCTCCTTATTCGCTGACCTCGTGCGCGCCGTCCCGGCCGAGCGCCGCGCGGACCTTGTGCTAATTGGCGACACGGCCGCGCTCCTCTTCGCCTCGCTCGCGCGCAGCTTCACCGCCGAGCAGCAGGCGCAGCTGACGATCGCCGCGCTCGAGCCGGCTGCGCTGTTCGGCGAGATGCCCTTGCAAGCTGCGCTCGTACGCGGCCGCCACGCGCCGCGCACGCTCGCGCTCCTCGCCGAGCTTGGCGTGCCGTGCGCGCCCGAGGCGAGCGCCGGCATGATCGAGCTGCACCTTTGCGAGACGCTCATCGCGGCGTCCGCGCTTTGGCTCGTCTGCGCGGCGGCGGGCGTGCGCTCGCCGGCCGAGGTGCGCAAGAGCGACGCCTGGCTTGCCGAGCTGCACGACGTCGTCGCCGACGACCTTCTCCCCGCCGCGCGCCGGCTCGCAACTGGCAAGGCCGTGCTCGACGCGCTGCGCGATGCGCGCCTCGTCGTCGATCGACTTCTCCGCGCACACGTCGGCACGCACGCGCACGTCGGCGACGCGCGGCGCGCGTGGGCGGAGCGCAATGGCCTGCTCCTCTCGACTGAGCCCGACCGCTCCGCCCAGCCGCACCACCGGCATTTGCTGTGCCTCGCAGGCCAGCTTGACGTCCTCCAGCCGACGTCTGGGTCGGAGGCGATGGCGGAACGCGCAGAGCCAGCCGCCACGCCGCCGGTCGCGCCGGGCGCGGTCTTCGCGGCAGAGCCCGGGGGTGGCTTGGACTCCGACATGCGGCCGTCGCTACACCGCGCCGTCATCCTCATCCTCGACGCATCGCCCGCCGGCGTAACCGCGCTCGTGCTCAACAGGCCGACGCCGATCCTCGTCAGCGCGCTCGCGGGCGAGACCGGGCGATACCAGGCATTTGGCGATAACGTGCTGCACGCGGGCGGCGAGCTGGGCGCGGGCGACACGACGCCGGCTAGCAGCCCGCTGCTTCCAATCTATTGGCTCCACTCGTGCGAGTGGCTGCCCGAGGCGCGCGAGCTCGCGCGCGGCACCTTTGCGGGCGGCGATTCGGAGATGCTCGCCGCCGCGGTCGGGGGCGGCACGCTCGCGGCGAGCGACGTGCGTTTCTTTTGGGGGCACGTCGCGTTCCGGCCCGACGAGCTGGAGGCACAGTTGCAGCGCGGCTGCTGGCGCAGGCTGCCCGCGCACGCGTGGCAAGTCGCGTGCTGACTGCTGATGCCCCTCATGCCATCGACTCTTGTTTTCAGTATTTCACCCCACCCACCGCAGTCCGCGGAGGATGCGCGGCGCGTGCGCGGCGCGTACGCTCCGCGTGGCGTTCAGCACATCCTGGCGGGGCACGGCGGGAGGAAGCTTGCGCCGCCAAACAGGAGCTGCCGGCCGGCGCGGCCGGCACTCGCGCCGCTCGCACCCCCAAAGAGCCTGATGGCCGCACCGGCAAGCGCGGCGACGCGCCCCTGCTCGCGCGCCTGCAATTGCCGATCGATGGAGCGCGCGCCCGGATCGGCGGCCGCTGGCTTGCCCGCGCCCGCGCCCGCGCCGCTCAGTTGGCGCCGCGCCGGCGCGCCGGGTGCCATGGCGTCACCGCTAGTCGCGCGAGCGAATCCGGCGCGCGCGCCGTCATCGTAGCACTCGCAGTCCTTGTCGAGGATGAGGTGCGAGCCGAGCCCGCCGTCTGGGATCTGGACCGTGTTGACAAATATGTCCCATTCGCACGTCTTCGGCGCGCTCGAGATGGCCCACTGGCCCTTGTTGCCCTTGGTGACGGTGCCCTTGCGGATCAGCTGCATCTCGTTCGTCGCGCCCGGCGTGCCGCACACGCTCCAGCCCACTTCTGCGCCCGGGTCTTGGCGCAGCGCGCCGATGCAGTCGAGCACCTCGTAGTCGAATTTTGTGCCTTTCAGCAGGCAGACGGCGTCGTTGCCGTTGAAATAGATCGCTTTGGTCTGTAAGTTGGCCTTCTCGGCCACGTCGCGGTGCGCCGGCTCGTGCGCGACCACGTACACGCCGCCCGCGGCAAGCGCAACCTCCGGCAGCGTGGCGACTTTGAAGGCCGAAAAGCCATTGTGCGCGACGCCCACGAAGTAGTTCGCGAGGTTGACCGTGTTGGGCCCCGAGTTGTAGATCTCGACGTACTTGTTGAAACGCACCTCCTTGTAGTCCACCCACTTTGTCTCCGCGTCGTAGTATTCAGAGAAGAATACGGCCCCCCGGCACGTCGCCGCCGAGAAGAGCACGAGGAGAGCGGCCCGCATGACCGTTTTGCGCTCGGAGCGAAACCGATGTCGCATATGCGATTTATTTTTAAGCAATCTTAGCTTGAATGATAACGACTTTCATCTGGTGAGTGCGGAGTGCCGCCGCCGCGCATCCGGGAGCGCCGAGCCCGTCGAGCCAGATGCTCACCAAAGATTGTGCCGGCGTGCACCTCGACGTTGCCGTCAATGGCGGCGTGCAGGTCCGCAAGCTCTTTGGGGCAGAAAATCACACAGAAGCGCCGATCGTTCCCGACCTAGGGTCGAGAGTGAGCGGCAATTGCGCGCCTGCCACTCTTCAAACGCCCCTTCGCATGATGGGCGCTGCCTTGGCCACGCGATGGCTCATGGCCGGTGCGCCGAGCGCCTCGGCGGGCACGCCGAGCGCCTCAGCGGCGCGCGTTGCGCGCCCAACGATCGTGAAGCGCTCGATCCGCTGCGCGCGCCGTTGGCCGAATGCTCTCGCGCGCGCCTCGGGCCGAGCCGTGGCATGGACGAGGACATTTGAACGCCACGTCTCGCCGCGCTTGCCCGGCGGCGCCCGGTTGAGTGCAAGCGTCGCATGGCGCGGCAGGCCCGAGCCTCTGGGCGCCGTCTTGCGCAGGATGGGCGCGTATCGGCCGAGGAAGCCGACGAGGAACTCGTCGACGCGCGAGATGAACTCGTGCTCGGTCGGCGCGGCGCGCGGGAGCGCGCCGGCGCGGCGCGCTGGCGCGTCGTATGCGTTGCAACGCTCCGCGCCCTCCTCGGCAAAGCACATCTTCTCGTAGCACAGCCGGCAGATCGCGACGGAGAATTGGTGGAAGTTCATCTCGATGAAGCCGTACGCGGATTGGAAACGGCTCTGCGCCACCGCGCCCAGGCCCGCCGCGCGCCCATCCGCCCGCATGCCGCCGCTCGGGGTGCGGTCGCCGTCCGACTCACACGCGACCAACGGCCGCATCCCGCCGCCCTCGTCTCCGCTGAGCCCTCCCGCGCTTGCGTCAGCGCGCGCGCGCGTCGGCGCGAGCGCGCTGGCCGAGCCGCGCCCGGCGGCCGCACGCGCGCCGCCGCCGTCGCCAAGCGGTGCGCTGAGCTCGCTCACACGCTCGCGCTGCTCCTCCCAGAGGTCGGCGTCGAGGCAGACGTGCACGAACGTGCGAAGCGCGAGGCGAATCGGCAGCCAGCGCTGTGCGCCCGCGGCCGCCGCGCCCGCGCGCCACTCGCGCCCGCCGGCGTGCGGCGCGTCCGCGGCTTCGTCAAAAAGGCCGCCGTCCTCAAGCAACGTCATCCACTCGCGAACGCTGAGCATGTCGAGCTCGTCGCGGCGCGGTGCGTTGTCCAGCGCCGCGTACTGGTCGAAGAGCAGGCCGAGCGCGTCCTCGTGCGCGCGGAGCATCGCGAGCGCGACGCGCCCGTTGAGGATGATGTCGACGTGCTGCTCCGCCCCGATCGCGAGCAGCGCGCGTGGGATCGCGCGCTCGCGCATCAGCATGTCGAGCTTGGTGGCGATGCCGCCCTTGTCGTGCGCAATCGCATCGAGCGTACGCGTGGATTTCTCGTCCGCCGCCTCGCCCGCGCTCGCGCTCTCGTCTGCGCCATCGGCCGCGCCCGCGCCGTCGGCGCCTTCGCCGCCCTCGCTGTATCCGTCGCCGCGTGTGCGCGCAGCACTAGCGCCACGCTCTGCCGCGCTCGCCGCCTCTCGCGCGCCGATCGCCGCGCCGGCCGGTGTGGCTGGCTGCGAGACCAACCGTTCTGAGCCCGCGCCGCGGTTCGCGCCGTCGGCGCCACGATCACCGCCAGCAGAGGCCATGCTGGTGCGTTTGCGACCCATGCGCTGCGCGCCAGCGACGCTCTGCTCGTCAGCTCGCGCGCCAGCCTCCTCTCCGTCCGGGCGAAGGCGCGCGCCCTCGCGGCGCGCGTGCTCGGCCGCCTCGCGCGTGGTGTACAGCGCGGCCGCGACGCGAATGAGCGCGGACACGAACTCGTCCGCACCAAGGCTGCAAGGGTGGGATTTTTCGCGCGCGCGCACGAGAAGCGCACACGCGCGACCGCGCGGGCGGAGGGCAAAAGCACGTGCGGTGAAAGGGCGCTGCCCGGAGCGCGCGCACTGAACGCTCGCTCGCGCGGGGCGGCCGCACGCGCGCGCACTCGTTGCGACCCATCACGCCTAAGCCGAGAAGCGTTGCGACCTGCGCGCCGTCCGCGCCGACGTGCTCGCCCGCCGGCGCCTCGTCGGGTGCAAACGGCGCCATTCCGCTGGTCGTAACCTGCGGGTGCACAGCCGCGGCACCGTCACCACCATCGCCCATGCCTCCGCCATCCGCGCCACCGCCCACACCGCGCGCCTTGCGCGGCCTGAGCACGCGAATGAAGATGGTGTCCAAAGTTTCCGTCGAGAGCGCGCGTCGCGGAATGTCGAGCACGTCTCGTACGAAGCGGATAAAGGCGGTGCGATTGAGGGAGTAGATGCGCTGCAGCTCGGGCTTCTCCTCCAGGTTCTGCACGCACGCGTCGCGAAACACCGTGCGCAGCTCGGGCAGCCAACGCTCGACGACCGTGAGCAGCGCGAGCGCGCGCCGCGCGGGCTCGGCGTCCGCCGCGCCGCCGCCGCGGCCGCTCGCCGCCCTGCTGTCCGTCCTGAGGAGGTCAAGCACGTCGAGCTGGCCAATGTATGCCGGCGCGAGCGCTGGCCGGCGCACCTCTTCGCGCTGCAGCAGCAGGCGCGGCGGCTGGATGACGAGCGCGCTGCCGAACGCGGACGCACCGGTCGGCGTAACGGTGCGCATCCGGAACGCGCAGTCGTGCAGTGCGCCGAGCTCGAGCATCCCGCGCGAGACGGACCACTTGGCGACGACGGCGTCGGACCACGAGTAGCGCGTGCGCACGCCCGCGTAGAGCGCGGACCACTCGAGCTGCCCGCGGAACGGGCAGATGGTCGCGACCTCGAGTTGAAAATGCCAGCCAGGTTTGAAGCCGGCCGGCGGCGTCCACGTCAGCTCGACGACAGGCTGCAGTTTGGTGCGCACGTCCGCGACGCTCGCCTCGACCTCGGGCGCGAGCGGCAGCACGTCGTCAGGCACACGCGCCGCAGCCGATGGGGCCGACGCGAGTCGCAGCTGCCGCGCGTCGCCGCCACCGGCCTCGCCAATGGCGAAGTGCAAGCTCGACGGCGGCGCAACGCGCGGGTCGATCTGCGGGAATTCGCCACTTGACGCCACGCCGTAGCGGTTGGCGCGTAGCGTCGCGAGCGTGTGCGCGAAGAGTGCCGGCCCGTGCGCACCCGCGTCCGCGCTCTCGCCCCCCGCCATCAGGTCGAGCAGCGCAATGGCGCGCCGCGCGGCCGCGCCGTGCTTCGATTCGAACGCGCGGCGCAGGCGCTCGTGCGACTCGCCCGCTTGCCACCATTCTGGCTGGGCGCTCCGCAGCGAGAAGGCGCGAAGCTCGGCGAGGAGCTCGGCGTGCTCGCCGGCGTTGCGCATCGAGCCCAGCCTCGTGATCAGTTGATCCCAGCCCATCGCGCCAGCCGGGAGCATCGCGCCGGCGTCAGGGCCGGCGCTCGCCGCCTGCTGCTGCGCCGCACCCGCCGACGCCGGTCCGGACGCGTCCGCCGACGCCGGTCCGGGCGCGTGCGCGAGCGCCACGGGCGTCTGCGGGCGCGAGCGCGCGGACATGCGCGCGCTCAGCCGCTTCGTCCGCCCGGCGCTGCTGCGCCGTCTGCCCGAAGGCGCCGCGCGTTCCTCCGGGCCGTCGAGCGCGGCGCGCGCCGCCGCCTCCGCCTCTCTTGCGCCCTCCTCGCGCTGTGCGCGCATTGCGTCGGCGAGCGCGGTCGCGAGCGCGCGCCGGGCGAGCGGTGCCTGCTGTGCGCCTGGCTCCGACGCATGCGGTGGGAAGCGCTCGTGCAGCAGCTCCGAGCTGCGCAGCCGCCACGGCGACGGCGGTGCGGCCCGCGCCGCCGCGGCCGCAATCGCGGTGATCGGGCGCGCCTCGCGATTTGCCTGTGCGTGAGCTGCGACGCCGCCGAGGTTCGCGCGGCGCGGCATCTGGCCCGCTGTGTCCTCGGGCGCGAGCTCGTCGTCCGATCCGATCGACTCGAGCTCGTCCGAGCTCGCCGCATACGGCTTGTCTTCGTCCGCGTCTGTCGCAGCGCCGGCGAGCGCCATCTTGAGCACCCTCGTCGTCGTGAGGTGCGCCTGCTCACGGCGAACGGGTGTGGCCGAGGCGAGCGCCGAGGAGAGAATTGTGCCACGAGGCAGCTGCACACGCCCCGTCGCGACCGCCTCAAGCGTCACCGTCTGCACCTGCCCTCCGGCGCGCGCTTGCTTCCGCTGCTGCTGCTGCTGCTGCTGCTGCTGCTGCTGCTGCTGCTGCTGCTGCTGATGCTGCTTCTCACGCTGCGTCGCGTAATCCTCCGCCGAGACCGTCGCCTCCACGGGCTCTGATTTGCCCACGTATTCGAACGTCAGGTAGCCGCGGTACGAGGCGCGCTGCTTGTGCCGGTACGGGTAGGCCGCCGAGATGCTCGGGATTACCGTCGAGTCCCACCGCACGTTCGTGCTGCGCGCGGGCCAGCCCGATCCCGATGTCCATGCGCGCGCGCGCGTGGACGTGACAGGGCGCAAGGGTGCCTGCGGGTTGCGTAGGCTGGCTGTGTCGCCGAACAGCGGCGTGCGCTGGGTCGGCACCACCCCAACGCCGACGACCATTCCACTCACTCTGACTCCTCGATGGGCGCCATGCGCCCCTCCGGGGCGATTTCACAGAGTTAAACGAGAAAAGGGACTATGACCAAATGCGATACGACGCGTCCGACGACGAGGTTACCAAGTACTTGTTCGAGTTGGGCTCGAACACGACGCACTGCACCGCCTGGTCGTGCCCGCGCAGGTCGTTCAGGTGTGCGCTCGCCTTGCCGTCGTCTGTCGCGCACGCGGCGAGGTCGACGTTGAACACCTTGACGGTGCCGTCGTCGCTCGCGACCGCGAGTATTGAGCCTGCGCGACAGACGGCGCGGGCGCGCGGGCGGGCGGGCGGGCGGCGCGGCGTGGCGCGGCGCGCGGGACAAGGGCACGGGTAAGGCCAAGTCACAGGGCCGCGCCGTTGCGCGTCAGTAGCGCGCGATCGCGCGCGCCACGCGCGGCACGCACCGCTTCGGTCAAAGGCGCAGTGGTTGGCCGGGTGCGGCCCCGCGTAGATTTGGCAATATTCAGCAACCTGCCGCCCGCAATGGAGGAATAGGGGGTAAGGCTCGCATGCCTTGCCGGCGGCGTACGCCGGCGGCGGCAGCTCGTGCGCGGGGGCGCGCCGAGCCTTGCCGCACGACGAGCGCGCGCGCGCACCTTGCGCACGTCCCAAAGCTTCACGACGCCGTCGGCGTCAGTGGAGGCGACGCGGTCGCCGCGCGCCGAGAACGCGACGGACGAGACGGCGTTGAGGTGGCCGTAAAAAGTTTGGATGCACAGCGCGGTGCGGCAGTCCCACAGCGAGACCGTCTTGTCGCCCGAGCCCGTGCACAGGTTCTCCGAGAAGGGCTGGAAGCAGACCGAATTGATGGAGTCGACGTGGCCTCGGAACGTTGATCGGCATTTCCCGGCAACCACGTCCCACAGCTTGGCAGTGTGATCCATGGACGCCGAGACGAGGAAGTCGCCGAGGTCGTGCCACGCGATGTCCCACACCGCCTGCGTGTGGTCACTGAACGTGGCCGAGCACGACGCCGTCCTGAAATCCCACACCTTGACGGCGCAATCGCCCGAGCCCGTCGCGAGGTGTGAGCCGTGCGGGTGGAACTCGACGGACGAGAGCCAGTCAGCGTGGCCCTCGCCCGACATGACGAGCTCGCCGCCCGGCACCGTCCACATGCGCCACGTGCAGTCGTCCGACGCCGTTGCGACGATCTGCTTCGTCGGGTGGTGCGCGACCGCAGCGACGCCGACGTCGTGAGCCTGCGCGGTCGCCTGCAGAGCATACGTCTCGACGGCGCGTGGCTCGTCGCTGAAGGCGAAGAAGGGGTTGGGGCGCGGCTGCTTTGGAAGCGACGCGCCGGTTGGGCGCGGGCGCGGGCGCTGCGCGACGGATGCCTCGTCGGTGGCCGGTCGGATCGACTCGAGCTGCATCACCTGCGTCTCGAGCGCGGTGACCTTGGCTTTGAGGCGGTCACGCTCGAGCTTCATCATCATCTTCTCCTTCATCGCCGCCTCGTACTTTTTGCGCATCGCCGCGAGCGCCGGCTCGAAGTCGGCGTAGTGGTTCTTGATGCGCTTCAGGTCGGCGATGACCTTGTTCTTCTCTTGGACGACGCGCTTGTGGTGCATCTTGTGAAAGTCGCGCTCCTTGCGGAACTTATCCCAGGTGGCGCGCGCCTTGTTGGCGATCTGCTCCATCTTCTCCACCTTCTCCTTCATGACCTTCACCTCGTCGCGCAGGTACTGGTTGCGCAGGTAGACGTCGGGCACCGCGCCGACGTCCTCCTCATTGAGCTTCCCATCCTCCTTCAGCGCGTACCACTCGCGCTGGAACGAGTCGAGCGTCTTGTGCATGCCCACCTTGCGCAGGAAGTTACGGATGAAGTCGTCCACCACCTCTGGGCGCTCCTGGATCTCCGGCTTCTCGGGCGCCGACGGGGGCTCGTCGACCGCCATGCCGCGCTTCAGCTTGAGCGTGCGAAGAGCCTGGTCGAGGTCCTCCTCGCCCTCATCGGCGACGTCATCGTCGTCGAGCTCCACGCCCTCGTACTCGTACTCGTCGTCATCGCCGTCATCGATAGTCACCTGCTCCAGGTAGAACGTCTCGTCCCCGCCGCTCAGCTCGGCGGGGTCCTCAACGAACTGCCGCGTGCCGCCGGTTGCGGAGGCCATCATGGATGGCCTCGAAACGGACAAGGTTCTTTTTTTTTTCCTATTATTTTTTCTTCACAGGCGAGCAATGGCCGCCCGCTCGTCGAGCCACGCCGCACAACAGATTCGGCCAACCAGCCGCGATGCGGGCTCCGTCCCGACGATCGAGATGTGCGTGCCGTATGTCGAATGCCCGCACCTCGGCGAAGCCGGTCGGAATGTCCTCGGCGTCCTCCTCGGCCTGGCCATGCTGCTCGCAGGCGCCGGCCTTGTCGCCGGCATTGTCGCGCTCGCCCTCGCAACAAGCGCAGACGCGACGGAAGTGACGCTCGTCGTGGGCGTGCTACTCGTCGTGGCCTGTCCCTTCACACTCATCGGGCTCGCTTTTGCCTTTCGCGTCGCGTTCCCGACCATCTGGTCGACAGTCTTTGATTGGAGACGCGCGCTCTCCATCGGTTGAGCTTTGCGCCTTGCCGCTCCGCATGGCGCGCGCTGCTTGCGGCCGGGCGCAGCTGGCTGCTTCGCGCGGCACGTGCCACACGAAGCGTGCTGCGCGGCGCCTACACCGCCCGGTTCGAGACGAGCATCACAACCGACGCGCACGGCATTGCTGTTGGTCACAGGTGCGGTGGAGCTTGCGTGCGGCGCGTGAAGCACCGCTCGCTTGAGCCATGGCGTCCGGCCAGTGCGATGATCGTGCGCGAGCATGCGCTGCCGGCCGCGCCTAACGCGCTCACGAGGCCAACGCTTACACTCGCAACGCGCGGTGCGTCGTGCGCGATGATGCAGCAGCACGCTCGTTGCTGGTGGAAGCGAGACTCCGCCTGCAGGGGGTTTCTCATGGGGAGGCGTCGTGCTGTTGGAGGACTGATTGTCCCCCCCAAGGTGCACGACGTTGGCGCCGGAGGCGTCTTCCCTTTTTAAAGTTCTTTTTGCGGCCTGGTCGGGTACAGGTTGCCGCGTCGGATGCGTGAGCAGAGCCGAAGGGCGACGACGGGAGCCTGCGCCGGGCATCGACCGTGTCTGGGAAAGGAACGATGCTCAACGAAGGGGCCTAGGCGGCATGCCGCGCGCGCCCGGTCGAGTGAAGGCCGTGCGCAGGTGGCACGCTCGGCTCATGGTGCTCGAGACCCATGTCGGCGCGGAACTGGAATTGGAAGGAGGACGCGTACCCTTCGGTCGGCTCGAGCTGCGTGAGCGCGAGGAGCAGCTGCCCCTGGCCGGGCGCGAGCCGGTCGTCGAGCGCGAGCGCCGCGCGGCTCGAGACGAGGTTGTGTGAGTCACGCGCGTCGATCGTAATCGTGAAGCGCTGCATCCACGAGCGGTTCTCCGCGTACAGGATCGAGCCCGCCTCATCGCTCAGCGTCCACAGCAGCATCTCGCTGCCGAACGGCGCGCTCCGCTCGCCGAGTCGCACGGCGCGCGAGATGAGCGCCGAACGGGCAAGGTCGGTCGTGCCGGCGCGCGCGGCGATGAGCACGGGCTTGGCGGAGAAGAGGGCGAGGATGGCGAGGCGCGGGCCGCCCGCGCTGTTCAGCTGGTTGAGCGAGAGCGGCACGATGACGTACGCGCCGGCCGAGAGGAGGGCCTCGCAGCAGACGCTCGGGTGGACACGACGCGGCGACGATGATGCCAGCTCGCCGAGCTGGCCGTCGGGCGCCGCGCGAAAGATGGCGACAGAAAGGTCAAGCTGCGCGAGCTCGCTCGCCTCGCCGCGGCCACGCGCATTGCGCTGAACAAGCACCAAGTCGACCTGCGTCGCCTCGAAGACCTCGAGCGTGAACGCGCTCCAGCGCGCGCCGGCGCCTGCGGACGTCGGCATGTGCGCGCGCGCGCGCGCCTCCATCCAACTGCCCGAACCGGCACGCACCTTGCACACGTCGACATCGCGGAAATGCCGACGAAAATCCTCCCAGCACATCCAGAAGACGCCCGCCTCGCCCACGTCGGCGCGCAACTCGCGCCGGAGCGCGGGGGTCCAACTCGGCGAGTGGCTCGACCACGCGCCCGCCCATTCGCCCTTGCCCCACGGGTTGCGAAGCTTGACGAGGCGATGGCCGCCGCTCGTCGTGCGCACGTCGAGGATGGAGTAGGCGTGCATGCTTTGCAGGCCGAGCGACTCGGCCAGCTGCACCGCCGCCGGGTCGCGCGAGCCGCACGACGCGCCGGCGAGGAAGCCCGCCTCGCGGAAGGAAAGCAAGCGCGTCCATTGGAGATCTGAATCGACGGGCTCGGCGACGCCATCGCGCGGCTGGAGCCGGAGCTGCTCGCATGGCGCGCCGGTGAGCGCGCCGAGCGCCTCGTCGCACGTACCCGCCTCGATCGCCTCGTAGCAACCGTACGACTTGGCAAAAGCCTTCTCGAGCAGTGGTACATAGAGCTGGCGGCGAGCCGCTTGCGAGAAGGCGAGCGTTCCGAAGCGCGTGCACGGGAGGACATCGTCAACGACAATCACGCGCCACTCGCCGTCGAGGCACAGGCGCACCGGGTACGCGCCCGAGCGCGAGAGCGCGCCGCCCGCCGGGAAGAGCGCGCGAAGAAGCGCAGGCCGCTCAGCGAGCACAGCAATGGCTGACAAGAGCCAGCAATCACCAAGCGCGCCCTGCTTGGCGTCCTCGGGGAGCGGCTCGCCGCGGAAGACACACCACGGCTGGTTGAACATGTCAAACGCGTTCGCCTGCCGCTGTATCTCGCTCGGCCGCAGCCACTGCGTCACGCGCGCCTCCGCCTGCCGTTCGGCGCGCCGCTCGGCGATGTCAGCACGGGCCCACCGCACGCCGTCCAAGTACACGGAACGGTCGGACGGGAGGAAGGAGTCATCGACGAAGGCGCAGCGCTGCTCGGCGCAGGTGCGGTCGATGTGCTCGAGCAGCCGCAGCGCCTCCGCCTCCTGCGCCGCCTGCATCCCGTCCACGGAGTGCGCGACCGGCTGGCCGCCATGCTGCCCGTCGCCGAGGGCCGGTCCTGCGGGCGGCGCGGCCGCGCTGTACGGCGGCGGCCGCTCCGGCGCGGGCGCAGCGGTAGCATTCGGATGCGCGGCCGCTCGCGGCCGCTCAAGCGCGTGCCCGCACATGCCGCACACGGCCGCGTTCGCCGGATTTTCAAAGGTGCATTTCGGGCACGCAGCGGCGCGCGCGCCGGTCGCCGGCGCGGCGCCGCCGCCCTGCGCGCGCGGAGCGCGCGGCGCGGAGCTGCCTGGCGCGGCGCCGCGGACATGACCGCATACGCACGTCGTGGCGTGGCTCGCGTTGGAGCATACGCACTGCGGGCACTTCCAAAAACTGGGCGGCGCGGGTGGCGGGGACGGGAGGACAGACGGCTTGCCGGCGGCGTGCGCGCCGGAGAGCGGCGTGCGCGGCTCGTCGCTGAGCGACATGGCGATGGCGAGGTCGAGCTGCTCGGCCTCGCTCAGCGTGATCTGCCCGCCGCGCGCGCTCGCGCACACGCCACCGGCGCCGCCGCACGCCGGTGCGCCGTTGCGTTCCGCCGGCGCTGCGCCGCTTTCGCGTGGCCGCGCGACAGTCTTGGCCTCAAAGCGCTTGCCGCACGCGCCACACACGACGGTCGGGCTCCGGCCCGCCGCGGCCTTGAACTGCAGCTCGCGCGCGCAGAACGGGCACATGGCGCGCCACAGCGGCGTCGCGTGCGCCGCATGCATCGCGCCACGCCCGCCAGCCCACTGGACCCGTCCCGCGTCCAGTGTTTAAAAGTTAAAAACGAGTGCGGCCATCGCGGACTCGAGCGGCGTGCGACGCAGCAGGCGTGCGAGCCGTCGTCGGCCTGCGCGAGCTGAGGGCGCGTGGCGGGATGTCCGTTGAGGAAGTCGAGTTTGTGCGCTTCATCGGCCGCCCCGCTGGCCCGTCCGACAAGTCGCAGACCGGCCGGACGACCGCGATCGAGGGGTCGGACGCTCTCGGCGTGTCGCACGACGCGGACGTATTGTGCGTTTCGAACACGTACGGCCTGCTCTTCGCGGCGAGCGCGCGCGGCTTCCAGTGGGCGCGCACGCGCGCGCTCGAAGCGTGCTGGGTCAAGGGCGAGCCCTTTGAGCCCGCGTTCTCGCAGGTCGAGCTGGCGCGCGGCGCGGGCGCGCTCGCGACGCTTGCCGTCAATTGCGCGCAGGAGTTGCTCGGCGCGTTCAGCTCGGGCGGCGCGGAGGGCGAGGCGGTTGTACGTGTGTTCGCGATGGCTTCGTTCGCCTCGTCCGCCGCGCCGCCGCCCGCGCCCATGGCCACGCACACGCTCGCTCTGACCGCGGGCGCGCAGCTGCGTGCGGCGCGCTGGTCACCAACGGCACCGCGTGCCGTGCTCGCGCTCGACAGCTCGGGCGCGGCGCACATCTTCGAGCTGCCGGCCGAGGGACGCAGCGCGGCCGTTGAGCCTACACTTCGCCTTGCTGAGCCGCCGGCCGCCTGCGCCAGCTGGTCCGCCGACGGCCTGCTGCTGCTTCTCGGCACCGGGGGTGGCGCCGTGCGTGTCGTCGGTGCTGATCGCGGCGAGACGATTGCCGAGCTCGAGCCGCCGCTGTCCGAGCTGCACGCGGAAGAGGCAGCGGTCGTGAGCGTTGAGCCGATCGGCGCCACCTTCCTCCTCGTCGACTACGCGCTGGGCGACGGCACGGCGAACGCGCTTGTGTGGAAGGTTCCGGGAACCGGCACCGCGCGGGACTGGGGGACATCGTCGCCTGCGGCGCCCTCGCACGACCTCGGCTCGATCGCGCCGCCGGGCCGGTTCAGCGCGTCGGATGGGACGGACTGGGACGCGGCGCGCATGCGGCGCCTCCACGTCGCCTCGCTCCCCGAGTGGCGCATGCTCATTGTGGCGGCGAACGACTCCGAGTCGGTGTGCACCGCCGGCTCGCGCTCCAAGGCGGGCGCGTCGTACGCGCGCTGGCAGATGCGCGACGAGAGCTTCGCGCCGGTGATCCCGATGCTCGAGTCGGGCGGCGAGCAGTTCGCCGTCGGTATGGCGCTCGACCTCACCGCGAGCGCGCCCGTGCCGCTCGTCGCGGGCGAAGAGCCGTTACCGCCGTCCCCCATCGTGTGGCTTTTGACGACACACGGCTCGCTCTGCGCGTGGTGCGTGCTGCACACCAAGGCCCCCGTCGACGGCGAGGGCGGCGTGCGGTACGCGCTGCTGCGCGAGCCGCAGCCGCTGCCGTCGCCGCCGACGGGGCTGATGTGCAGCGCCACGCCGCTGAGCGCCGCGCCGCTGAGCTCCGCGGCGGGCGCGGCGGCGGGCGCGCCGCTGAGCTCCGCGGCGGGCGCGGCGGCGGGCGCGGCGGCGGGCGCACGGCCGGAGGCCGCGGAGGCGTCCGCGGCGCCGGCGTCGGGAACCTTTGGCGGGTTTGCCTTCGGTAAGTTCGGAGGACCCGGGGCCGGGCCAGCAGGACTTGGCCCGAGCGGCCTCTTCGGCGCAGCCCTCCCTGCCGCACCGCCGAAGCCGCAGCCGCCGCATACGCCGCTCGTGCCGGGCGGCGGCGGCTTCGGCTTCGGCGGCGGCGGCTTCGGCGGCGGCTTCGGCGGCGACGGCGGCCTTGGCCCGGGCGGAGGCGGCTTTGGCGGCTTCGGTAGCGCCGGCTGCACGGGCGGCCTCTTTGGCAGTGCAACGGCGGCACCCAAGGCCGCGAGCGCCATGGCCTCCGGCCCGCCCGTCGTGACGGCGGCGACGTCGACGGCGGCGGCGAGCGCCGCCGCGCCCGCGTTCGACGGCGCGGCGGGCGCGAGCGCCGATGCGCCGCGCCGCGGTCCGGCGCTCCCGGAATGTGGCAGGGCCGCCGTGCCAGCGGCTCCATTCGTGCGTGACGGTGTGACACCTGTTGCGAGCGGCAGTAACGGCTGCACGAGCTTTGCTGCCGGCGCGTTCGGCGGCGGCGGCGGCGACGGGCGCGGGCTCGCGCTCGGCAGCGCAGGCTGTGGCGAAGGCGGCACGCGAGCTCTGCTGCCTGACGCAAGCGCGGCGGACACGGCGGGCGGCACGGCGGGTGGCAACAAGCTGGGCTGCGAGCCGCTCCAGCAGTCGGCGTCAGGCGCGGCGCCGCCCGCGCCCACGCCCGCCGCCGCGCTCGCGCAGGTGCAGGCGCTCGGGCAGGCAGCAGCCGGACCGGACTTTTCGCACAAGCCCTTCGCCAGCGGACCGCCAGCCCTCGAACGCTCGCGCGTGCACGCGCAGCCTGCGGCGTCCGCGCCGCCACGTTCGCTGTTTGGCGGCAGCGCGCAGCAGCCGGTCGAGCTGCGCCAGGAGCAGCGCGCGCGCTCGCCGCCTCCCGCGCCCGCGCACGCCGCGCCCTCGCGCGCGCCCGTGCCGAGCGCGGCGCAACAAGCCAGTGTGCCGGGCGCGGCGGCCGAAGCGCGCGCAGCGGCCGCGGCAGCCTTGGACGCCGCCATGCCTTCCGGCTCGGGCGCAGAGCAGCGCGAGCGTGACGTGTGGGCGCGCGTTGGCCGCGGTGCTGGCGCCGCGCTGCCCAAGGCGCTCGACGACTCGGAGCGCGCGCTCGTCGCGAAGCTGCGCGCGTGGTGTGCCGACGCGGGGTCGGGCGAGACGCTCGGCGTGGGCGGAGACGCCGGCGGCCGCGACGAGGCGGCGGCGTTGTCGCGCGCGTTCGAGAGCGCGGCGCTCGGCCTGCTGGAGAAGACGGCGCAGGTGCGCGCATCGAGCGGCGTGTTGACAGGCGCGCCGCGTGCCAACTCGTGGCGCGCATTGCGGGCGTCGTCACCCTGGCTGGAGCGGATGGGCGCTTGCACCGCCCTCGTGCAATTCCCAGCTGCTCGCGCCGCGCGCGTGCACGGCGCGCGTGGGACCAGTGGTCAACATACCTCACGCGCTTGCACTCACGCGCCTTCTGCGCCCGCGCGCGTCCCGTGTGCGCGCGCGCGCGCCCGCCCGCCACGAACGCGACACCGCGCGTTCGCGCAGGTGCGCGCTCTGGGCCGGCAGCTGGCGACGGGCTGCGCCGAGTTTGAAAAGGCATGGGGCGAGGAGGGCGCCGCGTGGCTCGCGGGCACGCGCGAGGCGCTCGCGCGCAGGCGCATCATCATCGGCCGGAGCTCGGAGGCGGGCGCGCGCCTCAGCGCCATTGAAGCCAACATGCGGCGTGTAACGGCTCAGCTTGAAGGGGTCGAACGCTGCTTGCCCGCGCTGCGGTTTGGGGGTGCGCGCGCGCGCGCGCGACCGTTGCAGCGCAGCGCGTGCGAAGCGTGTGGCCTTTGGGATGCGGGATGGCCGATTGCGGCCCGGGATCCGTACGGGATCCGTGCGGGATCCGTACGGGATCTGAGCGGCGTCGGATCGGAGCGTATCGCATTCAAGCATCACTGGCGCTCACACTTTCGATGCGCTTGCGCACCGCGCGCCACCCACCCCGCCGTGCGTGCACGCCTTGGTTTACGCACTGTCTCAACTTTTCCCCGCGCGCAGGCGACATCGATGGCCTGCTCATCTCCGCAGCGCCCAAGCTCGACCTCGCTTCGATCAACCGGATGCAGCGCACCGCGCTCGCCGTGCAGGTGTGTTGCAGCGGCGCCGTCGCGGCGCGGGCTGAGGCGTGTGTCGAATCCCGATGGAATTCCGATGCGCTGCGTCCGGCAAAATGCACGCATGTGTCCAACCCCGGGCGTTAGAGGCACACGTCTGCCCCTTCCCCCCTTCCCCGCCCATCCAACCACCACTCACCCGCCCTCCTTGCCTTTCGTGCCATGACATGCGCCCTGCACCCCACATCCGCCCCGCCCGTTCTCCGCCAACCGCGCCGCGCGCTCGTTCCCGCCCTGCGGCGCGCAGCAACGCATGGCGCTGCTCGAGCGCCAGCTCGACGTGGCCGCGCCCGCCGCACCTGCCAACGGCGCAACAGCCGCGCGGCGTGAGCCGACGCTCCGCCAGGTCCACGCGCTCATCGCCTCGCACGCTGAACTGATCGACTGCCTCGCGACGCGACTCGGCGGCGCGCTCGCGGCGGCCGACGCCGCGCGCGACGAGGCCTTGCGCGTCCGCGCCGGCGACGACGGCGAGGGCGTGAGCAACTCGGACGCGCGCGCGCGTGCGGCCGTCGAGGCGGCGGAGGAGGCGCGCGGCCATCGCTTGTCGGTCGTGCGCGAGCTGCTCCGCCAGCGTGATGAGGAGGCAGCCATCGTGCGCGCCGCTCGCGGCCGCGGCGGCGCGAACACGAGCGCGCAGACGGGCGCCCCACAGACGCCGGCCAGCGGCGGAGGTGCCGTGGCGCGCGCGCGGTGCAGTGCGCTCGCGAGCGGCGGCAGCGCCTTCTCGCTTGCGCCCGAGGGGCTCGCCAAGGCGCTCAGCGCGTCGCGGCGTGAGGCCGTGGCGGGCGCGTCCGCGCGCGGCACGGCGGCGGAGGGCGACGCGACGGCGTGCGGCGGCGCGGCCGATGGCGCGCCCGCTATGCACGCCAGAGCCGGTGCGGGCAGCGGCGGCCCTCGCGCGGGTGAGGGCGGTGCGCTTCCCGGCCCGTCGACGAGCGTTTTCGCCTTTGGGCCCCCTGGCGGCGGCCTCTTCTCGTCGGGAAGTTCGGGCGGAGCGGGCGGAGCCGGCGGCTGCGCGCCGGCGTTCGGCAGCGATGCGTGCGGCTGTGGCTTGAGCGCTCGTGCCATGCCGAGTCGCACGCAAGACGAGCATGGAGGCAAGGCTAGGCATGGCGGCGGAGGTGAGGCGGGCGCAGCGCCGGGCTCGAGTCCGCCATTGACGGTCCCACCGCAGCGGCAGCCGCAGCCACAGCCGCAGCCGCCGCCCTTTGGCTGCGCAGCTGTCGGAGCGCAGACTCCGCTGGAAAAGTCCGGGGGACCGTTGCCGTTTGCGTTTGACGCGCCGTCCGGACCATCCGGAGGTGCGGGCGCGCCCCCATCCACCGCGCGCAGCGGCGGTCCGAGGCGAGGCGTGGCGGGCGCGACGACGATCGGCGCCGCTGACGGCGCGCAAGGCGACGACGGCGAGGCCGCGCGCATGCGAAGCGCGAGCGCGCGCCAGCTGCCGCCCACGTCGACTTCGACGACGACGACAACAGGAGCACCCGCGCTCTTTGGCAACGCGCAGGCCTCGACGGGCGGTGGCCTCTTCGGCGCGGGCGCCTCGCCGTTCACGCCCCTTGGCGCGCAGTCTTGCCCCTCCTCCACCGCCGCCGCCACCTCCGCCGCCGCCGCCGCGCCTCCAACGTCCTCGCCACCAGCGTTCACGACACAGACCTCCACGCCATTCGCCTTCGGAGTGGGCACGCCGTCGGCGGCGGGTCGCGGCGCGGGCTCGGGGCCGGGGCTCACCGCGCCTGGTGGGCCTGCGCTGGCGTGTTCCGTATCACCGCAGCAAGCAACGCTGTCGACAGCACCCGCGCGGCCGCCAACTGCGCCTGCCAACGGCGAGGGCACGGGTGCGGCGGTTGGCGCGCCCGTGCCGCCCACGTGGGAAGAGGCGCGTTACGCGCGCTTCGTCGAGAAGCACCCGACGGGCGCGTTCCCGCCAGAGGAGGTGGCGAGGCGCGCCGCGACGCCGACGAGTGCCCATCTGGCAGAGCCGACCGTTGGCTCGGCCGTAGCGCCCCAGCTGTCCTCGTCGGGCACGCCCACCCTCGGCGCCGCCGGCGCGCCGTTGTGCGCTGGCGCGGGCGGCGTGGGCGGAGGCGCGCTCTTCGGCTGCGGAGCGCGCGCTCCGGGGCTGTCTTGCGCGGGCGGCGAGCAGGGTGCCGCAGGGTGTGGCACCCCTATGTGCGCCCCGCCCCCGGCCACGGCGGGCACAAGCGTGGACGCGAGTGTTGGGCTCGGTGGTGGGCTGGCCGGCGCTGCGCGCGCACCGACGATCCCGACGAGTGCGACAGCGGGCGACGCCTCGGACGCCCTTGGTGGCCTTGGCGGTGCCTTGTCGTTTGGTGGGTTGGGCGGAGGCAGCATGGCGGGCGCGTTTGGCGGCACGGGCGCCAAGCCCGCCGCAAACCCGTTTGGCGGGATGTCCGCCTCGTCCGGCGCGGTGACGGGTGCGGTGGCGCCGACGAGCTTGCAGCCGGCATCCGCGCTGTTCGGAGGCGGCGGCGGCGCATTTGGTGGCGGCGCGCTCGGCACGACCAGCTCGTCGCCCGTGCAACCCCAGCCGTTTGGCGGCGGCCTCTGCGGCGGCATCAGCAGTGCGGTGCCGCTCGCCGCCGGGGCCCCGACGCCCGTGTGCGGCGCGAGCGCGGCGCTGGGCAGCGGCGGCAGCGGTGCGTTTAATTTTGGTGCGCCTTCACCGCTGGGCGGTGCAGGCGTTTCGGCTTCCACCGCGGGCGGAGCCTTTGGTCAGGTCAGCGCGGCAGGGACGACGCCTGGCGGCAGCCTGTTTGGCGCTGGTACGGGCGGCGGCGGCGGCGGACTTTTTGGCGCGCCGCCGCCGGGCGGATGCGGGAGCGCATTGGCGCCATCCCCGTTTGGCATGGCTGCGCCGTCGGCCACGGGCGGCGGCGGTGCTTTTGGCGGCGGCGGCGGCGCGGCGCCCAAGCTCGCGTTCGGCCAACCCTCGCCGCTCGGCGGCGGCGCCGCGCCCGCGCTCGGCGCGGCAGGCGGCTCTCTCTTCGGCGGCTGCGCGGCGGGTGGCGGCAGCGCGTGCGCCTTCGGCCAACCGTCGCCGCTTGGCGGCGGCGGCGGCGGTGCGTGCGCGTTTGGCCAGCCGTCGCCGCTCGGCGGCGCTGCGTGCGGGGCCTTTGGCGCGCCTGCTACACCGGGAGGCGGTGCTTTCGCGCCAAAGCCGGCGGCCGGCGGCGGCGGCGCGTTTGGCGGCGGCGGGCTCGGCGGCGTGGGCGGCGCGTTTGGCGGCGGGATGTTTGGAGGCGCGGCGGCGGGCGCGGCCGGCAGCCCGTCGAGTGGCGGCGCGGTCTTTGGTCAGTCCGGCGCGCTCGGCGGCGGCGCGTCACCAGTCGCTGCCTTCGGTGGCGCGGCCGCGGCGCGGCCGGCGTTTGGCCAACCGGCGCCGCTCGGCGGCGGCGGCTGCGGCTCCGCCTTCGGCTCAGGTCCCGGCGGACCGGCGGCGTTCGCGCAGACGGGCAGCGGCACGCCGTTCGGCCAGCCGGCGAGCGGCGCTCTCGGCTTCGGCGCGCTCGCGAGTGCGGGCGCGGGCGGCGCGTTTGGAGCGCGCGCGCCGTCGTTTGGCGGCGCTGGCATGCCGAGCGCGCCAGCGGGCGGCGCGTTTGGTACCGGTGGTGGCATGTGGGCGCCGCGCGGCTGAGCGCCAGTGCGCGCGCACCGAGCGGAAGACCGCGCGTCAGCGTAAATCCGAACTCAGGGCGACGATGCCAGAAGGTTCAAAAAATATGAGTCGCTACGAGGACGTTTCCTAACAAATAACCAGGACAATCCATTGGCTATCGGTGTCTTCCACATCGGCATGGAAGCCGCCCGTCCTCGATGCAGGTTGTTGCCGCCAAAGGAGGCGGCGGCGTTGTTGGCCACGTTTGCCGACTACTTTGGGCTAGCCGTCCTCAGTCCAACGCTGCCCTACTTCTTGCAGGAGCTCGGCGTCGCCAACATCGCGCTGTGGACGGGCATCATCGTCACGGCTCAGTTTGCGGCCGTCGTACTCGGCAACAACGTGTGGGGCGCGGTGAGCGACCGCTTCGGGCCGCAGCGCGCGATCCAGGCGACGATGGCGGGCGACGCGCTCTTCTTTGGCCTCTCCGCTATCGCCACCCGCCCCTGGTCACTCCTGCTCATCCGATTTCTCGCGGGGCTCTTCTCGCCCCTCGTGCCCGCGCTTGCGTGCGTTTTCGCCGTCCTCACGCCGGCGGAGACGACGACGGGGATCGGCAGGTACGCGCTCAGCCTGCTCCTTGCTTACGTAGTTGGCGCTGCCATCGTTGGCGCGGCGTATGACGAGATCGGCTGGGTCGGCATGTCGCTCGTCACGGCGGCCGTCGCGGTTGTCGCGCTTTGCTACGTGACGTTCGTCCCAGCGCCGGCGGGCGTGCTGATGGGGAAGCGTGGCGAGCCGTCGGGCGTGCGCGCGGCGCTGCTCTCGGCTGAATTCTGCGCGCACGCCGCGACCGCCTTTTTGATGGGCTACGCGATGAACGCGCTGCTCGGCGTCATGGTCGTCGAGCTGAAGGAGTTCTTCGGCTTCACTGTCCGGCAGACGTCCTACGTCTTCTTCGTCCTGCCCGCGGTGCTCGCGCTCTGTTCGCTCTGGCTCGTGCCCATGACGGCACGTTCGCTCGGTCACGAGCGCGCCATCGGCATTGGCAGCCTCATCCTCATCCCGGCGAGCGCGCTCCTTGCATCGCCCGCGGCGCGCGTCTCGCCCTTCGCCACAATCGTCTTCATCCAGCTCGGCGTCGTCGGCCTCTCGTTCCAGCAGAACGCGAATCAGGTGATCGCGCGGCACATTGGCGACAAATATACGATCAACGGCACGGGCGCCGTCGTCGGCGCCGGCCGCACTGCGTGGGCAGCGGGCCAGGCTGTGGGGCCAGCCGTTTCGCTCGCGCTCTACTCGGCAGTTGGCCACTGGGCACCATGGGCGCTCTTCGGCGTCCTGCACGTGGCCGTCGTGCTACTCTACAAGGCGCTGCGAGTGCCGCTCTGGTCGGCGAAGCCGGCGGCGCCCGCCGGCGGCGCGCCGGTCGCACCGTCGCCGAGCGGAGCGCGTGCCGAGGTCGAAGGGGCCGTGGCCAAGCCGCACGGTCTTGGCGGGGCGGGTGCGGGCAGCACTGATGCGACCCGGCCAATCGCCGCTGTCCCCGCGCGCGTGAGCTGAATTTCGACATAGGGGGGGCTGGGGGGGGGGGGGGGGAAGGGCGGCAGGTCTGCCTCCTTGCACGACCTCCAGACTCAGATGGTGAGTGTGCGCTTGACATTGCAGAGGCCGACTCGCGCGTCGAGCATCTGCTGAAGCTTCTCCTGCAGGCCGCTCGAGAGCGCGCGCTCTCGGTGAAGGAGGGTCTCCATCTCGGAGCGGAAGAGCTGGTGGCGCAGCAGCTCCTCCGCGCGCGGTCGCTGCTGCGGCTCGGGCTGCATCATCCAGCGGAGCACGGTCGCGAGCTCGGCCGCGCAGCCGTGCGCGCGCAGTTCGGCGTCGGGCATCTTGCCGTCGCGTATCTCCTGCCATTCGGGTCCACTGCCCGGCAGCGGCCTGCCGAGCGCCATCTCGAGCACCGTTGCGCCGAGCGAATAGATGTCCGCCATCGGCAGGTTTGAAAAATCTTCAAGCAGGAGCTCGCGAGGCAGGTATTTGGAGTCGCCCTCAATGACGTCGTGCGCGTGCTCGTCGAGCTGCGCGAGCCCGAGGTCGCCCAGCTTGTACACGATGTCCTGCACGCCAGAGACGAATATGTTGGCGGGCTGCGCGCGCGCGAACGGGCGCGGCGCAACGGTCAGCTAGGCGCGGCGCGGCGCGAAGCGATGTGACCTCTTTTTGCGGCGCGCACTTTGATATCGAGGTGGCACATGCTGTTCGAGTGGATAAGGGAGAGGCCGCGGAGGCACTGCTCGAGCACGGTCGTGCACAGCTCGGAGGGCAGCGGCCCACGTGCGCGCTCGATCACGTCGCTTAGCGAGTGCAGGCAGAGCTCGGTTTGGATGTAGAGGCGGCCATCGTCCCACCACGCGTTGAAGTAGCGCACGATGTGTGTGCTCTCCTTGCGCGCGGACTGCGAGAAGGAGGAGAGGGCGAAGACCTCGCGCAGCATCCCCTGCCGCTGCGCCTCCGAGCGCATCTGCTTGCGCGTCACCTTGACGGCGTACAGACACCCATCAACGCGCTTCCGACATTTGAACACCGTCCCAAACGACCCCTCGCCGATCTGCGCGAGCTGCTCAAAGTCGTCGACGTAGCGCGAGCCGCTGCCGCACAGCGACTCGGACGGGAACGTGAGCCCGCCGCCGAGCTGCGCGCATAGCGCGCGCGCGCGCGCGTCGGGCGTTGCGGACGCGCGTGAGCGCGCGGCGCGCTCCGGCCGAGTCGAACGCGACGAACGGCTCGAGGCTGACCGCGCGTCGCGTGCGCGCACCCTGCCGCCGACCGCGGGACTCGACGCGTTTTCGTTGCTCCGCGACGGGTCATGTGCGGCCAGCGGGCAGCGCGAGATGACCAGCGCCGGCGAGCGTGGAGGACTCGCGCAGTTGAGCCCCTGCAGCGCGCGAGCGTGCCATGGCCGAGCGTGAGTGTGCGCGACGGCGTCGCGCTTGCCTGCGCCCGAGCGATGAAGCCGCGCGCGGCGCGCCGCGCGATAACGCACCGCGAGCGAGATTGAGCCCGGGTAGGGCACTGGCGACTTTGGCCGGCGGATCGTGAAGCCGTCGCTCCTTGCCCGGTGCGGGGTCGGGATGCACTCGCCCGAGGGCTGAGAGCGCGGGCTGCGCGCGGCGGCGCGCGCGGCGGAGGTGAATCGCACGTGCGCGTAAATGCACGCAGCGACGCGCCGTCGACCACCGGCAGCTGGCGGACGGCGCGGGCCGGCGCGGCTGCGCACCACGAGTCGGGCTCGGTCGAGTTGTCGTCGCACTCGCGCACGGGCGAGAGCGCGAGCGCGCGGCCGTTCGGCTCGAACGAGGCGGGCAAAGAGGGCGCGCGTGACGTCGGCCGCTTCGCGTGGTGCATGCGTTCGGGGCTTGTCGGCGAATCGCAGTCCATCGCCCTCTTTGGCGCGGGGTCTCCCATGGCCGCAGCACAAGGGGCGCTTTGAATGCCCTCTGCGCGCCCACCAGCGTCGCGAAAAATCGGCGCTTGAATTTTGAAGCTCACAAATCACGGGCAAACAAAATAAATTAAATGACGCAGGCCCGACGGAAGCCGGGGTGCATCTCAGACAGGCCCGACGCTTGCCTGTCGGAAACGAGGGCAGCCCGACACCTCAAGGCTGAGGAGCTGCGCGCCGCGAGGAGTTGGGCGAGATGCCGCGGCTGTTGCCCACGCACCCGAAGGCGTACACGTCAATCCAGTATCCTTTTGCCGACCAGCTCAAGAAGTTCGCGCAGGAGCTGCGCATCGGCGGGCTTTTCCATGCGGTGAACCGCCTGCGGCAGATGAACCACCTCCGCGTCGGCCGCCTCGTCGGCGAGGACACCAACGGCAACAAGTACTACGAGAACACGAACGTCGCCTACGGTACGCGCGCTCGCTCACAGCCCCTTCACTCGCGCGCGAGAGCCGCGCGCGGCCCGATGCGGCCGCGAGCCCCGACGCCGACGCGGCGCGCGAGCACGCGCCGTGTTGCGCGGTCGATCTTCGCGTGCGCGCGCAGGTCGGTCTCGCTGGGTCGAGCCTAAGGTTCCGTTGGTCGCGTTCGAGATGGACAAATATTACGACTCGAGCCAGGTGACTCCCGAGTGGCACGGCTGGCTCCACTACATGAGCGACAAGCCCGGTCCAATCGTCAAGGCCGAGTTTGGCCAGACGTGGACGGTGCCGCACAAGCAGAACCCGTCGATCGACCGCAGCATGCACTACACGCCGCCGGGACACTGGAAGAACACGCTCACGCGCGGCCGCATCGGCCCAAAGTACGAGGCGTGGGCGCCGGACGCCGCGGACGCGGCGGCGAGGCTGCCGCTGCGCAACTACTCCGACAACACGCACACGCTCCGGATTGAGTGACGCGGCGGGCACGGCCGCGCGGCGGTCGAGCGGTTGAGCTCGCGTGCCGGGGAGCTCGCGCGCTGGAAATCCGCGCTGGTTCGGAGCGCGTGGTGCTCCGGCCTCCGGCCTCCACGCGCTCGCGACCCAGATTGTCCTCAAGGCCGGACGCACTCGGCATTCTGCAGTGGCGCTGGCTGCATCGCCTCAGGGCATCGGCGGCCGCGGCGCCGCGCCCAGCAGCCCCTCACGAATTGACTGGAGGAAATCTGAGTCTCTCTGACTGTCCATTTTCGACGTGGCAGTCGGAGGCCTTCCGGCGGGGCGCGCCGTTGTTTGAAGCGCCCTTCCGTAGCACGCGCGCGTCGGCCGGAACCCGCGCGCGGCGAGGGGCCGGCGGCGATGTGCGGCATCGTCGCCTTCCTTGGCGCGGATGATGCCGTGCCCTACCTCGTCGGCGGCCTTAAGCGCCTCGAGTACCGCGGGTACGACTCGGCGGGCGTCGCACTCATGACGGGCGTCGGCGCGGCCGCGTCGTTCGAGATCGTCAAGCGCGTTGGCAAGGTGGCCAATTTGGAGGCAGCGATGCCCGCGCCGAACGGCGCGCCGCGCCCGACGCTCGGAATCGCGCACACGCGCTGGGCGACCCATGGCCCGCCCAACGACGAGAATGCGCACCCGCACGTCTCGCGCAACGGCCGCATAGCCGTCGTGCACAACGGCGTCATTGAGAACTTCGCGGCGCTGCGCGAGAGCTTGCTGAGCAAGGGGTACGCGCTCGTGTCGCAGACCGACACCGAGCTCTTCGCCCACCTCCTTGAGGACGTGCAGACCAAGGAGAAGCTGCCGCTTGACGCGGCGGTCCGGCTCGCGCTCACGCAGGTGCAGGGCGCGTTCGGCATCGCCGTCCTCTCGCTCGACGAGCCGGAGGTGCTGATCGCGGCGCGGCGCGGGAGCCCGCTGATGATGGGCATCCGCGACGCGCAGACGCCTGGCGGGCAAGCCGCCTACTTCATCGCGAGCGACGCGAGCGCCGTTGTCGAGCACACGCGCCACGTGATCTACTTCCAAGACTCCGAAATGGTCGTTATCCGGCCTGGCGGGTACGAGATCATGACGCTGGACAACGTGCAGTTGACGCGGTCGGTGGAGCAGCTCGAGCTCTCGCTCGCGCAGATCCAGAAAGGTGCCTATAAGCACTTTATGCTCAAGGAGATTTTGGAGCAGCCTGAGGCGCTGCGCAACACGATGCGCGGCCGGATCCGGCTCGGCGGCGCGTCGCCGCCCGAGATCCGCTTCGGCGGGCTTGAGCCGCTGATGGAGCGGCTGGCGAGCGCGCGCAGGCTCGTCTTCTGCGCGTGCGGCACCTCATGGCACGCTGCGCTCGTCGGCGAGTACTTGATCGAGCAGCTCGCCGGCGTCAACGTGGAGGTGGAGTATGCGTCGGAATTCCGATACCGCAACCCGATACTCGCCCGGACGGACGGCTGCGAGGACATCGTCGTGGTGATCTCGCAGTCGGGCGAGACGGCGGACACGCTCGCCGCCGCGCAGTTTGCGCGCAAGAAGGGCATCCTCGCAATAGGCATCTGTAACGTCGTTGGGTCGTCGATCGCGCGCGAGACGGACGCGGGCATCTATCTGCACGCCGGGCCGGAGATCGGCGTCGCGTCGACCAAGGCGTTCACCGCGCAGATCACGTGCCTGGCGATGCTCGCGCTCAAGCTGGGGCGGTACCGCGGCGCGATCTCCGAGGAGCAGTTCGAAGAGCACGTGACGGCCCTCCTCTCGCTCCCGGCCAAGATGGCGGAGATTTTCGCGCAGTCGGACAAGATCTACGAGATGAGCCGAGTCTACCGGTACGCGCACAACTTCCTCTACCTGGGCAGGGGCTACAACTTCCCCGTCGCGCTCGAGGGCGCGCTCAAGCTCAAGGAGATCTCTTACATCCATGCTGAAGGGTGCGCTGCGCGCCCGCGCTCGCGCGTAGGCGCCGTGTGCGCCGAAAATTGCGCGCTGAGCGCGCGCGCTTGCTGGCGCCCGCGCTGGCAGGTACGCGGCCGCCGAGATGAAGCACGGGCCGATTGCGCTGATCGATCGCTTCATGCCCGTCGTCGTGATCGCGCCCACTTCCGACGCAACGTACGAGAAGCTTCGCTCGAACATCCAAGTGCGCGCGCTTGCGCGAGCCGCCGCGTCCTGGCGGCCACTTGGCGATCGCTCACGCCGCGATCCGCCGCGCCGCGGCGCGCGCGCGCTCGGCTGCTCTGCAGGAGGTGCTCGCGCGCGGCGGCTCGGTTATTGCGATCACCGAGAGCGACAACGACGACCTCGACGCCGAGTGCGAGTACGTGATCAAGATCCCGAAGGTCGCCGACTTCCTCTCGCCGATACTCGCGGTCGTGCCGTTGCAACTGCTCAGCTACCACATTGCAGACATGCGCGGCTGCAATGTGGATCAGCCACGCAACCTCGCAAAGAGCGTAACTGTAGAGTAACGGGCGCGGGCGGGGGCCTCTTTGGACGCACTCTCACGTACATTTTCTTAGACACCGCCCGGCCGCCCGGCCGTGCGAGCGGCCTGCTGCGCGCCGCTCGCCCTTGCAAGGACGCGCGGCTGGCCGCCTGCGCTCGGTGCGCGGACGCGCGCCGGCGAGAGCGGCGCGCGTGCAGCCGTCGCTGATGCCGCGCTGCGCGCCTGCGCGTGCGTCTGCGGCGGCGTCCGCGCTGGCGGCGCTCTCGCGCGCGCGCCGTGTGACGCCATCGTTCGTGGCACGGGCGCGAGCGCGCTGTGCAAAAAATGTGCCGAGCAGAAGGCGACGCTGGCGTCCGACGGCGCGTACACGCTCGCGATCGCCGCGGCATCCGCGCAGCTGCGCTCGGCACTCAGCGCATGCGAGCGCGCCCCGCCCGCACCGCACGCGGAGCTGGGTGCGCCTGAGGCGGCCCGCCGGCAGCAGGCGCCGTGCGCGCTCGTGGCGGCCGCCAGTGCGCTACCGCGCGACCCGCGCTGCAGCTTTGCGCCTGGGAGCGCACGGTTGACGAGCGCGTGCGTGCGCAAGTTGGCCTTGGCCTCAGCCACAAACGGGCCGAGCTCGCTGGAGCCAGCCGCGCGCGGCGTGTGCGTAACGGTCAGCGCAGCCGTTGGAGCCGGTGGTGCGTGGCTCGCGGTTGCGCGCACGTCGCGCGGCATGACGTGCTGCGGCGCCGGCTGCACCGCGCCGGGCGCATGCAGCTCCCTCGCGTGCGCGCACGCAGCGCGTCCGCGCACGTGCGCTCGCGCGGCGGGCGGCGCGGGCCCCGCACACGTGCTCGCGACGTGCGTGCGCGTAACCGCTTCGGACAGCGCACCCGCGCTGGCGCCGCCGCCGTGCGCGGAGAAGGGTGCGGCGCGTGGCGGCGCCTTGTCGCCCGCGCCCGCGCTGCCGCCGCCGCCCTCCGCCGCGCCGGCCGGCGGCGGTGACTGACGCCCAGCGAGCGCGGGCGCGAGCGCTGCGATGTGCGGCTCGAGCGCCTGGACGATCGCGCGCCAGACGTGGTGCGTCGCGGCGTCGAGGCGCTCGTCGTCGAGGTCGGGCGAGAGCGGCGGGATGCCCCACCGCTCAAGCGCGCGCGCCTGCCGCGCCGCGTGCGTCAGCTCGGGTCGCGCGCTCGCCCACGCGCGGTCCTCACGCGTTTCGACGTCGACGGCGAACACATCGTCGACTTTGCCATGAGCGGCTATCAGCTCCTCGCCGGCAGGGTCGAGCTCGGCGGCGACGTCGGCGGCAGTTTCGGCGCATGTGATCTCGCCGCGCTCCGCTCCGTCCTTCGGCGGCTCGGCGAGCGCCAAGCACGAGCCCGTGACTTGCAGGCTGTCACGCGCGGCGAGCGCGCCGGGCGCTTCCATATGATCGAGCGCGTAATGCGCGTCGGCGCCCGCCGCGGAGGGCTGTTTGGAATTGGTGGTGAGGGCGCGAGGGTCAAGGTCAGCGAGCGGCTGCCAGCCGGGCGGCGGCTCGACTCGCGTGCCCACTGCGTGCAGGTGCGGGAACGCGCGCCGCCATCGCGCACACTCGGTGGCGCGCTCGCTCGCGGGCGTCGTGCCATGAGGGATCACGAGGCCCGTGTCGCGATCGATGATGGGCCGGCGGGTTGCGCCGGCGGCAAATGGCGAATGCGCGCGCGCGCGCGCGCGGCCGTCGTCCGCGTTGCGCGCCTCCGCCTCGGCGTCCGCATCCGAGCGGGCGTGCAGCAGCGCGTCGACGTGCGCGAGCTGCGCGGCAAGCGCGCCGCTCGTCCGCTCGAGGTACTCGGCGTCATACTCATCGGCGGCGTCGGAGCGGGGCGAAAGGTCGAAGACCGTTGGCGCGCGCGGTGCGCCGTGCTCCAAACCGCCGCCCACCAGCCCAAAATCGTCGTCGTCGTCTGACGAGTCCCACGCCATCGTGCGAGGGTGGCGACGGCGACGTTTTGCCGCCTCGGACGGACCACGGGGCAGGATGGGGCCGAAGCGGAGTCGGCGTGGCCAGGAGAAGCGGCCGTCGGTGACGCACGTCAAGAAGCAGATGCGCAGCGTGCAGCGCACGCTCAACAGGCCCGAGCTGCCCGCGGAGGCCAAGGCCAAGCACGAGGCGGCGCTCGCGAAGCTCAACGACGACCTGCGCAAGGCCAAGCGCTCGCGGCTGGAGAGCCACCGCGCGACCAAGTACCACAAGGTGAAGTTCTTCGAGCGGCGCAAGTGCGAGCGGCGCATAGGCCAGACGGAGCGCAAGCTCGCCGCCGCGTCCGACCCGGCCGAGCGCGCCGAGCTCGAGCGGCAGCTCGACGCACACCGCCTCGACCTGCAGTACATTCGCTACTTCCCGCCCGAGCACAAGTACCTGTCGCTATATCCGACCGAGGGCGGCGAGAACGACTTTGTCCAAAAGCGCAAGCGCAAGCTGCGCGAGCTCGTTGCAAAGCGCATTGCCGAAGGCAAAGGCCGGACGGATGCGGACGCGGACTCGGACGCAGGTGACGACGACGGCGATGGCGAGCGGCTCGAGGAGGACGACTTCTTCCTTGCGGAGGGGGGCACGTGAGGGCGCCCGCGCGCGCCCGCGCATGAAGTGCGTGGCAGCGTAGGTCGCGGGTCTCGGTCTTGACAAGGCCGGTACAGTACCCCCATGCTGGACTGAGGAGTGTGACTGGGTCCGAACCCAGATGAACCGAAACCTCGGGCGATGTCCAGCGACGCCCTGCTTGCGCTCCCGCGCGAGTGCCTCTCGCACGTGCTGAGCTTCGCCACCGCGGCCGATCTGAATCGCTTTGCGCTCGCGTCAACTTTGGCGCGCGCCGCCGCGTCTGGCGACGAGGTGTGGCGGCCACTCTTTGCGCGACGCGTGTGGCAGCACAAGGGCGTCCGCGCGCTCGCGACGGACTGCGCGGCCGCAGGCCCAGGCGCGCGGCTGTCCGCTCTGCGTGAGCGTTTTGCGGGGCTCGAGCTAGCGCCAACGAGTTGGCGTGCCGCGTACGTTCAGTGCTGCCGCTCCGAGCGCGCCATCGTGCTCGAGATCGGGCCGCGCTCGGTTCGTTTTGGGTTTGCGGGCGACGCCGAGCCGTGCGGCGAAACGGACGAGCGGCGCGGCGTGAGCCTGCGAGCGGCGGGCGAGCTGCAGGCGACCGAGCGCGTGTGCGAGGCCACGGCGCGCGCCCTCGCCGCCCTTGGCGTCCCGCTGCCGCACGCCAGCCTCGCGGTCGTCGCAGAGCGTGACGATTCGAGCGGCGCGCTGAGCGCGCTCGCGCACGAGCTGCTGCGGCGCGGCGTGGCACGCGTGCGCTTCGTCGACGCGGACGTGGCCGCGATGCTCGCGGCGCGCGAGCCCACGGGCATCTCCATTCACATTGGCGCCGAGTCAAGCACCGCCGCCGCGCTCGTCGACGGGCGCCTCGTGCAGATATGCCGCCCGCACGCCGGCGGCGCGATGGTGGGCGCGGCCGCGCGGCAGACGAGCGGCGCGCGCGCCGGCGCTCTGCGGCTGCCCGTGGGCGTGGACACGGCGCTCGACGCGCTGTGCGCCGCGCTCTCCATTTCCGCCGACGCGCACGACGCGCGCGACGAGCTGCGCGTGCGGATGCGTGAGACGCCGTTGTGCTACGTGCGCGCCATCGCGCCCGCGCGCCGGCCTGTCCGGGCGGACGAGCTTGAAATCGGGCGGATGGACGTGGCGTTGAAATCGAGCTCGGCCGTGGTCATCGACCGCGAGCGCTTCGGCTGCCTCGAGCATTGGTTTGGCGCAGGCGGCGCGGGCGAAGCGGACGGCGTGGGCGGAGCAGGCGGCGCGGACGGCGCTGACGGGCTCGTCCAGCTGCTCGGCCGCGCGCTCAAGCAGGTGGGCGACGACGACGCGCCTGCCGTGTTTCGCCGCATCGTGCTACACGGCGAAGGCGCGCGCATTCGCGGCGTCGACCAGCGGCTTGCCAACGAGCTCCGCCATGGCTCGCCTGTGCCAAGCGTCGCGTGCGTCCGTCCGGTTTTCGCGCTCGGTGTGGCGCGTGCACACCTTGCCACGTGGGTGGGCGCGGCAGAGCTCGTGCAGCGCGAGGAGCGGCCGCGAACGCGGACAGGATCCGGATCGCTGCTCTGCGTGTCCGACTCGGCGTGGATCCATGCGAGGCAGCTCGGCGCGCCGAACAGGGCGTGTGGCGCGCCCGACGCCACGGACGCCAAGTAGCGCGCCACGGTCGTGTTCCGATCGGGGGCGTAGGTGGCCGTGCGTGCACCGCGAAGAAGAAGGTGCGCGCGCGCCAAGTCGGGCCTTCCGGCGACCCCCGAGGCCCCGACGGCGGTCAGCGCGCACGATGTGCGTTACGACTCTGAAAGTCGCCCAGTTTTCAACTACTTCAAACTTTCTATTATTCAGCCCCCGCCAGTGCCGGTTCGGCGAGCGTTGGCCAAACCTGACGTTTGCGGGTGGGGGACTTGACTACTTTGACATTCTCACACGATGCGCGAGACGGAGCTGACCAGGGTGGCGGCGACGATCAAATGGGACGCGCTCGCGGGCAGCAGCCGCTCGGCATCGCCTTCGCACGTCGGTACTTTCGTCTCACCGCACGACGCGCAGTCCAGCCGCAAGCGCCAACGTTGCGACGCTGCTCCCGCTTGCGAGGCGCAAATTATGACGCCATCCCGTGCCGTGTTCGGGATTGCGAGCCACGAGCCGGACCTCTGCGGGATCTCGGCGGCGCAGCCGCAGCGCGCATTCCCCTCCGTTCAGTCGGTGCAGTCCGTGCACACGCTGCCAGCGGCGCACGACGACCTGGCGTGCGAGATGCCGCTCTTCACTGAGCTTTGAACGCTCGTGAGGCTCAGCCCTTCAGTCTGTACGTCGCAAAGGGCGGCAGTTCTGGGAATCTGAACTGCGCCGCACTCGCTGTCCACGCGCACCAACCCGCCCGGCGCGCGACGTGCCGGCCCACGAGACGCCAGCAGCGTCCGTCACACGCCCGTCCGCGCTCGCTTACTTGGCAAACGCCTTGGTGCAGCTCGCCATCGTCGTCGACGCCCGGCTGATCGCGTCCGTCATGTAAAAATTGTCAATGCACGACGCAAACGGCGTCTTCGTGTCAAAGTCAAACTTGTCGCTCGCGCGCACCGCGAGCATCGCCTGGCCGGTGCGCGCGCGCGCGCGGACACGGGCGCATGAATGGGCGCGCGCTCTCACGTCAGGGAGCGCCGATGCGCGCAGTGCGTGGGAGCGCGCGTGGCGGACGCGTGGCATGGCTCGCACCTTGGCGATGTCCGGCGAAACGGCGTGGATCGACTCGGTACCGTCCGCCAGCTGCGGCGCGACGGCCGCGAGGCGCTCGCGGATGCCATCGACGCCCGCATACGGCAGCGGCTTGCCCGCGAGCTCGGAGATGGCGCGCAAGATCTTCCAGTCATCGCGCGCCTCGCCGGGCGGCGAGACGGCGCGCGCGGTGCGTTGCGCACGCCCCTCCATGTTGGCGTACGTGCCCACCTTCTCGGTGTAGGCCGAACCCGGTAAGACCACGTCCGCCGTCTCTGCACCCACGTCGCCATGGTGTCCCTGCGTCAAATGAACCGACGGAGCGCGCGCGCGCGCGCGCACGCGAGCGTGGGCGCGACGGCCGCGCGGCGCTCGCGAACGGACCCCCGGAAACGCGCCCCTCTCCGCGTGCAACTTTTCGCGCGCAACAAGCGCGCGCGTGCAAGAGCGCGTGCCTGGTAGACGACAAACGCGTCGGGCGAGAGGCGGTCGAGATCGATCGAGTCGTAACCGAGTAAATACACAAGGCCGAGCGGCTCGGCGATCGCACCATCGGACGCACCCACGCCCGCGGCGGCCGAGCTGGCGAGCGGCGTGAGGCCGAGGTCGAGCGCGCCGACGGCCGCGGCGGTCGGCTGCACGGTCCCAAAGCCGAGCCAGCCGTCCTGGATCAGCGCGGGCACGGACGTGACGAGCTTCTGCACGGCCCACGCGACGCCGCGCGCGTCCGTGCGCTCGTACGCACCCGTCCCGACGAGCACGAGCGGCCGCTGCGCGCCGGCGAGCACCTTGCAAAAGGGATGCGTGCCGTTCGCCAGCTCAAGCAGCTGCGAGACCGAATCGCCGAGATGCTCATACTCGTACGTGAGTGGCACGCGCGGGCCGACACTCGCGACGCGCACGCCGTCGTGGTACACGCGTCGGCGCAGGCGCGCGTTGAGCAGCGGCGCCTCGCGCTTCAGGTCGGTCGAGAGGAGGAGGACGGCGTCGGCCTCCTCGACGCCGGCGATCGTCGAGCCGAGCGTGTACGCCGCGCGGCAGTCGGCGAGTGGGCCGGCGGGCACGTCGCAGTGGATGGCTTCCGAGTCAAAGGCGTTGCACAGGTCCTTGAGCGCGAGCATCGATTCGACGTCGGCGAGCGGGCCGGCGAACGCGCCGATGCGCGCGCCAGGCGTCGCCTTGAACTTCTGCGCGACGAGCGTGAGTGCGTCCTTCCACGTCGCGGGCTGAAGCGGCATCTCTGGATCGGGCCGGATGAGCGGTGTGTCGAGGCGCTGGCGCTTGAGGCCGTCGTACGCGAAGCGTGTCTTGTCCGAGATCCACTCCTCGTTGATATCCTCGTTGAGCCGTGGCAGGATGCGCATCACCTCGCCGCCGCGTGTGTCAACGCGGATGTTTGAGCCGTAACCGTCGAGCACGTCGATCGACTCGACCGAGCGGAGCTCCCATGGGCGCGCGGTGAACGCGTAGGGCTTGGACGTGAGCGCGCCCACCGGGCAGAGGTCGACGATGTTGCCCGAGATCTCCGAATCGAGCATCCGCTCAACGTAGGTCCCAATCTCCATCGCGTTGCCGCGTCCGACCGTTCCGAGCTCGTCGACGCCTGCGACCTGCGCGGCGGCAGCGGCGGCGGCGGCGCGGCGGCGCGGTGCGAGTGCGCGTCGAACGCAGTTCGTCACGCGCTGCGCGCGCATGGCGGGCGAGCAACGCAAGGCTCCGGCCAGGCGCACGAGCGCGCGCGCACCTCGGTAGCAAAGCGCACGCAGCGTGTGCAGTGGATGCAACGCGTCATGACGGTCTTGACGAGGGGGCCGAGGTTCTTGTCCTCGACGCCGCGCCTCGACTCAGTCGTCCTTCCGCGGTCCGAGCCGAAGAAGAGCGACTGGTCCTGCAGGTCGCACTCGCCGCCTTGGTCGCAGATCGGGCAGTCGAGCGGGTGGTTGGCGAGCAGGAATTCCATCACGCCCTCGCGCGCCTTCTTGACGATGGGCGAGTTGGTGAAGACCTTCATGCCAGGCGCGGCGGGCATCGCGCACGCCGCAACGGGCTTAGGCGCCTTCTCGATCTCGACGAGGCACATGCGGCAGTTGCCGGCGACGGAGAGCCGCTCGTGGTAGCAGAAGCGCGGCACCTGGATGCCGACCTGCTCGCACGCCTGGATGAGCGAGCTGCCCTTTTGCACCTGGACTGGGTGGCCGTCGATGATCACCTCAATCGTCTCCGCGTACCGCGGGTCGAGCTCCTGCTTGAAGTCGACGCCGCGCATCGACGGCAGCTCCTTGGGCAGCACTGCAAAGCCCGCCTCGTCCAGCTGGACGACGGCCGACACGGCGGCCGGCTGGCTTGGCTGCGCGGGCTGCACGGCGCTCGAGGCGCGAGCGTCACTCGAGCGCACGCCGCGCGCGCCCTTGTGCAGCAGCTGCAGCGACACGCGGCCCGGCCGAGCCGTAGCCGCGGCCCTCGCCTGGAGGGCGGCCAGCATTGCGCACGACTGGAGCTCGGCGGCCCGCAGCTCAGTCACTGGAAGACACGGTTTCCTCAGTGAGAGTGCTAGCCGTCAGTCGCACCGTTGGCGCTTGTCGGCGTCGGCGTCGGGCGTGCCGTGCTCGCGCTTCACGGCCACGCCGGCTGCGCCCGCAGACGGCACGCCGCCCGACACGTCCCACTTGCTCCGCTTTGGCTTGTGCGCGCGCTCGGCCACGGGCGCAGCCGCGGCGGCCGGCTCTGCGTGCGCCGGCACAAAGGTGACGCGGCCGCTAGCCATGCGCTCTTCGTGCTGTCGCTGCGCGACCTGGCGGCGCGCCTCTTCCAGCGCCTTGTAGTTGAGCTCGGCCGGCAGGTTGTGCGGCTGCCATACGGACGGCGAAAAATTTGTGCCGCGCTGGTCGACGCCAAAGATCTGCACGAGCTTTTCGAGCAGGTCGGGGTTGCGAAAGGTCTTGGCTTCGCGGATGTGCCGGTTGACGGAATACCCCTGCGTCACCTTGCGGTGCAGCGCCTCCACCTTGGCCTGCAGCGCCGGCGAGACCGGCGCGTCGACATCGAGCAGCCGAGCAAAATCGACCGGCGGATGCTGCCCGCTCGCGGTGCGGCCGGCCGGCGTGGCACGCGCAAGAATGGGCTGGTCCTCGAGCGCGGGCGAGCCTGCAGCCGAGTGCGCGGCGCGCGGCGTTTGCTCCGCGCGCGTAAGCCGACGCGCGCGCGCGCTCCGGCGCGAACTCGGCGGAAGCCACACGCCGCGCCGCGCGCGCGCTCGGTCGCGCGCGCACCCGCGGCTTGCGCGCCGTCCGCGTCACCGTCCGAGTCGCTCAAGTAAGCCGTGAGCGCGAGCAGGCTCATCGCTCCGCCACCGCGCGTCCGCCCGCGCTCACGCGCGCGTCGCGTGCTCGCGCGACCTTGAGCCACACCGCGCCGCCCTTGCGATTTTCAAATGGCGCGTTGTGGTCGAAGGCGCCAATTTGGCCTGGCCGGCTCTTATAAGCAAGCCACGGACGACGAGACCGAGCACCTCGAGGGCGCCGCCGCTAAGCGCAACATGGCAACGCCGCGCACGCCGCTGAGCGCAGTGCTCCCGCCGCGCTACCACGGCATGTTCCGCCACGCGACGCTCAACGCCGTGCAGAGCGCCGTCGCCACCGACGTGCTGCGCTCGGACGTCAACCTCGTCGTCGCGTCGCCGACCGCGAGCGGCAAGACGGGCGTCTTCGAACTGGCGCTGGTGCGGATGATCGAGACGGTGCCGAACGGCAAGGCGCTCTTTCTCGCACCGATGAAGAGCATCTGCAGCGAACGTTGCGCCGACTGGACGGCGCGCTTCGCGCCGCACGGCCTCGACGTGATGCTCCTGACGGGCGACACGGACAGTGCCGACGACCAGGGCGCGTGGTCGCCGCTCAAGGTCGTCGAGGGCCTGAGCAAGGCGCGCGTGATCGTCGCAACGACGGAGAAGTGGGACGTGTGGACGCGCACGCACCGCAACGCCGACTCGGTCATCGGCCAGGTGGCGCTCCTCTGCGTCGACGAGGTGCACATGCTCGGCGAGCGGCGCGGGCCGACGATCGAGGCGGTCGTCTCTCGGATGCGCATGATCAGCCGCATCCCCGAACTCGTGGCGATGCCGATCGCAAGGCTGCGTGTGCTTGCGCTCTCGGCAACGATGGCCAACCCGCGCACCCTCTGCGCGTGGCTTGGCGAGGAGCAGACGGTCATCCACAACTTTGACAGCAGCTTTCGGCCGACGCCGCTCTCCGTGACGGTGACCGGCTTCCGCTCGTCCATCCCGGCGCGCTTTGACCAGGACACGCTGCTACCCGCGCTGCCCGGCACGATCCGCGACCACTCCAGCGGGCGCCCGACGCTCGTCTTCTTCTCGACTCGCAAGCTCTCCATCGACGGCGCGCTCAAGCTTGCCAGCTCGGGCGTGCCGAATCGGAGCGTCGAGGCGGCGGCGGCGGCGGCCACTGCTACGTTTCGCGGCTCGGCGCAGCTCGCTCAGCTCCTCCGTTCGGGCGTTGCGTACCACGTGGCGTCGATGAGCGCGGAGGAGCGGCGCGTCATCGAGAACCTCTTCGCCGACGGCCACCTGAGCGTCCTCTGCGCGACGGGCGGGCTCAGCCTCGGCGTCAACCTGCCGGCGCATCTCGTCGTGATCTGCGGCACGACGCGCTGGTACGGCGCGACCGAGGGCTTTGTCGACTATTCGAACTCAGACATCTTGCAGATGGCAGGGCGCGCGGGGCGGCCGCAGTACGACACGGAGGGCAAGTGCGTCGTGCTCACGACCGAGGCGAGCGCCGCCAAGTACACCGACCTGCTCAACGGCGTGCAGCCCATCTGCTCGCACATGCACGAGCATTTATGCGAGCACCTCAACGCGGAGATCAACACCGCGTCGTACATGATATCGGCGGAGGTCGCGCTTGGCTTCGTCAAGAGCACGTTCCTCTACAAGTGCGTCCTCGACGCGAGCCTGCGGCACAACTTTCGCCTCCCGCGCGACGCCACTCAGCAGCAGCTCGACGCGGAAGTGTCGCGCCTTTGCCTGCTGGAGCTCGGCAAGCTGCACGCGGCGGGGCTCATCCGTCTCGGCAATGCGGGGGCAACGATCGAGCCACTGCCAGCCGGACGGATCATGGCGCATTACTCGGTGCGCTTCCAGTCGATGGCACTGATCACCGCCCAGCTCACGCCGCACATGTCCGTCGAGCAGCTCCTCGGCCTGCTCTCGCGCTGCGCCGAGCTGCAGGACTCACTTCGCCGGTCGGAGCGCAAGCCGCTCTACGAGCTCAACAAGGGCGTGCGCTACCCGTGCCTCGACGCGAAGCTGCAGGTCGCAAAGGTGGGCGACAGCGTGCTCAAGACCAACGTGCTCCTGCAAGTCGCATGCGGCGGCGAGGTGCGCGACGGCGAGCTGCTCGCCGCGATGGGCCGCGCCGCCAAGGAGGGGCAGCGGCTGCTCGTGTGCATCGGCGAGCTCGCGCGCGAGCGCGGCCACTTCGAGACGCTCCTCCACGCGCACACGCTCGCGCGTTGCCTCGCGCGCGGCGCGGGCTGGGGTGACGCGCCAAGCAAGCTGCTCACGCAGCTGCCCGGCATCGGCGACGTGCTCGCCGATCGGCTCGTCGCGGTGGGCATCACGTCGATCAAGGGCGTCGCGCGCGCGCGCGCATCGCAGCTCGAGTGCAGCTGCTTCAAGTCGGCGCCGTTCGGCGCCGAGCTCGCGAACAAGGCGCGCCGGATCCCCGAGCTCAGCGTGTGGGTGCGCCGCGACAATGACGTCACGGTCGCCGCGCCCAACGCGGACGCGGCCGGCCGCCTCTCTGTGGGCGCGACGTGCGTGCGCCCGCCGAGCGTGTTTGACGCGCGCAGCGCCGACGCCAAGTTCACGCTGCTCGTCGGCGACGCCGTCGGCTCAAGCCTCTTCCTGTGCAAACCTTTCAAGCTGCACGAGCTCGAGCAGAGCGTCTCCTTCTGCCTCCCCCCGCGCGCCGTCTCTGCGCCCGGCGGCGCGCTGCGCATCTGCCTGCTGCACGAGCACTACGTCGGCATCGACGTTGAGGCGCGCGTGCGCATGCCGCTCGACGCGCGCGGGGGCGAACCGATCGAGCTTGCGCTGCAGCCGATTGCGGCGCCGCCGTGCCCACCTCCACCGCCCACGCCGCAGCGCAAGCCAGCCGCCAAGCCGCGCGCGCAGCCGCACGCGCCGGAGCAGGTCGCGCAGCATGCGCAGCGTGAGCAGCCGCCGCCGCCGCCGCCGCTCACGCCGCGCAAGCGCGAGCGCGGCGCGGACGGCGGGGCGTCGACGCTTAGCGCGCAGCGCCGCATGTCGAGCGTCGCCGCCAACGGCGCGCGGCCGCCCGTCGGCGATGCGAGCGCGGTCGCAGGACGCGCGCTGCGCCCGGCAACTGCGCCTGAACAGTTTGCGACGCCCGGAGGCGCTGCGCCGCGATCCGACCCGCGCGCGCGCAAGCGTGGCGTGCTGCACGATGCGCCGGGCCCTTCTCCGGCCTCGCGCGCGCCGTGCGACGCGAGCAACGACGCACTGGACGCCTTCTTTGACCAATTCAAGCATGCGGACGAGGTCGACACGCCGCCATCCAAGGCCCAGCGCGCGAGCAGGCTCGAGCCGCCACGCGACCTGCGCGATGCACCGCGCCTGCTCGGCGGGCTAGCGCAGCGGGCGTCGTTTGGTGGCAGCAGCGCAAGTGACCTCATCGCGCAGCTGCGCTCGACGATCCGCGCGCGCGCGCTGCTGCCACCAAATGCGCCGCTCAGCGCCCTGCCGCTCAATGTCGCGCCGCCGCACGTCGCGCCGCCGCACGTCGCGCCGCCGCACGTCGCGCCGCCGCACGCCGCGCCGTCGCACGCCGCCCCGCCGCACGTCACCCCACTCAGCGCGGCGGCGCACGAGCACGTGTGCGACAATTTGCCTGCGTGCGGCCAAGTGGACGCCGTCGCCGCTTGCGCGCGAGGCGCCCTCGACGCGCCCCGCGCCCTCGACAAGGTCAAGATGCCGGCCAGCGCCGTTGCGCCCGACGTCGAGCTGCGCGCGCGTGCTGACGGCGTTCGGCCAAACTGGCCAAGCGGCGCCAAGGTGGTGCGTCGTGGAGCCTTCTGGTCGCGCATGTAAGTCGCGCCCTCGCCGCCAAGCGGATGCCAGTGCCGACGCGCGCGCCGCGCCGCGGCACGCCGCGCGTCGCTCCCTTGTGAGTGTGGAAAAGCTGTGAGCGCGTATGCTTCCCCCAAAACCAATTCAGTGTTATGCCCCAACCTGTCAGATTCTCAAGCAATAATTTGTCCTCAAGCTTGCCGCTTCAACCAAGACGTCAAGGAAACGCTGATGCCCACGGTAGCACAGCTGAAGGTCGCGGCCGGAGTGCTCGGCGGCGGCGAGCGGCCGCTCGCGAGCGATGGTAAGGCGGTGTGGGCTGCGCACGTGCTCGCAACCCTCGAAAGCGCAAGCCGTGACGCCCTAAAGCAGGCTGGCGCAGAGCTGGGCATCACGGACGCCCGCGCGCACGGGAACGCCAATGCGGCCGCTACGTGGCGCTCAGCGATCGCGGAAGCCGTCGCACCTCACGCGGTGGATGCCGGCAGGACTTCGACGCCACCCAACCCCGCGCTTCCTGCCGCCACGCAGCCGCGCTCGCCGCCCGACGACCTCGCGACGCTCACGCTCAACGAGCTTAAGGAGCGCGCGCGCCGGCTCGGGATCGATGACCCGCTCGGCCATAAGGGCCACAAGGAGACGTGGCGTGCGGCGATCGAAGGCCACCCGGCGTTTGGGCCTTCCAGCGCCTCCACGTCCGCCGCGAGCGCCTCGTCGCCCGCCCCAACAGCAGCGCCCGCTCGTGATCTGAGCGCGCCGCCTCTCGAAGATGGCGGCGTCGCGCTGCTCATCGGTGCGTCGCAGGACCCCATCAACCTGGCCGGCGTCTCGCGCAAAGAGCTGACGGGCATCGATTTCCGCGCGCGTTATGTCCCGCGCCGCGCGAGCGCGCTCGCCAGCCGCGGCTCGAACGCGCTGCCCGACGTGCTGCGCGACGTGCAGACGATGAAGCGTTTCTTCGAGGCGCGCGAGCTACCCGGCGTGCACGTGCACACCTCGTTTGTCGGGAAGGACGAGTCGGGAGCGCTGACGCGCGTCGCCTTTCGCAGCAAGCTCAACCGGATGCTCGCGACCGCCGGCAAACGCGTCTTCATCCTGTACTTTGCCGGCCATGGATCGGGCGACGCAGCGCACCGCGGCGCGCTCGTCGTGGAGGACGGGGTCATCACCTTTGAGGACCTGCTCGAGTGCTGGGAGGCAAAGCCAATCGGTGCGCGCCGGAGCCAATATTTTATCGTCATCGCCGACTCGTGCCACAGCGGCGCGCTCCGGGACAGCCTCGCCAAGCTCGACAAGGCCCGCAAGGATGTGCTCAACATGGCGGTGCAGGCCGCGTGCGGCGCGGACGAGCTGAGCGCTGGAGGCGTGTTCACCGAGACGTTCACGGGCAAGCAGCGCACGCCTGCCGTCCATTTTGAGTGGCAAAAGATTTTCGAGGACCAGCGGCCGACATGCTCGGAGTGCGGCGCCTTTTTCACCGAAAGCTGCCGGCAATGCCGCCGAATCCACCGCGACATGGGCTACCCGCGCTCAAAAGAGGACGTGCAGCACCCCGCCTTCTTCTGCACGTGGAAGTGCGAGCAGACGGGGCCGCCCGCCGTGCCGGTCTCGTCCGCGGCACTCCGCTTCTTCAAGCGCGATCGCACGGCCCCTCGCGGCGCCAAACCTTGAGGACTTTCAATTTTGGGCGTGCACGTGGCGCTGTCTACACTGTCTAGGAGCCATGAGATACTACTAACGGCGCTTACGTCAGGACAGCGGGGTCAGCACCAGCTGCGGGGGAATCGAGTAGCCACCAATGTCGTCGAGCCATGAGATCACGCCTCGTCGTCGTGACTCAAAATTATTCAGTCATCAAGTTGGACGGACGAAAATGTCGCGAGACGGCGTCGAGGACGCGCTCCTTCGTCTCCCGGGCGGCGCGAACGTGTCACTGCGCGCCGGCACTCGACTGCGTCTCGGGCGCGAGCACGCATCGGGGGACGAGCGCGCGTTCGTCTCGCGCGAGCAGCTGGAGGTGTGGGCCGACGAGTCCTGGGCCGTGCTCCGAGGCACGGTGCTCGGGAAGAACCCGTCGGTGATCACGGGCGCAGACGGGCTCGCACGCCTTCCCGCCGCGCGTCGCGGCGACGAGTTCGAGCTGCGGCCGGGCGAGTCCATCGGTCTTCTCGCCGCGCGCCAGCCCGTCGCCTTTTTACTCGGGCGCGCGGCGGCCGCGCCGCCCTCACCGGTCGCGTGTGACTCGCCGCGCGAGGGCGAGTCGACGCCAAAGCGCGCCAAGTCGGCCGCAGCGTCGCCGTACGTGTCCATGGCACCGCTCGTGCGCGCGTACACGCCGCATGCGAAGCCCGAACGGTTCGAGGGCCTCGACGCCCTTGTGTGCCTCACGCGCGACCCGAGCGAAGCGCTTCGGTCCGGCCGCGCGTACCACTTTGACGAGCGCGTGCTCGTCGCGTACGACGCGTACGCCAAAGCGCGTGTGCACCTGCTGCTGCTGCCGCTCGGTGCAGAGCTACGCGGCGTACGCGCGCCTTGCGACCTGCGCTCCGAGCATGTGCACGCCATGCGCGAGCTCGTCGACTGCGCGCGTTGGCTTGAGCGATCGATGCGCGCGAGCGGCGCGCTGCCGGACGTCCGGCTGCTCATCGGCCTGCACCGTGTGCCTTCGATGAACCATCTGCACGTGCACTTTCTGAGCGCCGACCTTGACTCGGATGCGCTCAAGACGAAGCGCCACTGGCTTTCGTTCAACAGCACCTTCTTTCTGCCCCTCGAGCAGTGTGTGGACGAGCTCGAGCGCTGCGGCGCGGCTGACGTGCCTCGCGCGCAGCTCGGGACGGTCGAGGCGCTGCTCAAGGGCGAGATGGCCTGTGCCGTGTGCGCGCACTCGGCCGGCGGCTCGGCTGTGCGCCTGTCCAATATGGCTGACGTGAAGCGGCACGTGGCTTCGGCCGAGCACCGACGTGCGTGCCGGCTGGCGCCCGCCGGATGATCTCAGGGGCCGGCGACCGACGGCTGGCGCCCGCCGTTTGGGTGCTTGTCTCTCAGCCGTCGCCTGCGTGGCGGTGCCCCCCCCCCCCCCCCCCACGAGTCGCCAACGGTCACCTTTCGCGCTCCCTCTGATAGCCAGCCTCGTCCTCCGCGGCTTCCCCCTCGATCGATTCCCAGTACGCGTCCAGCTCCTCGAGCGTGCGCGCGATGTGCTCCGCAGAGAGCGGGCGGCCATCGCGACGGCGCACGCCGGGGCACTCGCGCTTGACCTCCTCCCAGCTCTCCTCTGTCGCCACGTTCTCGCGCCACAGCGGGTACGTCGAACACTGCATCGGCCGAGCGTCGTACACGCGGCACTTGCGCCCGGCGCCAAGCAGGGCGCAGTCCAAGCCGTGCTTTGACGGCACCTCCTTGAGCGACCATGCCCGTTTCGCTTTAATCGTGCCCTGCGTCGAGGCGCGGTGGGCGTACGTTTCGTAGAACGCGCCCGTGGACAACCCGAGCTTCGCCGCCATCCGCGCGGCCTCGTTGCGGGAGAAGAGCACGAGCCCAGACTCGCCCGAGCAGCAGCCGCCGCACGCGGTGCACGAGAATGTGAGCGCGGGCGCGCCCTCGTCGGCGTACCACGGCGTGCCCGCGGTGCACGACACGGCGGTCGGAGGGGCGCATAGGCGGCTCGAGAGTCGCAGGGAGAAGAGCGCGTTCATCACGCGCAGCCGCGCTGGCAGCATCGCGCTCCGGCCAAGCGCGCCCGGCCGGCGTGAGGAAATCGCCGGCGAAGCAGGAGAAAAAGGGGAAGGGGAAAATCTTTCTCAAGGAGAGCCGAGCGCGTGGCGACCCGCAAGCCCGACAATGCCGCCGAAGAAGGGCAAGACGATCGACAGCCTCAGCGGCCCGCACCCGCGCGCGGTCGTTCGCTTCCGTCCGGCGGATTGGTCGCCGGTCCTGATCGCCTCCGGCCTCAGCGCCGAGCCGTACACGCTTCACTACTTTGCCATTCGCGGGTGCGCGCGCCGCGCGCGATCTGCGTGTCGCTCAGCCCCGCCGGCCGATCGCCCCGCCATCGCGCGCGCCGACGCGCCCGCGCATCGTGCGCTCCGACCCGCGCGCATACGTCCCGCCTGCCCCCATCGGCCACCGCGCGCATACGTCCCGCCTGCCCCCATCGGCCACCGCCAGGCTCGGCGAGCTGCCCCGCCTGATGCTCGAGCTGGCGCAGATGCCGTACGACAGCGTGCTTTACTGGGACACCAAGGAGTTCAAGGCGGCGGCGCCGTTCGGGCAGATGCCGCTCTTCATGGGCGGCGACCTTGAAGACGCCGACCAGGTCCTCTGCCAGTCTTCCTCCATCGTGCGCTACATCGCCAAGGAGGCCAACCTTGACGGGTCGGAGCAGGGCGCCGTCGGCGAGTCGCGCGCCGACATGGTCTTCGAGTGCTCCAAGGACCTCGGCTCGAACAAGAACGCGATCCACACGCAGACCGACGCCGACAAGGAGAAGTTTCACGGCATGCTCACCAAGGCCTCCGAGCTCCTCGACGAGTACGAGGGGCCCTTCTTTTCGGGGATGGCTGCAACGTACGGCGATGTGGGGATGTTCCACTCCCTCTCGACTGTCGAGGAGCTCAAGCCTGGCTACCTCAAGGCCAATGGCTTCGAGGTGCGTCGCGGCGGTCTGCCGCGCCGAGTGCTTGGCGCTGCGCGCAGCGCGCTGCGGCGAGGCACTGCGGGCGCGCGCGTGCGCCCCGAGCGCCGTCTGCAACTGGCGGCGCGCGCGCCACGCTTTGAGCCCAACGCGAGCTTGTGCGCGGCCGTCGCACGCGCGCCGCCCGGATCCTTCGCGCTGCATGCGTCTGCCCGGATCCAGGACCTTTCCGCATTCGTGACCATGTTCGCCGAGCTGCCGCCGATCGCTGCCTACCTCGCGTCGTCGCGCCGCATGCCGCTCACCAACAACGAGGTGGGCGACGTGCCGTGGGCGGCGGACGGGTACAAGTACAAGACGCCGCTCAACGCGGAGCTCTACGCCGAGGAGTACGTCGAGACGACCTACCAGCTCCGCGGCGACGGTGACGACGACGACGATGACGACGATGACGAGATGGCCGGCGAGGACGACGACGATGACGAGGCGCAGGAGGGGGAGGAGGAGGAGGAGGTGGAGACGGTGAACAGGGAGCGTCCGGCCAAGAAAAGCCGCAAGTAGGCACGCCGGGAGGACGCGTGCCCTGTTTCCACGACGACAGAGCTCTGACGCGAGGTGCGACCAGTCAGCTTCACGATGCCTGGCGAGCAGTTACACCATTCTCTCAGGCACGGCCGCTCCGTCCGACCCTCGCAGCCAACTCACAGCCGTCGCCACAGAAGACGTGGCACGGCCGTTGCCTGTGCGCCGAGCGTTCGCCAGCGCGCGCGCAACGGTCAAACACGGTGCTGTGAACGCGCTGGCACGCCCGCGCCGTGAGCATGCTCACGCCGTCGCCATGGCCTCGTCCGTGTCGGGCACCGCCGTATCAGGCACGCCGGCGAGCACGTCGGCGTCGGCGGCGGCCATTGCGGCTGCGGCGGGCGTTGCGGTGGCGTTGGCGCCGGCGCTCTTCCAGTACGAGTCCATCTCGCCATCGAGCGCGTCCTTGTCAGGCAGAGGCGCCGGCTCCGCCTTGGCGCGGCCGCCGCGCGGCGCCGCCTCACCGCTCGCCTTCCCCTTGCCCTTGCCGCGCCCTCGCCCGCCAGCGGCGGCGGCGTTCTCCGTCTCCATCGGCGCGGCGCCAGCGCCGGCCTTCTTCTTCGACTTGCCGGCCTGCACAAAGTTAACGGCGGGCTGGCCCGTGCGCGCGGCCATCTGCTTCGCGTGCCGGTTAGCGCCCTGCGCGGTCGCGGTGGCTTGCCTGCGCTTGCCCACGCCCGTCGCGGGGGCCGGCGCGGCCCCTCGCCCAACCTTGGAGATCTGCGAGAAGCGCTCGCTGAGCGTCATCGCCTTCTTGGCGGTAGCCACTGGCCGCGCCGCCGTCACCACGCGCGGGCGGCCCACGCCGCCGCCGCCGCCGCCGCCGCCGCCGACCGCCGTGTTCTTGCGCCGCGGAGGCATTGCTCCTCCCCCACAAGTCGATCGGGCCGCTGCGACCCTCGCCCGGAGTCTCTGGACTCCTTTCTCGCGCCCTCGCCATTTTTGAACGGACCGCGGGGCGATGCTGGCGCTGCCGCCACGGCCGGTGCTCGCGAGCCGGAGCGCTGGGCAAGCGCTCGGCGCGGACAGCGAGCAGGGGACGTGGGCGGCGCTGCACGATTCGGCCGAGCTGAGGCCGCTACGCCGGCCGGCCGATCGTAGCGAGCGCGCGCGCGGCGCAGCCTCGCGCATCCAGCGCGCATTCCGCGCGACGCTCGCGCGCGCGCGCGCCGCTCCGGCGGTGCGTGGCGCGAAAGGGGCTGCGCTGAACACGTCATCGGCCGCCGGTAGCTTCGATTCGCCGCCGTTCGAGCTGCAGACGCGCTTTGCTCGACGACGGCCTGTTGGCCAGCCAGTCGAGATGTCGCACGACTCGCTCGCGCTCCTGCCTCCCGCATCGACCGCGTCCGACGCGGCCAAGCGCGCTCCGCCCGGCGCGGGGTTGGACGAGCTCGTCATTCGTTCCAGCAGCCCCGCGCTCGAGCGTGCGCGCGCCTACGGCCTGCAGCCCTGCGTTGCGGCTTCGCAGCTTTCGCCCGTCGTAGGCGCGGAGCGCACGGCCGCGGGCGGCGCCACGGGTGTGGGCACGTCTTTCGGCACGCCGCCGTCTGCAATGCGCGCACAGCTGCGCAGCCCGAGCGCGGGTGGCACTAAGCACCTAGGCGCGTGGCCTGCTTCCGACTCCACGCGCGCGACAGCGCCGCCGAGCCCCGCACGCGCCGCGGACGCTGAGCCGGCCGCCTCCGCCTCGCCGCGCCGGCGCGCGCCGGGCATGCAGGCTCGCCCGCCGCCGCCGCCGCCGCTTCGCGCCGTGCACGGCTCGGAGGAGAAGCTGCAGAGCATCCTCGCCTTCCTCGACGTTGCCGAGACCAACGCCGCGCTCGTCGCGCCGCGCGCGTGCGCGGGCGGCGAGCGCGGGAGCGCGGCCGGTGGAGCGCGCGCCCGCTCGCCCGGCGCGGACGTGCGAGCTCGCGCGGGCGCGGGCGCGCGGCTGCTCGGCGCCGAGCTCGGCGGCACGCCGACGGCGTGCGAGCCTGCGTACGGCGGCGCGCACGGCGGCACGACGGCGTCCGAGCTCTACTCCGGCGTCAAGGCAAAGATGGCGTCGCTCAAGCAGCAGCTCGCAGACGAGAGTACTAGAGCCGCTCAACTCGAGCTCGAGCTCGCGGCGGCGCGCGCCGAGAGCGCGCGGCGAGTGGCCGAGGCGGAGGGTGCAGCGGCGAGCCGCGTCGAGGCGGCGAAGGGCGAGCATGAGCTCGCCATCGCGCGCCACCTCGGCTTCATCGATCGCCTCCTTGCGGATAAGACGGAGCTCGCACGGCAGGTCGAGGCGCTCAATGCGCAGTCGAGCGCGCTCGAGACCAAGTTTGAGGCGCGGCTGCGCGCGCGAGACGAGGCCGCGTCGCGCGAGGTGCGTCGGCGCGCCGAGGCACTCGCCGTCTCGGACAGGGCCAAGCGTGAGCAGTGGATGGCCGCGAAAGCCAAGGAGATCAAGGAGCTGACGATTCGCGGCCTCGAGCCCGACATCCAGGCGCGCGCCGCAGGCGCGCGGCCGGCCGTGAGCCGCGCGTGGCGCGCGCTGCGGGCATCGGCAGGCGCGCGCGCTCGCGGAAAGCCGCGTCTGACCTCGCGCCGTGCACGCGCGCGCACGCTCGTGCGCCGCCCGCCGCGCCGCCCCGCCACGCCGCGCTGCGCAGCGCCTCATCGAGAAACACCGGGAGGAGGTTCGCACGCTGTCGGAGGCGACGCGCGCTGGGGTCGCGCAGGCCGTCGCCGACGAGCGCGCTGCGTGCGCGCGAGAGCTCAAGGGCGCGAGCGCGCGCGCGGACGAGGCGGTCGAGAAGGCGGTCACGCGCGAGCGGATCGCTGGAAGCGAGGCCGTCGAGCGCGTGCGCGCCGAGGCGGACGCGGCGGCGCGCGCGGCGCGCAAGTCGACGCTGTCAGAGCTCGAGGAAGTGCGCGAGCTTGCGGAGGCGGCGAGGCGGCGCGAGGCGGCGCGCCACGAGGCGGAGCTGCGCGAGCTGCGCGCCGCGGCCGACGCGCAGATCGCGGACGCGCGCGCGGCCGCGGCCGCCGGCCGGCAGGGCGCGAGCGAGGCGCTGCATGCCGAGCGCGCGCAGCTGAAGCGCGAGCTCGAGGCCGAGCAGGCCGAGTGGATTCAGACGCAGCGCGCAGCGCTCGCCGCCGAGGCCGCACGCAAGGAGCAGCAGCTCGTCGCGGCCGCGGCCGCGCGGCGAGACGAGGAGGTGAGCCGCGTGATCGCAAAGCTGTCGGAGGAGATGGCGCGCACAAAGCGTGAGCTCGAGGCCGCCGCGCACCGCCGCGCCGACGAGCTGACTGCGGCCGCGACGCGCGACGCGCACGCGTCGAGGCAAGAGGCCGCCGACGCGAGCGCGCGCGCCGAGCAGGCCAACTACATGTACGAGCAGCTGCGCGCGCAGCTCGACCGCACGACCGCCGCCGCCGCGGAGAACGCGTCGGAGCGCGAGCGGCTACGCGCCGAGCGTGGCGAGGCGGTGCGCGCGCGCGCGCGCGCGCAGGCCTACGAATCACACTCACGGGACTCACACACTCTCATACACTCATGCGCGCGCGCGCCGTTTCGTCTGGTCGCACGATGGCAGGAGCGCGCCGCGCAGGCCGAGGTCGACGCGCTCGCGCGCGCTGCGGCCGAAGCGCGCCGCGATGCACAAGCGGTGCGCGCGCAGCTCGAGCAGCGCACGGCGGCCGCGCACGCGGAGAAGGCCCTCCTTTCCGAGCAGCTCGCCGAGCTGCACGCCGCGCACTCGGGCGCCGACCAGTCGCACGCGGCCGAGCTCGCGGAGCTCCGCGCGCAGCACGAGGGCGAGCTCGCGCGGATCGAGCAAAGGTGCGAGCCGCGTCACGCCGTGCGTCGCGCGCTTCCACGCCATCCGCGTGGCGCGCGGACGTGGGCCCCCGCCCAACCTCGCGCGTTCGACCATGCTGCTCTGCGCGCAGGGTTGTGGGCGCGATCTCGCGCAAGGACGAGATGATCGCGCAGCTCACTGCCAGGCTCAACGACGTCGAGCGCATGTTGGAGTAGCAGCTGTTGTAGGGGGGTGGGGGAACAACTTCCCAGGGCCCTGAGCCCCTGACCGGCCGATTTTGAGTAGAATTCGGGCCCGAATGGCGCGGCGGACAGAGCGCCCAACCCAGGGAAGGGCGGGAAGGACAAGGCGCGTCGATTCCACGAACGCATTGGCGTGCAGTGGCACCGTGCGCGCCCGCGTGATGCCGGCACGCCCGAGGGGGTAAGACTCCGCGTGTGAAGATTCTTCGCCAACACTGTTGGGGGGGAGGGGAAGGGGGGGGGGGGGGGGGGGGGGGGGGGGGGGGGTGAGGGATCACGAGCAGCGCGCTGCAGCTGCACGCACTCTCAAGTGTTGCCCATGGGGAGGCCTGCACGGCCACAAAGCAGTCACCGCCCTACCCATGCGATCGCCCGACCGAAAGGGACGGCAAATGTACGGTGTTCGCGACATAGGCGCATGCGCGCTGCGCACGTGCCAACGCCCGCGCGCGCGCGAACCGCGCGCTCGCCGGCGTCCCCACGTACCGCAGATGGCTGCGACCCGCAAAGCGCCGCTTACGCGCGCGAGGAAAGATGGAGCCAACTGGCTGTCCAATTGCCTGCGCATTGTCGCTCTCCTGCTCGCGCGCGGCGAGGAGCTGGGAGAGGCAGGCGTGCTCAGCTTCCGCACGCGAAGGATGGATGGGCAACGCCGTTCGCATTGGCTTTCAAGGGGCGCGACGATCGCTCGTCGCGAGCCAGCGGCGCGCAGAGCACGCCACACTCTCGTGATCGGCGGATCCGCGGCCGGTCCTTGGAATGTGGGGCGTGAAAACGGAAGCGTCACACGGCACGACGAAGCCGGCCCGCCCTAGTACGCCCGAGAACGGCAGGTTTGGCCGCAAAGCGCGTGGCGCAGGCGCAGAGCGAAAAGAGCGCGCGCACGTGAGCGCGCACCCGAAGCCACTCTTGAGCTTGGACCAAATCTCTGGAGAGACATGGCTGCCGCAGCAGGCTTGTGGGCTTGTGGCCAGACTCAATCACCAAAGACAACAAAGCACACGAGTCACGACCTGGCGGCTGGCATGAGGCTAGGCCGCTACAGCGTGGTCGCGCCCGCAGATCCCGATCTGAGAATGTGCCGCCGGCGCCCCTTCTGGCGCCTGCCGGGGCCCCGCGGCAAACCCCCCGCGGCGCGCGCCGCCCGCCGGCGCGCCTAGTTCATTGCGCCGTTGGAGCGGCTCTTGTCGCGCCGCACGACGCCCATCGACTCCTCGACGATCTTGCGCGTGCGGATGCCGTACGCGGCGGTGATCTTCTCGAAGACCTCGAGATCGTCCTCAATCAAGAACTTGAGGAGCTTGCGCCGGTGGTTGGCAAGCTTGACCAGCCCGCGCTCAGTCGCCTTGTCCTTCTTGTTGCGGGCCTGATGCTCGGTCAGGTATTTGATCCGCTCGCTCAGACGCGCAATCTGAACCTGCGCGCGCGCGGGGCCGCGCGCATCGGAGCGGCGGCGGCAGCGGCGGCGGCAAAGGTGTCGGCACGAGCCGCACTGCGCGCGGGCTACGACGGGCGTGACGGCGCGCCCGACGGGCGGGTGCCGCGGGCGCGCGCCAAACCTGCGTGGAGCCAACATCGTTCTCGTGCACGCGCCACTGCTCGAGGGCGGCCTGCATGGCCTGCTTATTCACGTATGGGCGAACCGGCGCCATGTCGACCTTCTCATCGATCATCGGCCCCGCGAGCTCTGCGATCGTCGCAGTCCAATCCTCGCCCTCCGCGATCTCCTCCTGCGTCAGGCCGAGCGCAACCATCGTGTCCGACATGGCGATGGGGCGCGAGCGAGCGACCACCTGTGCGGCAGCAGGGCGCGCGTGACGAGGGCGCACGAGGTGCGTCAGCTCGTGGCGTGCGGGCCGACGGCCACTGAGCGTACCGCGCGAGCCGGACTGGAACGCCCCGCGGCCTGCGCCGCGCACCCCCGGGCGCGGCGTGCAGGCGAAGCTCGCACGACGGCGCGCGCGGGCGCGCGCCACCGTGCACGCGCCGCCAGGCGACGCACCGGCCGCGAGGCGGGTGCCCCGCCCATCGTGTAGGCGCTGCACGCCTGCGCGACGAGAAGGCACGCTGCACTCCTCCACATGGCGACCTGATGAACGTTCACGTCGCAGAGAAGGGCCCAACCCTCCCTTTTCGAAAAAAGCGCGCCGTCAGCCCCGGACCGGCCGCCCCGGAGCGGCCCTTTCCGCGCTTCGGCCGTTGGCCGCAGCAATGGCGAGCGCCGCCCAAAGCGCGGAGGACGACGAGCCGCGGGGCTCGTCGGACGACGGCGAGGGCGACGTGGACGAGGGCATTGAGGACACGCCGTCAGATCAGACGAGCCCACCTGCGCGTTCGCTGGCCGCCACGGCCCCGTCGAGGGTGCCGATAAGCCTGAAGCCGCTCGCGCAGAACTGGTCGGTCGGCGCGCACTCGTCCGAGGTGTTCTGCGTGCGCTTCTCGTCGGATAGCACGCTCGTCGCCGCCGGGCTTGGGAGCGGGGTGGTACGCGTTTACCAGGCGCAGACAGGGCGTCTCTCTTACCAGCTCACCACGTCGGACAAAGGCCTGCCGTCGACGGCGATGCGGTTCCGGCCAGCGAGCGCGTCCACCAAGACGCGGAACGTGCTGCTCACGGCGAACGCAGACGGGTGCATCCAGCACTGGCATGTGACGTCGGGCAAATGCCTGCACACCATCGTCGAGCCCGACAACCAGGTCTTCGCCATCGACTACAAGGCGGACGGCTCCAAATTTGCCACCGCAGGCAAGGACTACACTGTCCGCATCTACGACGAGGCGACCAAAACAAAGGTCGCCGACCTCTCGTCCGGCTTCGGCAAGAAGCATGCAGGTGCGCCGCGCCGCGGGCGGCGGTGCAGCGGGCGCGGCGCAGCGGATTGCTCCTCCCTTCCCCACCCCCACCCCCCACCCCCCCATTTTCAAAAAGGGCCGCCCGGCGACGCTTGCACGGCGCAAGCGGCCGGCCGACCCACGGCTGGATGGTTCGCGCGCCGCGCGCCGTACGCCGTGCGTGGCGCGCGCAGGTCATTCCAACCGGGTCTTCTCGCTGCGCTTTCACCCGACGGACGAGCACATGCTCCTCTCCGCCGGCTGGGACAACACGATTCAAATGTGGGACCTGCGCACCGAGGGATCCGTTCGGTCCATTTTCGGGCCGCACATCTGTGGCGACTCGGTCGACATCTCGGGCAACGACATCGTCTCGGGCTCGTGGCGGCCGACGGAGCAGCTGCAGCTGTGGGATTATCGCTCTGGCGAGCTGATTGCGAATGTGCCGTGGCTGGACTCGAGCGAGCCGTGCCTCCTCTACGCGGCGCAGTTCAGCGCGTCCGGCAAGCACATCGCGGCGGGCGGCTCGGGCGCTAACGAGGTGCGCCTCTTCTCGCGCTCGAGCCTCGAACCGGTGGGCGTGGTCAACCTCAGCAAAGGCGTTTACGGCGTCGACTTCTCCACAGACTCGCGCGCGCTCGCGATCGCGGCAGGCGACCTATCCGTGCGCGTCGTCGCCGTGCCGGCGTAGCGCTCGTGCGGGCGATGCGCTCCGGCCGCGGCCGACCGGCGATGAGCCGATGAGCGGGCCGCCACGTCTCTCCCAATCTCCCCGTCGCCGAGTCAGGCGTCCAATGAGCGGGCCGCTTGAGTGAGACGGGGAGGGTGGGAGAGACGTGTTCCGTCAAACGGCTGCTCGACAGCTCGAGCAGCCGCTTCCGCTGACGGAACACGTGAGCAGCACAGGGTTCTGTCTCCTGAGTCACCAAGTCAGGCCGCCTGAGTGTGCGGCTACCACGTGGGGACTGGGGAGCGATGCCGCACCGGCTCGTGCGATTAGCCGTGATGGCGTGCCTGCTCGGGGCGGTCACGCCGTCACCCAAGGGCGACGGTGGCCACGCAGCGCGCTCAGACGGGAAGCGCACGGCGCCCTCATCCCCGCGCAAGCGAGAAGGCGCGTCGCATCCGACTGTGCCGAGGAGCAGGCTGCACGCGACGACGCAGCCGGTGGCCGCGACGCCGTCGCGCCCGTCAGTGCAGAGCGGCCGTGCAAAGGCGGAGGCGGGCGCCGGCGCGGGTGCGAAGGCCAAGGCGGCCTCGTTGGGCGCGCCGACTGAGGACGCTGACCTCTCGTCGAGCGAGAGGGCCGCGCTTATCGGCGGGCTGCTGCTCGCTCCGGCTGGTATCGGCGGCTTCCTCCTCGGCTGCTCGCTTGGCGGCGGCGGCGTGCTGCTCTACGAGAAGGTGAGCAAAGGGGTGCAGGACGCGCTAAGCGAGTTCAAGGCCAAGCACCAGCATGAGATCGAGGGCGGCTTCCGCTCCTTCGAGCAGTACGCGCAGCTGACGGAGATCACCGTCAAGGCGCCGTCCGAGGAGCTCGCGCTTGCCTACAAGGCGCGGCTGACGGACGTGCTCTCGCAGCCGCACAACCGGCGGTGCTTCGACTGCTCGCACTGCGAGGACGAGATGGCCGTGTGGGCGTCGATCAATCTCGGCGTCTTCGTCTGCGAGCGCTGCGCGGGTATGCATCGCGCGCTGGGCACTCACAAGTCGCGGATCAAATCCGCGTACGCCGATGTCTGGACGGTGGAGATGATCGAGGTGCGGCGCGCGCCCGCTGGCCCGTTGGCAGGAGGGGGGAAGGGATGGCCGGACGTCCCGCGCGGCGTCTGTGTGCGCCATTCTACCGCGCCGCCGACTGCACGCGCACGAGCGGCGGCTCGTCACGCGTCACGCGTCACGCTCATGCGCGTCACCGTCACACCGTCACACATGCCTCGCGGCGACCGCTGCCCCGCTCGCGCGCGCGCGCGACGGCGCCTCCCCCCGCCCGCACCCATGCCATGCGCAGCGCATGGAGGCGCTGGGCAACGAGCGAGCGCGCGAGCTGTACGGCGAAGCCGGCCGCGTGCGCGTCTCCAAAGACGTTGACGCAGAAGTGCTTGAGGTGCACGTGCGCGACAAGTACAGCAAGATCAAGCCGGCGCCCGGCCCGCTGCCGAGCGCCTCGGGCAAGCTTTACCGCTGTGAGCCGGTCGCGGGCGAGGCGGCAACCGCAGACGCGGGCGCCCAGGCCGCGCCCGTTGCCGCGGCAGCGCGCGCGAGCGCGCGGCAGCCCGCGCTCGCATCCGCATCGGCGGCAGCTTCGTCGCTCAGGCCCAGGCCGCCGAAGACGGCGGCCGCGCGTACCGATTTACCAGCCTCTGCCAGATCGAAGCGCAGCAAAACGATGGCTGCCACGGGCTCAAAGGCAAGCGCGAGCGCGTGCCGCGACAGCGCATCGGCGTAACGGTTGCAAAACGCCGCAAAGCGCGCGCGAGCGCCGCGCGGAGACCTTTGCGACTGATGGTCTATCGCCGCCGCGCGGCTCGCGTGCGCCGGCGCAGGCAAAGGCGAGCAAGCTGGGAGGCGCCGAGGGTCCGCTCGCGAAGAAGCCCAAGCCAAAGACGCCGTCGTCGTCGCCGTCGCCGAGCGCGGCGAGGTGAGGCGCGGTCGAGCCTTGAAAGGTGGGGGGGGGGGAGGGGGGGCCCGCCGGGGGGGGGGGGGGGGGGGGAGGGGGATTTTGTAGTTTGAAGTACCCATACCGCCTCGGATGAGCGAAGGCAGCTCATGGCGCGGTGCGACAGGCTTCTGCCGCCAGTTGTGGCGACCGCGCCGTCATCGTCCGCGCTGCTCCCCTGCGGTCATTTGACCCATAAGTGGCGCGGTCCGGGCTGGTCCGGCCAGTGTAAGGCTGAGAGTACGACCCGGGTCGTACAATCAAGGGTTAAAAGCCAGGCAATGAGCGCTCGAGGGGTCGGAGCGATGCTTAGGACGAGCCTAGGACCGAGACCCCCCTCCTGACCGGCCGATTTTGAGTAGAATTCGGGGTCGAGCGGGCGCGGCGGACGGAGGGCCCGAGCCGGGCCGACGGAGGTACCGACCCCGGAATGCGGGCGACCGGAAGGGCTTGGGTGATTGACGCAGAGTAGAATAGAATGGCGGATTCCGGGGGGGATCGCAACTGGCATCGCGCAAGCTGAGGCCCTCTGACTGACCGGACCGCGCCGAGTGCGCGTGCACCCCGTGGAGGGCGCGGCCAGTCGGACACTCTTCGCGACTGAGCTCGCCGCGGCATACCGTGCGCTGCGCCGGCGCGCTACTTGCCGTTGGCCGAGCTGCGGGTGTCGCGCACGGCCGTGCTGCGCAGCCAGCGCCTCGATGCGCCGGTGGCCGGAACCAGCGCCTCGACAGCATGTTGGCTCACTTGGGCTCGGTGCGCGGTGCGCGGCTCTGCCGGCGCGGGCGCGGGCGCGGGCGCGGGCGCGGGCGCGACGCTTCGGACTCGCTGCCCGGCTCTGCCTGTGCGGGCGCGATGCACTCGGACTCGATGCCCGGCTCTGCCTTCGTGGGCGCGGTCGCGGGCACGGGCGCGCCCTCGACCCCGTCGCGGTTGAAGACATCGAACTCGACGCACACGCCGTGGTCCTTGAAGTCGGTGGCCTCGCTGTCGTTCGCGTAAGCCTCGGGCGAACTCGCAACGAGCGACGACATCTCGGCGTGGAGCCAGCACATCTCATGCTGCACCGCGTGATCAGGTTCTTGAGCGCTCCGTTGAAAGAGTCACTCTCACGGAGGCGCTCGCTGCATTACACCAGATAGCCATCGAGCTTGTGAGCGTGCTCGTGCGCCCGTGCGAGGTCCTTGGAGAGCGCGTCGGCGCGCGCGCACATGCCGTCGCATGATTTGGCCGGTGTCATGCTGTGCTTCCAAGGCCTGGTGCTCGGCGTTGAGCGTGTCGTGATCCACGCGAACGAGCTGCAACCAGCTGCAGCAGCCGCGCGACGCCGCTGTCGCCGACGATGCGCTGGAGCATGTGGCCCATGAGGTGCGCGCGGCACGTGGCGAGCGCGACGTTCTTGCGCAGCAGCGCGAGGATCCGGGCGCCGCGGACGAGCCGGCCCATGCACTTGAGCGCGTAGATTCGGCCGCACATGCACGCGCCGACGACCGAGTCGGCGGGCCCGCCGTCGAGCCAAAAGTTGGCCTCGGCCGCATCGCGGCGGCGGGCGACGCGCTGAAGGATGCGCACGCGGTAGTGCCGGTCGACGAGCAGCTCGTCGCCGAAGATCTCGTCGGGCAGCAGCTCGGAGACGTTCTGGGGGTACATGTTGTGCGAGCGAGCACGCGACGAGATCTCGTCGGGCGTGCCGTCCGTTCGTTCAGAGCAGAGCGCGTCGGACCGGCAGACAGACGATGCAGCGCGCGAAGGCACCTGCAGCGCGCGGCGTGGCCTCGCGTGCCGTCACGAAGCCGCCTGCGCGCACTGCGGAGGCGGCGAGCGCGACGAGGGCGGGCGCGGACGAGGTGCTGAGCGGCGTCACGTACGCGCCCTCGCCCGCCGAGCTCGACGCCGCGGCGCTGACGATGCGCGCGGCATACCACACCGACCGCCTCTGAGACGATGCGCGGCGCCTGCGGAGGACTGGTCCGTTGGCGCGCAAACCGTGGGCGAAAGGGCGCGAAGCCAACGGCCGTCCGCGCACGTTCAAACGCGCGCATACGGGTGGCTTCCTCCCACCTTCGGCGCCGCTTTTCAAAAGGGTGTAGGGTGTAGGGTGTCGGATGCAAAACAAGCCCTCCCCACATTTGGGCCCGACGTCATTCCTTCTTCGAAGCCGTGACGTTACTCACATACGAGTACTTTTACTTAGTGTAGGATGGATCTATTCTCTAAGTATTTACATAGTGTAGGGTGTAGGATAAGTACGGTTATGAAAGTCCCATGGGGGGAGAAGGAATGACGCTGTGACGGAAGAAGGAGTGACGTCGGGCCCAAATGTGGGGAGGGCTTGTTTTGCATCCTACACCCTACACCCTACACCCTTTTAGAAAGCGGCGGCGCCTCGGAGCATGGCGGCTCGACAGCATGGCGCCTCGACAGCATGGCGTCGTCCAGCGTCACGCCGCGTCGTGGTCCTGCCGCTCCTCCGTGGCGCACGGATGGCGCTCCTCCGTGACGCAGCCGAACGACGCCGCGGCGTCACGGCCCGGGCGCAGTCGCCATCCTGGACGCCACGGATGGCGAACCGGTCGACGAGATCCGGCACGAGGACGTCTGCGCCATCGCCACGCAGCTCGACTGCGTCTACACGGGGCTCACGGGCTCGATGTTTGGCACCAAGTGGAACGTGTGCGGGGTCATGCTCCCGAAGCGCGCCGAGCAGCGGCCGCAGCCCGGCTCGGACGCCTTCGCCTCGTACAGCGTGGCCGCCTGGGCCGACACGTTCGACTCCACGGGGCTGTACGTGCCCGACGAGCGCGAGCGCGCGGCGGCGCTCGCGGCGGTGGCCGGTCTGCGCACGGCGCGCGCGCCGGCCGGGCCGGGCGGGCGCGAGCTCGCGCGCGCGCAGGGCTACGATCGCGCCGAGCAGGCTGCGAGCGCGGCGGCGGCGCGCGCGGCGATGGCCGAGACCGGCCAGCAGCGCGCGCTCCACGGCGCGGTCGTCGACTCGGCGCTGCGCGGCGTGGGCGACCGGCTGCACTTTTGCGACGCGCCGGGCGGCACGGGCAAGACGTTCGTCGAGCGCGCCATCATCGCCGCCGTGCGCGCGGATGGGCACGCGGTCGTCGTGTGCGCGTCCTCGGGCGTCGCCGCCACGCTGCTGCCCGACGGCCGCACCTTCCACTCGACCTTCAAGGTGCCCGTCGGCGCCGACTCGGACGGGCAAGCCGTTCAATGGCGTGCCGCGCTCCGAGCGCGGGCGCTCCGTGGCCGCCGCGGCGAATGATCGTGGGGGACGAGGCGCCGATGCAGAAGCGGGGCCGCCTCGACTCGCTCGATCGGTGTTTGCGCGACGTGACGGGCGTCGACGAGCGCTTCGGCGGCAAGACGTTGCTGCTCGCCGGCGACTTTTGCCAGTGCTTGCCGGTGGTGCGGCGCGGCTCGCGCGCGCAGATCGTGCGCTCCTGCCTCGAGTACTCGGCATCGTGGCAGCACGATCGGCCGTACGCCTTGGTCGAGAACTCTCGCGCCTCGAACGCGGCGCGCGACACGGGCGACGCGCTCGGCGCGGGCGAGTGGGCGAAGCTGCCGCGCAGCCTCGGCGACGGCGCCTTTCCCGCGGCGGTGCCGCCTGCGGGGGCCATGCCCGGCGCATTCCCGCTCGATCCCGTGCAGCTGCCCGAGGCGTCTCGGCCTACCCGGCGGAGCTCGTAGCCACTCGCCTCCTCTCGCTCGGCGAGGGGCTGTGCAGCGGCACGCGGCTGGTCGTGCGCGGCGTGCGCGCCGGCGGCCGGCTGCTCGAGTGCGCGCGACCCGGCGCGGCCGCCGGGCGCGACAGCACCGTGCTCATCGCGCGCATCGACCACCACTCGCCCGACGAGGGCACGTTCGCGTTTGCATGGCTGCACCGCCAGTTCCCGGTGCGGCCGGCGTAACAAGGCGCAGGGTCAAGCGCTCGGGTGCGCGGGCGTGTGGCTCGCCGAGCCGTGCTTCACGCACGGCCAGCTCTACGTGGCCGCTTCGCGCGTCGGGCACGCGTCGCGCATCCGCTTTGCGCTTGGCCCGGACCATGTGACGCGCACCGTCGTCTTCAAAGAGGTGCTCCGCGCGGTCAGCGGTGGCGAGGCGGCGGCGGCGGCGGCGGCGTTCGCCGCGGCCGCCGTCGCCGCCGCGCGCGAATGCGCGGCGGCGGCGCGCGGTGGCGGCGGGCGCGGCGGGCGCGGCTCGGACGGCGCGCGCGGCGCCGGCGGCGGGCGGCGCGCTGGCGGCGGGCGCGACGCCGGCGCGCGGTGCTGCCCAGCACCCGCCGGCGCGACGCCCGTCGCGCCGCTCGCGGCCGACGCGCAGCCGGCGGGTGCTCGCCAACACCGCGCGCCGCGCGACTGGCCCGCGTACCTGCGCGCCCTTCTAGGGCGCGCAGGGGCCTCAAGCCGGCGCGCTGCCCGCCGCCGCGTGGGTCGCCGCCGCGCGCGTGCCGTCGGCGCTGCCGCCGTCCGGCGTCGCGCTCGCGCCGCTGCCGCAACCGCAGCCGCCGCCGCCGCCGCCGCCTGCCGGCAAGCTGGGCAAGCGCGCAGCGGCGGCGACGGCGGTGCGTGGCCCGGCGAGCAAGCGGTAGCGGTGCCGCCGAGCCGGGGGCGGGCTCCGTGGGCGACGCGGCTTGGCCCGCCACTCGCACCACTCGCGCCGGGCGCGCACAACGCGCCGTGGTCCGCTGCGCGGCCGGGCGAAAATGCGGTCCTGGCTGCGGGGCGGATCCGACACGCCGTGGCCGTACAGCGCGTTCGGCATGGATTTGTTACTCATGCCATGGCGTCGCGCCACGATGACGCCCGTGGCCCCGGCGGCCAGCCTCGCGCCGCTACGCCGTGTCGTCGCGGCCGGCGCACACAGCGAACTGTGTGTCCGCGGCACATGCCCGGCTGCTCGCGCGCTGCAAGCTTGCCGAACTGCTCGCGCTGGAATGGCGCGCTGCGGGCGTGCCCGCGCACCGCGCGTGTGCCATGCGCGTTCCGGGAGCGCCGCGCCGCGCGCCGAAGCGGCGCGCGGCGCACGTGCGGCCTCGGGCCGAAGAGGGGCCGGCGCGACCGGCCGCGAGGCGGGCGCAGACGCTCGGCGTGCCGGTCGATGCGTCGTCCAAATCCGCGTCGGGCGGGTGCGCGCCTGGGCCGGCGCTGCGTGCAGTCGGCGGGGCCCGGCCACGCGCTCGGGCGTAACGTTCGCGCCTGTTCGGCCGAGGCGCACTCGCCGTCCCCTCGCGCCGGCAACGTGCGTGCGGGCCAGCACGCAGGCAGCGTACGATGCCACGGCAGCGGCGAGCGCGTCCCCGCCGGTGTGCCGCTCGGCGCCCCGTCACGCGCAACGTGCGCGCCGCCCGCTGCATGCGCACGCATACGCGCGCTGGCAGCGTGCGCACAATTGCCCGGGCAAGATCGTCCCGCGCTCGCGCCGCCGACGCATCATTCCATGTGTCCGTTTCGGCATCTGCCACCATCCACCAGCCCTCGAAAGCCGGCTTGCGCGTGGGCGCCCGTCCGGTGCGAGAAGCGGCTCGCGTCCTCGCGCGGGGCGCCTCCGCGCCAGGCGCCCGGCGCGCGCTCGTCTTGCCGCGCCACCACGCTGATCTGCGCCCAACCCTCGCTCGCCAATTCCCCCGTCGTCCCTGCTGCGCAGCCCGCAACAGCGCGCGCATGGCGCGCGCACGGCGCAGCGCCTTGAGCAAGTTTTACGTCGTCGGTCGGCAGCCTGTGGAAGACGCGTTTGACGGCCCGATGTGGCCGGTGAGAGTGCCCGGCGTGCCGCGTGGTGAGCGCCTGCACGGCTTGCCGGGCTCGGCGCGCGCCCAGCCAGCCTCCCTCCACCCCGCCGCAAACCGTGCGTGCGCACCCCGCACACCCGGCGCTGCGCGGCGCGGCGCAGGCGCGAAGAACGAGGGCAACGCGTGCTACACGACGTCCTTATGCAATCGCTCTTCGCCCTGAACGTGCTCCGTGCGATGCTTCGCTCCGCTTCGCGCCGTGCCAACAGCGTCGAGAGGGCGCGTTTTCGGGACTTTGGCACGCTGATCGAGGACACCAAGGCGCCGACACGGCTGTGTCTTGTGTCCGTCATCGACGTCATCTCGGGCCGTGGCGCGCGAAGGACGCCGCAGGATGCCGCTGAGTTCTTCCGGTTGCTACTCGGCCGAGTGCCCGGGCTCGCTGCGGCCTTCGGAGCCGACACACGCGTCGGGCCAGTGCTCGAGCAGATCGCCGTGCCTTCAGAGTCCGGCGAGGGCATCGCCGTACTCGTCAGCGTCGGCGGCGATGCGGCGCGCGCGCTTGCACACGCTCTGGGGTGCGCCGCTGGGCCGCCGCGGGATCGCCACACGAACGCGGGCCACTCGGGCGTGCTCACGCCAGCCAGCATCGCTGTCGAGGCGCCGCGCACGACGCGCGGCAATGGCCCGCAGTGCAAGAACAACCGCGCGCTCGTGTGCGCGCCGCGGCTGCTACTCGGCGGGCGCGACCACCTCCTCGTCGCCGGCGTGGTGCACGTGGGCGAGGGGCCGATGAGCGGGCACCTTGTCGCCATCGTGCTCCGCAACGAGGCTTGGCTTCCGTGCGACGACTACAACGTGCGGCGGCGCGCACGGTCGCTCGGTGGCGCGACCGGCGGTCGAGCGCAGCCGCAACCGCCCCGTCCTCCCGCGCGGCACGCGCGCGTGGCCTGAAAGCTCGCGCGCGCGCCTGCCGCACGCACGCGCGTTGCCCGCGCAGATCTACAACGTGCCTGAGTCCGACGCGCTGGCGTGGGCAAGTGGTGCGAGCATGCTCGTTCACAGCCGGCTCGACGTGGAGCCGTTGGACCCGGCGCCGGGCTCAGCGTCACCGCCGTCGGCCGCATCGCCTGCGTGGCCGAGCTTGGAGCCCGACGCGCCGACCTTGCCGGCAGCCTGGCCGCGGGTGCGGCAGATGGCAGCGGTGCCAACAGATGCGACGATCGGCATCGCGGAGACGGCTGCAGACATCTCTACGGCGGCGATCGGCCCAGCTGCGCGCGAGGCCCGCCAAGTTGTCTCCGTGACGCGCGCATTGCCAACAGCGGTGAGTGCGTCCTCGTCTCCGGCGGCCGCTGTGCCCCCCCCCCCCCCCCCCCCCCCCCCCCCACACACCACTCTCCCTACCTCCTTCCTCCTTTCGCACCTCGCACGCGCACGCCGTCCGCTGCCCGCTGTCCGCGGCCCAAATTGCCTTGCGGAAGCCGAGCAGGCAGAGCCCTGCTTGGATGGCTCCAGCGCGCATCTTGTGGATGGCGACGCTGTGGGCGAGCACGGACGCTTAAATGTGACGAGTGGCGCGCACGTGCACGTGCGCTAACTGGACGTCGAGCGTGTGCGCCTTGTCCGCACGTGTGCACTTACGTGCGTCTGCGGCGATCTGCCCGGCGTAGTAGTCCGCGCGCGCGGGAACCGCGTCGGCAGTAGGAGCAGGATAACGTACTTGCGCCTGACGAGGACGGCGAGAAGTGCGGCTTTTCGCTCGGGGCCTACCATGCCGCCGAGGTTGGCGCTGGCGCGCGTGAGGCAGTCGGAGCGCGCTGGGCCCGGGTTGAAGGCCTCACCCCAGGGGACGGGAGGATTCAAGGCGCCGAGCCGCTGCGGGTGCGGCGGGAGGCCCCGGGCGGGTGTGCTAATGCGGCTCGATGGCCGCCTGCCGGGGGGGGGGGGGGGGGGGGGGGGGGGGGGCGTTGGGCCGCCCGCGGAAACGGAGGTGAGCGTGTGGGAGCGGCGCGCGTCGGCGCGCGCGTCTGGCGTGCAGCACGGATAAGTCTTGTGTGGACTTCGCGGGGCGGATCCCGGTGCAGGGATTGCCGACGTAGGCCGCGAGCGCGAGCAGGGCGGGGATGAAGACGGATGATGGGGTTGGGGCCAAGGCCGCCGCACCCGCAGCTATCACGGTGGCAGCGACCGCCACGGTCAGTGCGAGGCTCGCGTGGCCGCTGCGCGGGCAGCTCGCCCGCCAGGTCCAGGAGGGCCGGCCTGCGGCCTCAGTGCCCAGCGTTGGGCATGTCAGCGTCTGCGTCTGCGGGCCCGCCACTGCGATGGCGCTTTGAGCCTGGCGCACCAAAACGCAATCGGTCCGCCGATCGGGGGGGGGGGGGGGGGGGGGGGGGGGGGGCGAGGCGTGCGGGCTTGGGGTGGGCTCCGGGTGCCGGCGCTGTGCCAGCGGCGGGCTTGGTTGACGCCGTCTCGCCGGGGCCCTTGCGCCTTGCGGCGCGAGCGTCGCGGAGGGGCGTCAGCTGCGCTGGCTCCGCGTCGGCGGTGGCGTGGGGCAGGCTCTTGTGGAGGGCGGAGCGCTCGCGCACGAGTCGGTTGCCAAGGCGGGCTGTCTGCGTGCCGTTGGGCTGCGCTTGGGCAGGTAGGACCTGCGGCCTCGGGGGCGGGCGCGTTTTCGTGTTGGGCCAGGCGGCAGCGCGCACCGGCCGTGTTCGCGGCCGGCAGGCGGACGTCCGCAGCGGGGCGGAGAATGCGGGCGAAGCGCCTGCATGAACGCGGTTCGCACCTGGCGGCCAGGCGATCACGAACCGTTGGGTCGCCCGGCTGTTTGGTGGAGCCGAGGGCAGCAAGGATAGCAAGCTTGGCCGCCTCATCGGTGACGAGCGGCACTGTTGCCCAGCTCTGTACCTCGAAGCCCTGGATGTGCAGGCGTCGGGGAAGTTCCCGGCAGCGTCGCCTGCGTCCGTCGAGAGGCGGACCGAACTCGCGCCCGTGCCCCCGTTGGCGACACCGAGCTCTCGCTCGTTCACACCGGCCCGCCGACGCGGGCGCGTGGTGCGCGCGCGTTGGGTGCGTGTCTGCCTCGAGCAGCGTGCCCAGTCGCAGTGTGGGCGCGTGTCCGTCTGCCTCAAAACGCCACGTGGAGGGGAAGGCGCGGGGCGGGCTCGCCGAGGAGGTGCCGCCGCTCGCTGCCACCCGGCGCGGGCTCGGGGCAGCCGTCTTCGGGTGCCGCGCTCTTCGCGCCATGCACGAACGTTCCGCCGCGCTCGCAGCGCGCGAGCGCACACACAGAGCGCGCGGCGACCCCGGCGGGGGCAGTGCGTCCCGGTGGCACTCGCGGGCGCGCGCCTGGCCTGGGCGCAGCTTGGCGCGTTGCCGCCCGCGCAGCGAGCCGCCCGCGCGCCTCGCCGCGCGCGCGCTTCGTCGCACGCGTGCGCCCTGCATGCACGCGCACAGCGCGCGGCGGCTCGGCGCAGTGCAAGGCAGAGCGTGCTGCAACGGTTGCGAGGGCGCGCACGCGCGGCGCGGCGCGCCCCTGTGTGGTCGCCTGCGCGCGGCGCGTGGTCCGGACGCAGCTCGGTGGCGTGATGCCGTTCGTGCAACACAGTGCGCGTGAGAGCCGCACGTGCACACCTGCAGTGCAACGCGGCATTGCGCGCGTTGCGTGCGCGGAGCGCGGCTGGATGTGCCTGAGGTCGCGCAGCATGCCGCGCGCCGCGCGCTGTGCGGCGCAGCGAGTCGGCCATGCCCCTGGTCCTCGTCTCCGGGGGGGGGGGGGGGGGGGGTTTGGTGGTGGTGGCAACCAGGATCCGCCAGCGCGTGGTGGGCGCCGTCCAACTCCCAACCAGGATGTGCCCCGTTCTTCCCCGACACTCTCCGTCCAAACCCGCCGCCCAGCCTGCCGCCGCACCCGCCGCCAACGCCGCCGCGCACCCATCCGCCGAGCTCACCGCGCGCGCGCTCGCGCTCACGCTGCGCGACGAGGCTGCGCAGGCCGGCGCGCGGCCGTGCAGAGCAGCGCAGGCCGGCGCGCGGCCGCGCGCGCGCGCTCACGTTGCGGCCGCGCAGCGAGCTTTCGCCGCGTCGCAGCCCCTCCGAGCAGCCACGATGCACGCCCCCGGAGGACGTTGGCCGCGCTCGGAGGCCGCGCTCGGGCGCGCAAAGAGAGGCGGCGCGGGCAAACGAGTAGGCTCGGCGCGCTGGCGGGTCCTGGTTGTGGGAGAGCGGGGCATTCTCCAGGGCATCATGTAAATTCTCCCAAGTATCATCCGGGCCGCCATCCGGACACTGACGTGCCCACAGTCTGCAGATGGAGGACTCCGTGAAGGACGCTTTGCCCGGCGGGCGGGGCGGCTCGGACAGTTTCTCGCTGGCCCTCAGCACCATTCTGTCGCCGGGAGATACCCACCCCCACGTGGTCCCATCCACTTGCCTCATCGCCCTGCTGCGTTACGCGGATTTCGGCACGAGCAGGGTTAGGGTGGGCGACACGGGGTGCTCGCAGCATGCGCTCAAGGTGGCGCTGCGCAACCTGGGCAAAGCATGCGCGGATGCGGACCGGTTTGGGCAGGTGCTCGTGGTCGTGCTACCGTTCTGCCTCCGCGCGTCCAGCGGCCTCGCGCACTGGACGGCGGCGTACCTGCTCCTCGCGCCGCCCGCGCAGCGCGGCGCGCCGCCCGGCGCCGCGCTCGCCCTGCTCGCCGATTCGCGCACCTTGGGCAACGGCGAATCGGCGTACGCCACGGCGGCCGGCGTGCTCATCAAGAAGCTTGCGCAGCGCATCGGCAGAACAGCGCCGCCCATCGATGCCTTCAAGGCGCCCCCGCAGAGTGGGGCCGCGTGTTGCTTCGCCGCGGCAACAGTCGCGGCCGAGGTCGCGGCGAGCGCATCGACGCTCTACGGCCGCCGCGCGAATGTCCTTGTCGAGATCAAGAAGGCTTTGGACGCGCGCCTCGCGCGCCTCACGACGGCCGCGTACGAGGAGACCCGCGCGCGCACGCTCCGCGCCGCCATCGGCGCTCTGCTCGGCGACCGCGCCAGGCGCTTCGGCCCGTTCACCCGCGAGGCCGCGCGGCTCGCCGAGGCCGCGCGGCTCGCCGAGGCGTGCGATGCCAGTGTCGGCGGATCCGCGCCCGACGGGCTGCTGCAGGCCGTCGAGGCGGCGCTGCGCGCGCCCGACGACCGCATCGCACGCACGGCCGCGCTCGACGCGCTCACGGGCGCTGCAGGCCGCGCGCTGTCGACGGCGGCCAGGCCGCGCGGCGCGGCGGCGCCAAGGCCGCCGTCGCGAGCGCCACCGCCGCGTGCGCCGCAGCGGCGCGCCGCCTCGGCGTGGGGGCCCCGACCATTCAGCCTCCTCGGCGGGGGCGAGGGCGACGGGGACGATGGCGACGCCACCACCGCTGACGACGGGGAGGGCGCGGAGGACGGGGACGACGACCTCGCGGGCGCGGCGGCTGCGGCGGTGGCGACGGGCACGGCGGCGACGAGCGCGGTGGCGGCGGGCGCGGCGCCAACCTCGCCGGCGGCGGCGGACGGCGGTGGCTCGGCGCCGCTCGAACGCCGCTGCGTCTACACTGCGCCTGATGAGGGCGACGCGGACGCGCGCGTGTACGACGCCAAGGACCCCGAGCAGCTAAAAGCGGGTAGGGCGCGGCTGCGGGCGAACAGCGGGCGCGCGCCCGCCGTGGTCGACACGCTTTTCGCGCACGCGACGGGCACGATCGTCACGCGGCAGCGCACGGAGGGCGTGACCGGCGCGGGCATGCACCACCTCGCCGCCCCGACGCAGGGCGCGGGGTACGGTACCGTCGTGCGGGCCGAGCTGGGCGAGCCCGGCTTCGCGGGGACGACACGGCACATGACGTCGGGCGTGGAGAACCAGCCGCGCGCGGTACGAGCGGCCGCGCGCGCGTACGCGCACGACGGCTGGGGCGGCGTGTACAATGCGCACGAGGACTTTGCCGCCTTCGAGGGCTTGCCGCGGCTCGCCGCGCCCGAATCGCTCGCGGCCATCGCCGGCGGGTCGGCGGACGCGGTGTTCTGCTGGCGGTCCGGCCGGTCCGTCAACGGCGAGGTGACGACGGTTCACTTCAATGGCGACCGCGCCGCCGCCATCGACCACGCACGGGCGCTGCGCGTCAGGCCCGATTGGCGCTCGCAGCCCAGGATCTACGAGGCGGCGTGCGGCGCGGAGGGCACGGTGCTGCTCGTGTGGGTCGTGCCCGACCGTCACAAGAACCCGCGGCTGGACTGGGCGCCGATTCTCGTCGTGATCCACCTGCCCGCCGACCCCGACTGGCTCGCGCGCGCCACGCCGGCGATCGCGAAGGCGCGGCGCGAGGTCGAGGACGGACGCGCGCGCGCGGAGGCGCGCGGCGTGCCGCAGCACCTCGCCTACACGCTGAGCCCACGCTTCCGAGGCACCGCGCCGCGCGGCGCCGCGCGCGTGCCGCCGCGCCTCGGCGCGAGCGACGCGCGCGAGGCGCGCGCGCTCGCGGCGCTCGAGTCGGCGCTCATGTTCGCGCCGGCCTGGCGGCGCGCGGTGCGCGCGGCGAGCCGCGCCCCCGGCAGTGGCGCCGCGGCCGTCGAGCGCGCGCTCGCGCGCCTGCACAACGCGCCCGAGCCCGATGACGAGAGCGCGCCCGAGTCGGCGCGCGTCGCGCCGCTCGCCGCCGCGCTCGAGCAGTCGGCGGGCTGGCCGGCGGGCACGGCGCGCATGGCGGCAAGCGTGACCAAGGGCCCCGGCGTCGGAGATGGCGCAGGTGGCGACGAAGCGATCAAGGTGGAGGAAACGGCGAAGACGAGCGGCGACGGCTGCACCGGCACGCCTCCTCTGCGCCCGGCCGCGCGCGCGGCCGGCGCGGCGGACGACGGAGGGGCGGCGGTCGTGGCGGGCGTCGAGGGCGAGCGCGACGCACTCGCCAAGACGGGTGCCGGCGGCTGCGACGACGACGCTCGCGAGCCGCTGTCGGCCGGCAAGCCCGGCGCACTCGCCGCCGCGGCGACCGTCGGGGGTTTCGGCGAGCTCGTCGGCAGCCTATGCGCGTGGCTGGCGCACGGCGCGGCTGGCGGCGCCATCGCGGCCATCTCCCCCGGGACGGCCGCGCGCGGAGCAAACGGCACGCCGCAGCGCGCCGAGCCGCCGGCCGCCGGCGATCCCGTCGCTCCGCACGCGCGCGTCGCCGCTGCGGCGCCCTTGGCGGGCAGCGCGGCGGCGCCGTCGTCGGACGCGCGCGACGCGCAGCGCGGCGTCGCGGGATTCGACGCGGCCGCGCACGCGCACGCGCGCGACGGCAGGCGGGCGGCACGGCGGATGCGCGAGCAAGAGGGGGCGGTGCACAGGGCCTTCCGCATGTCCCTCTGGCGCGACGCGACGTTTGCCGAGTTCGTTGAGAAGCTGCGCCCCGACGGCGGCGCGCAGCTGCTCGCGCGCGAGCCCACGCGGCGCGCGGCGGCGGTGCTGTGCGAGCTCGCGCGCGGCCGCGACGGCGCGAGCGGCGCGGCCGGGCTGCTGCACGAGATGAGAGCCGCCGATGCGCGCGCGCGCGAGGCCGCCAAAGCGGCGGCGGAGGCAGCGCGGCCTGCGCACGGGACGCTGCGCATCGTGGCAACCGTGGCGCTGGGCGGTGCGGTCTTCGCCGGCGTGTCAGCGCTGGTCGTTGCTTGCGCGGCGCGCACGGCGACCGGTGCGCTCTTTGGGGCCCGCCGCCCGCGGGCGGCCGCGCGCGGAGCCGACGACGCGCTCGGCGCGCCGCAGCGCGCCGAGCCGCCGCCCGCCGACAAGGGCAAGCGCAGGCGCGCCAGAGCCAACGACGACCCCGTCGACGCGGCGCGCAAGGCCGTGGGCAAGGCGGAGGGCAACTGCCGCAAGGCAGCCCGCCGGCTGCACCTCGCTGCTCTGGGCGAGGAGGAGGCGCAGCAGCGCGTGCTCGACGCCGAGGCGGCGGAGCAGCTGGCGCGCTCGCGCGAGCCGGCCGGCGGCTGGGTAGGCAGCGCGCGCGCGCGCGCGCGCGCGCGCCCCGCCGCGCGCGCGCCCGTCGATTGGCGTGCGCGCAGCGCAGAACGGCGCGCCAGCTCCGTCACCCGCGCGCCGCCGCGCCCGTGCCCCTCGCGCGCAGGGGCGCCCTGCGGACCTGCGGCTGCAACAGGCGCACTTTGGCATGCGCGAAGATGCCGACGCGGATGTGCGCCGCGCGCACGAGGCGCTGCGCCGGGCGAGACAGGGTGTGGCGTGCGCCAAGGCCAGCGTGCGGCAGATGGAGGCGGCGTTGCTCAACGCGACGCGCTGCGCCACCGCGGTGCTCGCGCCGCGTGGCGTGCCGGAGGGTGACGAGCAGGCCGCGGCGAGAGAGCAGGCGGCGCTGGACCGGGAGGCGCCGCCGGCCGCGCAACGCGCGGCGCCGACGGCGCGCTCGCCCTCGGAGCCGCCGTCCGAGTGGGGCCCGCCAGCGGTCGGCCGGCGCCCGACGCCGCGTGCACTGTCGCACGCCGCGGGGCGCGGGGACGACAACCCGTTTGCGCCGCTCGCAACCGTCAGCGGCGATTGGTCGCCCACGCCGAGCTCGCGCTCGCCATCCTCGCCGCCGCGGCAGCCGCCGTCCGACCGCCGCAGCGCGCAGCGTCGCAGCGCGCGCGCGCGGCCGCCGAGGCCGACCGTTTCGCCCGAGGACGCGCTCGCAGCCGAGCGCCAGGCGCGCGCGCTGTCGGAGCAGGCGGAGCAGAGGCGCGCCAAAAAGGCCGCCGCCAAGGCCGCGCGCCGCGCCGCGCGCGCCGCCGACAAGCGGACGGCGCGCGTCGTCCACGCGTGCGTAAGCGCCGCCTTGCGGCGCGTCTGCACGAGCGTCGCCACGGGCACGCCGCTCGCCGTGCTCCGCGAGCGCGCCGAGGGGCCGCGCGCGCCGAAGGCGGCGCCCGCGCCGCCACGCCGCGCAGCGGACGGCGGCCGCGCGCTCCGCCACGCGCGTACGGCGGCCGCCGCGGCGGCGGAGCGCGAGGCGGCGGTGGCGGCCGACGCCGACGAGCGGTTCGAGCGGCAGCCCTCCGCCGCCCGGTTCGACGGCGGCGATGGCGGCGGAGGCGGCCACGTCGAGGCGAGCGCGCGACCGCGCGCCGGCGAGGCCGGCGAGGCTGGCGCGCACGGCGCGCCTGGCGCAGCGGGGACCCCGGCGGCGTCGCTCGCGTCGCGCAGCCCGTGTGATGCGCGCCGCACGGCACGCCTCCCGCACGCACGCGCCGCAGCCACCTGCGCACGCAACGGCGGCTGGGGTGGCAACGTCGGCGGCGACGTGTGCGGCGATTGTTTCGGCGGCGGCGGCGTCCGTCGCGACGCCTGCGGCGGCGGCGACGCCACCTGCGGCTGCGGCGATGGCGGCGTCGGTGCTGGCGCTGGCGAGGCCCCTGCACACGGTGCGCCGGCGCGCGCGACGGCGTCGCGCTTGCTGCGCTTGCTCGGCGCGCCACGCGCCGTGCTCGGTGCGATGGCGCACGCCGCGGCCGTGTTGGCGCGCGGCGTGGCCGCAGCCGTCGCTGGCGTGCGCGCCGCCGCGCGCGCCGTGCGGCGCGCGCGCCGCCGAGCGCCTCGCGCGCGCCGCACGGCTGCGCGGCGGGCTCGCGGCCCGCCGATGCGCGACGTCGACGGCGCCCTGCGGCCCTCGCCGTCCTGGTTGCGCACACGCCTCGTCTGCGGCCGGCGCCTCGCGCCTCTGCGCCGCGCGGGCGCGCGCCCGCCGCCCGCACACGCCGCGCCGAGTTCCCGCGCGCGCGCTGCGCAACCCGACAGCGACGCGCCGGCGTGCGCGCCGCGGCGCTCGGCGCCTGTCGGTGCGCCGCCGCGCGCGCGTGGCCTACGCGCGGCGCGCGCACGGCGCTTCCTCGACGTCGCCGGCCGCGCGGCGCGGAGCGCGCGCCTCGGCGCGCGCATCACGCGCCAGCGCACGCCGGGTTCGCCATCGGAGCCCTGCACGGCCGAGAGCGGCGACGGCGCGGGCGCCGGCGGCGTCGGCGCGGCGGCGCCTGGCGCGGCGACGATGCGCGCCACCGGCGCGCGCGCAGCGCGCGCTGCGGCGGCGGCGGTCGGTGGCGCCTCGCGTCTCGCGCGCCGCGCGATGGCAAGCGCCGCCGCCGCTGCCACCTCCATCGCCGGCGCTGCCGCCTCGACCGTCGCCGCCGCCGCCGTTGCCATCGGCGCGGCCGTCACGTCACCGGCGTTCGCCGCGGCGCGCGGCATGGCGGCCGCATGCGTCGCTGCCTGCGCCCGCCCCACCGCCGCGCAGGCGGCCGCGTCGCGCGCGCTCGGCGCGCTCTTCGTGCTCGTCGACGCGGCCGACGCGGCGGGCGACAGCGACGCCGCGCTCGGCGCGCTCGCGGCCGCGGTCGACGCGACGGAGCTGCGCCCGCCGCCGGCCTTTTGGCGCGCGGGCCGCGCCGCGGCGTACGCACCGCGTCCGCCGCCCCTCGACTCGGCGCGGCCGCGCTACAACCGGCGCGCGCGCGCACCTAGCCCTCCCGTCGCGGCCGCGCGGCGCAATCTCGCGCGCGCGGTGCGCGAGCTCACGCGCGCCGCGCGTGCTGAGCGCGATCGCGCGCCGGCGCCGCGCGGCGCGCGCGGCGGCGTGCTCCACGCGCTGCGCGCGTCGCTCCCCGTGCACGCGCGTGCCGCGCTCGGCACGGACGCGGAGCTGCGCGCGGACATCGCCGCGTTCGCGCGCGCGCGCCGCGAGCTGCACAGCCTCACCGACGCCGAGGTGGCGGCGCTCGCGCGCCCGGACGGGCCGCCGCTGCCCGTGCGGCTCGCGTGCACGGCGGTCGCGCGCGCGCGCGGCGTGACCGTGCTGCTCGACATCGTGCCACGCGGCGGCGGCGCGCCCGAGCGGCTCGTGTGCCGCGCCCGTCGCCGCGGCGCCGCCACGCGCACGCCACGGCCGACAGCCGCCGTTATCGCGCGCGCGCCTTGCATAGCGGCGCGCGTTGGCCACACTGAGCCGGCGCGCGCGTGCGCGGGCGGATCGATCGGGGTCGCGCGCCTCCGTTCAGCGCGCCGCCGCTCTCGGCGTGGGGCGCGGCTCGACGTGCACACCCGCGAGCGGCTGGCCACACCGGTGCCAGGCCACGTCGTGGCCTGCGCCGCCGCCTCGGCCATCGGCGCGTGCGTCGCTCGCGCGCGGCTTGGGCTTGCACGGCTGGCGCGCGCGTGGCCCTGCGCCTCCGCTCCACTGGCCACTGCTGCTGTCGCCTTCGCGCCTGCCGCCGACGGTGTTTTCTGCGCCCCGCTGGGCGCTCCTGCATCCGCCTTCGCGCCTGCCGCCGACGGTGTTTTCCCCGCCGCACTAGCCGCTGCTGCATCCGCCTTCGCGCCTGCCGCCGATTTTCCCGCCCCACTAGTTGCTCCTGCACTCGCCTCCGCGCCAGCCACCGACGGCGTTTTCCCCGCCCCACTAGTCGCTGCCGCTGTCGCGTCCGCGCCTGCCGCCGCGGGCGTGTCTTCCGCCCCACCAGCCATCGCCGCCGCGCCCGCCGCCAACGTGCGCACCGCCAACGTGCCCGTTGCCAACGAGGCTACCGCCACCGAACCAGCCGCCCTTGAGCTTCCCCTCCAACCCGCCAACTCGGCGCTGCTGGCGTGGGCGGGCGACGCGGCTGCGCGCCGGCTGGCCTCCGCCGCCGCGAGCGCCGGCCTCCCGCAGGCAGAGGTGGAGCGCATCGCCAGCGGCGACATGCTCGCCTCAACCGTCGACGCGTGCTGCGAGGTCGTGCTGCGCGTGCACGGGCAGGCCGGCGGCGGGCATGTCTGCCACGTGCCGCTCGCCGCGCAACCCGCGGTGTTCCAGGACGGCGCCGAGCGCGCCGCGCTGCTGCACCGCCTGCGCAGCGAGGCGACAACGCAGGCTGTCATCGGCGTGTGGAGCCCGTCGGACGAGCGCGGCGGCGCGGGCGGTGACGACGGCGCGCAGCTCGCCTCCGGCCATTTCACCGCGTTGCGCCTTGTGCGCGTCGCGCGCGCGGGCGAGCATCGCTACGACGCGGTGCTCGTCGACACGCTCGCGTCGCCCTGCAGGCAGGCGCTCATGCTCGCCAAGGCGATAACTGCCACGCTGCACGCGGCGGGTCTCGACATTTCGCGCGTGCGCCGCGCGCTGCTGCTCAACGAGGCGGCGCAGCGTGGCGCGACGTGCGGCCTCGCGATAGTGGGCGCGCTCAACGACGCGCTCGCCGCGGCGGGCTGCTCGTCCGCGCCGCGCACGTTCAGCGTGGCGGACATGTACGCTGTCGGCGAGCGCCTCCGCGTCGCGCTGACCGGCGCGGCCAGCGATCGTGCGCCGGGCGGCGTCTGCGCGGTCACGAGCGCGGTGCGTGGCGGGGGCAGCCCCGATCGCGCCGAAACGCCGCCGCAGACGCGCGGCGCCAAGGCCGCCGCTGGCGTCACCGCCGCCGCCACCGCCGCCGCCACGCCGCCGCCGCCCGCGCTGGGCGCCGCCGCCGCCGCCACCGCCGCCGCCGCCGCTGCTGCCGCCGCCGTGGCCGCGCCGCCACCGCCGCCACCGCCGCCGCCGGCCGGCGACGAGGGCGACGCCGCCGCCGCCGCCGCCGCCGCCGCCGCCGCCGCCGCCGCCGCGCGCACGTTCTTGAAGCTCGCGCCCAGGGCGCGCGCGGCCGCCTCGGCGCGTGAGGCGTTGCGCGCCGCGTGTGCGCGCGCGGACGCGGCGGCGTCGTCACACGCGTCGGCGCCGCACGCGCCCGCCGGTGCGCGCCGCCGGCGGCGCGCGGGCGCAGGCGAGCTGGCGCTCGCGGCTGCGCGCGCGCTCGCCTCGACGGAGCACGGCGATTTGACGGACGACGCGCTCGAGGCCGCCATCGAGCAGGAGCTGGGCGACGAGCGCGGCCAACTGCTGCTGTGCACGCGGGGCGCAGCGGCGCAAAGGCCCGCGCTTTGCCGGCTCCTGAAGCACGCGTGCGCGTCGGCGCGCGCGGCGAAGCGCGCGCAATTCACGGTGTTCGTCGTGTGCGCGGCCACGCGCGGCGAGCGGGGGGGCGCCGCCGCGAGGCGCGTGGACTCGGTGGTCGAGCTGTCGTGCGCGCTGCACGAGAAGGCGGGCGCGCTCGGCGGCCTCCAGAGCGTCTGTGTGCGTGGCTTCGCCCTCGAGCGCCGCCGGACACTCGACGCTGGCGCCGAGGCCGGCGCGTCCGCCATCGGCCAGGACGAGCAGGTCGAGGCAGAGGCGGGCGAGGCGTGCGTCGCCGGCGTGACGATGGCCAAGCAGCTGCGTCAGTTTGCCGAGCAAGCTGCCCGCGACGACGTGCTCTTCCACGTCGCCGTGTCCGAGGCCGACGCCCACGCCCGGCTGGCGCGCGTTGCGGGTGACGATGTCGGCGCGTACAGCGTCGTGCTCGCAGTCGCCGGGCTCGTCTGGCTGGCCAAGGCCGACGAGGTTGCGCCGGCGGCCGCCCAGTCCGCCGCCGCGCCGCCCGCCGCCTCGCCTGCTGCCGCCACGTCCGCCGACGCCGAGCGCGACGCCTCGCCTTCCGACCGCCTGCGCGCGCTGACGCTCGCCGTGCGAGTCGCGCTCGCGCGCGGCGTGCTGCGCCACCTCCTCGCCGACGCGTCGCCGGGCGCGTCCGCGACCGCTGGCGGTAGTTGCGCGACGCCCGTCGAGGCGGCCGCGTCCGCCGCCGCGCCGCCCGCCACGGGCGTCGTGACGAGTGGCGTTGCGGCGGGCGCTGTGGCGGCCGCACCGGCTGCTGCGGGCGGGGCGACGGCGGGTGCATCGCCCATCACGCGGCCGGCGAAGCGCGCGCGGCGCACGCTCACCGCCGCTCCAGCCGCCTCGGCCGTTGCGGCCGCTGGAGGCGCACGCGCTGGCGCACGCGGCGCGGCCGGCGCGCCTCGCGCGCGCGCCGCGCGCGCGCCGGCCGAGTACGTCTGGCTTGCCATCGCGCGCCGGATGCTGGCGGCGCGACACGCGGCGGCCGCGGGCGGCGACTTTGTCGCGTCGTGCGTCGCCGCGATGCAGGCCGAGTACGGCGACGGCTGTGCCGTCGTCGTCGGCGACGCGCCTGGTGACGCCTTGGTCGAGGCTGCGGCGGCGGCGCTGCTCGAGGGCAAGCACGCGGCGGTGAGCCTCCGCTGCGTCGACCGGCCGGCGGTGCTCGTCGTGCAGCGCGCCGTGGACGCGCCCACGTCGCGCGTGCACGGGTGGTGCGCGCACGCGGCGGGCGCCGCCGAGTTTGACGAGGGCGCCGCGCACGGCGTGTTCAACGCGATCGTCGAGCGCGCGTGGGCGCTGCGTCCGGACCCGGCCGACGGCAGCCCGCCGCCCACGCGCACGTGGGAGGTCGAGCGCATCGCTGACGACGCGCCCGACCAGGCGGGCGTGGCCGCGCTGCGCGTGCTCTACGCGCTCGTCGCGGCGCACGGCCGCTACCGCTCGGCCGCCGCGCTCTCTGGCGCGCTCGCGCAGCTGCACGCGCCCGACGCCGCCGGCGCGCGCGCGGAGGTCGTCGCGGCGGCGTGCGCGGTGCCGCCCGGCGCGCGGCCGGGCGCCGCGCCGGCGGCCGCGCGGGACGACGCGAGGGAGCGCGCATGGGAGGGCGCTCGGATCGCCGCGCTCGCCGTCGGCGCGGACGCTGCGCGCAGGCGTGTCGCGCCCGTGCGCGCGCTCGTCGACGCGCTCGGCACGCCACCGACCTCGGCGATCACGGGCGGGCCGGCGGTGCGGCTCGCGGGCGCGGGCGACGGCGGCCACGGTGCACGGTGGGTGGGCGGGCAGGCGGCGACGCCCGCCGAGCAGCTGCCGAGGGAGCTGCTGCGCGCCTACCACGAGGCGGTGCTGTGCGTCACGCCCGGCAGCCTCCAGCTCGACTCGGCGGCGCTCGACGCGGTCACGCGGCCGCGCGAAAACGACACGCTGGAAGGCCTCCTCGCGCGCGTCAGCTGGCAGTGCGGCGCGAGGGCGAGCACGTGCGCCATGCTCGCCACGTTTTCCGAGCAGGCGGGCACCGGCTCGCGCGTCGCGCTCAAGGCCCTCCGCACGAGCTCCGACCTGGCCGGGCTGACGGCGGCTGCGGTCGGGCAGCAGGCGCCGCAGACGCCGCCGCCGCCGCTGCTCGTGATGCTCGGCCGCTGCCCCAGCCCGCTCGTCGGCGGCGGCCTCTTCCCGCCCGACCGCGCGACGGGCGAGCCGGCGGTGCACGCGGCGACGTCCGAGCTCGCCGTCGAGCTGCTGCGCGACGCGCGCGCGCTGGCCGGCACGGACGGGCGGCTCGTCGTGCTGTGCCTCGAGGCGTCCAACCCGCTCTGGTTCTGCCCCAAGGTGCGCGAGCTCGAGCTGCCGCGGACGCGGTCGGACGGCGTGCGCGCGTCCGGCTGCACCTGCCCTGCGACGTGCAGCGATGCGCGCGGCGCGGCGGGTGGCGCTGCCCGCGGCGCATCGACGCGGCCGGCGGCGCGCGCGATCAACAAGGCGGTGCTCGACCACTTCGTCGCGCTTTTCGGCCGCGAGGGCTTCGCGACCTTTGAGTTTGCGGGCGGCGGCGAGGCGAGCTGGCTGTGCGACAGCGCGGCCGGCAAGACGACCGTCGCGGCGTGCGCGTCGCTCCCGCCGCGCATGGGCGATGGGCAGCTGGCCATCCGGCGGCACACGCTCGGCACGGGCGCCGACGCGCCGGCGCACGCCGTCGTCTCGCTCCGCGTCGCGCACGTGAGCCACGCCATCCGCCGCGCGGCGGACGACGGCGGCGCGCGCGCCGAGCGGATGGCGCGCGCCGCGCGCGCGTTTTGCGATGTGGCGGCCGCGCTGCGCGTCGACGCGATCCTGGCGGAGGTGCCCGAGGACCGCCCGACGGGCACGCCCTTCCTTGGCGGGCTGCTCGAGTTTTGGAACAAACGCCACGGGAGCTCGACGGCGCCAGCCACGCTCGCGCTCGGAGACGTGCGCGAGGTGGCCAAGCGGACGGCCGACGCAGCGGCCGGCCGAGCGGACGAGGTCCCTGCGGCTGGCCGTCCGCAGGTCGCGGCGCGCGCGTGCGCTGGCGCGATTGGCGGCGGCGCGGGCGCGGCGGGCGCCTCGGACGCTGCGCCCCGTGCACTGGCGGGCGCGTCGGGTGCGCGCACGGACGGCGGCCCTGCCGACGCACCGCGCCAGCTGGAGAGCCGCTACGGCGAGGCGAGCAAGCTCGACCTACCCCAAGATTCCACTACGGGCTGCGTCCTCGACGCTCGCGAGGCCCAGGACCGCGCGCGCGTGCCTGCTGCGCCCGACGGCACAGCGCTGCGCCGCGTGCTCGACGCCGTCGGCGCGGGCGCGCCCGCGCAGCGCAGCCCGCGCTGGCACGACGAGCGATGGGAGGAGGTCACGGGCAGCAAGGTTGGCGACGTCGTGAACGACAACGCCGGCGTCGCGCACGAGACGCTCACCGACGAGTACGTGCACCGGCGGCGGCGCGAGGTGCGGACCAAGGCGACGACCGCGGGCATCCTCGGCGAGGCCGTCGCGCTGCGCAAGCTGGCGGCCGCGTACGGCATCACCGTCGTGTGCAACCTGCCGATGGTGCGTGCGGACCCGCACGACAAGAGCGCGCCGTTCGCCTTCTCGCCGGACGGGCTCGCCATCCTCCCCGAAGACAACGAGCAGGTCCTCGTCGAGGTGAAGACGCTCACCAAGGCGGACGCCAAGGCGCACGAGGACGGGCCGCCGCAGCCGCACCGCGATCAGCTGCAGCTCGGCATGCACGTCCTCGGCGTGCGCAAAGCGCTCTACGTGCAGTACCTCAGGCACGAGGACCGGATCGTCGTGCACGTCGTGACGCGCGGCGTCGGCTGGCTTGCATTCGCGCAGCCGAGGGTGCAGGCCTTCTGGGCGCGCGTCGTCGAGCGGCGCGCGCGGCTCGAGCGCGCGCGCGCCGACCACCCGGCTGCGAGCCGGCGGCACCGGCGGCAGCAGACGCCGGCCGGGCCGCCGCTCGTGCTCGCGCTGGACGGGCGCATCCCCGCCGCGCGCGCCGCCGCGCTGCACGCCGTCGCGCACGGCACCGCGAGCGCGGCGGCGGTGGCGGCGACGGCGGCGACGGGCGACGCGACGGCGTTGCAAGACGCGATCGCGGCGCTGCGCGCGCCCGTCGGCAATGCGGCGATCGACAGCGCAGCGCGTGCGGAGCGCGCGGCCGTCGAGCGGGCGATCGCGTACCTCGGGCAGCCGGCAGGCGACGCCGCCGCCCGCGGCACGGCCGAGGCGGCCGAGGAGGAGAGGACGGTCGACGCCGACATCTGCGCGTTGCTGCACCAGCTCGGCGCGAGCGTGGCGCACGTGCACGTCGAGGACGCGGATTGCGTCACGCGTGAGCACTGGGGCGGGGCGGTGCTCGCTGCAGCGGGCGACCCGTCGAGCGCCCCCGCCATTTCGAGCGTCATCGTCGCGCACATCGTGCGGCTCGCCGGCTTTGGCGTCGAGCTCCCGCAGTCGATTCGCGTCGCCCCCAGCACGGCCGACTGGCACGAGGGCTGGCTCGACGTGCAGTGCGTGCTGCTGCGCACGCGCCGGCGCGGGCGGCGCGACGACGACTTTGTGGCCGTCGTCAGGCGCGGTGGGCGCTGGTTTGCGTGCGAGCCCGGCCGCGCGCGGCGGCTGCAGTGGCGGTCGGTCCTGCGCCGCGCGCGCGGCGGCGTCGACGGGACCGGCGAGGAGGCGTTCGCGGTCGTCTACGTGCGGCGCGGCGACACGGCCGGCGACGCGGCTGGCGACGCGCAGGCCGAACGGGCGCGCGGCGGGCGCGCGCGCAGGCGCACGCGCGGCGGCACGCGCAAGCGCAAGCGCGGCGCCTCCGCCGGGCTCGAGGCGGCCGCGCCCGCCGGCGCGCCGGCTGCCGCGCCCGCCGGCGCGCCGGCGGGCGCTGCTCACCGCCCGCCCGCCATGCGCGCGACGGTCGCCGCGCGCACCACGCGCTCTGTGACCGACGCGCGGCACTCGGCGCCTGCCGCCACGGTTGCACCTGTCTTCGACTGGCGCGCCGGCCGCCCGCCCCCCGCCGCTCGAGCCCGCCACCCGCGGCCGCGTGGGCGCGCGCCACCGGGCAAGGCCTGGGACAGCGTCTCGGGTGCGTGGGCGGACAAGCCGACTGGTGCTGCCGTCGCCGGCGCGCCGCCGCCGCTGCCGCCCGCCGCCGCGCCGCCGCCCACCGCCGCGCCGCCGCCCGCCGCCGCGCCGCCGCCCGCCGTCGCGCCGCCGCCCGCCGCCGCGCCGCCGCCGCCGCCGCCACCGGCGGCGCTCAACCGCTGGCAGCACGTCGGCGCGGGCGGCAGCGCGGCGGGCCGGCGGCTCGCGGCCATCGCACGGCGGCAGCGCGGCGTGCGCGCGCCGCCGCCCACCGCGCGCTTCCTCGCTACGCTGCCGCCACCGCCACGCGACGGCCTCGCGCGCACGAGCAAGCAGGCGCGCGCGAGGCGCAACGCGGACGGACGGCCGGCGCACGCGCGCGCGGCCAACGCGCGCGCCTTCTACCGCGGCGTGGAGCTCGGCGTGCACGCGACGCGCGCCATCGTCGACGCGCGCCACGCCGACCTGCCGCAGGCCGTCTTCGTGGCGGAGGCGCGGGCGATCGTCGCGCGCTCCGCCGGCGGCGGCGCGCTGCTCGCGCCGGACGACGTGCGCGACCTGTGCGACGCGCAGACGGACGCCGATCGCGCTGCGATCTGGGCGTCGGTGGGCGCGCACGAGGCGACGCGCATCTTCGCGCTCGTCACGCGCAACGCGAGCTTGGCGGGCGCGGCGCTGCTCGTGCTGCACACGCCGGCGGGCGCGCCGGCGCGCGCGCTCGGGCTCGTGGCGACGCGCTCGCGCGCGCCGTCGACGGGCGCGCCGCGCGACGCGCACAGGGCGCTGGTGCAGCGGTTGGACGTGCTGATGGACGCGATCGCCGCGGCGCGAGGCGCGTCGCCGCTCGAGCTCGAGCTCGCGCTCGCGCCCGAGCCGCAGAGCGCGTGCAACGCGCGTGCGGCCGCGCTGCTCTGCCTGCAGGCCGTCGCGGACGCGAGCGGCCGTCCCGCCGCTGAGGACGCGCTGGCCGCGCTCGACGACGCGCGCGGCATCGACCGGCACTGCCACGCCGTCCGGCAGCAGATCGAGGCGAAGCTCGCGTGGCGGCGCGCCGACGGCGCCGTCGGCGTTGACGGCGCCGACGGCGCGCCCGCGCTCGCGCCTGCCGCCGCACCGCCGGCGTGCGCGCCGGCGCACGCTGCCGGCGAGGCGGCGGTCGACCAGGCGATCGTCACGCGGGTGCGCGACGCGCTGCGCGCGTGGGCGACGACTGGCACCGCGCCCAGCGCGGCGGTGCTCGACGACGCCTGCGCCGCGTACACGGCGCGCGCACGCGCGCGCAAGGACGCGCGCACGGCGCTGGGCCCGACGCGCGCGGCCGAGCTGCTCGCCGCGGCCGCGCGCGGCGGAGCCGACGGGACGGATGCCGCGCGCGCGCTGCTCGGCGGCACGCCGCGCCTGCTCGTCGTGCTCCTCTGCGTGCCCGTCGCCGCGCCGTCCGGCGAGCCGCCGCGCCCGGTCGGGCTGCTCGTCGCCGACCGGCCGATGGACGACTCGCGCCCGGCCGCGCTCGTGCGCTACGACTTTGCGCCGCTCGACGCGGACGTGGCCGTCGCGGTCGGCGCGCATGCCGTCGCGCTGGCCAGTGCGATCTGGGCGCTGCTCGCGGCCGAGGGGGAGCCGCGGCCATCGCCCGTCGTGCGCTCGCAGCCGCGCGGCGGCGACGATGGCGCGCGTGCGCTCGCAACGTTCGCGTGCCTCGACGCGCTGATGACCGCCAGCGTCGGCGCGCACGGCCTCGCGGGCGGCGCGGGCATGCTGCCCGCGCTGGTCGCGCGAGGCGCCGCGGCCGCCCAGCGCGAGCGGCAGCTGCGCGCGGCCGCCGAGAGGCTGGGCGGCACGGTCGCTGGGTGGCCGGACACGGGCGCGAGCGCGGCGGGCGCGAGCGTCGACGAGGAGGCGCGCACGTACGAGGTCGAGGCGGTCGTCGACGAGCGCCGCAAGGCGGGCAAGAGGGTGACGTTCCAGTTCCGGATCAGGTGGCGGGGCTACGACGAGAGCGCCGACACGTGGGAGCCTGAGGCCAACGTGAGCAGCGACCTCGTCGCCCAGTTCCGCAAGACGCGCGACGAGCAGAAGCGGCGCGCGGGCGGATCGGGCAGCGGCAGCGGCGGCGCGGGCGCGGCGTCGGCATTGGCGTCGGCGCCGCTTCGCGCGCACGGCGTGTCGGGCGCCGCGGGCGAGCGCGCCGCGGCGGGTGCCGCCGCGAGCGCGCGCGACGCCGCGGGCGCGCGCGCGCCGAGCGTTCCCCGCGCGCGCGGCGTCGAGCGCGCGCGCGTGGACGAGCCCGCTGCGCCGAGCGCGCGCGCCGCCGGCGGCGCGACGGCGCGCACGCGCGGCAGCGTGCTCCCGGGCTTCGTGGTCAAGCGCTCGACGCTCAACGCGGGGCCGCAGGCGGTGACGGCGCAGCCCGGTGCGCGGACGGAGCTGCGGCGCATCGCGGCGGCCGTGCACAGGCTCACGACACAGGCGTACCGCGTCATCAACAAGGTGGTGCGCGACGAGGCTGCGGTGGCGAGCGCGCAGGCCGTCGGCGCGGCGTCGGGCGGCCCGTCGACCAGCGTGCACACGTCGACCACGATGGACAAGGGAACCGTCCGTGCGATCTTCTCGGCCATCGGCTGGCACAAAGACGAAAGCAGGTACGGTGCAACGCCCACGGGCAGGCCCACCGAGCAAGCCGCCGCGCAGACCAAGGCGGCGACGGCGCGCGCCGTCGGCGAGATGGCCGAGGGCGTCCAGCCCGTCTGCGCGGTGGGCCTCACGGAGATCCTCAGGGAGGAGGCGACGCAGGTGTCCACCGCGTGCCTGATGCACCCATCGCGCGTCGTGAACGGGCTGCTCCGCGACGTCGTCCGCGCGGCAGTCGAGCGCGACGAGGCGCTCGTCGCGCTGCCCGAGATGCAGCGAAACGTGCGCGTGCGCGAGCTGTGCGAGCGGCTGCTGCGCGGCGACGTGGAGGGCGCGCGCGTCGGCTGCCCCGCCGCGCTCGACCGCCACCTGCCCGACATGGTCCTCCACAAGATCGACTACAAGTGCACGCCCACGAAAAGGTGGAACTACGACCGGCACACGACGCGCTACTTCCTCGTGCAGATCCGCAACCTGCAGCACGTGGCCGAGGGGCAGGCGCTGCTCTGCCGGCTCGCGCACATCCACACGCAGCTGACCGGACGGCCGCCGCGGTACAATGTGGCGCCACTGCGCACGCACAATGTGCGCGCGAGGCGCGGCTGCCGCTGCCGCCGCCGAGCGCCCAAGCGCGCGCGCCGCCGCCGTGCGCGCCGCCCCGCGGCCAGGTTGGTCACGCGCCCGCGCGCTCGCATGCCGCGCGCTGCGCGCAGGTGCCGCGCAACGTGCGCCTCACCGCGAACGCCATCTGGGAGACGCTCCCGGACGACGAGCGCAAGGAGCTGCGCGCGCGGCTCAAGGCGCTGGACCTGCGCGACCACGATGGTGAGCCGATCAGGTGGACAGGCACAAACGGCAACACCCCGCCGATGTCGGACGTGCGCGTCAGGTACGCGGTCTTTGCGACGCGCTTCGACATCTCCAACCGCGTCTTCGACTACGCCGGGCGCGAGCGGCCGCCGGCCGATCTGCCGTGGCACGCGCGGCGCTCGTGGGTTGGCCTCGCGCCGCTGCCGCGCGTGCCGCTTCCGGGCCGGCAGCCCGTCAAGTCGGTGGTGACAGATGGCGTCGCCGTGCACGCCGTCGGGACCGTCCTCGTGCCGAAGGCGCAGGCGCCGGCCGGCAGCTCGGGCGTCCTGCACCGCTGGCGCCGGCCGGACGGGCGCATCGCCGTCGCGCTCGGCTCCGAGCTGCGGCGGGCGATCGACGTCGAGGCGGCGGTCGTCGTCGCGGCCGACCCGAACATGGGCAACATCACCACCTACTCTGCGCACGTCGGGCGGGCGGCCGTCTGGCGGCAGTTCACGCAGCGCGCGCGCGCGCGCGCCGCGGGCTTTGCGCGCGAGACGGCCAAGACCAACGCGGCGCGGCGGCGCGTGCGCAAGGACGGGCGCGGCGGTGAGTTCAGCGTGGAGGCGGACGAGGCGCGGCTTGGCGAGGCGCACAGCGCCAAGGTGCTCGGCGAGGGCGAGTTCCACGCCTTCCACCGCGAGAGCGCGCGGGTGCGCGAGCGCGCCGCCGAGCACGTGTACGACGCGCCGGCGCGCCGGAAGGAGCGCTGGCGGCGCGACAGCGGCGGGCGGTCCAACGCGGCGCGCGTCGCCGAGGCGCTCATCGCGGCGCACTGCGTCGACGGCGTGACGCGCGACCGGCTGCTCGTGTGCGTGGGCAAGTGGCTGCGCGACCACAAGGGCGCGCAGCCCAAGGGCGCGCCGCCCGCCTTCCAGGTGGGGCTGCTGCGCGAGCTGCGGCGGCGCGGCGTCGCGGCCGTCTTCGTGCCCGAGCCGTACACGTCGATGCACTGCTCGATGCCGCGGCTCGCCAAGGGCGGCAGGCTGCAGCGCTGCGGCGCGGAGCTCGCGCAGAACCCGCGCCTGCCCGTGGCAAAGGGCGGCACGCGCACGGTGCACGCGCTCGTCATCTGCCCGGCGTGCAACGGCGGCAAGAAGCCCGTGCACCGCGACTACAACGCCGCGCGCAACATCTTCTACGACGTGCACGACATGGCGGCGCACGCGGCCGGGCGCGACACCACGTCGACGCCTGAGCGCTTTGCCCTCGTGCTCGCCTGGTGGGCGCGCGGCGAGGTGTGGGAGCGTGAGGAGCGCATGGTGCACGGCGAGGGCGACGACTGCGACGACGAGTGCGACGGCGACGACGAGGGCGACGACGAGGGCGACGACGACGACGACGACGACGGCAGCGGCGACGGCGGCGGCGGCGAGGGCGACGGCGACGGCGACGGCGACGGCGACGGAGGCGGCGGCGGCGACGACGACGATGACGGCGAGGGAGGCGGCGGCGGCGACGGCGGTGGCGACGACGGCGGCGGGCGCGGCGACGGTGGCGGCGGCGGCTCTCGCGCCCGCACCCCCGCCCGCGGAGCTGCCAGCGCCAGTGCCGGCGGCGGCAGCGCGCGCGGGCCGAAGCGCGGCCGGCGTTGACGCACGGCCGAGCCGCGCAGCGGTCGACGCTTTGCGGGCTCTGCCCAGGTCGCGCGCGGCTGGCGACGCGTACCGCATTCGGCACGCCCGTGCACGCCGCCACCCGTGGCCGAGCGCGCCGCACCAGCCGGCCCGCTCCAACCGCCGTGCGGATCACGGACGCTCGCTACGGCTCGTCGGCGCGCGTCACCTGCGCCGGCGGCCACGGCGCCGTCTGCTCCGGCCTCGTCGCGAGCAGCCCGACCGCTGCTCGCCGCCCGCACGCCGCCGCAGCAACGCTGCGCGTCGTGCTCCCCCGCTCGCCAAACGCGAAGAGCTCCCTCACAAGGACGTCCTTCCGAATGGCCCGCGCTGCACTCGGGGCGCTCGATCGTGCCCCTGATCGGATTTGGCTTGACCATCTATACCTGACAGTCACACGGCCAAGGGTTGCGACGAGTGAGACGCTCGTCATCGCTTGCTTGCCACTGCGGTGATGAGGATTTCTTTTCGACTGGGCTTGCACACCGCCTGGTCGGCGATCGTGACGGGCTTGTGCGTCGCGAGCTTGAATGTCGGAGGGCCCTGGGGCGCTGGCGTTCGTACGAGAGTCGAGAGTAGCGGCGCGTTGGGGAAGCCAGCGCTCGCCGGCAGGAGCTCGGGGGCGAGCTGTCCACGGCTTTCCCAGGGCACGGCGGCTTTGGGCCTCGCGACTGCTTCGCGCTGCGGCCGCGCGTGCGCTACCGCGAGGCCGACCGCGCGCACGTTGCCGTAGCGAGGCCCAAAGCCGTCGGCAGAAGCGTGTTCGCGCTGCGGCCGCGTGTGCGCCGTCGCCGCCCGCGCCCCGGGCACCTGGATTACGGGCTCGTGTACGCCGTAGAGCTCGCGCAGCGCGCGGTGCATGTGATGCGCGTTGAGATCGAGCGCGCCGAACACCTGATTCGCGCGCTGCTTCTCCTCGCGCCACTCGCGCTTGAGCCAGCCGTCCGTGTGCGCGAGGTTGTGCACGAGGTCCGCACCTGCGCGTTCCGTGTAGAGCGTCGCGAGCTGCGCGTGGGCGCTGCGGCTCGTCTCGAGGTAAACGGGCTCGGCACGTCCGAACAGCCGCTCGAGCACGACGTCCGCGCGCACCGTCGACGCGCCACCGCTGAGCGCGTGGAAGACGTCTGCGACGCGCGCATCCGGCACGCCAATGAGGAGCGGCCTCGTCGCCTCCGCAAAGTCGGGCAGCGACAAGTCGGGGTGGAAGGCGGGCAGCCGCTTGGCGAGCCAATCCGCGCCCTGCAATCCGGACGGGGCGCGCGCGTCGGCATTCACGCGAATCAACCGCAGGTACGCTCCGACGTCCCTCCGATCCCTCCAGCCTAGCGCCATCGTGGTGCAAACCGTTGGTCGGCAACGGTCGAGCATGGATGCGGATCGGGCGGAGGTTGGCGCGCGCGCGTGGATCGCATCGCACAGGGAGATCGCGGAGATGAACCAGTACTGGTACTCTCCGGCGACGATCTCGATGATGGTGCGCGTCATCCGGCGGCATTGCCTCGGCAGCCCGCTCGGCGCCGAGGGCGCGCCCGTGCCCGCGCGCCTCGAGTGCGCGTTTGTATCGACACCGTCGATCTTCTTCGCGCTCGACGAGGCGGAGCGCGCCAGCTCGCGCGTGCTCGACTACGACCGTAAGCTGGGCACCGAGCAGCACGGCGTGCTCTTCTACGATTACAACGAGCCCGACAAGCTGCCCTCCGCGCTGAAAGGCGCGTTCCGCGCGGTCGTGATCGACCCGCCCTTCATTACGCGCGACGTCTGGGAGAAGTACGCCGAGACAGCCAGGTGGTTGCTCGCTCCGGGCGGGATGGTGATCGCCACAACCGTTGTAGAGAACGCGCCGATGATGGCCGACCTCCTCGCCGTCCACCCCAACCGCTTCCTCCCGTCGATCCCAAACCTGCCGTACCAGTACGCTCTCTACACGAGCTTTGACGCGCCCGATCTCGACGCCACCAACGTCGAAGTACCGGTCGACCCGGCGGAAATGCTGCGGAGCGCGCAGGCAGGCGCCGAGGCGCACAGAGCGCGTGCACGCGAAGCGCCCGTCGGAGGCAGGGGCAGCGCGTACGACTTCGAGGCAATGATCGAGGCTGCGATGAAGAACGGCGCCGCCGCGACCGCGCCCTAGCGCGCTCGTGTCTGGCGCTCGTGAGATGGTCGCAGCGCGCACAGGACCGACCCTTAGACGCTCGCTCAGAGGTACTTTGCCCGTGACCGCCCGATGTTGCGAAAGCTCCGCACCCTCGCTCAAAATCCAACGCTTCTGTGATTCTTTGACAATTTTGTTCACGCCTGCGCGGCCTTCTCCCCGGGGGCGGCCGCGTCTGGGCCGGTGGTGTCCGCAACCCCTCTGAGCCCCGGCTCACCAGCGGTGGTGGGTGCGTCTGAAAGTGCGGGCGCCGGCCCGCCCTTCGCGGAGCCGCCGCCGCCAGGCGGAAGCACTGCGGCGCTGCCGACGACGGCCGTGGTGCCACCGCCGCCTGGACCATCGGGCTGCGCGCCGCCCACGCCGCGCCACCGACCGTCGAACGGCGCTGGCACGACGCCGATGACGACCGCGCGCACCATGAACTGGCAGAAGCGCACGAGCTGGAAGAGGGCGAGCGCCGTCCACACCGCGCGCAGCCCGAGCGCGCGCGCCTTCACGACGAGCAGCCCCGAGACGAAGACGACGATGTTGAGAGCGTACCCTCGGACGAGATACCGTAGGTCCCTGCGCGCGAGCAGCGCGCCCTCGCCAAACATGGTGAGCGAGTGGATCGAGAGACCGCACCAGACGAGCGGGCTCGCGCGCGCGATCATGTCCAGCACTGCGCGGTCGGGCGTGAATATGGAGCCGCCTCGGCTTGTAACGAGCGAGGCGAGAGTCGCGGTGGCGAGGCCCAAGACAGTTGACGCCGTGACGAGCTTGCGCGCGAGCGAGCGCGTCGCGGCCGTCAGCTCGCCGCGCGCGCCGAGGCTCGCGGGCAGGAAGGCCTGGACCGTCTGTGAGAGCGAGTCGCCCACCTTGCACGACATGTAGAACACGGTCGTGAGCACCTGGTGCGCTGCAAGGGCGAGAAGGCCGCTCGACGTGACCGCAATCGTCATCATGTTGTAGCAGAGCATCTTGCCCAGGATCACGAAGAAGAGCGGACCTGCGAACGAGGCGAACGCGACGAGCGCGGCGCGAGACGGCGGCGCGACGAGCGCGCGCGCGGCGTCCGGCGCGAGCTCGCGACGGCGCCGGTTGAGCGCGCGCACGAGGAGAAGGGACTGTACGACCTGCGAGGCGAGCGTCGCGAGCGCCGCGCCAACGATTCCCATCCGCAGGTGCACGCACGCGTACACATCGAGCGCGAGGTTGAGCGCGCCACCGCCCGCGACGGCGAGGAGGGGCGAGAGCGGGTCGTTGCTCGCCTGCAGCGCGCTTTGCGAGACGATGGAGACGAGGGCGAAGGGCACGCCAAGCAGCCGCACGCGCAGGTAGCCAAGCGCGGCGGCGAGCACGGCGGGCGTGGTTGACTTGCCGAGCGCGAGCGCGAGCAGAGAGCGCGCGTTGGCCGCCACCGTCGCGCTGACGACGATGCCGATGACGGCGGCCACAAACTGGGCGTTGGCCGCGGTCTCAAAGCCGCGCGCGCGCTCACCGCGCGCGAGCGCTGACGCGACGAGCGACATGGTCGCAATGTTGAGGAAGGAGAAGAGGTACACAGACGTGTCGGCGATGAGCGCGGCCGGCGCGAGCGACGCGAGCTCGAGCGTCGAGCCGAAACGGCCGACGACCGAAGTGTCGACGACGGACATCACCTCCGACGTGAGCGACGAGGCGAGGCACGGGCCGAAGAAGCCGAGCAGCGCGGCATACGACGCAACGCGCGCGCTTCTTGCGCCGTCGGGGGCTGCGGCGCGCTCGCCATCCGCCGCGGCGAGCTGCAACGAGAGCGCAGCGCGCGCAGCGCAGGCGCGCCGCCGAGCCGGCGATGCGAGAGCGAGGCGCGCGCGAGGCCGCGACGCCGCGGGCGGGCGCAGCGCGTGCGCCTTGCCTAGTGGCGCGCCGAGGCGCGCATAGCTGGCCGCGTGCGGTGTGCGCGTCGGCCGCAGCGCCGCGGGCGCGCGCAGCGCGTGCGCCACGCCGAGCGCGACCAGCCCAAAACCCCACGTTGGCCGCATTATTTTTTCTTGGCGCTTCCGGTCACGGGGCCATCGATGGCCGCGGCCGCGTTCCTCACGCCGTACCGCGCCGCCGGGTACGTGACGGACAGCACGCCGGTGGCGGTGCACCGGCAAGGCGGCGAGACGTTCGCCGTCACGAGCGTCGGCCGCTCTTTTCAGATCTACAATTGCGCGAACCTCCGGCTGCGCTTTGTCGGCCCGCAGCTGCCCGGCCGGATCCGCGCGCTGCAGGTGCACGGCGACCGCACGTTTGCGGCGATCGGCGGCGATATCCATGTGGTGCAACGCGCCGAAGTAATCGGCGTGCTGCGTGGGCATGCACGGCCCGTACGCCACCTCGTCTGGCTCGGCGAGCTCCTCGTCTCCGTCTGCGCCGGCCGTCTGCTCAACGGCTGGCTCGTGCTCGGCAAGGGCGCCGAGCTCGACGTGCCCGCGCTTACGCTGCAGCTCCCAGCCGATCTGTCGCCGTCGGCGGTGCTGCACCCGGCGACGTACCTGAACAAGCTGCTCGTCGGCTGCAGCTCGGGCGCGCTCGAGCTGTGGAACGTCCGCTCCGCGCGGCGCGTGTATCGATTCGAGGGCTGGGGGTCAGCTGTGAGCGCGCTCGCACAGTCGACCGCCGTCGACGTCGTCGCGATCGGCCTCGAGTCGGGCAAGGTGCACGTGCACAACATCCGAGAGGACGCGCTGCTCTTCTCCTTCTCGATGGACGGCGGCGCCATTCGCGCCCTCGCCTTCCGCACCGACGGCGTGCCGATTCTGGCGTCGGCATCGGATCGTGGCCACGTCGCGCTGTGGCAGCTCGACGCGCGCCGGCTCGCCTCGCAGGTGGAGTTCGCGCACGAGGCGCAGGTGTGCACGGCGCACTTCTTGGCCGGCGAGCCCGTGCTACTCACGAGCGGCGCGGACAACGCGCTCAAGATGTGGTTATTCGACCAGCCGTCGGGAGGCGCGCGACTCCTACGCTCGCGCTCAGGCCACGCGAGCGCGCCGACGCGCGTCCGATTCTACTCCGACGGGATCACGGCGGCGTCGGCGGGCGCGGCGGGCGCGAGCGACCTGCTCTCGGCGGGCTCGGACCGTTCCTTCCGCCGCACCTCGCTCTGGCTGCAGCAGCAGGACTCGGAACTGACGCAGGGCCACGTGATCGCACAGGCGCGCAAGCGCGGTCGCAACACGCGCCCGTCGCACCTCAAGCTGAGCCAGCTGACGTCCTTCGACGCGGCGGCGCTGCGCGAGCGCGACTGGGCCAACGTGGTGGGCACGCACGCCGGCTCCGCCGCCGCGTCCACGTGGCAGACCACGCGACGCGCGCTCGGCAAGCTGTCGCTCGTCAGCCCGGCGGGCGCGAGCGCGAGCGACGCGACGGCCGCGTGCGTCTCGCGCTGCGGCAACTTTGCCTTCGTCGGGTACGCGTCGGGCCGAATCGACAAGTACAACATGCAGTCCGGGCTGCACCGCGGCAGCTTTGGCGCGGAGCTTGGGCGCGCCGCGGCGGGCGCTGCCCTACGCGCCGGCGCACCGCTTCTGACCGACAGCGGCGCGCACCGCGGCGCCGTGCGCGGCGTGGCAATTGATTCGACGCAGCGCCTGCTCGTCTCGGCGGGGCACGACGGGACGGTGCGCGTGTGGTCTGTGCACTCGCGCGAGCTCGTCGCGTGCATGCCGTGCGACGCGCCCGTCGCGCACCTCGCCGAGTCCGTCGACTCGTCGCTCGTCGCGGTCGCGTGCGATGACTTGCGCGTCCGTGTCTTCGACGTGCGCTCGTTCACGCTCGTCCGGCAGTTTGAGGGGCACGCGCGCGCGATCACCGACGTCGCGTTCACGCCGGACGGCCGCCAGCTGCTCACCGCGTCGCTTGATGGGTCGCTTCGTCTCGTCGACCTGCCGACCGCGCGGCTCGTTGGCTGGCACACGCTGAGCATGCCGGCAACGTCCATCTCGTGGTCTCCGCGCGGCGAGTTCCTCGCGACGACGCACGCAGGCTGCGTCGCGCTGTGCGTGTGGGCGAGCCGCGCGCTCTTCGCCAACGCCGCGCTCGAATGCGCTGTCACCGCACCCGCCCCGCTTGAGATGCCAGCCGGCGCGCTCGGCGGTGGCGCCGACGAAGACGACGACGGCGACGGCGAAGGCGTCGACGACGGCGAGCGCGCGCTGAGCGCGGCGTCGGCAGAGCAGCGCAACGCCTCGCGCTCGCTCGCCGCGGCCGCGCAGCGCGCGGCGGACGAGGCCTCGTCGCGCGACGCGCTGCGCTCGCTCGCCCGACCCGCGCAGCTGAGCAAAGGGCTGCCGACGCTGTCCAGCCTCCCGCCCGCACGATGGCAGGCTCTCAATGCGCTGGATGAGATCCAGGCGCGCAACCAGCCCGAGCAGCCGCCCGACGCGCCGCCCGACGCGCCCTTCTTCCTCACGACGCGGCCTGGGCTTGAGCCCGAGTTTGAGCTCGCGACAACGAACGCAGCTAAGGCCGGCGACGGACTCGCGGCAACCGGCGACGGTGGCGCGGGCGAGGCCGGCGTCGATGGCGACGGACGCGAAGGCAAGCGGCCACGGTCGCGTGTGCTCTCGCCGTTCGCGGGTGCGAGCAAGGCGGCGCCGCTCGACGAGGCCGAGTTGTTGCGGCACATGCGTCGTGGCGCACAGCAAGGCTCCTACGGTGTGCGCGCGTGCGCGGTGCGCGAACTGGCGGTGGGGCGCCTCAGGCGTGTGGCGAGCAGGTGCGCTCCGCGCGGAGCCAAATGCTCATCTGCCGCCCTGTGCACGCGCGCGCGCGCGGCGCCTGTGCCCTGCCCCCTCCCGCGCCCCCAAATTCAAATGCGAGCAGCGATGGCTTCCGAATACCTGCGCGGTCTGAGCCCCTCAGCTGCTGACCTGCAGCTTCGACTGCTCGGCGCAGGCGACGGATCGGTGCGCGCCCAACTTCGCACGCCCTCGCCCCGCTGCTTGCGGCCCGACCGCGCGCGCGCACACCTCGCTCGGCGCGCGTGCATGCGCGCGCGCGCCGCCGCCGTGCGCATGCGCGAGCTCGGTGGTTGATCGGCCACACACCCGCGCCTCGCTCGTATAGGGCCTCGCGGATGCGGTCGACTTTTTCGCGGCGCAAGTTGGCTCGCGCGCGGACTACGAGCTGACGCAGGCGCTGCTTGCGCGCTTCTTCAAGATCCACTCAGCGGCGATTCGGGCGGACGCCGAGCTGAGCGCGCGATGCGCAGCGCTGCGCGAGGAGCAGCGCGCGGCGTGGAGCGCGCTCGAGGCGCTCTTCCACGAGGACCTCGCGCTGTTGTCGTTCCTCTCGCACATGCAGGGCTGAGGCCTCCGGTCATTCGGTCTCAGAGAACACACAGTCCGACCTCAGACTTGTCAGCTCGAAAGCTTTATCGCACCTGGCCAAGCTGGTGGTAGGCCGCACGAGAGGGCCCCACGCCAGCTGCTGCCGCGCGCAAGCCAGCAGGCGCCGCGCGCCCCGCACGCAACTCACTCACGCCGGCCCACAGCGCGCAGGACTCAGATTTGCGAGATCGCTGCGGCGAGCATCGCTTGCATGTCACCGTCCGACGGCGGGTACGCCGGCTGCTGCCTGCGCCCGCGGTCACCGTTGACGGCGTCGGCGAGGAGCGCGGCGCGCGCGGCGTCGGCCTCGGCGAAGATGGCCTGCACCTCGTGCGCGGGCAGGCGCTGCTCGACGCTCGAGTTCATGCTCAGCTCGAGGACAAAGTCGCGAACCTTCTCGCGCGCGCTGTCCGTGAGGTAATTCTTCTCAGGGATGACGAACTCGAAGGGCACGTCCGTTCCGGCAAAGTCGGTGTTGTCGAGGCCGGCATGCTGGTCTCCCTCCTCGATCGCCTCGGTGATGTCGAGGTACCGGTTGAGCAGAACGAAGGCGATGTTCAGCTTGCCGCCCGCCTTGCACGCCATTCCCGCGTCGTAGAACGCCTTGTCCGCCGGCACGTCCGCGACGTACTTGAGCAGCGCGATCGCGAGCTTGAGCGCCGTCTGCTTGAGCCCCTGCTGCGCCGAGATCGCCTTGGCCGCGGCGAGCGTCGCGACCCACACGATGCGCTCGAACTCGTCGACGACCGCCGGCGCCTCGCCTGCGGCCCGCAGTGCGCCGATCACCTTGACCAGCATCGCGCGCAGCTCCTTCAGCTCGGCGCGCGCCTCGGCGTGCGCCGACGACTCGGGCGCCTCGGAGAGCAGCTGCGACGCGAGCCGGCGGTAGAGCGCGACGAGCGCTGGCTTGGTCACGTCGGTGCCGTACGTCCCAAAGATGCGCGCCGCGCCGATGAATTCGGCCTGGTTCGTGAGCACCGAGCCGTGCAGCGTCGCGTACTTGAGGACCATGTGCGCGCCCTGCGACTGCGCCACCTCGAGCGCCTTGACCCAGTCGCCGCGTTGCGCATAGACGTCGAGGCCCTCCGATGCCTTGCCCGCCATCACGAGCTCGTCCCCCGCCTGCTCGCCCTGCAAGTGCGCAACGTATCGGCTCTCGACGAGCTCGGCGAACTGCGGTGCCTGCGCCTTGTACAGCGCGCGCGCCTGCTCCCACAGCCCGCCGCTCATGTACACCTCGAGCGCCTGCCGGTACGAATCGATCCCTTCGAAAAGCTCGGCGGCCTGCGCGAAGCGGCGGATCTCGACGAGCCTGCTCGCGACGGCGGCAACCACGTCAGACGTGCGCTCGGTCGCGTGGTTCATCGCGATCTTCACCGCGTTCTCCCACGCCGCCTCGAGGTAGTCGTGGTCCGCCGAGTGCTCGGTCGTCACGCGCAGGTACGCGTCGATCGCTTTTGAAAACTCGCGCGCGTCCTCGAGCGTGCGCGCGCCGGCCACAATTTGCTCAGCGACCGAAGTGCCACCGCCGCCACCGCCGCCGGCGCCGCCGCCGCCACCACCGGCGGGCGCGGGCTGCGTCTCGGGCACGTACTCGCCGCGCTGGAAGCGCTGGAAGTCCGCGTTCACCTCCTGCAGCTTGTGGGGCAGGAACTCCTTGGTAAGGCGGATCGCGTCCTGCCACCGGCCCGCGTCCTTAAACGACTTGACGGCGAGCTCGGGCTTCTTGGCGCGGACGTAGAGCGCCTCGGCGCGCGTGTAGTCCTTGCGCTCGATCGCGGCGCGCGCTTGCGCGACGAGCACGTCAGAGACGGAGCTCGGGTCGCACGTCTCGGCGACGCGCATCGCCGACGTCCACTCTTGCTGGTGCACGTACATGTCGATGGCCTCCTTCGGCTTGCCCGCGGAGACGAAGGCGTCCTCGGCCTCCTTGAAGCGCCCCTCGTCCTCGAGGAACATTGCAAACTTGAGGTGCACCTCGGGCAGCTTCGTCTTGAGCGACGCGCGCGCGAGCTCGAAGGCGTGGTCAAACGCGCCCGACTCCGTCGCGTAGTCGATCGCCTGCTCGATCAGCCCAAACTTGGTGAGCAGCTTGGCGCCGGCCTCGCCGCCGAGCGAGACCGCCCACGCGTACGCCACCTGCTTGGACGCGGCGAGGCCGCCGTGCTCCTTTGCGACGCGGATCGCGTCGTCCCAGAGGTCGTTGGCGCGGTACATGTTGATCGCAGACTTCCAGTCGCTCGCGTGGACGTAGTGGTCCTCGGCCTGGCGGTACACGCCGTCGGTCTCGAGCTGTTGCGCCAGGTGCAGGTGCGTCTCCTGCAGCAGCTCCTTGCGGAACGACGCGACGAGCCGGACCATCTCGTCGTATTTTCGCGCCTTTTTGTACATGTTGATCGCCAGGTCGGGCTCGTGCACGAGGAGGTAGAGGCGCTCGGCGTCGCGCAGCTTGCCCGAGTTCTCGAGCGTGTGAGCCACCTTCGTGTAGAGCATCATCATCTCCGCAGGCTGCATGTGCGTCCCCGCGATCTTCTGCGCGCGCTCCCACTGACCCGCGCGCAGCCGCATCTCGACAGCGGCCGCCGGGCGCCCGCCCTGCACGTGGTACGCCTCGGCCTCGTCGAGCGCGCCGGCCTGCTCGTAGTGCGCCGCGATCCGCGCGTAGTATGGCGCCGCCTGCGCCGGCTCGAGCTGCTGCACAATCTGCGTCGCCTTTGCCCACTGGCGCGACGCAACGGCCGCCTCGACCGCCTTGGCGTACGCGCCGGCCTCGACGTAGTGGTTGACGGCGGCGTCGGTCTGCTTGGAGGCGACGAGGTGGTCGCCCCACGCGACCTCGAGCTCGACCACGCCGCGGCCTTGGAAGACGCGACGGCACAGCTCAACCGCCGGCGCGAAGACCGCGCCTCGCCGGTATGCATCGAGCGCGGCGTCGTGATCGCCCAGTCGCTCGTAAAAGGCGCCGGCCTTCTCGTGGATGCCGGCCTTGGAGAGGGCCGCGGCGATGGTCTCGAGCGTCTGCTTGGGCACCTCGCTCTCCTCCGCGAGCTGCAGCACGAGCCGCGCCGCCTTGGCGGGCAGCCCGCCTTTGAGGTACAGCTGGACGGCGGTGTTATAGTCCGCCTCGCGCTCCTTGAGCTGCGCCGCCTTCTCCTCCTGGTGCGTCTGCAGGAGCCACTCGTAGTAGTTGGCCTTGAGCTGCAGCACGGCCGGGTGGTGGTTCGCCTCGGCCACCGCAATGCTCTCGTCCCACTTGTGCAGCTCCTGCCACATCTCCATCGCGTCCTCAATCTGGCCATGCTGCAGCAGCAGCAGCTCCGCCTTTTTGAACTGCTTGTTGAGCACAGCGAGGCGCGCCTGCACGCGGAAGTGCGAGAGCGAGACCTGCCCCGTCTCCGCCTGCAGATCTGCCATCAAGTTGACCACCTTGTGCAGGTAGCGCGCCTTGGCCGCATCGCCGACCGCCGCGAAGCAGCGCTCGGCAACGTGCAGCTGCTCGGCGGCAAGCGCGGCGTGCGAGAGCTGCCCCCACATCGCCTCGGCCTCGGGCGAGATCTCGAGGTTGGCGAGCATGTCCGCCGCGCCCTCCAGCTCGCCCGAATCGAGCGCCGCGCCGAACGCGATGAGCGCCTCGTCGAGTGAGTACGTAACCGTATTGATCCCCTCGTCAACGATGACATCCGTCTTGCCGTCCGCTCGCTCAATCTCCTCCACGTCGCCCTTGATCGGAACGACGGTCACCTGGCGGGCGGCGAAGGCGCGCGCGCGGCAGAGAGCGGCACGCGCGCGCGCGTGTCGGTTTCGAAGGCGAGAAATGGAAAAAGTCCGGCTCGAGTGGCAGCAAGGCAGTGCTCTCGGACGCACCGGACGCCGGCCGCACGCGCAGGCGGCGCGCGCCATGCGCACACACCTTGTCCGGAGAGTCGATGTGATACCACACGCACAGCGAGCCGCGGTTCTGCGCGACGACGACGTCCGCGCCCGGCACCCAATTGACGTAGGACGCGTACGCCAAGAGCGTCGTGCGAGTCTGCGTCTCGACGTTGTAGAGGTGCAGCTGGCGGCGCTTGTCGCGAAAGAGGAGCTTGGTCGCCTTGAGCGAGAGGTCGAGCCAGTCGATCCGCGCGTCGTGCGCGATTGTCGCGGCCGAGACGCCCGTATCGAGGTCGAGGATGCGGATGGTTTGCAGGTCGAGCAGGTAGGCGATGCGCTTGATCTCTTCGACGGCGGCCTCGGCGCCGTTCGCCGCGGCGGCGGCGGCGGCGGCGGCGGCGGCGGCGGCGGCGGCGGCGGGGCTGAGCGGCAGCGCCTTGATCTTGACCGATAACTGGTGCGGGTTCATGTACTCCGTGCGGCACGAGCCGAGCACTTCGTTCCGGCCGTACTCGACGATCGTGAGCTCGGCGTTCGTGCAGATGACGCAAACACGCTCGTTGTCGAAGAGGAACTTCTCCTTCGAGGTGGCCTGCCACGGCACTTCAGAGAGCTTGCACGTGTCCAAATCGCCCATCAGCAGCGTCTCGGGCGTGTGCGCGATCAAGAAGCGGTCCTCGTAAATGTTGATCTTGGTCACCTCATACCCAAAGTGCGACTTGAGGACGATGCGCGCGCCGTTCGCGAGGCGCTTGACGATCACGGTCGAGACGGAGACGTAGGTGAACTCGAACTTGCCGCGGTACCGGTACCGGTGGATGCACGCGTCGTACAGCTCGACGCCGCCGCAGAGCGAGCCGACGCACAGTCGCGAGCCGTCCGCCTTCCAGCCGAGCGCCGTCACCGTGTAGAGGTTGTCGACGGCCTTGACGCCGGCCTGCTCCCAAACGGCGGCGCGCGGGTTGTACGCGAAAGTGTGAAACCGGTTGAACGAGCCGACGACCACCGCCTCGCCTGACGGGTTAGCCGCCGCGACGGTGAACTCGCGCTGCGACTCGTCGGTCGAGAAGTCAAAGTGCTGCAGCACGAGCCCGTCGTTGTCGTAGAAGACGACCTTCTGGTCGTTGCCCGCGCAGCAGATCGATTCGCCCCACGCAAGCGCGTACGGCACGCACGTGTGCTGGCACACCTGCGTCTGCAGCGCGCCGCGCCCGGACTCGTCGAAGATGAACCGGTAGACGGTCCCGTCGAGGTGTCCGGAGAGGATGCCGTTGCCGTCCACCTTGGAGCAGCAGCTGACGACGTACGAGTCGGTCGAGTAGAGCGTGAGCGGCCGGTTCGAACGCAGCTGACCGATCTTCACCTTGCCCTCCGCCAGCCCGAAGACTACCTCGTGCGGGTGCTCGCTCGGCCAGCAGACGCACGTGATCGACGACTGCTGGTGGAACTTGTTGCAGATCGACTTGCGGTCGCCCCACTCGGTGCCGAGCTTGTAGACGAAGACGATGTTGTCCGACTGCGCCACCGCGAGCTTCGCCGAGTCGGGCGACCACGCCATCCCGCGCACCATGTAGTTGCGCACGCGTGCGGCGTCGGCCGGCTTGGTCGAAAACTTGTCGCGCCGGTCGCCATTCTCGTCGAAGAGGTGGACGACGCGGTCGGTGGTCACGATCGCGACGCGCTTGTTGTTTGGCGACCAGCAGATCGATGTGACCTTCGCGATGCCCTCCTGCTGAGGGTGGATCGTCTTGAGGTGGCGCAGCTGCATCGCGCCAGCCCGTGCGCCACTCTCACGCCGCGCACTAACGGCTTGTCTGCGCCGATTTAAAATTGGCGGTCGTTTCCGACTGCTATGGTGCAGCTCGCCGGGGCGCTTCGCTCCCCTGGCGCGACGCGGCCAATGACTCAGGGGTCGACGCGCCAGGCCACGATCACGTTCAGCGACAGGCCTGGATTGCTGCCATCGGCAGATGCGCGCCCCGCCACCCGCGATGTGGCGCGCGCCTCCGAGGCGTCGGATGGCGGCGGCGGCCGCGTCGTGCGTGTCGCGCGGCGCATCCAGCCGGGCCAGACGATCACCTCCGAGGCGCTGCCCGGCGCGACGATCCATCGAAAGCAGGTGCCTCGCGCACGTTCACCGCGAGGCGCGCGCGCCCGCGCCATGCGCCCACGCGCCGGCCCGCTGACGCGCGCGCGCGCGCGCGTCGCGAGCAGGCCTTTGTGGGCGACGCGGAGCCGGAGGAGCCGCTGCCTGAGACGCTGCTTGGTAGCACGCCCTCGCGTGTGCGCCTCGACCGCATGGGCTCGCCCGTGCGCTACGCCATCCTCGGCTCGCCCGCCGACTTCGAATCGGCGCGCGCAGAGCGGATCGCGGCATCTCAGGCGGAGGGGTCACCGTACGACGCGAGCTCGTTGGCCTTCTTGCAGCTCGCGCACGGCAGCGCGGCGGGCGGCTCGGCGATGTGGGCGGCGCCCGAGCGCGCGAGCACCGCCGCCTCGCGCCTGCGCAGGGTTGCGACCGCGAGCGCGTGGGCGAGCGCCGCTGAGCGTGAGAGCATACGGCAGCAGCGTTTCCTCGACCGCTCGCGCTTCTACGCGCGCGCGCACCGGCGGAATGAGGAGCAGGCGGAGCGGGCGACGGGGAAGGCATCGATCATGCATTTGGTGGACGAGCACCGCGACAAGGTCCTCGCCAAGCAGGACGCCGCCGAGCAGCGCGAGACGGGCGAGGCACTCCCGTCGGCTTGGACGATCCAGTTGCGCGACGCCGGGCAGGAGATCGTCCGGATCGGTGCGCTCATCAACGGACTGTACGTGATCAAGAAGCAGACGGAGGCAAAGGTGCAGAAGCGGCCACCGCCCGCCGCGCTCGCAGCCGCCGCCGCCGCCGCGCGCAGTTCTGCTTCGCTCTTCTCCGAGCTTGACTACGGTGACGATGGCGGCACGATGGCCGCCGAGCTGGACGCGGGCGCGGGCGCCGCGGGTGGTGGGGCGCGCGCGGGCGGGAACGGGCAGCAGCCCGTGGCGAGCGTCGAGGAAGCGGCGTTGGCCGGCAGCATAAACAGCCGCGCAGAGAGCGCGCCGCCCGGTCTACGCATGCATGGCACGGGTGGTTCGACGCTGCTCCCGCCCCTCCGCCCGACCGCGGCGCGCCCGGCGCTCAGCGCGGGCGAGCACGGCGGCGGCGCAGGCGTGATGAGGCCGTCGACGGCGACAGCGTACGTGCGCTCGGCGCTGAGCGCAACGGCGTCCGCACCGGCGCCCGCGAGCGACGGCGCGCCGGCGCCGGCCGTGCCGGCGGCGCGCGGCTCGCCGACGATCGCCATTGAACTGTCGTCGACGCAGCTCGCGCTCGACGCGCCGGTCGGCGAGACGCGCGACGCGACGGTGACGATGCGCAACACTGGCAGCGCGGCGGTGCACTTCACGTGGCGGCGCGTGCCTGCCGAGCAGCAGCACGCGTTGCACGCCGCGCTCCCCACCCGCGCGGACGTCGCGCGTTTCTACGTTTCGCCCATGCAGGCGGCGCTTACGCCCGGCTCGACAATTGTCGTGACCTTCTCCTTCGCTACGCGCGTGAGCGGCCGATTCTCCGAGGCTTTCGAGCTGCTCATGGCGCCCGACGGGAGCGCGTCGGCGGCAAACGCCGACGTGGCTGACGCCGTGCCCTCCGCCGTCCACTTGCACCGGCCACAACCTCCGACCGTTCGGCTTGTCGCTCTATCGACGGAGCCGCTCAACGCAACCGCCGTCGGCCGCCGGCGCGTGCAGGCGACGATCGCGCATGCAGTGCTGCACGGGATGATGGTGGACATCCTCGTCGCCGACGTGCTCGCGCGCATCCCGCTCCCACCGGCGCCCTCCGCCGCCCCGCTCGGCGGCAGCGCCCGCGCGCCGGCCGCCGAGCGCGCGGCGGAGTGGGCGCGCGCCAACGGGCGCCAGCGTCTGCACTACGACGCGCCGCGCGCGCTCGAGCTGCTCGCTCTGAGCGAGGAGGCGGCGCCCGGCGGTGCGCTCGGCATGAACCTGCTTGACGCGTACGCGACGGCGTGGCCCGACGCCGAACCGTCCGGCGCGTCGCTCGCGCTCGCCACGTCGCTCGACGCTCTCTACGCCGACGCGCGTCTCCCGCCGCTGGACGACGCGCGCCAAGCGCTCGTCGCGGTCGTGTACGCGTCGCTCTGCCAGGCGGCGGACGAGATGGATGCAGCGGCCGCTGTGCTGCGCGCCATGCATGGGCTCGGCGACGTGCGACGCCCGCACGCCGCGTTCGCGGGCGGCGCGGCGGGCGGCGCGAAGGGCGGCGCGGCGGGCGGCGTGGCGGGCGGCGCAGCGGGCGGCGCAGCGGGCGGTGCGAAGGGCGGCGCAAGAGGCGCAGACGACCGGGAGCCGATCGATCCGGCAAACTGGGAGGTGAATACGGATTGGGTGGGCACGCGCGCCATCAATCTGCCCGCCGCCGCGCTGCACGTCGCACGATGGCCGCCCGCGCAGCGCAAGCAGCAGCACGACCTTCTCGGAGGCCCGGGCGCAGCGCGCGAGGCCCCAATTGTCCCCTCGCCCTTCTCGCCGCCCGCGACGCCGCGCACCGAGTCGCTCGCCGCGCGCGAGGCGTCGGCTCTCCGACCCGCGCCATACCGCAACGCACAAAGCTTCGCGCCGCCGAGCACGGACCCGCCGGTGCTGCCCAGCGCGACGGCCGGCGGCGAGGGCTCCGATGCGGCGCGCGTGGCCTTTGGCCGAGAGCTGCACGCGGCCGTGCGCGAGCTACTCGTGTCCCTCGCGATCAAAATTGGGCGGCAGGTTCGCGCCCGTCCCGGCGCACGCCGCGCCCGCGCCGGCGCACGCCGCGCCCGCGCCCACGCCGCTCATGCATTGCCGAGCGCGCGCGTGTCGGTCGCTGCGGCCGCAGGCGCCGGAACTGAGCCCGCTCAGCATGGACGTACACCCGGTGGGCCAAACAGCATGGCAGGAGGTGCGCGCTGCACGCCTTCCGTTTCGTCGTGGCTGCACCCCTTCCCCCTACCTTGCTTTCCCTCCCCGTTCGCGCGCCTCTGCGCTGACGCCTTGCTGTCCCTGGCACGCGCCCATGGGCTCGTGGCGCTCGCTTCCCGTCGCCCACCCCTTTGGGCTGGCTCCACCCTGCCGGCGCGGCGCGGCGGCGCAGGAGGTCGCGTTCGAGGCGGAGTGGGCGGCGGCGAAGGAGAACGCGAGCCGCGACCATCGCGAGGAGGCGCTGCTGCTGCGCGGCACCGAAATGTTGCTCGCGGTCAAGCCAGTGAGGAAGGCCCGTTGACTGACGGGCGATGCCCTTTTTCAAAACCTGTCCCGACACCGGAACAGGACGGGCCTTGCCACGCCGGGAGTGGTCCTGGTCGGCGATGCTGGTGGCGCACGGCGATGCGGCCCCAAGCGAGGAGGACCCGCCAATGTCGCTGCTCGACATGGTCTTGGACGAGAGTCCGTTTCTCAGCGACGGCGAGAAGCATGTTGCGAAGCGGACCGAGCGCGTACGCCACGAGATCTTGTCGAAGCTCGGCGAGCTCCGGGCGTTGCACGCGCGGCATGCGAGCGACGCGGCAAAGCGTCCGACGGTGCAGGAGCTCATGAAGCTCATTCGGGACGCGATGGTCATGATCGATTCCAAAGAGCTTCGGCTCGCGCGCGAGGAGGCACAGAGGTGGTGGGACGAGATGACGGCGTCGTGCCGACCAGCGACAAAGGCGGCGCTCGCCGCCGCCGCCGCCGCCGCGCCGACGGGGAGGGGCGGTGCCGTGGGCAGAGCGATGGCATCGAGGGCAGCCGGAGCGGTTGCCGGAGCGGCGAGCACGGCCGATCTTGCCGGCCTGCCCGGCACAAGCACGCCCGGCGCGCTCTCGCTCGCGGCATCGCCGGCGGACGCGCTCGACGGCGTCGACCGGACGACGCGCTACATCGACTGGGGCATGGAGCCGCTCGAGTCGGTACCGTTCGAGCAGATCGACTTTGACGAGGCCAAGTTCAAGGAGCTCTGCGTCAACGACAAGGCTGGCGCTCGCACGATGGGCACCGCCGCGATGAAGCGCGTGCTCGCGCTCACGTCAGATCGAATATTCCACTGGGCGAATGAGGCCAAGCTGCAGATGTGCGAGGGGAAGTGGCCCAAGGGCGACTCGCTGCGCTCGTGGGTGCTGCGCCCCGCTTTGCCTGAGGGCCGCGAGAGCACGCTCACCGTCAAGATCGCCTACTCAAACTCTGCCAAGGCGTTCCTCGTCCATTCCACGCGACTCCCAAGAAGGAACTCGTCGCGCCGTACCGCCGTCGACGCGTTCGCGCCCGCCGGGCTGGGCGGCCTTCCGGGCATGGCGAGTATGTCGCCGTACATGACGATGCCGACTGACGTCGCGCCGTTGACCGCCGTCGCGCCGCGTCGGATCCCCGCCGCCGCGCACTCCGGCCGCAATTCGGACGGCGAGCCGGACTCGGCAGACCCGAGCGCGAAGCGGGCGCGGGCAGAGGCTGCGGGCGCGCCGACGACGCTCGTCGCGAGCATCCTCGTGGATGGAGAGGCGGCGGGTGCCGAGCGCACGCCCGGCGTGCCGGGCACGCCGGGCAAGTCGCCGGCGGGCTAGCGCCTAGCGCGCGAGCGGCGGCGCCATGCCTCCACGTTCGGGTCGGTGCGCGGAGGCTCGGAGGGCGGGCGGCCACTTCGTCGCCCGTGTGTTTGCCGACGGTGCGTCGGCGACAGCGGCCGGAAGGGTGCGGCTCTGAGCGTCTGCGTGCCTGCATCTTCAGTCTCCGGTCTTCAGTGAGTGTGTCTGTGCATCAGGCGATTGCCACAATGGCGCCGCCGCCGAAATGTACGCGCGCATGAGGCTGAAGTGCTGGCGCCCGAGGGAGGTGCAGCATGAACCGAGCGGCGCGGGTCCGGCGGCCAGACCGAGGACCCTTTCTGCCTTCACCACACACAACGCCGAGTGGGTCATGCTCGACGAGTCCGACCCGCTCATCACGATGCTCGAGAGCGCGCGCCTAGCGCCGCCGGCGCGCGGCGCGCGCGAGCGGAAGCCCATGCTCTCGAAGCAGGTGCTCGACGAGAACGACCGCGCGGCAAATTTCCACATCATGCCCGACTCCGAGCTAAAGGCGCTGTGGGACACGCTCGTCGCGTGCACGCTCGCGTTTGTGTGCGTCGTCTCGCCGACGCTCGGTGCGTTTGCGCCTGAGCTGCAGCTCTCCGTCGGGTGGCGTGTGTGCGGCTCGCTGACCGCGGCGATGACGCTGCTCGTGCTCCTTGCGGACATTGCGCTATCGATGCGCACCGCCTTCATGGATGACGGCGTCTATATCCGCGTCCCGCGGCTGATCGCGCGGCACTACTTCCGCGGACGCGACTTTGCGCTTGACGTGCTCGCCGCGATCCCGCTCCGGCTGCTGCTCGCGGGCAGCACGTGGCGCGGGCTGGAGCGCGAGTATGACGCGGAGCGCGGCCTGTTCCGCTCGTGCGAGTTCTTCGAACTCGTCTGCCTGTGGGACCTGTTCAAGCTGAACAAGCTGATGCGCAAGCTCGATTCGATTGACCGGTGGGCCAACGTGCACTCGGCAGTGACGCAACTGCTCAAGCTCTTCCTCGGGCTCGCGTACATGTGGCTGTGGACGGGTATGGGCTACTTTTACATTGGCACGCTCGAGGACGCGCGCGCGCGCGCCGCAGGCGAGCTCGTGCCGTCGGCATTCTCGCCGTCCAATTTCTTTGAGCCCGCTGCGCCCGTCTACCACCAGGTGCTGCGCTCCGTCTTCTGGGGGCTGTCGATCACGTCGGGGATCGGGCCGGATATTGAACCCGAGTCGCTCAATGAGGTGCTCTTTACCAGCGCGTGCTCCGTCCTTTCCATTCTCATCTACGCGCTCTCGATCGGCTCAGCGTCCGCGGCGATCGCCGAGCTGCAGGCGCCGCTGCAGGCACGCCGTCGGCGGCTCGAGCAGCTCAACGAATACATGCGGTACAAGAACGTGCCGCTCGCGCTGCGCCAGCGCGTCAACGCCTTCTTCGACTACCGCGGCCTCTCGCTCCTCGGCGTCGTGTCGGATTCGGACGTGATGCAAAAGATGCCCGTTTCGTTAAATGCACAACTCTCGGTCTCGCTCAACCGATCCCTCTTCTCGCAGGTGGGCGCACGGCGCGCGCGGGACGGCGGTGGGCGCCCATGCACGGCTTGCGCTGCGCGCAGCCACCCGCGTCGGCGCCGGCAGCCATGCCTGGCGAGCGCGTCGAGCCCCGCGCGCGCGCGCGCGCGCTCCGCACGCGCGCGCTGGAGCCGCAGGTCCCCCTCTTCCAGGACTGTCCGGCGACGCTTCTCCTCGCGATGGTGAGTCGGCTCGTGCCGCTCATCCACATGCCCGGCGACTGGATCATCCGCGAGGGCACGGAGGGCAAAGCTCTCTACTTCATCAATCGAGGGCAGTGCGTTGTCATCAAAGCGGACAAGCGGCGGCGCACGGACGACCCCAAGCGCAGGCCGCCCACGCACGCGCACAGCGTGCTCGACGCGCTCGCTGTCGGCGTTGAGCGCTCGCGCATGGCGATGCTGCGCCTTGGCGGTGGGATGGCGAGCAACCGCACGCAGGCGAGGCTGGCGCGGCGCGGCGCGAGCATGGACGCGAGCAACGCCGAGCAAAGCACGCCGTTGAGCACGCGCGCCAACACGCGCACCAGCACGCGCGGCACGCGCCCGTCGATCGCGACGCGCGCCGGCACCGAGTCCGCCGCGGGCGGTGCGCCGCACGTGCTCACGCATCACCCGGTCGAAACGGTCGCGGTGCTGTCCGACAATGACTTTTTTGGCGAACGTGCTCTGCTCACCGCGGGCATCACGGCCGCGTCGGTTCAGGCGCTCACATATTGCGATTTGATGGCGCTGTACGCGAGCGACTTCAAGGCCGTCGTGAACGAGTTCCCCTTCTTCTCCGCGGTCGTCGACGAGCACGCCGCCAAGAAGCGGTACCCTGCGCATCTGCTCACGCGCGGCACGGAGGGCACCTCGGCAGCGGCCGAGAGCGCCGGCGCGAGAACGCCGCAACAGCCCTTGGGACCGCTCGATGGGATCCTCCCCACCTCCTTCCTCACAACTGGGCTCTTGCCCGCTGCCTTCTCCTCAGCCGCACAGCCGACGCTGGGCGACGACCCAGCGCGCGGTCAGGAGCATGGGCAGACGGGCGAGCTCGACTTGGGCAGGCGCGACGAGCCACGCAGATGACGCGCACGTTGTGGTCTCAGCAGATTGCTACGCGGACGGGTGTCTGGGCCAGACGCTCGCCAGACCAGCGAGCCCGCCGCCGCCGCTCATTCCCGCCCTCGGAGCAAATACGCGCGCACCAAGGGCGCACACAAGAGTTGCCACTGCCAGGCAGTGCACCGGCTCAAACCTCACAGCAGGGATGCGCGAGCGGAGCGCCAGCCAGAGCGCCGCCGCACGCTCGTGCGCGCCCGAGGCCAGCGTCGGCTCGCGCGCCGCCGTTGCCGCCGCCGCCGCCGCCGGCTGCTCGGCGCCGCCGCGGCGTCGCGGCTTGCGCGGCGCGCGGCCGCCGGCGGCGTCCTCGATATCACGCACGGCGCGCTCGCGGCCGGGGCGCTGCGTGTCTTTGACAAGCTGGCCGCACGCCGACGCGACCTCCGAGCCCATCGTGCGGCGCACAAAGGTGCGCAGCCCTCGCTCCTCGTACAGCACCTTGAGGAACGCCATCGTGCGCTCCTCAGTCGAGCGCGCATATTCGGGCGTCGCGTCGGTCGGGTTGTACGGGATCAGGTTGATGACGACCGGCCGTCGCGCGAGCAGGTCGGCGAGCGCGTGCGCGTCGGCGACGGCGTCATTCACGTCGCGCAGCATGATGTACTCGATCATTACCGCCTTGCCAGCGCGGCAGCGCGCGAGGTAAGCATCGACGGCGCCGAGCAGCGCGGGCAGGGGGTACGCCCGGGCCGCAGGCATGATCGACTCGCGCGTCGCCTGCGTCGGCGCGTGAAGCGAGAGCGCGAGGTTGACGCGCGGCTCGTCCGCACCGAATTGTACCATGCGCGGCACGATGCCCACCGTCGAGACCGTCACGCGCGTCGGCGAGAGCTGGAACTTCGTGTTGTCCACCATCACGCGGACCGACTCGAGCACCGCCGCGTAGTTGTTCAGCGGCTCCCCCATCCCCATGAAGACAACGTTGCGCACGGGCGCGCGCGCGCGCGCGTGCTGCAGCTGCTCAAGGATCTCGCCCGCGTGCAGGTCGCCGAGGATGCCCATCGTGCCGGTCGCGCAGAAGGAGCAGCCCATCGCGCAGCCAATCTGCGACGAGATGCACAGCGTGAGGCGGCCGGCGTGGTGGATCTGGACGGCCTCGATGGCGTGACCGTCCTGCAGCCGGATCACCAGCTTGGTCGTCGAACCGTCCGACGCCGTCTCGGCCGACTCGACCGAGCTCGTGTACAGCGCATATTCTGCGACGAGCAGCTCGCGCGCGCGCGCCGGTAGGCCCACGTGCTCGTCCCACCGCACCTGGTCCCATCGGGCGGCGCGTGGGTTGCGCGCGAGCCAGTTCCACAGCGCGTGCGCGTGCACCGCCTTGACGCCGATCTGCGTGAACGCACCGAGCACCGACTCGATGTTCCACACGGGAAGCGGGCGCAAGGCGCGCTTCCTCATCGCGTCGGAGCGTCCCTCCTTCAAGCCGTCCCGTGGAGACGCGCAGGCGCTTTCCTCGTGTCCCAAAAATGGGGCTCGCCGACCTGCTCGTCGGCGGCGCCTCTCTGGATGGCAAGGTCGCGCAGCTCTTCGCGGCGCGGGCCGCGGACGGGCAGCCAGGCGCTGGGCGCGATGCGCACGGGGCCGGCGATGGCGCCGACGCCAGCAGCGACGCCGGCAGCGAGGCCAAGGCGCCCGCCGGCGCAAGCGGCGAGCGCGCGGCCACGTTGCGAGCGCAGGCCAAGGAGGACCCGGAGAAGCTGAGCAGAACGGTGTTCGTTGGCAACGTGTCCACGAGCACGACTGCCAAGGTGCTCAAGCGCGCCTTCACGCCATGCGGCAGCGTCGCGTCCGTGCGCATCCGATCGGTCGCCTTTGCAAACAAGAAGATGAGCCGCAAGGGCGCGGTCATCTCAAAGGCCTTTGACCAGGAGCGCAAGGACACGTACAACGCGTATGTCGTCTTCGTCTCCGTCGACGCTGTTCCCGCCGCCCTTGCCATGAACGGCACGGAGCTCGACGGCAAGACGCTGCGAGTCGACCGGGTGCGCCGCGCGCACGCGCGGCGTGTCGCACGCGCAAGGCGCGCGCTTCCCGCGCTCTGCCGTGTGCGCGTGCGCGCTCGTCGGCTGACCGCAGTCGCTTTGCCACATCTCGGCTGCTCTGCTCCTTTGCGCGCCGCAGGCCACGCCGCCGCGGATCGGGCGCATGGCGGAGAGTGCGGCCGGCGCCGGCGCACAGGCCGTTGGCGGTACGCAGCCCGAGTATGACCGGAAGCGCTCGATTTTTGTGGGCAACATGCCCTTCGATGCGCAGGAGCAGCCGCTGCGCGAGCACTTTGCGAGCTGCGGCGCGATCGAGGGCGTGCGCATCGTGCGGGACCCATATGAGAATATGGGTAATGGATTCGGGTACGTCCTTTTTAAGCAGCGCGTCGCGGTCGAGCGCGCGCTCAAGCTGCACGAGTCGGAGTTCCGGGGGCGCAAGCTGCGCGTCTTCAGGTGCCTCAAGGCTGGCGACAAGGGCACCGACAAGGGCGGCAACGCCGCCGCGCGCACCGGCGGCGCGCAGGGCGGCGCGGGCCAAACGATCGCTCCAAAGCGTCCGCGGACGGTGCCGCGCGCGCCTGCTGAGGGCGGTCGGGCGAACGAAGCGAAGCGGCCGAAGCCGATCGATGGGGCTGAGCCGAGCGTACGCGCTGGCGGGCCCGGTTCGCGAGGTGCCGCGCTCGCTCGCGGCGGTGGGCGCGGGCGCGGTCCGGGCCACGCCGGCGCCAGTGTCAGCCGCGGCGGCGGGCGCGATGGTGGTGGGCAGCGCGGCCGCGGCGCAAGCAGAGGTCGCGGCCGATGATCGTCGAGGACGTCGTACGGGTGGTGGCGCCTTGCGAAGCGCGGCGTGCAATTCCGAGCATGGACGGAGACTTGGACTGGACTGGACTGCCGTCGGCCATTTCGGGTCCGCGCGCGAGTACGGAACCCCCATAGCGCGTTTTTTCACTTTTTCGCAAGATGGTGGTGCGCTCCCGAGCGAGAGCGAGGGTAGAGCGCTTCCGAGCGGGAGCGATGGTGGACCGCTCCCGAGCGGGAGCGCTCGCCGTCGTCCTCGTCTGGCATGGCGTGAGCGGACACCGGCCGCCGCCGCCATCGCGCGCGCACGCCACTCACGCGGCGAGCACCACCGGCGCCGCGGCCGTGCCCCCCATCTTCTGCAACCGCGCGGTCAACCTCGGCCGGATGGAGGCGATCGGCTTCGACATGGACCACACGCTCGCGCAGTACAAGGCGGAGCCGTTTGACCAGCTCGCGTATAGGGGCGCGATCAACAAGCTCATCGGCCTCGGCTATCCGCCGCAGATTGCGGGCTTCGAGTACGACATTACTCGCTACCAGCGTGGCCTCGTGATCGACCGAGCGCGCGGCAACGTGCTCAAGATGGACCGGCACAAATATGTCAAGGTCGCGCAGCACGGGATGCGCGAGATGGACCCTGAGGAGCGGAAGGAGCTGTACGATCGCTCGCGCCCTTCCTTTGATCCGCCCGACTTCACGAACATCGACACGGCCTTCATGCTCGTCGACGTCTGCCTATATTGCCAGCTCGTTGACCTCAAGGACTCGGACGCGCCGGGCGCGCTCGGCGCCCGCTCGTACGCGCAGATCTACAGCGATGTGCGCCGCGCCGTCGACCTGTGCCATTGCGACGGCGTGATCAAAGACGACGTGATGCGCACGCCCGCCGACTTCATCGACCCCGACTCGATGATGGGCGCCATGCTCACGCGCATCCGCAGTGCGGGCCAGACGCCCTTCCTTGTCACCAACTCGGCCTGGGAATACACCGACGCGGTGATGACCTACCTGCTCGGCGGTGAGCGCGACGGCGCCGCCGCCTTTGGCCACGCCGACTGGACCGGCTTCTTCGACGTCATCATCGTCGGCGCGCGCAAGCCGGCGTTCCTACTCGACTCAAATTTGCCCATCTTCCGCGTGCGCCAGTCAGACGGCTCGCTGCTCAACCTGGAGAACGCCGAGTTCGCGAGCGCGGCATCCGTCGCCGCCGTCCTCCGCGCAGGCAAGGTCTTCCAGGGCGGCAACTGGAACCACCTGCACAAGCTCGTCGGCCTTTCGTCAGTCGATCGCCTCTTGTACGTCGGCGACCACATGTACTCCGACGTCTTGCGCGCGAAGCGCTCTCTCGGCTGGCGCACGATGCTCGTCGTGCCCGAGCTGGACAAGGAGACGCGCGTGCGCAAGGAGCACTCGCGCATGCGCGAGGCCATCCAGGACGCGCGCGACGAGCTGCTCTCGCTCGAGCGCGAGCTCGCCGACCTTGAGCTCATCGTCGAGCCGCTCGTCTCGCCCGCTCCGGACGCGGCCGTGCCCGCCGACGCCGCGGCGCAGCGCGACGTGCTCGGCGGCGCGCTCGCCGCGGCGAAGGCAACGCTTGCCGAGCGCGTCCTCGCCTACCACCGCAAATTTCACCCGCACTGGGGCCAGCTCTTCAAGACGGGCTACCAGAATTCGCGCTTTGCGCAGCAGGTCGAGAACTACGCCTGCCTGTACGCGGCGCGCGCGTCGCACCTTGGATTTTACTCGCCGCGCACGCGCTTCCACACGATCGTTGACGAAATGCCGCACGATCGGCACGAGCGCTCCTCGCAACCGTAGCCGGCGCTTGCACCGTGAACGTGCGATCTGTCACTCAGCTGCCGGGAGGACAGTGCAGAACAGGAGCGCGCGCAAAAGCCAGGAAACCTGCTTGGGCGGCCCATCATCGGCTCGAGCTGACTGTCGAGGAGTCGAGGCGGAGCGGTGAGGGCGGGCGTACAAAACATCGACACCAAAACGCGGCGGACTGGATCGCCCGCCTCACGCGGCAAGCGCAAAGCCCATGCGATTCTTCTCAACGTCGAAAACGGTGAAGTACTTGCGCAAGAAGACGTCGCCGAGGATCCACAGCGGCCCGCGCGGCGGCGGCACGTCGATCCCGAGGAAGCCAAACAGGCACGCCTCCTGCCCGAACGCGCTCGTCTTGACGACGTACTCATGCCCGCTCAGCGTGAACGTCGCACCGCTCAGCGTGAGCTGCAGGTTGGGCAGTTTGGGCACGCGCTCACAGTCGATCATGTACTCGCCCGTGCCGAGGATCGGCACCGCACCTGCTCGCTCGGCGATCGCCGCGATCGCCTTGCTCGGCCCGGCGAGCACGGATGTGCCCGTGTCGAGGATCGCGTTCGCCAGGTGGGACGACGACATGTCACCAAACGAGACCGAGTGGAGCGTGGTCTCCCAGTAGGTGTCGGAGGTGACGGGCACGTAGTGGAGCGCGCCCGTGTAGTGCGCCGCGTCCACGCCGCCGAGCGTCAGCTCACCCGGCGCATTGTTCCCCAGGTAAAAGGCGAACACGGCCGAGCGGAGCTGCCCCTGCGCGACGAGCGTCTGGATGACGGGCGAGATGCCGTCGACGGAGATGGACGGGAAGGCCATGCCGAGGATGCCGTCGAAGCGGCCAATGCCGTACGCCAGCCCGAGCCCAGTGACTGTGTCCACCTCCGCGAACTCCTGGTGCTTCGCCTGCAGACCCGCGATCGAGACCGTGTCGTACGAAAGGTGGCCAGAGACCGGCCCCGAGCCGTACATGATGGCAAACTTGGTGCCGTTCTTGGCGTAGCTCTGCGAGCGCGAGGCGGAGTACTTAGACTTGAGCAGGCACGCAAGCCCGCACTCCGTGTTCGGCACCCACAAGTTGGACGAACCCGTGTCGAAGATCACCTTGAACGCCTTTGGCGGCGTGCCGAGCCCGATCGTGCCGTAGTACTGCGCGTTTTGGTAGTCGGAGATGACGACTGAGTGCGGGAAGCGGAAGATTGCGGGCGGGCGCAGGTGCACGGACAGGTCGCCGACGAGCGTTGCCGGGCCGCAGCTCGCCGCGATGCACCGCGCGACCTGCGTCTCGTCCGCACCGCCAAAGTGGCACGCCGCGACGCACCGCTCGTCGGACGCGCTGCACTCGCCGTGCGCGCCAGCGCGCGCAGCGAGCTCCTGCTCGAGTGCAAGCTGGCGTACGCTCGCCTGCCGCTCGAGGGGGACGCGCAGCGATGGCACGCCGTACTCGCCGGCCGTCGGCGCCGACGGCGCGAGCAGCAACAACCCGAGGAGCATTGGAGGGCGGACGCCGCGAGAATTCGCCCGCTCGACCCGAACACAAAAGACGCCCTATTCAATGCACTCACTGAAATAGAAGGAAACTGGGACCAAGTCGCAAGTCTGCCCACCTTTCCTGGCGCAACACCCCGGCGCGGTGCTCGCGGTGCTGCGGGCGCGGATGCACCAGGAGAGCGGGAGCGACGACGACGATGCGCTGATCGCGCCGCCTGATTGGGAGGGGCACGCGGCCGCGGCCGTGCCCGAACCGCCGGCGCTGCTGGCGATCACCTACCACGGCGGCCGCGACGTGATCATCCTCGATCCGGACCTCCACCTGATCGAGTCGAGCAGCGCGGCTGCGGTGTGCGAGCGCGCGCCGCCGCCGCCGCCGGGCAGCTGCCTTGATGGCCTGCTCCGTGACGCCGCCAACTATTTTGCCGACACGTTCCTCGTCCCGGCGTGCGGCGCGGCGCCGATCGCCGCGCACCGCGCGATCCTCGTCCGCGACGCGGCGCTCGCCTCGCGGCTCGCGTTCGCGCCGGATTCGGGCGGTGGCTCGTGGCGGCTCGCGATGGACGAAGATGCACCGAGTGTGCTCGCGCGCGTCCGCGCGCTGTACGGGTGCGCGCCGCCCGACGCTCGCGCCGCGCTCGACGGCAGCGACGCCGACGCCGACGCCGCGTGGGCGGGCAGCGCGGCGGTGCGCACGCACCTGCTTCAACTCGCGGCTGACGCGGCCGGCGCGCAAGGCGCGCAGAGTGACAGTGGCCTTGCCAATGCCGATGCGCGCGTGCGCACCGCCCATGGCGCGTGCCACCACGTCCATCGCTGCGTGCTCGCATTTCGCTCGGGATGGTTTCTCGCAGCTTTCGCGCACGCCGAGCGCAACGGGCGCGCTAGCGACGTACTCATCGACTTCGAGGACGCGGTGCCTGGCGTGATGCGCCCGCTGCTCGACTACCTGTACACTGGCCACCTCGACGACGCGTCGCCGCTGCTCACGCCCGAGCTCATCGTGCCCGCCGCACGGCTCGCCGACCAGCTGCTCCTCGAGCCGCTGCGCTCGCGCGCGCTCGAACTCATGCGCTCGGCCGTGGACAACGCCAATGCGGCATCGCTCTACCAGGTGGGCGCCGCGCTGCACGACGATGGGCTCGCCGGGAAATGCGTCGAGCACATGGTGCATCACGAGGCCGCAACGCGCGAGCCGTCGCTGTTCGCCGACCTGCCCGCCGACGTGCAGTCAACTGTCCTGGCGCTGCGGCGCGCGTCGCGCACGAACCCGCTGAGCAGGAACGCGTTGCTCTCGTCACCGCGCGAGCTGCTCGCCATTTTGCGCGAGTCGCTCGACGAGCAGGTCACGCGCCACGAACACGCTGTGCAGCGGCAGCGCGACGCGGACGACGAGGCTGGCGCGCCACTGCCGCCGCAGTGGCAGTGGCTTTCGCCGCGCGAGGACGCGGCGGAGCGCAAGCAGACGCGCATCGGGGTGGGCGGCGCGCAGGTGCGGCACGCGCTGCGCGCGCGTGCGGCGCAGATCGAGGCGCTACGCGCCTACATACGCGCGCAGGAGGCCGTGTTCCTTCAATGACGACGGGCATCAGGTCGCGCGCGCGGGCTAGGGCGCGCACACGAAATTCCGATTGTTGTCCGCAAAGCACTCGTCGCGCCCAAAGACAGATGCGACTTCGTCGACAAAATCGGAGGCCCACGAGTTGGCCTGAAATGCACCGCGCACAACGTCGGCGACGGCGCGACCAGTGCCACGCAGTGGCCAGTCGCCCGCCCAGACGAAGAAGTAGGCGCGGCCGTTTGGCTTGAGCGCTCGCCACGCAAGTGCTGCATCCGGGCGCTCAGCGTTGGCACGACATTGACGACCGACGCGGAGAGCACGACGTCCGCGCCACCCGCCGCCTCGATAGCGCGCTACGATGCTGCGTTGACCTCCGCGGGCAAATTGTACGGATCGGCGCCGTGCACGATGATGGTGGCGTCCTGCGCGCGCAGCCACGCCCGACCGGCAGAACTTGCCGCTGCCCAAGTCGAGCACCGACGGCCTTGGGCGCAATGCAGCCCATGCTGTACAGCTCGGTGGCGCTCGCGATGCCCTCCGCCGCATCCATCACGTCTGGGAACGCGAGCGTAGCGGACACGTCGCGATACGCGTACGTGTTTGCACCGTGCCACGCGGCCGCGTCCTCGTCCATCGTGTTCATCGCCGAGCTCTCGATGGGCTGCGCATGGCCGTCAAACCACACGGCGCGGCGCAAGACCGCCGCCGTCTCATGGTAGGCCACGAAGGCGAGGAGCCCACGCTCGATGGCGCGGAGGAGACATTGCCCCCTGCGTACCACCGACAGGACGCCTCGTACGATGATGATGGGCGCCATGAAAAAGCGCGGAAAGTTCCAGTACCCATAATATATTTGAACGTGCAGTCTGAGATCGTGAGGACGGCATGGTATCACGTGTCGCGCCAGTATGGGGGTATCCATAATATTAATGGATATGGCAATATGGGAAGGGAATACTTTCGTGCATCTCTGCAATTCTGGTCCTTTGGGCGCGCACCGGCGCGCGTGCGTCGAGCCGTGCATCTCTGCAGCCGACATCCGCACGCATAGCTGCATGGACTTGACCGCAAAAGCCTTGCCCAAGGCGGACGTGCCGGCCGCCCCGTCAGGGCACGTCAACAACGCGGCGACATGGCGGCTGGACGATGCGCCCGTCAACTTTGTCGCCAAGGGCCAGACGCGCGTATGCCAGGTGCAGCTGAAGCGCGACCCCATGCCTATTCTCAACGCGCTGCAGTTCGCAATTTTCACCGCGCAGGACGCGTTTGAGCGCGTCAACCTCGTCCTCACCGTCATCCTAAAATTCGTCGCGCTCGTTTACACGCTCGCGATGCTCATCCCGATGGCTGCGCGCACCACCATCGCCGATGGCTACGTGTTCAATTCGATCGGCGTTGCGGTGCTCACGATCGCGCTTGCCGTCGCCGCGACCCATGCGCCCGAGGGCGCTGCCGGCCCGATCGTGCCCGGCTCGACCATCTCCGCGGACGGCGTGGCGCTCTGTGTTGCCGGCGCGCTACACGTGGCCGCGCACGTGCACGTGATCACGAGCATCGTGAATTCGCGCAAGAGGGAGGCGGCGAAGCTCACGCGCAGCTTTGACGAGCTCTACGTCCAGGCCGCGCAGTCGCATCCGACGATGCAGTTCTAGGCCGCGCAAAGACTCGCGCTTGTCTTAGCGCCTGTCCGAGCGCCTGGAGTACAACACGGCCTCGGTCACCTTCTCCTCCTTGCCCTCGTCGCGCAGGCTTGCCGGCAAGCTGCCGCGCGAGCACGTGCCGCCAAACACGTGCTCAACGTTGCGCGTCACGGACGGCGAGCGCATCAGCCGGCCGACGCCCGACGCGCCGAAGAGCCCGCCGCGCCCTGACGGCCGGCGCGCCTCGGTCGTGCGCCGCGCACGAAAGTCGCGCGTCGCCTTGCCGTCAGCAATGGCGACGCTGCCCTTGCCGCACGCGCCGGCGCCGTCGGTGCGCCTCGGTGTGCTCGAGCCGTCGGTGGCGAGGCGCGCGAGCGTGAGGGCTTCTTCTGCGGCGAGCGCGTCGGCCGCGGTCATCTCGTCGACGAGCCTCCGCACCTCCGCGGCGACGAGCGGCAGGTACTCTCTGACGACGTCGTTGAAGCGCGAGACCGTCGCGAGCTCGACGGCGTGGATGATGCGCCGCGCGTCGTCCTGGCGCGTCGCCTTGGCGTACATGACGTGGAACGCGTCGAACGACGCGAGGAGCCGGTGCGCGTCCCGCAGCTCGTTCGCCACCGGCGCGACAACGACGTCGTCGAGGCGGCCGCCGACCGCACGCCACGCGTAGAGTTCCATCACGCACCAGAGTCGGTCGACGAGGGTTGGCCCAGCGAGGAGGAGGAGCTTGCGCGAGCGCGAGAGGTAGATGGGCATGTGCGCGAGCTGCTGCGACGGCGTGAGCGTTGGATCGGCGCACGCGGCGTCGAGCCAGATCGTGACGGGCCTGTGCCGCTGTTGCGGCAGCTCGTGCGACGCGCGCTCGTCGTGCTCGTCGCGCTCGTCGTCCGGTACGGCGACGATCATCTGGACGGCGGTGCGCGCGCGCCGCAGCGGCCCGCACTGGCTTTCACCGTCAAGCGCGTTGCCATGCGCGCCCGCAGGCGCGCCGCCCGCCGCGCTGACGTTGGCGGGCTCGAAAGGGGCGCGCTCCGAGTCGGCCATGCGGAGGCCGAGCGTGTGCAGCCAGCGGCGGAGCGCGCGCTGCTTCGCCTTCGGGTCGTCGTGCCACGAGTGGACGACGTAGTAGTCGACGAGGCTCACGTGCGCGACGAGCGGCTGCGCCTGCGTCGCCACTGCCGTCGCGACGTTGTACCGGGTCGGCGCGCTGCGTGACGAGGCGGACCGTTCGGATGGGCGAAACCGCCGCGATGTGGGCGTGCCGAGCGCGCCGACGACGGTCGGCGAGGAAGGGGGTTCGCAGCACGAGCTGCGGTAGGTCCGCGCGGAGCCCGCGCCGCCCTGCGCCGCCGCGCTCGCCACCAGCATGTGGAAGGACGCGCTTGATGTCAAGATTTCGAGCGAGTGGCGGCCGTTGCTCGACACGCGATACGACGGCCGTCGCGTGTCCGGCGACGCGAGATCGGCGTCTGCCGCCGCGGCGAAAGGCGCGTGACCGTCGGGCGTATGCGCCATGTCGCTAGCGCCGGCTGCCGCCGCCGCGCCGTCGGCCATCGTCGCGGCCACGCCCCATTGGGCGCGGCGACGCTTGGACGGCGACAGGGCGCGCGCAGCGCCGAGCGACGCCGACGCGGCCACGGAGAGCAGGCTGGCCTTGCCGTTCGAGTGCGGCTGCGGCTGCGGCGCATCCTTTCGACGCGCGGCGGCGCCCCAATTGAACGAGCCGCCGCCGCCGCCCTCGCTGCTGCACATGTCGTCGCCCGAGTAGGCCCCTTTGGTGCAGCTCGACAGCGCGTGCCCGGCCGCCGACGCGCCCTCGCGGGCCGTTGCGTCAGCGAGCGACTCGAACGACACTTTTGGCATGAGGTCGCGCGCCTCCTCGGCCGATGTGCGCATCGTGCGTAGGCCGAGCAGGAGCGTCGCCGCCCTGCTCACGCCCGTCGCCCGCACCGCCATGCTCTTGCTGCTCTCCCGGCACGGCGCGGTTGGGGCCTCCACGTTGGCGGCGTCGTCCGTCCGGCTGCTGCTGCTCACGCGCTTGACGACAGTGTTCGCGCGCTTGACAATCGCGATGAGACTCGAGCGGCGCGACGCGGCCGGTTGCCGGCCGAACGCTATCACCTCATTACCTGCCGCGGCGCCGTCCGCCGCCGAACCATTGGCCGCCGAACCATTGGCCGCCGCGCCGCCGCCGCCCGCGCCGCCGCCGCCCGCGCCGCCGCCGCCCGCGCCGCGGCCACCCTTGAGCGCGACCGCCTCCGAGTCACCGAGCCGCGCAGCTGCCGCGTGCAGCGCGGTGAAGACGCCCCACTCGTCGGACGAGATCATCACGGATGCCGCAGGCGTCAGCGTGAGCGCGCGGAGCGAGGCCTCGGCCTCGGCGACGTGCTCCATTGGCGCCTGCTTGCCCTCGGTGCTCGTAATGAGCGGCGCGAGCGCGGCAAACGCGCCCGCGCGCTGCTGCACGCAGCGCGAGAGCAGGAGCATGCAGCTCTGCGCCGAGACGCACAGCATCGTGCTGCCAACCGTCGCCTGCACGACCGCCGCGATCGAGTCGGCGGCGAGGCGGAAGGCCGTGCGCTCGGCGGTGGAGGCGAGGTCGAGCGCCGCCCATGCGAGGATCCGGCCTAGCCGCGCCATGCCCAGCGTGAAGAAGCACGCGCCCACGACGCGCCACGAGACGGCGACGAGCCGCCATGGCAGTTGGCGCGAGCGAGCGCCAACGACGCACGCCCAAGCGACGGTGACGCCGAGGCCGACGATGACGCACGCGTAGTAGATCTCGCGCGCCACCTTGAGCGTGTGCAGCTGCGCCGGCGTCGCGTCCGCGCCGGCGAACGCGGCCGTGCGCTGCGCGCGCGAGTCAGCAACTCGCCACACGTCGAGCTGCTCGCCCCTGGCCAGCGCCTCAACCTCGGCGAGGCGGTAGGCGTGTTGCGCAATGCCGAGCACGCCCGCAACCAGGATCACGAGCGTCACGGCGCGCGTGCGCGCCAGGTGCATCGGGTGCGTTGCGAGCAGGACGATCGGCGCGGCGATTGCGACGAGGCACGCCCAGAGGCACGCGCGCGCTGCGAACGCGTCCGCCTGCGCGCCGGGCTGGTCGGTGAGCGCTGCGGGTGGAATGCGCAGCTGGCGCGCGGTGAACTCGGCGTCAAGCGCGTTTGCGAGGAACGCCGTGATCAGCACGCACGATGCGGTCGCCATCACGGGCACGGAGAAGCGCACGTGCGTCACGCGCGCCTCCTCGAGCGCAAGCCTGAGCGTCGCAAGCACGCGCTTGCGCCGCAGCGCGCCCTCCACGCCCTCGTCGCGCAGGTCGGCGGCGGCGGTGACGGCGGCAGTACTGCTGTCTCCGTCCCCGCGACCGCTCACGCCGCCGCCTTCGCCGCGCTGCGGCGTGCGCAGGGCCGCGCAGCCGCGCGAGCCATCGGCCGACGTGCCCTGCTCGCGACGCGCGTTCAGCGTCGAGCCCGACAGGCGGCCGGCGAGCACGGCGAGGCGCGAGCCGAGGGACGGCGAGCTCGCGGTGCTGCGCGCGATGTGCGCGAATGCGCCGCCGCCGCCGCGGTCCAAAGCGTCGGCGCCCGCGCGGTCGCGCGGCGAGAGGTCTTGCGGCGCGATTTGAAAATCTTCGTCGCTTCCGCCTGCCGCAGGGACCGGCGCACCATTGTCGGCGTGCACGCGCGACGTGCGCCCGCTAGCAAAGCAGCCGCGGCTGATCCGAAGCGCCGAGCGGCTGCCGCGCGCCGCCGGCTTGCTCGTGCGGCTGGTGGTGAGTCCTCCCTTGAGGCCGATCGTCGCGACGCGGTGGGCGGGCGTGCGCGCTGGGCCGCCGTGCGCGCCCGTGCGCGCGCCCGCGCCGCCGCGCGCGAAGCCGGTGGCCATCGTGGCGAGCGCGACCTCGTGATAAGTTTCGCGGAGCAGCTTGAGTACGTGCTGCACCGCGATCGTGTGCTCGGGCTGCAGGTAGAGCCGGTGCACGCCGCCCGCGGCCGGCTGCACGTAGCACGGCGGGAAGGCGTTGCGCGTGAGCGGCAAGATCGTCATCAGCGCGACGACGTCGTACGGCTTGACGAAACTGGCGCGCGCGGGGGCAGAATGGGCGTGGGTGGCGGGTGGGAGTGGAGCGCAGGAGCACGCGTCGGCAATTGCGACGCGCCTGCAAGGGCCGCCAGCGCGGTGGCGCGCGCGCGGCGCGAGGAGACAACAACAGCCGGCATTCGCGCACCCGTTGAGGTGCTCGCGGATGTTGGCGTCGCCGTCGAGCAACGCGTGACCTTTGGCCGCAAACTCTGCCGCGTCTACGCCGCAGAAAGTTTCAAAGTACCACTGCTTGGAACAGCGCGCCGGCAGCTTGCCGGCGCAGAGTTTGGCCCACAAGCCCTCGAGGCCGAGGGACTGCGCGCCCGCCAAGTAGGACATGACCGGACAGTCGGTCGTCTCGGCAAAGCTCTTGGCGAGCTGCATCGGGAGCATCGGCACGGCAAAGCGGCTCACCACGCTCATCGGCAGCCCGCGCTCGAAGCAAAAGGCGTACACGGCCGCTGCGCCGTCCATATCAAACCCGTTGTTCACGGAAGAGTCGGCGCCCCACGAGCGGCCGTCCACGCTGCGCTCGAGCCCGGCCTGGATCGCGATTTCGGCGACCTTCGCCTGCACGAGCTCGGGCTTTGCGCTTATCACGTCCGCCAGGTCGCGCAGCGACGAGATGCACACGATGGTGAGCGATTTTGGCGCCGCATCGCGCAGCGCGGCAAGGATGAGCGCCCTCCCATCGAGCAGCCGCTCGGCGGCCACGTCGTCGTAGCCGACGATGCGATATTCGTGCGGCTGTGGCGCGTACTCTTTGCCCTCAGAGCCAACCCCCACCGGCACTGCCTGCAGCCCGAGCGCGTCGAGGATGCACCGCGCGAGCCGCGCGCGCGCGGCCGCTTGCGCGCCGCCGTTCGCGACGATGCCGCGGATGGAGAGCGTGCCCATGCGGTGGAGGATGGCCAGGACAAGGATCGCCTTGACGTCATCCGGGTCAGGCCCAGGGTCCGCGATAAGCACCACATTCAGCGCCGGCCGCTGCGCGCCTGTCATTAGTCGACGCATTCGCGCCCGGCCTCGGTGAACGCCGACCGACCTAAACCCTTTTTATATACTAACGGCGCTTACGTCAGGACAGCGGGGTCAACCCTTTTTATATATACGGGTAAGAGTCCACGATCTTCTGCCGACGGCCGGAAGAGTGAGGCTTTTGCGAAATTCAGGCTTTCCTCCGGGTTGCACCGTTGTTAACTCCCGGCATGCGGCAGCACGGGACTCCCGTCCCCCTCCCCCCTCCCCTGACGGGGTTAACTCCGAAGCACGCTCACCCCGTCAGAGCGCATGCGCTCGCCATCGCTTGTTGCCGACGGCCGGGCGCGAGACACGCGAGAGTCGAGCGCCGCGTGGCTTGTGCGGTCCCCGTCAGGGTCACCCAGGGCCACCTGTTCCCAAAAGCCCCACAAAAGATGACGGCCATCGTTCTATCCCTCCCTTCCTTCACAAGCCTCCTCTCGACCAACCAGGCTTTGAGCTCGCCCTCCTCCCTCCGCGGGGCACGCGCCTTCGGGCCCGCCGCAGCGCTCGGCCGCGCCGCGCCGCGCAAGCGCGCTGAGCCACAGTGCCCTTCGCAGGGCCCGGCCATGGCGCAGTGGTTTGCCGGTCGCTTCAGCGGGAAGAAGGATTCGGCCGCACTGAGTGCGCACGCGCCGCCCGCAAACGATGCGCGGCCGCGGCCGCCCGCGCAGGGGCCGCCGCGCACGTCGAGCGACGACGAGCGGCCGGCCGAGGCGCCCAGGCGGCAGACTCCGCAGCCCGTCGTCCTAGAGGTCTCGCCGCAGCTCGTCGCCCTGGCCGTGCCGCCCGCCGCAAAGCTTCCGCCGCCTCTGCCGACCATCGATAGCTACACGATGAAGCAGACGCTCGGCGTCGGCGCGTTCGGCAAGGTGAAGCTCGCCGAGCACAAGGAGACGGGCGAGCTTTTTGCGATCAAATGCATCCAAAAGAGCCGCGTCTCTGCCGCGCGGCAGTTTGAGCGCCTGCAGAGGTGCGCGACGCGCGCGGCGGTTGTCGGCCGGACGCCTGGACGCGCGCTCGGGCCGATGCGAGGCCTTGCGCGGATGTGGCATCACGCGGACGCCGTGCGCGGCGCGTCAATCTTCCGTGGCGCGTGCGCGTTGTAGGGAGATCCGTATTCTCAAGATGCTCCGCCACCCCAACGTGATCCAGCTGCACGCTGTGATTGAGGACAGCGAGGATATCTTCCTCGTGATGGAGCACGTTGCGGGCGGCGACCTGCTTGACTTTATCAACTCGCAGGGCGCGATGCCGGAGGAGCAGGCGCGTGACCTCGTCGCGCAGGTGTGCCGCGCCGCGACTCGACGCGCTGCACACGGCGCGCGCGCGCTCGCGCGCGCGGCGGATGCGGCGCGGCCGTGCGGGGCGCAGGCGAGCGTGGCGCGCGCATGCGGCACGCCCCTGCCAGACAAGCGCGCGCCTCGCGCGCTCGCGGAGGCGATCGCCTCGCCTCGCTTCGCGGGCAGCGCGGCGCTGGCACGCCTGGGCGGCAGGGCCGCAGCGCTGCTGCCGCGCTCGGTCCTGTGCAAGAGCCCGCGCGGTGATTGCGAGGCGGGCAGCCCCCGCCTCGCCTCACTCTGCGTGCGTCCGCTTCGGCCGCGTTCTAGCCGCGGCCAAGTCGCGCGCCTCGCCGGCCCTGCTTCGCCCGTCGCTTGCCGCTGCTTATCCGCTACCTTGCTCGCCCGCCCGCCCGCCCGCCCGCCCGCCCGCCCGCCCGCCCGCCCGCCCGCCCGCCTGCCCGTCTCCGCGCGCCCGACCGCCCAATGTGCGCACGTGCGCGCAGATCACGTGCGGCTTGCAGTTTTGCCACTCGCTCGGTGTCGCGCACCGCGACCTTAAGCCGGAGAACATTCTAGTCAATGAGAAGGGCGTCGTCAAGATCACCGACTTTGGCCTCTCCAACATGCAGAACGCCGGCGAGCATCTGAGTACGCTGTGCGGCTCGCCCTACTACGCGGCGCCCGAGCTTCTCGACGGCTCGACGACGCAGTACGACGGGACGGAGGCGGACATCTGGTCCGTCGGCGTGATCACATTCGCAATCCTGTGCGGCGAGCTACCCTTCGACGGGCAGACGTTGCCTGACCTCTTTGCAAAGATCACCGCGGGCGCGTACCGGATCCCGCCGCAGCTCTCGCTCTCCGAGGACTGCAAAGCAATCCTCGCGTGTATGCTCGTGCGCGCGCCCAATGGCCGCACCAAGATGGCCGCGCTGCGCAAGCACCCGTGGATGCAGGGCGCCGGGCTTTACGCCGAACCCATCGCGCCGCTCAAGCGCAGGGCGAGCGCGACCGTCGCGCTGACCGACAAGTCCGGCCGCGAGATCACCGACCTTGAGAGCTCGGCGCTTGGCAGCTCGTGGCGCGAGCGCAACTTGAACGGCGGGTGCGCGGACCGCCCGCGCGTATACCGCGCGGCATCGGCGGACGGGCTCACCTCACGCTCGCGCGCGACGACGGACGACGAGGGCGCATCGCAGGAGCGCGGGCCAACATAGCCGCGCGGGAGGGGCTTCCCCCGGAATGTGCGATCGGTGTATACTCAAAAAAGTCCTCAAAACAAAACTTAGTTCTGCGCAGAGCCCGCGGCCGCCGCGGCCACGTCCGCGCCGCGCGCAAGCTCGTCCACCGCGCGCGCGCGGCGCTCGGACGTTGGGCTGCCCCTCCCAGCGTCGCTGCACCCGCTCGCACCACCGCCAAAACTCTCGACCGCCTCGCGAGAGTCGAAGATGGCCACGTACGGATCGTACTCGCGCCCCTCGGCGGCGACCGTCCGGTAAAAATCGACGAGTGAGTCGCTGCCGTAGACTTCACCCTCGCCAACCGCGACCATGTCCTCCGTCGCGTAGTAGCGCAGGATGCGCGCGATCTCAGCCGCGTCCTCGACCGGCGCGGCGCGCGTGAGCCGTGCGAGCAGCTCAAGCGCGCCAACGACCGCGTGCAGGACGCCGATCGGCACGCCGACCGTCGCGGGGGGCGGTCGCCCGGCCGCGGCGGCCATGAGCGCGCCCTGCTCGATCTTGGAGAGCGGCCGGTTCGGCCCGCCAATCTGCCAGACCGAGTTCCTGCGCGCCGGCTCGGCGATCGTGTCGACGAGCGCGGCGGCGAGGTCGCGCTCCGAGATCGGGTTGGAGCGGATGCAGCGGCCACCGCCCAAGTCAAAGTAGGTGAAACGGCCGCCCTCCGCGACCCTCTCGAACTGGTTGCACACCGACTTGAAGAAGGCCGTCGGGCGCACGATCGAGTGCGAGAGCACGCCGGCGGCCGCGAGCGCGCGCAGCTGCTCCTCGACACGGAGCTTGCAGTCCTGCGGTTGAACGTGGTGGCCAAGGGTTGAAGGGAGAGGCGCGTGCGGTGAGCTGGGTAACATGCCGCACGTGCGCCGCGCGCTGCGCGGCGCTCGGCGTCGCACGGCTGCGCGCGCCTGGAAATGAAGGGCGTGCGGCTCCTGCCGCTCCGCCGAGCGCACGCAGATCGCGCTGAGCAGCACAAAGTGCCGGCAGCCGCACGCGACCGCCGCGCGCACGCAGTTCATCGTCGCGGCGTAGTCGACAGCCTCGGCGTCGCGCGCTGTCCCGCGCCGCGACGCGAGGCAGCAGATCACAACGTCGGCGGCGCCCGGCTCCAGAGGACCACCGCGCCGCTGCAGGCTGGATTGGTCGCACACGTCCGCCTGCACGACACGGACGCCGTCCGTTTGCGCGAGCCGCGCTGCGCGCAGGTCGCGCACCACGGCCGTCGTGTCATAGCCACGCCGTGCGGCGTTGTGCACGACGGCTCGGCCAATGTACCCGCTCGCACCGACGACGACCACGCGTTCACCCGTACAGCTCGTTCCCGCAAGCGCTGGTATCGCGACGACGCGCGCGCGGGCGGTCACGGCACGCCGGTACGGGGCGCCGCGCGTCGCGAAGCCGCAACTGAAGACGAGGAGCGTCGCGGACCACCCCATGGGGGAAATAAGAAATTTTCTGGAAATTGGAAATCCTGTCTGAGCTGCTGAACCAGTCTCGCCAGTCTGCAGTTTCACTCTGTCTTTGGAGGGAAGTGCTTCGCCAGGAGCTTTGAGAGCGAGAAGGATGTCATCTCGTCGACGCCAAAGAGCTTGCGCAGCGTCGCATCGTTGATGATCCGCCGCTTGTCGGCCGGATCGGACTGAAGCTGGTGCTTCTTGATGTAATCCCACACCTTCTTCGTGATCGCAAAGCGATTGTTCGTCTCCTCGCCGCAGAACGCCGCCAGCTCAGCAGTACCCCTGTACCCCGACGGCGCGCGTGAGCGCGAAGCTCCACCACCACCTCCATTGCCGCCGGCGCCGCCGGCGCCGCCGCCGCCGGCGCCGCTGCCGCCGCCGCTGCCGCCGCCGCTGCCGCCACGCCGCGCGTTCGAGTGCTCGACATCCTCGTGCGCATGGATGTGCCGCCCTATATACTTGGCCATGGAGAAGGCTGTCACGCGCGGCACGCCGAATGCGCAGCTCAGCTTCTCGTCGCACCGGATCGTGCGCTTGTCGGTCGGGTCCTGTAGCTCGTGCGCGCGGATGTATATCCAGAGGAGCTTGACGAGGCGGAAGCGGTTGGCGCGCTTGACGCCGACGATGGCGGCCATCTCCTCCGAGCGCGGCGGGTGTGACGGGTCCTCGGCGAGTTCGTCGTCGCCGTCGTTGGCGGCGCGGGGCGGCGCTGGTCGCTTCCGCACGGCCTTTGGCGCGGGCGCCGCCTTCCGCTTCCTCGACGTGCGCGATGCGGCGGCGGCCTCCTCATCGTCATCGTTTTCACGCCCTCCCTCCTCCGACCCCGCCTCTGCGCCCTCCGCCTGCGCCTGCTCGTCGAGATACGCCTCAATCTTGCTTTTGATCCACTCCTTGCCCGCGCCGGACGCGAGCGACACACCAAATTCGGCCTCGAGCTGCTTGCGCACGGCTTTGGTGGTGAGCGCGCCGGTGACGAGGTCCGCACCGGCGAGGATCGCGCGCAGCCGCGTCTCCAGCTCGGCCCACTCCTTTGCCGACGCGGGCTCGCGCAGGCCCGTTGGCTTGACGTCCTTCACGTCCGACCCCATCAAGGCACGACCAGCTCAGCGAAGGCTGCGATTTGCGAGGTCTGCGCATCGCCACATGACCGCGGGCGGGAAGGACGGCGAGCTGGATCACATGGTGCTTACGTACCTGCAGGAGCGCGGCTTTACCGAGAGCGCCGCCAAGCTGCGTGACGAGGCGCAGGTGCGCGCCGCGCACGAGCGCGCGTCACGTCGAGCCGTCGCGCGCCGCGCCGACCCACGCGCGGGGCAGGGGCACGCGCGCGCGCGCTCGGCGCGCAGGTGCCGACGCTGCCCGCGCTGACGGAGCAGCTGCGGCGCTCGGTGCGCTCGGTCGTAGGCAGCGGCTTGCTTTTCCATTCGCCCGAGGCCGTATGCTCGCTCGACCGCTGCTTCCGCAAGCTGCGCAGCTGGGTCGACGGCGCGCTAGAGCAGTACCGATGCGAGCTCGCCGCGGTGCTCTACCCAATCTTCGTGCGGAGCTACCTCGAGCTGGTGCACCGCGAGCTGCCCGACGACGCAGCGGACTTTATGGAGGCGCACCGAGCCGACTTTGGCGACAGCGTGCCCGAGCTGACCGCGCTCGCCGCCGTGCGCACGCCCCAGCAAGTCGCCGACTCCGAAATCGCGCGCACCTACTGGACGGGCTCCTTCGAGCTCAAGATGAGCGCCTACTCGTTCGAGCTGCTCGTCGCATTCGTGCAGGCGGAACAGCTGCTCCCATTCCTTCAGCTCCTCAACGGCGAGCACTTCACCGTCGTCATCACGCGCCGCGCGCCGCCGCTCGACAGTACCGAGTTCGGCGCGGGCGCACCGGACGACGGCCGAGGCATGCACACTGCCGCGCGGATTTTTGGGCGGGTGGAGGCGGTGAACGCGCAGCAGGCGACGCTCGGCCCGCTCGAGGAGCTCCAGCTTGAGCATGACGCCATCCGCGCTGAGCAAAGCGGCGCCGCGTCCGCCGACGCACCCGCCGCCGCCGCCGCCGGTCGCGCGAAGCGCGCGCCGGCTAAGCGCGCCCGCGACGCTGGCGGCGGCGGCGGCGCTGCTGTCGGCGCGGCAGGCCTCGCCGCGGCGCGCTCGCGGATCCCGCTGCCCGCCTGGTCGCGCGCCGTCGAGGAGCAGCTCGTGCTCGACGCGCTCCACCGCGTGCCGCTCTCGGATGTGCAGCTGCCATCGTGTTGCCTCGCGACGTTGCTCAACGCGCGCGACTCTGTCAACTGCGCCGCCTTCTCCAACGACGTGGCGACGCTCGCGAGCGGGCACGCCGACTCGACGATCCTGCTCTCGAGCCTGCGCAGGCTGCGCGAGCAGCAGCAGTTCACCGCCGCCGGCGGCACGCTCGCACCCGACGAGCCGCCGGCGGTCCGGACGCTCGTCGGCCATTCCGGACCCGTCTTCGCTCTCTCCTTCTCGCGCGACGACCGCTTCGTGCTCTCGGCGTCGCAGGACGGGAGCGCGCGGCTGTGGTCGACGTCGGACTCGGCCAAGCTCGCCGGCGGCAGCTGCCTCGTCTGTTACCGCGGTCATGGCTTCCCTGTCTGGGACGTTGCCTTCTCGCCGCTCGGTTACTATTTTGCGACCGCCTCGCACGACTCGACCGCGCGGCTGTGGGCGACGGACAAGCTGAGCCCGCTGCGCATCTTCGTGGGGCACCTGTCCGGCGTGCACGTGCGCGCGCGCGCAGCGCGCAGCGCGTCGCCGCCGCCGCCGCGCGCTGCGCGCGCGCGCCGTCGGACCGACCGACGCGTGCGCCGCGCGCCGCGCGCGCGCGGCGTTGCGTCTGCGCGCTCGCCGCCCGCGCAGTGCGTGCGCTTCCATCCAAACTCCAACTACCTGCTCACGGGCTCGTCCGACAGTTCGCTCAGGTTGTGGGACGTGAGCTCTGGCAGTTGCGTTCGACTGCTGTGCGGGCACACGGGCGCCGTGACGGCGGTTGCGCTGTCGGCGGACGGGAGGTACGCCGCGTCCGGCTCGGAGGACGCGACTGTTCGACTGTGGGATCTGGGCTCGGGCAAGGAGGTGTGCGCCTACAAGGGGCACACCGGTGCCGTCTGGTCCGTCACCTTCTCGCACGACGAGCCAGGCGGCGGGCTGCTCGCGTCCGGCGGCGCCGACTCGGCCGTCCGTTTGTGGGTGCGCGCGTCGCGCACGCCCGTTGCCGCGCGGGCGCTGTCACGCGCTGCGCGCCCGCGGCGCAAGCGCCGCAGCTCATCGCGCGCTGGGCGCGGGCGCTGTTTGGCCTGCGCGGGCGCGCGTGCAGGACTTCAATGCGCCGCCACCGCTTCCCGCCGAGGGCGTCGACCGCCGGCCGCCCGGTTGCGTCGGCGAGTACTTCACGCGCTCGACACCGGTGCTCTGCACGGCGTTCACGCGGCGCAACCTGCTGCTCGCTGCGGGGCCGTACGCGGGCCGATGACAGGCGCTGTCGCCATGCACACGGACGTGGTCGGAAGGGGGACGCGACAGGGCAGTAGTTCACGAGAGCCGATGAGTGCATGGTCCTTGAGATGAGTGGAAGGCCAAATGGACGTCACGCTTTTGACGAAACGCAAGGGAAGGAAGAGCCGCGGAGGAAATGGAGCAGGTGCCCGTTCTTCACGTGAAGGACGCCGTGCACGTCCAGGTGACGCAGGATGGACACTTTGTGAGCTTTCGCCGCAACGCGCCGCTCCCCGCACAGCTCATGGGCCGCGTGCCCGTCACGCTCTGGCTCGCGCTGCTCAAGGACGTGCACGCCATCACCGGCGAGCACGCGAACAAGATCATCATGCAATGCGTGGCGCTCGTTGGATACACAGCCTCCATTCCGGGGACTCTTCTCCATATCCCCGCTTTGACGTTTACCGCGCTCTCCATCGCTCTTGTCTCTAACCTGCTCTTCCTGTGGAAGGCTTGGTCGGTCCGAGAGGCCAGCCCGCGCTGGCGCAAAATCGTGGACAAGCACGGGCCGTCGTTCGAGGCGGCTGGATTCACGCTCATGCTCGAGGAGCGGAATCCGAAGACGGAGAATTACGTGAAGAACTACGTCATCTCGCGTGCCGCCTCTGGGGTGTGAAGCATGCGAACCGAGGTCAGAGCGGCGTGCACAGCGTGCGCCCGCTTGTAGCCGGTGCCCGCGAACGTTCGCCCACCCCATGCGCTTTTCTTCTTGTCGTCGTCCGGCCATGCAGTGTGACCCTGTGCGACCGCCGTCTCACTGGGACGCGAGCGTGCGGCTCAGCAGCGGCTGCTGCGCCCAGTCCTCCTCGAAGCGGCGGCGCGGCGCGAGCGGCGCGAGCATCGCCGCCGGTGTCGTCTGCATCGGCTCGCGCGCCGGCGACTCTCGCGCCGGCGACTCTTCGCTCGAGCGCGACGACAGGCGGCGGCACAGCTCGCGGCGCACTGCCGCGGCGCGCGCCACTGCGCCGCCTTTGAGCGGCAGCGGCACGAACGGGCCGGAAGTGGGCACGGCGTGCCGCAGGCCGAACGCGGCGACGAGCGCCTGGGCTGCGCCGGCGAGCCGGAGGTGCGAGATGAAGGTGGGCTCGGCGTCAGCAGCGGAGCCGCTGCTGCCGCTCGAGCCCGAGCCGCTGCGCCGGAGCGCGGGAGGTGCCGCAAACGCCGCCAAGCGCGCCTCGGCGTGCGCCTCGCTCAGCGCGCCGAGCGCGAGCACCGCCGGCTCGACGGGCGGCGCGGCGCGCTCGTGCGCCGCCTCCGCCGTACCGTCGGCGGCTCGCTCGAGGAGGCAGAGTTGCGCGTGCACGAGCGGGACGAACGCGCGCACGCACTCGTTGTACGCGGACGCGGTGGCGAGCTCGACGGCGAGCGTGAGCTGCGCGCACGACGATGCCGCCGCAGACTCGGCGCCCTCCGCGTCCGCGCGCGCGTACATGACGGCGAAGGCATCGAACGATTCGAGCACCGCGCGGCCGGCGGCGGCGGCGGCGGCAGCGTCCGCGCCGGCCGCCCGCGCCGCTGCGTTCGGCGCCGGCACGGCGAGGACCAGCGTGGCGTCGTCGGCAGAGCGGCCGAGGCACGTCCATGCGTGGAGGAGCGCAACCGCCCAAAGCGAATCCGCAAACGCCGGCCCGGCGACGACGACGAGCCGCGAGCAGAGGCCGAGCGATGCGGTCGCGAGCGCGAGCTGCCGCTCCTTGTCATCCAGCGACGCGCAGGATTGGCCGGTGGGCACGCGGTCGATCACGAGGCGCGGCGGCCGCTCAAGGTCGCGCGCCCAGCGCGCGAGCGCGGCGGCCTTGTCGCGCGCGGCGTCGCCCGCCGAGTGCACGACAAAGTGGAGCGGCTGCGCATCGGCACCGTCCGGACCGTCCGGTGCGTGGTGCCCGGCGGGGGGCTCGTCGAAGGCGCCCGCTGCACCGCCGAGCACGGCGCACAGCCCCTCCTCGTCCACCTCGCCGCGCGCGGCGCCACCGTCGCCCGCGCGCAGCGGGCGGAGCGCGGCGCGTGCGTCCGCGAGCAGGTCGGACGGCTGCGGCACCGCCGCTGAGCCGAACCCGAGGAGCGGCGCAAGCGGCGCTTGCGGCTGGGTGGACACGCCGATCGACGTGAGCGCGCCGGCGAGGAGCCCGTGCGCGACCGAGCGGAAGCGCGGCCAGAGCAGCAGCGACGAGAGCGACCCTTTCACCGCAGTGCGCACGACCGTCGCGAGGACGACCGTCGCGCCGCGCCCGCCCGTGAGCCACCCGAGGAGCAACCGCTTGGCGACGACACCGCAGACTTCGCCGCACGACGCGACGCCGACGGTGAGGAAGAGGCAGTAGCTGAGCGATCCCACGTCCTTGCCGTGTCGCCACAGCGCCTGTGTGATGTTTGCAAACGAGCCGGCCAGCATGGGCAGCACAAGCAGGGGCTCCCACCCGACCGCCGCCGCGAGCAGCGCCGCGTGCGCGCGCACGTCCGCGCCCGCCTCGGCGACGAGCTCGGCCTGCGCGCCGCGCGCGTTGACGAAGCGGAGTGCAAAGGTGCGCGTCGAGACGAGCAGCGCCGAGCCGTACAGCAGCGCGAGCGCCTGCGCGGCGACGCGGACGAGCGGCAGGAACGAGCGCGTCGGTTGCAGCGCGAGCATCAGCGCGATCGCAGCGGCGAGGTAGGCGACGGCAAACGCGTCGGCGCGCAGGAGCGCCGTCGACTCGGAGGCGGACTCCCAGCCCGGCTTGATCTGCACGGCGAGCTGCGCGTACGCCGAGCCGGCGAGCAGTGCGCACGCCGCGGCGAGCAGCGGCACCGACAACCGCCACTGGCGCGCGGCCGCCTGCGCGAGCGCAGCGTCGAACAGGTCGACGAGCGACGCCTCGCGCGTGCACGCGCGCGCCGTGCTCAACGCGGCGCGCTCGCCCTCAGCCTTGTCCTCGTCGAGCGCGTCGTACGACTCGTCGCGCGTCGGCGCCGCCGCGTCGGCGTCGGCGTACGCATCGGCGTCGGCGTCGGCGTCGGCCGCGACGGCGCCGTCGCTGTGCGCGCGCACGAGCGCGAGCTCGGTGGCCTCCTCGGCGCAGAGGAAGCGGGCCTCGCGCGGGCCGGTGGAGCCGCCCGCCCACGACTCGATCGATTCGGTCATCGTCCGCGCTTCCGTACCCGCCTCCGAGCCGCCCGCCGCCGCCTGCAGTGTCGACGTGGGCTGCGCGCCGCCACCGCCAAAGGCGCGCGCCACAAAGCGCGCGAGGCCCGCGTCGCGCAGTCGGCGCTCGGCGCGCGTCGGGTCGACGGAACGGTTGGCAGGAGGCAGGCCGTGCGACGCATTGCCGACGCGAGTGCCGTCCTCGCCGCCGCCGCCCGCCGTCGACGCCGCCGGCCATAGCCGGCCGAAGAGCGCGCCGACGACGCCTGCGCCGCCTGCGCCGGCCGCGCGGGCGGGCGCGCGCGCGCGCTCGGCGGACGCCGCCTCAAAGGCGAGGATTATGGCCTCGTGGTACGAATCGCGGAGGACCTTGAGCACGTGCGCGACGTCGAGCGTGTGCCGGGCGCGCAGGTAGAGGCGGTGCGGCCCCTCGACCATTCGCTGCGACTCAGGCATGAGGAGGCGGAAAGATGGTGTAATTGCCAGAAGCGCGATCAACGAATAGGGGCGCACGGTCGCGCCGGCGAGGAGCGGGAGGAGGGCGGCGGCGCGCTCGGCGGCCTCGCCCTCGCCCGCGTCCTCCGCCTCGCGCCGCGCCGACGCCGACGCGCCCGCGCAGAACGTGTCGAGGAACCAGCCGCGGTCGCAACGCGCGGGCAGAGAGCCGTCGCGCGCGTGCACGCGCTGCCAGAGCGCGCAGAGCGACTCGTGCTGCGCCTTGGCGATGTAGGCGGGGAGCGGATCGGTCGAGCGTGCGGCAAACGAGTGCGCGAGCTGCAGCGGCACCGCCGGCACCGCGTGCCGGCTCACGACGGCGAGCGGCACGCTCCGCTCGAGGCAAAAGCGGTAGACGTACGACGCGGCGCGCACGTCGGCGAGGTTGTTCGACGCGGCGTCGGGCAGCCAGCCGCGCCGGTCGGGCGCGCGCTCGAGGCCACCCTGTATCGAGAGCTCCGCCAGCTTGCGGTGTGCGCGCGCCGGATCCGCCGAGATCGCCGCCGCGAGGTCGCTCATCGCGGACGTGCAGACGACGGTAAGAGAGCGCGGCTCCGCCTCATTCAGGATGCGGTCGAGGAGCTCACGGCCGTCGACGAGCGTGTCGGCGGCATGCATGGGCGTCTCATCTTCCAGCGCGAGCTCAGGCGGCTCGCACCATGCGAGCGGGCTCGCATCCGCGCTGCCGACGCCGACGGGCACATCGACGCCGAGCCGGCGGAGCACGCGCTTCAGCACGAGCGCGCCACGCTCGCGATTGGGCCCGCCACAAGCGATCACGGCGCAAAGGCGAAGGATGCCGCGCCGGTGCAGCTGCGCCGCGACGACGAGCGTCTGCACCGCATCGCCCGACTCGCCCGGGCACAGCAGCAGGGCGTGCACCTCGCGTGGTTGGGCCATTCCGCTTAATGGCCTGGCCAGCGTCCTCTGGGAAACTTATCAAGTATTCTCAACTTTTCAAAAGGTGGGCCAGGGCCGGATGCAGGCCGACCGCCGGTCTTGAGCTGAGTGACGCGCGATGGGCGAGCACATGCGGGAGCGAGGGCCCAGGCCGGCGGTCGGCGGCGTGCGAAGAGGACGAGTGGCGGCCGCGCGTCGCGTTGTCTGGCGTCACCTCCTCCCCGCCGGTGGTGAGGGGCCACCCCGCCGAGAGAGAGAGAGGGATAGAGTTTCGGCGGCCGAATGGTGAGAAGATGGAACTGGAAAGGGCGAAAGTTCAGAGTTGCGCGTTCGCAGCGCCTTCTGCGACCGCCTCCGCCGGCCCCGGCGAGCGCCACCGAAGATGGCGCGAATGCTCCTGCTGCTGCTTGGCGCGTGCGCGGGATCGATGGCGTTCCAGACAGGCCGCACGGCGGCCCCTCGCGCGCGCGTGCTCGCCAGCTCGGTGCCCGGGCGCCGCGGCCTCCCGTCGCCGCGCAAGCCGCCGACGATTGCGCGCGGCGCGGGCGTTGACCGCTCGGCGATCGTCATCAAGCAGGACTACTCGCTCGCGCTCATGTTCCTCGTGCCTGGCCCGATCTTCATGTACACTGCCGCGCTCGCCGGCGACTCTGGCTCCACGTTCCTCGGCGGCTTTCTGCTCACGGCGCTCGGCCTCGTGTTTGCGGCGCAGACGATGCGCGTGCGCTTCGTGCTGGACAAGGACGTGTTCCGCGTCATGAAGTCGCCGTTGCCGGCAAGCTGGGGCGCGAAGGTGGGCATTCAGTCGGCCGGCGACAATGTGGTCGTCGGCGGCGAGAACAGGTGGCGATACTCATCGTTTGTCAACTACGGCTTCTTCCCAAAGGGCTTTGTCGAGCTCGGCCTGCCACCAATCCTCTTCTACTTCAAGGAGCAGCAGACGCCGCAAAAGGGTGCGAGCGGCCCAGGAAAGCTCCTCTCCGACGCGTCACGAAGCCTATTCCGCGCGTCGGCGCCTGGCCAGGTCCACTTTGCGCCCGCCATGTGCGACTGCAAGGAGCTGCAGCAGCAGCTCGCGGCGAAGGGCGCCAAGCGGATGGACGTTTGGTGAGCCGACTCAGAGCGCGCGAGGGCGAGCGACGGTCGCTGCCCGCCATGCGCACCGCGCCCCCCTGCCGCCCTCGTCCTCTCGCGCGCGCGGAGGCTTGCCGACGACGGCATGCCGGCGCCCGCGTGGCGTGCGCCGAGAGGCGTCTGCTCGCCCACGCGCCCCCGTCGCCGCGCTGAGTGCGGGGCTGGTGCCTTCTGCACGCTCCGCACTGCGCGGCTGAAGCCCTCAACCGCCATCGCACTGCATTCGCAGCATGACTTGCGTCGCGGCGGCGTGCACCGCCATGACCGCATGGCGCGCACGATGCGCTGGCGACTGGCCACATGTTCATGGCGACGGACTGGCTTGCGGACCACATGGGGGCCACCCTCCAGTGTACAGACTGCGTTCGAATTTCGAAGCACACACACACAAGTCGCCTCATCAGGCCTCAGCCCGCCAGTTGTGGCCTGAGCGTCGGACAGGCGTCCAGGGTCGCCGCGGCGTCCGCAACGATGCGGCGAGCGTCCAGAGCGCGCGTTGACATGCGCACAAGCGCGGCCGCGATGAACAGCTTCACAAAGCTGAGCGTGCGCCCGGGCATGGCACGCGCCGCCAGCAGGCCGTGCGCCATCCGCTGCGCGTGCAGCTCGATCAGATGCCGTTCGTCGCGCGTATATGCGCCCTCCGCGAGGCGCGCGACGGAGTGCTCGTACGCGTCCAGCCCGGCCCCGCTGCACCGCCTGGCATCAACAGCGGCTTGTTCCGCGCGCATCCGCACGAGCGAGAGCTGCACCATCTTGGGCGCTACTGTCGAGCGGAGCCAGCGCAAGAGCGCATCGAGCACGCCATCCGCGAGGTTGCCGCCCTCGCCAAATCCAAGCGCGCCAAGCTCGGCTCGGATCGCGTCAAGCTGTCGGTCGAGCAGCTCCAGCTCTGTGAGCGTGAGGCGCCGATCCTCCGGCGCAGACGCCTGAAACAGCTCGAAGCGGTCGAGCAGCGCGTCCGCATCCAGGTCGAGCTGGCCAAATTCGGCGCGCAAACGCTGCTCGTACTCCCTCGCGTCGACGGCGCCGTTGCCGCTCGCGTCATACGTTGCAAACGCGTCGACGAGCCCGGGCGCATCCACGTCGAACAGCTCGTGCATCGAGAGCACGCCATCGCCGTCCGCATCGCGCAGCTCAAACTCGCGCTCCCAGCCGGCGGCAAACTCGCGCAGCGAAATGGAACCGTCGTCATCGAGGTCGACGGGGCTAGCGGCCGTTAAGGGCACCGCGCCGCCGGCCAGCGCCGCGCACGGCAGCAGGCAAAGCACGGCGCGCCACCGCGCGCCGCCTCGGCGTCCGTGCTCTCGTGATATCCTGCCGTCCGCCATGCTGCGAGCCCCCGCAACCCGAGGTCGCGCCACGTGAGCGCCCATCGAAGGGACTCGATCCGCGCGGCGCAATGGAGATGAACGGGGAGCGCGTTGACATGGAGGGCACCAAGAGGAAGGTGCAGAACGAGCTCGCCGCAGCGGCTCTGCAGGATCTTTTCCAGGTGCGCGCTCGGCTGCCGAACATGTTCGCCCCGCGCGCGGCCTGTCAAGTGACTTGTCGCGCGCTCGCCCGCGCGCCAATCGCGCGCCGCGTGGCCCGCGCAGAAAATCACGGACAAGTGCTATGACAAGTGCGTCGTCAAGCCGGGCGCAAAGCTCGACAACAACGACCAGACGTGCCTCGCGAAGTGCATGGACCGCTACCTCGACGCGATGACCGTTGTGAGCCAGACCATGGCGGCGCGCTCGCAGCAGGTCTCGTCGATGGAATGAGGGCCGCCGACGAGGGGCGCATTCGACCGTCGCGTTGGCACAGCGTAGCGCAGACACGCGCTCGCCGACCGCCGCGCACTGTGCGCGCGCAAGGGTCGAGCGGCGACACTTTGCACGGCCGAATGCGCGCGCGGCGCACGCACGCGCCTGTACACCACTGACGAGCGCTGGAGCTGGCGGGTGCTGGCCGCAGCTGTGCACTTGACGGTGCCGGTTGTTGCGCCGCTGCCAGCGATGCGGCTGTGCACCGCGCGCGGCGCAGGCGACTCGGAAACAGGCAATAGATGCGCGTCATCATCCGTGCTCGCCGAGCTCGGCGATGAGCGCGGCGCGGTGGGGTCGCCACTGCCTCGCGCGCGTGCACGCGTTGCTCTGTTCGGCGGTCGGCCGCGTGAGTTGACGGCTGACTGCTGACGAGTGCTGACCCGAGTTCGTGCGCCAAAACGTCCAAAGTCCGCATGATTGTCGTGGTTCCGACATCGTTGATCTAATGAGTATTGAAAGTGTCTACAGAGGTACCGGGGGGCGCTGTCGCGGTGGGGGGTATCGCGCCGCCTCG